>CM022299.1:543435747-544166156 GCA_011799875.1 Thinopyrum elongatum
CCCCCCGGTGGATCGCCTTTTCAGTTTTGTAAAAAGCAAAAGAAAATGATAAAAACTTCAAAAATTAAAATCCTTCGAGATGTAGTTATGTTACTACATCTACTAGTTAGGAAAATTTAAAAACTTAAATTTGGACTTGTTTTGCAAAAACTGTAGGGAAAATGTAAAACGGCTATAACTTTTGCATACGATGTCAGAAAAAAACGTATAATATATCAAAATGTTCAGCACGAAAATCCGCATCCGATTTTGACTGCCTACGGCCTGTTTGCAAATTTTTAGAATCCTCAAATTCTAAAAGGAAAAAAAGTTATGCTCAAATTTCAGTTTTTTTAAAATTTTCATTAAATCTGGTCAAACTATGGTCAAACTACTTATTCAAGAAGTATTAGTGTTACTAAATAATTATTCAAGAATATTAGTGTAACTAAATAATTATTTCAGTTTTTTTGAATTTTGGTCAAATCTGGTCAAACTGTGGTCAAACAATGGTCAAACTACTATTCAAGAAATATTAGTGTTACTAAATAATTATTGTTTTTGAGAACAATAGTTTCAAACTCAAACAGTGAAATTTGTGACTTCATGCTCAAGCTAAACTCCTGAGGGTTAATAGGATTGACATCTTACTATTGTCAGGAAAACAACAAGTGCAGACTTGGAAACGAGGAAGAATAGAACCCGGAAGTTAAGCGTGCTTAGGTTGGGTTAGTGATAGGATGGGTGACCGTCCGGGAAGTTAGATGATTTGGAATGATGAGGGGTGATTAGAGATTAGAGGTTAAATTGAGCAGTGATGAGGGGTGATTAGAGATTAGAGGTTAAAATAATTCAGAAATTTGAAAATCGGGAAAAAATTCAAAAAAAAATTTAAAAAAAAAATCATAAAATTTCCTTACCAACCGGGACTAAAGGTGCTAAAGGTGGAGGCTTTAGTCCCAGAACCGGGACAAAAGGCCCTTTTTCTACTAGTGTACGTGAGAATTTGTCTTTTGTTTTGTTGCTACCACTAATTTGCTTTCAGGAGATATCAGGTATGGGTTGCAAACTAGATATAATAACATGTGTGTCCTGATAGGTGTACAAAAATAAAGAAACTAATGTTGCTGTAAGGAGTTTCTCTATCTTCAAATCGGATGTCTCTTTCAATATTGATCCGGAATTGTTTTCACATATAAAAGCTTATGGTATATTGTAATCCAGGTTAGCTCGGGTGATAATTTTCTTTTAACTATCTCTTATGCAGCTTAACCAGCTTATGAGTTGCCTACTTGCCTTCCATCTTTCCTTCTCATGGTGTAACCGGTGACAACTTTTTTAATTCTTCGACTGTCGCTCGCCGCCATCCGCCGCAGGGAGAGGTATGCATTCACTTTTATGCAACTGGGCACCTACTCCTTTATCTTCAGCCTGTTATTATCAAGCCATAGCCCCACTCTCTTTTGCATCGGCATGACATAGCTCGATCTGCATATAGCCTACCACAGCCACTCGGCAAGTTTAGTACAACAGGCATTGAGTTTTGGAGTTATGACCATATGCAGATTAATTGATGTAATTTCGTTTTATGATGAGAGATTGGATTATCAGGTTCTTGAGGTATTTTGGAAGCGAAGGCATCTGCTGCCAGACTTCATCATGAACGCATTAGCTCGAGATTTATTTCTACAACCAAACCTCAGTAGAATCATTTCTGCATACTGAAACCGTCCTTATTTGTATTATATACTACTGTGTTCAGAGCTTCTGTTTCGTTTTGTTTCATTGATGCTTTCTTCTTTGTATAATTATATCAAATGTTACCACTTCAGCATGAAACATCACTGAATTTGTCTGTGGCAAAAGAAGCACTTCTAAATTGGTGTACACTTCCGTTTCAAATAAGTACTTTTGTTGTGCACTCAAGTTAAAGTTCAAAAGATAAATTGATGGACTTCTGTTGTTTTATGAAGTGTGTGCTTTTCAGAACCGGTATATGATATCTCATGTTCAATTATTTTCCTTCTACCATATCAAATGGGTGCATCATCACCGTGGCACCTGAGTTTGCACAAGCACCAGCAACAAGATCCGAAAATGACTACATAGGACTTTCTAAAAATTGTGTTACCATTTCCCATGGATGGTGACAAAGTGTGAGGGATGCACATAAATATCTTAATGCGCATACATGAACTTAAATGGTTCTGTCAAACCACCCATATCTTCTATGAGTCTTCTTACAAACATACATTGTTATCTTCTATGAGTCTTCTTCATACATAGAGTCTACAATAATTTCCCGCAGCAACGCGCGGGGTTTCATCTAGTTAATATAGTAGTAGAGTACTTAGGCACGTACATCATAATATCACCGTGCATTGCACGTACAACATTTAGTGGTAGTAAGAGACAAATGCCTATATGCCACGCATGTTCATACTATTTGTGTCTTTCTACTTCATTTACTGCGCTACATTACTCAGGTTCGTACATCCCTGGGTACATGTCCGTCTCGTAGTTCCAGTCCCACGTGTTCTTCATTGATGGAACGATCCATAACGGTGGGCAACGGGAGTCCATATCATCGCAGCTTCTTAAGTGTGGCTCCCCACGATGGAGACTCATCCAAACTGAAGCGGCATAGATTAGGGATAGGGGCATTCAAGATATGAATCCGTCGGTGCGCAATGAAAACACACCCGTTCTTCATGAATGGCAGGCCGTCGGCGTCGTGCACGGAAGGTGGCATCATTTGCACTATGGGGTAGTTGTCCCCGATGAAAATCGAGTACTCTTCAAGTGTGTTCATCCGCACCCAGGTAGCATCACGGGGTCGAACACGCCACCGTCCATCTGGTACACCTGGCATCTCAAACCTGGATACATGCTGACGTGCATGGTTATGGTCTATGCAGTATAATAAGGTGGCGTAAGCAGGGGATACGGATTAAAATAAAATACTTTATATTACTTATTTCTATGAGGGGGAACGGAAGCAATGTATAGACCAGCTGCGGCACGGGCGACGACAAACAATTTAAGAGTGTTACTTGGGCCATGTACATTAATTAAAGTAGGAGTAGTTTTGTTTGATGGGATTATGACTACCTAGCTAGTACTACACGGAATTGAAATTGTTAAGTCCTTTATAGTTTACTAGCAAAAGGGCCCGTGCGTTGCAACGTGAACATACAACTCTCGCTCCATACCTTGTTCGGGTCCTCAATGTAACCATGTCGATGCTCTCCATCTTCTTGGGCTAGGCATAGTGTTAAATCTTGATTCTCCTTCTTGACTGTTCTTGTGGTATTCAATAGTTTAACTGTTGTGATACACTACTAAATTTACCTAGTCAATTACTCATGCACTGCTGCAGAACGAATAAAATGGATATTGAGTTTAGATTTGGTTCCAAATAATATTGTAGAATCACAAAAATGTCTTGTTCCCAACTTAATAAGATAACTCGGGGTTTGTGTTCTCCTTGAGGGAGTCGTTGTGGTCGTACACGCGATCAACATCCGCATAGGCAATGTCGTCTCTGACGCTTAGCATGGTCGCGTCCGGTGAGTCGCCACCGCAGTCACTTGTACTTGGCATGAGAGAGAGAGAGAGATTTCTTCGGCGCACTTGTGCTTGTAAATAAGCTGCCAAACCATCACCTCTCACTATTATGAAAAAAAATAGCAAACGTGCCCCATGCCTTAGGGACATAAATATTTCAAGTGATGATGAATCATTCTTCGTTAGTTGTTAGAATGATATAATAATTCAGATCCAAATAAAGTTACTACTACTGTACTTTGGACAAATCAGCCGAGCTACCCGGTAAATTCATTCAGTAAACCTCAGAATTCAGACTTAACAAAGATTCTAAGGTATAGTATAGAATCTCGGTGCGCGACAAATAAAGTATAAGCTGAATTATTATTATGAAATATAGGAAGTTGCCCAGAGAATAAATCATTCAGCACTCACAATCGCTCGGACTAAACCACAGATTGATAATGCAACCCACAATATTGTGCATGAGCAATTAACCGATCTGCCACATACAATTCAGATTAGCACAGAAGAGAGCAGCGCTACACGATCTACCACATACAACTCAGATTAGCACAGAAGAGAGCCGCACTAAACCATGAGCTCGTGTTAAAAACACCAAAAAATAAGAAATATTCAAGGGGCCAAGTTCACTGCGATTTTCACCTTGTGCAGACTGAACCTTGTCATACCGGCTTCATGCACATGAATCAGCCTGCCTTTCACTCAACCAATGTGGCTGCACTCGCGCTTGTGCATAGCCGGACTGGTACACAGCAATCTGAGTCGTTCAGATTCAGCTCGTCTGTGTAGAGATGCACTACTTGTTCTCTTCTCCTAGAGGCTGGCTTGATTGATATCTCATCACATTGCAAAAGAATTACTTTTGATTTCCTCCACCGAAGAACTCAAGCACAAAAGAACCAAAGCATTCAAACATTTGTGAAAGAATTTCCAAAAATCAAATCCACCACACCACAAGCTAACAACCTTCGCCTTTCAGAATTCCAGTCAGACAAAAATAAAATTGAAAACAATCAGGACTGCATCTTGTGGTTTTGTTTATTGAAAGAACTCAAGAACAGGAAGAACTTCTGCACTAAGAACCCTCCAATTCTGGTCAATAGTAAATTCAACCAAATAAACTCATGAATGAAGATCTAATGAGGTAGAATGGAACCTGGCATGTGAATATTCATACTCGCGCATCATAGTTTTAACGACATGGAGAGAGGTGAGGAGAAGAAACGGTGAGACCACAATAACGGCCGTCCACAGCAACGCTGCCACCGGTGGAGCCCACGCTCGTCCAGTGTCCGACCATTGGCGGCGCCGTGCTGTACTTGGAAGAGAAGGCATGCGTTGGGGAGAGGAAGAGGTGGCGGCGGCTGCCAGGGAAAGAGGAAAACTGGAGTGGGAGTCACTGCCGTTGCGGCTGCCGGAACCCACGATCTGCATGGCGTCATCGCTCTGGGCACAGATCGAGGCGGACGACCACCTCCTTCCATGCTTCCTGCAGGTGGTCTCCCTCCCGCCTCCTTCGACTTCCTCTAGGGATTCTCCCTCTACACGGGCGATCGGTGCCTGTGCGTGCGTGTGATCTATAGTGTGGGCGGGGGCTCTGCATAGTCTATATTGATCGATTGCAGGACACCGGGCATGGTCAAGCTGGAGTTTGACTATGTTGTTTTTTTAGGTTGGGAGTTTGACTCTGTTACATAATAGGTTTTGGTTGTACTTACATGGAAGGGGTGACATCTCCAATGAAACAAAACGTGTGTCACATGAAACGTTATTTACTTAGCGGTTGTCAATAAAAAAAATTCTCCTTTTGAATCTCAGCCGTCAATTTTTGAATCTCAGCCGTCAATTGTTATGGTTAATATAAAATCAATGAATATAAAAGCGTGACGTATGGAGAACTATGAAAGCCTTCGTCTTTTAATATTAGGTAACGATACAACTGGCATTATAAAGTTGCGTAGATGACTATCCCAATTAATAAAAAGAAGAAGGAAAGAACTACTCCTGCTCCTGGAGTACAAAGAGACATGTACTAAAATGTTATAAGTTGACATGGCAATAAGATGTGGGAGACGAAGATGAATGAGGGAAGACCTTATCTGCAAATGTGGAGAGGGGTGCGGGTATCTTTTTGTAAAATTGTCATAGTTTGCTTTCTATCAGTCAGATATAGATCGGACGGTCTATATTGCAGGATGGCAGGCACACTATCATCACCAACTCGGTTTTTTATATTTTATTATTATTTATTACTAGCAAGATGCCCGTGCGTTGCATGTAACATCAAGATGCATTTGTATGAATGGTTTATCTTGTGAGAGAAAAAGATGAACGAGGGAAGACCTTATTTGCAAATGTGGAGAGGGCACTACTAGGAAAAACTTTACCAGTAGCGTGGGTTTTTAGACTACCAGTAGCGTAGGTTCCCACGCTACTGCTACGACGCTACAACTATTTTTTAGCAGTAGCATGTGTTTTACCCCACGCTACTGATAAACAGACATACCAGTAGCGCTGGTGCCCCACGCTACTAGTATTCCACACCCACGCTACTAGTAAAGGAATAGCAGTAGCGCTTCTATGATACACCCACGCTACTAGTAACAAATTAGGATTAAAAAAAAATAAAAGTCTACCTATTTCAGTTTAGACATGCATTTCACAATACGTACATGTTATGCATCTAGCCAATCATCAATCATACATATCTGATGTAGATAATTAACACACGCACACGCACACACGCACGCACGCGCGCACACACACACACAATATATGCCACGCGTCTATGTCATCGGCGTCGGCGCCTCCACAAGGCCGTGTTGATGGTGTTAATGTTGTCGTCATCGCCGCCGCCGCAGCACCATGACGATGTCGTCGTCTTCGTCGCCGCCGTAGCCCTGTGTCGATGTCGATGTCGTCGTCATCATCGTCGTCGCAGCCCCATGTCGATATCATCTTCGTCGCCGCCGTAGCTTCATGTCCATGTGTACAGTAGCCATATCCTTCAATGCACTCTCAATTGTTCACCACTGTTAATAGCTGCTCAGAACAATGGAACTGCCTTGTTTGGATCCTTTTCAATTAACTGGAATAATAGAAGCAAAGTGAGGAAGCAAAGTTAGACACAAGCTTATCTTACGAAAGCTTTTACGATCAAGATTGTAAATGCATCTTGATTGATTCACAAGTCTGCAAGTGCCACAGATAAAAAATACACTGTGTAAACACAGGTAATGCACAAAAGCATTTCAGTCCATCAGGTAGAATGAGCACCTGTTACAACTACTAGTGAGACATAAATAGTGCAGTAGACCATCACATCTTGCCAAACCGTTTCGATATAATTGTTTGATACAACAGACTTCCACGTTTACAATCATAGTGTTTAGGATACCTACTTATTTTTCTAAGATCAGTGCTTTAGCCTGCTACACTAGAAGCAATACCAACTGCTACTTTCTACTCTCCTCATCCGTGAGAGGAATAAGTAAATCAAACACTCATACACCTTCAACACCACCCTCCACGATCCAAGTAGCTATCAATTAAACAGGGAAAAAAACTAATAAATATTTCTTTTTACACCACCTGGAAAACCGAAATCCATCAGCCACAATGTGCGTCATACTGCTGAGCATGGCTAGTAATAACTATGGCAACAAAACAAGGCTGTCCATGGAATTTCAGACATAACAGCACTTGGAGCTCTCGCCTGCTGAGCTAGACGGCGGTGCTCCTAAACCTAAAAGGCGCATCTGCACTCTAACAGCAGTGTTAGATAACTTACCAGAATCTGGTGACTGGGAGCAATGGCAACACAAAACTATCGAAGAAAACTGCCTGCAAACACTCTGTATCCATATTTATGGAGCAGAGTTGATGCATCAATGTAGATGTAGCGTACCAAATCAATGGAATATGAACCAAAATAGCAGAATCTAGATTCAGAATCTGACCAATAGGCAAGAAAGAGGAACCAAGAGCGCCGCTGAACTGATTTTGTTGCTTGGAGAGCCAAGTCGTTAAGGTCAAGGAGCTTCAGACCAACATCATGGGCTTGGTTAAGATCTAGGAGCAACTGTTCTTATCAGTAGAGTTTAAAAGAGGCGGAAAGAAAGGAAGAGAGAAAAGCTAAGACCAAGAGAGCATCTATTCTAAACTGAACCAGGTAAAGCAATATAAGTATCTATAAATAAAGGGCTATATCCTTTAAACCAATGATACTGTTAATTACTAAGCATGTAAAAGAAACATCTGATATAACGAAAGCAATAAAAGAAGTGTCACCACATGCAACTACCAGGACTATGTGTTGTGCAATATACAACTAAACCACTAAAAGATGATGTACTAAACAGAACAAGAAATACCAGTACATGGTATTTAAATAAAAACTAATATGTATTAAACACAGATACCAGCTTGAAGAGTAACTAGTGACCAACAAGAATATAAGCATGTAATTATACTTGCAGCAAGAGAAACTGAAATAAAAGGAACATTTAAATAACAAGAACTACAACCAGAACTAGATCATGACCACAAGTTGATCACAGAGTTAAGAGTAGCATCAATTCCACAGGAACACATCTATATGCATGATAGGTTAACGATTTAACTGTCAATTAAGGATACGGTGCTAGTATATCAAACAAGTGCACATAGGACCACCAACAGCACATAGGACCACCAGCAGCACCAAATCCCCAATGACCAGTCCATAGGCATGAACTAGAACTAGAGTATGGACTAGTAGATCAACAGGAGCATTAGCACATAAACAAATCTAGGCCCAAATATGAACCCTAAACAGTAACCAACTACCTCAATTAATTTCAGTAAAGCACAAATCAAGTAGCAGACCATAGCCATCAAACCAAGCATCCTCAAAAACCTAAGTCATATTACCAGTACACGAAGAGGACCAAGATCACCGCGGCCATGGTCTAGGCAGTAGAGGCAGCAGTAGGGCAGAGAAGGAGAAGCTCACCATGAAGGGGTTATAGCCCAGGCCGTCCATCGCCACCGCCGCGGTTGCGGTGTGGCCAACTCACCGCCGTCACACGGCGGCAGGAGGCGAGGTACGCGAAGCCGTGGAGAGGCAGGCGACCGACGCATCGCCAGCGACCACTGGGCCGCATCAGTGACGCATGCGACACCAAGGCACAGCCAGGAGGCAAGTCACACCGGAGCAAGGCGCCGGAACCACGCCGGCGACCTAGCCCCGCAACCACCGAAACCCTAGCGAGGTTTGACCGAAGCGAGCGGCTACACGAGGCAGGGGAAAGCAGATCGAAGAGGTGGAGCAGGTAGAGCTCGGTGAGGGGGAGCCGTGGGTATGCTGGACGGCGCCAGAGCTCGCCGGAGTTGGCAAGGGAGGCCGGCGGCAGCGGCGGCGATTTGGGGATCGCGTGGGAGAGAGAGAGAGAGAAATGAGAGAGAGAGGTGAGGAGGCTAGTGGGGCAGTGGATGTCTATCCACAGCTGTAGCGCGGGGCGACAAAGAGCGTTACTGCTATTGCTTTAGTTGTAGCGCTGCGTAGGTTCCAAGCGCTGCTACTGTCTCTTGACCTAGCCGTGTGGTGTGGCACATTTAACAGTAGCACCGTCCACCCTAACCAGCGCTGCTGCTAAATTGTACCAGTAGCGCTTGTTATTCCCAGCGCTACTGGTACTTAGCAGTAGCGCTGCTGCTTAAACCAGCGCTACTAGTAAAATTCTACCTATAAGCTTTTTCCTAGTAGTGGGGGTGTGGGTATCTTTTTGCAAAATTGCCATAGTTTCCTTCCTATCCGTCAGATATAAATCGGATGGCATATATTGCAGGATGGCAGACACACCATCATCACCAACTCTGTTTTTTATAAGAGTAGATAGATAGATAGATTATTATTATTATTATAAGAGTAGAGATAGAGATTAGGGAGCTGGCGGTCGGTTCGTTGTACGGCACGTTCGCGTCCATCCACTCGCTCGGAATTAAAGCACGCACGACATTTACAGCGACTGGGATTAGTTGTTTTCCGGGCGCATGGATCAACGCGGACTAGCGGACCTGGTCGCCCTTTTTCGAGCACGCCTGCGACAAGTACGTGCGTGACATACGTGCATGCAAAGCTTGCGTGACCAAACCGTGCGAAGCGGAGCGGTAGGCTGTCGAACTGCAGCCTGCATGTTGTAGCCATGTCATCCACACGCAACCTAAAGGCCAATTCATACTCCGCTGGACTATACTGTACTACTATGCATTGTTTGGCACGAACGTTCCTTTGAGCTCGTGCTGCAACTGGCGTACTCCACAGCCCGCTTCCCTTCTCCTTCCTCTTCCACCGCACGCGCACGTCCGCGGGAAGCGACTAGTCAACCCTTATATAGGAGTGCTAGCACAAAAAGATGCATGCATGACCACTAAAATTTCCTTTCTTTATCTCTATGAAATAAATGTGGCATGAAACTCAAAGCACTTTAAGTCTGAGTATAATGGAAATCATCATCCTCCTCCAGCTCCGCTTCGCTTGCGTCATCGTCCTCCTGTTCCGGCTCCGCGTGGTCGTTCTCCTCCTCCGGCTCCGCGTGCTGCTCCGCCTCCAACGCCTCCTCATCCGGCTCCGGCTATTCCGGACTCCGGAGGTAGGGCGCCTGCGATCCGGGCTTCACGCCGCCCTCTAGATCAAAGCGCCGCTGTGGCGGGAGGATGGCGTATGTCGTTACCTTCGGCCGGGCCATGGCTATCGGGCGACGGCGACCAGAGAAGAGGCGGCGGGAGGGGAACGAATGCAGCTACTATTTGGGTTCGCCTTCCGGCTTAAATAAATGCGCACCATCACGTGTACCCGCGGGTGCATAAATTGTAACATACGGGTTTGTTTAGGGGGCGTCACGTAACTGGTATGTGTGTGAGATTCTGAGAGACAAAGTGCGTGTCTACGACTCTACTCTTCGGACATGTACTCCACCTTTTGCATCGGGATAGAAGTATAATGGTATTACACTTTAGTTTGTGATTTACGTGGCCATGTTAACGTGGTTGTGTAAAAAAATGTCACTTCCTGCTCGTGATTTGCGTTATATAATTATGAGAACTTTGCTAACTACTAAAATAAAGTGGAATTTGTCCATGTTGTATAAGTAAATTAAGGTGATTGTTTATCATACGGGTAAGGTTGGACGAAGGGTGGTAGGAACAAATGCTCCACCTAGAGCATGTGTGTGTGAGATGGAGTCTTAATGTGTGTGTGTGTGTGTGTGTGAAGCGGAGTCTTCAGTGGCGAAAGTAATTTAAGTGTGTGTGGCTTCATCGTAGAGAGGTGATGTGTATGGCAGAGGCCACCAACGAGGGGGGTGCGAGAGAGAAGAGGCCCGTAAAGAGGGAAGAGAAGGCGTGTGCGCGTGAGAGGAGTCGACATCGAGAGAACGTGTTTGTTCGAGAGACACCATGGAAGACTACTATATATCGATGGTGCATGTAGGCGGGAATTAAACGAAGGGATGGTCTTATTGGTTTCGGGGATATAGGGGAAGAGTGAGAGAGGGGGGTATCTAGAAGGAGAATGTTAAGTGTGAGTGTGTGTTTTAGAGAAGAGACCCATCCAGGCGGAAGTCATGTGCACACAAGAAGAGAACGATTCGATGTGGGGTTAGGGCTGAGGGTAATTAACTACATATGGAGACATAGGAGACCTTGAACATGCATGTGCGAGAGGTATACATGTATATGTGGGATGTGTATGTGTGTGCGCGCGCGCATGATCGAGATAAAAGAAAGAATACATAAGTCATAAGATCAACGACATGGGAGAGACGGATCGGTATGACAATATGCATGCATGTGAGAGTGGAGGGAAGAAGGCCCGATAATTGAGCATGTCTTTTTGTCTTTAAGAGATAGTGGCGTGGGCTGGAGCATGCATCTATGGCGAGCAGAGAGAGCGAGACACAACGGTTGTGCAAAAGAGATCAACCTATAGATGCATGTATAGAGAGACAGATATAGTGTGCGTGATAGGAAGCAAGAGTGCGTGCGAGAAAGAAAGGTTGACAGAGAAACTGCATATAGATAGAGAGATAGAGATGCTAGCTAGAGGGACATCGGCTAGTTTGTGTGTTAGAGATGACCGCCGAGTGGTTCAGAGGGGTGAAGTTATGTGTGTGTGAGAGAAAGATAAAAAGAGGGTGCATGACTGCATGTAGAGAGAAACATATATAGTGTGCGTGATAAGAAGCAAGAGTGACGGCGAGAAAGAAGGTTGATGGAGAAACAGATAAATAGAAAGATAAAGATGCTAGCCAGAGGGAGATCGGCTAGCTAGTGTGTGTGTTAGAGATAACAGTCGAGTGGATCAGAAGGCTGAGTTATGTGTGTGGGTGTGAGAGAGATAGAGAGAGGGTGCATGTGAGTCACTGTCGGGGCCGGGACACGATATCCCAGAAATTTAACCCCTCGTGTTACCACCAGCCCAGGATTACTGTTACCGGTCGACACGTCCTTGTTACAGATTACCAAGCTATTACAAGAATTGGATACAAGACCATAAAGGTCTAATGATACAATAGTGATTCCGGTGGTGGATGACGGAAATGACTCGTGGTTCTCCAACGTCGATGGGGCTCCATTCCCACAGGAACAGCTGACCCGGATAATTCCTATCCCGCATGGCTGCCATCCTAGGCTCCGCACGGACATCGCTGTGGTACTCCTTGTAGAAATCCTGACCTGGCCAAGTAAATAGCCAGGGACAGGCCTGTGAGTACGTTTGAATGTACTCGCAAACATCATGAACAGATGATATAGCGAATGCAGCAGATATTATGTGATCAAGTTGAATTAAAAATTATATGCGTATGCTCATGATGGACTTAAAGGCATGCTGTCAGGAATTAAATCATGGCATGATAACATATTAGCATGTGCAAATAACTGGAAATATAAAAATATTATTGATAAACAAGGAAAGTTAAAGGAAAAATAAAATAAAGGAAATGCCGGTCGGATGTCTAAAATGACACCACGGTAGGTCTTGAAGAGAAATGCCAAACGGGTGTCTAAAAGAGAAATCGGACGAGACAGGACCATCCGAGAACTCAGGCGATGCCACGAGAGGTCTTGAAAAGAAATGCCAGTCGGGTGTCAAGTGACGCCACGGTCAGACTTGAAGAGAAATGCCAATCGGGTGTCCACAAGAGTAGTGGCGGGATAAACCGCCTGTTAACTCGAGAGACGCCACGAGAGGTCTTGAAAATAAAATTGAGTGCCCGAGGTAGTCTAGCCAGCCCCTGAGCCACTCAGGAAATACAAAATAAGAGAAACGGGTTAGTCCTCAATAATATGCATAACCATATTAACAAGCATAAAATATACACGGTAGCATCAGGGTGACAACAATTATCTTGCAAAACAATTCAGGCTCAATTTAATTATTTTCCTCCGAAGACCAACACTAAGACCGACACTTGACCAACCCAGACTATAGCCCTTAACCGCGGACACGGCTATTCGAATAGGTTTAAACTCTGCAGAGGGTGTACTCTTTACCCACAAGTAAAGGATTTCTTTAGTCAGTACCGTGACACTGACTAATTCCCATTACGGTCTTTGGGTTGAAAACACACCTGACCAGCACACACCAGATTAACTTTTCGGATGCCAGGA
This sequence comes from Thinopyrum elongatum, assembly GCA_011799875.1. NCBI lineage: Eukaryota > Viridiplantae > Streptophyta > Magnoliopsida > Poales > Poaceae > Thinopyrum > Thinopyrum elongatum. The sequence continues at coordinate 543,448,948 of CM022299.1, forward strand.
ATCACCCAAAGCATCGTTCAAGAAAAACTCTAAGACAGAGAGACCAACATCCTGCATGGGATCACTATTAATATGCGCGGATTACAAGGGGTGCCCCCCTCTCAATCACAACTGGAACACCCATGGCCCCTGAACCGATGACAGGATTTAGACCACGGCTGCGGGAAACCCTCATCGTGGCCCTCTGTATGGTGTGTGCATAGAAAGGGGTTAACAACTTACTGAACCATACCCTACCTGTGGCAGCACGAAACAAGTATGGGGGTTACCGGAACAAAACTCGATCTATGGTCGACTCAGGAGGTTTAAGTTTTCCTGCAGTGGTTAACTCAATATATCTCCTTGGTAGTACCCAACAGGGTCACCACCTAGCATGTCCCAACATGCCATCACTGATCATTCTCGTCACCACGAGATTTCTAGTCACACGGTCACTTTTCTCATGACTGGTTCTTTCCTGCAGATTAGTCAGGACCAACATGGCATATGTGACATGTGAAAATAACCATGCTCACACATAATTCATGCTTAAACAGAGACAAAATATTGTCAGGGGATCATGCATGCAAAAATGGCCATATGTCAGTTTTATTTGAATTCAACATATTCATGATGCATTTATTCTTGCAAACAAACAACTATGCAATTCACCATATCAAGTGTTCAAGATGCTTGCCTTTAGTATGCAGAGATGTTGGTTGCACTCAAAAAGTTTGAAAACTTTATCTTCCCTCCATTTCCTATTGTCAAAAATATTTGAATTACCACATATAGCAAAAACAGTGCCAAAAATTGTTTGGAATTTTTTTTGAAATAAATACTAAAATAAACTAGATGAAAAATTAGAAATACCAGAAAAATAATCAAATTATTTGGAGTTAATATGAATTACTTATGGAATTTATAAGTTGAAATAAATGATTAATTGAACCATTTAATTGATCTAGTGGAAATAAAGCTAAGGAAAAATGTTCACCTAATCTAGAAAAATAGAGCATAATTTTATAAGACTGTAGAAATTTGAATCACTGGATTTGTATTTGAAATGGTCACTGAGGAATTATTTGAGGTATACTGGGAAAAGAAAATAGGAAAAAGCAGAAGTGCGCCCTGAGCGGTTTTTAGCTGTCTGGTGCTACTGGGCCGAGCCCAGCCGCTCGGCCGCGTAGTAGGCTGCGACGTCGAAGGCGGATTCCGGGGAATATATTAACTAGTGGAGAAAGCGTGCTTCCGCAATTACGCCTTCACTTAAAGCCGTGCGGGGTGACCTGGGGGTCACTGACGGTGGGTCCCGCGGGCCCACCCGTCATGTTTGACCGGTCCACCCCGCCCTTCTTCCTCGCGACCGAACAGAGGAGCGCCGCTGCCGGCGAGGCTCGCCGGCGAACGACGGCGCCATTCGGGAAGCCAAGCCCACCTGCATGTTAAGGAGCCCGTGGAGGCTCGTTCGGTGCTCGCCACGGCAGCTGTGGTGGACGGAGTTGCCGGCGATGTTGGTTCCGGCGGACGGCGGCGTCGGGCAGAAGAGGGCTTTTGCCCAAGAGCTTTCTCCGGTGGAATTGGCGAGGGGAACAGTTCGCCGGGTGCTCCAGTATTTGTTTGGTGCAGAAATTAGGGATGGAGAGGCTTTGGTTAGCTCGGAACCGACTGGAGAGTGACGGTGGCCGTGGTTAACGGAGGTGGGGAAGACGGCCGCTTCCGACCGCTCTGCTGCTTGGGGTTGTTTCCAGGGGAGTGTGGAGAGTTGACAAGGAGTGGGGCGAGCTCGCACGAGTTTTATATGAAGGAGAGAGGTCGGTTCCGCGGCGTACAGAGGAAGGCATGACGGTGGGCGGCCATTCATGGCGCCGCTAAGGTGGTTGAGGCCGGTAGAGGGCGGTGGAGTGGTCGGCGGGGTCAGCGACTGACCTCGAGGTGGGCTGGAGGGCTCAGGGGAGCGCCAGGTGGCCCGGACGGCGCCGCCCACAGCAGACTGCGGCGGCGGCCACTTATGGTGAACGTGGTCGGTGGGGAGGCCAGCGAGGACGGTGGGGAGGTCAGCGAGGCTGATACGGGGTCGGTGGGGAGCTGGTGAGCTGCGGTTAGGCTCGGCCGATGGCCATTGAGAGAGAGTGGTCTGGGGAGAGACGTGGCAGAATGGCCGTCGTCGGGCGACGGCTTCGGTCGTCGTGGGTGGCAGTGGTCGGCGCAAGCGGCCAAGGGGAGGTGTCGGTAAGGCTCAGTGTGGTCGAGGTGATCCAGTGGAAGACTAGGATGAGCGAGGGAAGTAGCTGAGGCATGGCAGCAGCTCGATGCCAGTGGCTGCAATACACGCGCTCTTGCCGCGCTCTGGACATGCGCACAATGTGCTCGATGCAATGCCAAGGGCACCTACAGGGATCCGTACAAGACACCAGTTGTTAGGGTAATGCTCCTGGGCATGGGAGAGGTTATGGACATGCTGGTTTGACCCGAGGTGCAAGTGCCTAGTGCGGTTTAGAGAGATGCCAATTTTTTGTCATGCCCATAAGCTGTTTGACAGAATACTTTGGTAGTCTAGGTGGCTCTGTTGGTTTTGAATTTTGGCAGGATGGTGCCTCATTAGATGTTAGATATGATGGTGGAGTTGGTTTGGCAAAAAGATATACTTGCTAGTGCAAGTTTCACTGAAACTCATTTCTGGACAGAAAGTTCAGAGGAATATTTGGTGAACTAAAATGATTCCTATGGAGCTAAAATTTTGGACTTAAGGGTTTGGTTTGAAGGAATATAAGTGGGAAAAATTTCAGGATTTTTGGGGCAAGGAAAGTTGGGGTTGTAGTAGAAACTCAAATACTGGACAGAATTGAAAATAGGTTGTTTCACTCAAAATTTTCAAAACACCAAGATGGATTTTTGCATAAAAGTGATATGTAGGAATCACATGACCTCTCATAATTTTTGTGGGATTTTAAAACAATTATTTAAAGTGGTTGCAGTGCAATAGATGCATTTAGAATATTGAAAATGCTATTAAAAGAATTGTGTTGGCAAAATTTTATTCTGAAAATAGTTCTTACTATTATTAAACTATAATTGAAATGTTTTAAGAGAAATACCAAAGCCACAATATTATTTCCAAAAATTGCTATATGGAGGGAAGAATTTTGAAAAACAGAAACAGAAAATGGTTCTGAAATTAATAAAAGACCTAGCAAAAATTCAAAATTTTAATTCTGGCCAAATTTTATTTAGTAAAAACATGATTAAATTTTTGGGGTGTTACAAACTCTACCCCCATTAAGAAAATATCGTCCTCGAGATTTGTTAAGGACGGAAGAATTAAATGCAAATCACAACAGACAAGCAATCATGCACAAGACAATAACACACAAGCACATCATTCAGTCAAGCACTACACACTGCTAGAAATATACACATATTCGTCTACGGCATGATGGTGGAATTTATAGGACAATAGGGTTGCTAAGGACATGACAACTACTCTGGCAGACTCAGTCCACTTCGTCGACGTCCAGACGGGCGTGTCTCGCGGACGTCGAGGCTTCTCCGGGGGCTTCAACGTCGGAGTTGGCTGGAGTGTTATGAGGAGCTGCAGGGTTGGGGTAGCGATGATGACCCACGCGGGGTGTAGTGGCTACAGTCCCGTTGGAGGAAATCCCAAAGAGACGACGGAGTTCATCCGGGGAAGCGAATGCATTGCCCGGGTGGGCAACAGGGGCAGACCTCGCAGGCTCGGTTGGTCTCCCGAACAGTACTATCGGGTTGTCAGTGGCAGGTGCAGCTTCACTTCTCACCGGGGTCAGGAGAGCAAGCGTCCTGCGGGTCTCAATCAGATCATTGGTGACCTGATTGAACAGTGCCTCTTGCGCTCTCAGGTAGCGCACCCGATGTGTAGGAGATATGCCCTAGAGGCAATAATAAATGTTATTAATTATCTCCCTGTTCATAATTAGGTTTATGTTCCATGCTATAACTGCTATGGTTCTCGAGTCTACAAATAAAACGAGGCTTGGAGGAAGACTCATATGCACATGTGGAATAATAAACGGTAAAATGTATTCCTAGTCAAGCCTCTATGACTGGCTCAAGTATTGCATGATGATCCTGTTTTCCTGATCATGGGCATGACTATGCCGGCAATTTTGAGGGCACAATGTTAGCAGAACATTTGTGTTGAATCGACCCAAATTGATGTTATGCTATGAGATTCTTTCGTCATAAGTTTATGGTTAATAACACAGAGATGGTTAACGTTTGCATAATTCCTTAGACCATGAGAGTATCGAGTTTCTTCATGCTTGATTCATGAACTTTGGGGTTTGTTAAACGTCATCCGTAAATGGATGGCTATTACGGCGGCTTACGGGTTCATGGGAAAGTATGTCAAGTAACTTGATAGCTCAAGATTGGGATTTGCTCCTCCGACGATGGAGAGATATCTCTGGGCCCTCTCGGTGTTACGGTATCCATCATCGTCTGGCCAGACACTTTGTGATTTGATCACGGGGATGCCAGAACACGGTAACGAGAAAAGAGAACAATACCGGTAACAAGGTAACTAGCATAGTGGACAAGTTGTTGATCCACGGGAATGCCAACATGTCTCACCTCGGGTATTTGTAACATATCGCGAAGCAACAAGAATAGCACACGACAACTGGAGGTTCACTCGAATATTCATTCGTGTGGGTATAGGGGTCAATATGGGTGTCCACGGCTCCGATGTTGATCATTGATCGGAAGGGGTTCCGTATCATGTCTGTACTTCACCGAACCTATAGGGTCACACGCTTAAGGGTCATCTATCTGCTGAATACTAGACAGGGAGTCTGAGAGAAAATCACCGAAAAAGTTTCGGACACCGAAAAAGTTTCGGACAGCGGAAAAGTTCCGCAGAGAGAGGTCACCGGATGAGTTCCGGTGAAACTGAAAAGTTGTTTCAGAGGATACCATAAAGTCAAATTGGTTTCGTCACATGCCCGATAATTCTTGGAGGGTGCCAGAATCATTCTGGAAACTTTTGGGAATTTTCTGGAAGAAAAAACGGAAATGTTCCGGAGCTGGCGGAACCACTTCAGATGCTTTTCGCAGATGAAAATCACTAATCTGGAATTGTTCCAGAACGCGTTGAAAATTATTTTAGTGGGTACTGGAAATGTTCTAAGCCCACATAAATATTTTCAGTTCGAACGGACGCTGAAAAATGTCGTCGTGAATAGTGAAAGTGCTTTTTGGGTGGCTTCTTGGAGAAGCCACCTTGAGGGTCCTTTGGTATTTTTTTCCCTTGGCTTCTTGGAGAAGCCACCCTTGGGCTTGGCCTATAAATAGGGGTGGAGGGGGCTGCCTAAAGACTCACTCCTTCTCACATACATGTGCCATTGCAATGATCTGGCTTCTCTCTCCCTCCCCGCGAAATAGTTTCGTAGAGCCGAAAGGCTGTCTGGGTTCCGGTGGGAACTAGTTCTGGACAGCGAAGCCCTGCCGGATAGATGACACCGTATGTGTGCAACTCTGTAGAGAGGTCGTAGTTTCGATCTTAGTGCCCGAGGGGCTGTTCGAGAGTGCCTCCCGAAGGGCTGTCCAAGTGACGGTCCGAGTTCTGTGAGTCCTCCCGAAGGGCTGTCCGAGTGACCGTTCGAGTTTCGAAGGTCCTCCCGAAGGGCTGTCCGCGACATCGTCCGGGGGACTGTTCGACCACCTCCCGGAGGGCTGTCCGAAGGGAAGACGAGGGTATACATCCTCGTGGTTGGGAGGTTGTAAATCCTAGCTGCGGGGATCTGCATCGCCGATCGTCATCGACTCTACTTCCGCTGCGCTACGAGTCGGTAACGAAAATGATCAAACCTTGTATGCAGTCTCCATAGTGGTCCTGTGCTGGTGCGTAGGTCGGAATTTTTTTGTTTTCTGCTGCGTTACCCTACACGATGCACCAGAGCAGGATCCGTCTCGTGGTCTCCGTTAGCGACTTGGGTCGGCCTCCCATAGCCTTCATGACTAGGGTAGTAGTAGAAGGAGCGGCAGTTAACCCTCGGCGACCGATGCCGGAGTTGAACTACAGCCTCTCGGGCTGCAAGTTGGATGGCTTGGGGCTTGTCGGTGGTCGTCCTCCCGGTGAACCGGTAAGGGCGCTCTGCGGTGATGCCCCTCCCATAGATGTGCACCGTGGCCCAGTAGTGATAGATGGCATCACTCGCGTGCTCTTGGTACACAATATACTCTGGCGGCTCTTCGATGCCGAGAGCACGACGGGTGAGATTGACAAGGATGACTACAAAGCCTTCAAGCTCGGCTGCGGTGGTCTCATTGTGCACGATGGGGCCAGGCATCTTGGGGTTTGGATATCGAACTGGGAGTGAGGCTGTGATGTGCTGGTTTGGGGCAAGGCTTCTCTTATAAGCCGGCAGAGTCTTCCATCGCACGCTTGCGGATGGGTCAACTCAGGTGTCGGCCACAGGCACATGGCCTATGGGCTAGGTTGATAGGTTGGGCACCAACTGTCAAAAGATGTCGGCTGGCACTTTGCAGGCTTATCGGATGAGATGGGCTTGACTGTGGACAGGAAAGGATGTGGACGGTGTGGAAACCTAGGGATAGTGACCAGGCTAGGATAGGATTAGCCAATGGTCAGCCTGGCTCTGATACCAAGGCTGCCGGGGCCGGGACACGATATCCCAGAAATTTAACCCCTCGTGTTACCACCGGCCCAGGATTACTGTTACTGGTGGACACGTCCTTGTTACAGATTACCAAGCTATTACAAGAATTGGATACAAGACCATAAAGGTCTAATGATACAATAGTGATTCCGGTGGTGGATGACGGAAATGACTCGTGGTTCTCCAACGTCCATGGGGCTCCATTCCCACAGGAACAGCTGACCCAGATAATTCTGATCCCGCATGGCTGCCATCCTAGGCTCCGCACGGACGTCGCTGTGGTACTCCTTGTAGAAATCCTGACCTGGCCAAGTAAATAGCCAGGGACAAGCCTGTGAGTACATTTGAATATACTCGCAAACATCATGAACAGATGATATACCGAATGCAGCAGATATTATGTGATCAAGTTGAATTAAAAATTATATGCGTATGCTCATGACGGACTTAAAGGCATGCTGTCAGGAATTAAATCATGGCATGATAACATATTAGCATGTGCAAATAACTGGAGATATAAAAATATTATTGATAAACAAGGAAAGTTAAAGGAAAAATAAAATAAAGGAAATGTCGGTCGGATGTCTAAAATGACACCACGGTAGGTCTTGAAGAGAAATGACAAACGGGTGTCTAAAAGAGATATCGGATGAGACAGGACCATCCGAGAACTCAGGCAACGCCACGAGAGGTCTTGAAAAGAAATGCCAGTCGGGTGTCAAGTGACGCCACGGTCGGACTTGAAGAGAAATGCCAATCGGGTGTCCACAAGAGTAGTGGCGGGATAAACCGCGTGTTAACTCGAGAGACGCCACGAGAGGTCTTGAAAATAAAATTGAGTGCCCGGGGTAGTCTAGCCAGCCCCTGAGACACTCAGGAAATACAAAATAAGAGAAACGGGTTAGTCCTCAATAATATGCATAACCATATTAACAAGCATAAAATATACACGGTAGCATCAGGGTGACAACAATTATCCTGCAAAATAATTCAGGCTCAATTTAATTATTTTCCTCTGAAGACCGACACTAAGACCGACACTTGACCAACCCAGACTATAGCCCTTAACCGCAGACACGGCTATTCGAATAGGTTTAAACTCTGCAGAGAATGTAATCTTTACCCACAAGTAAAGGATTTCTTTAGTCAGTACCGTGACACTGACTAATTCCCATTACGGTCTTTGGGTTGAAAACACACCTGACCAGCACACACCAGATTAACTTTCCGGATGCCAGGAATCACCCAAAGCATCGTTCAAGAAAAACTCTAAGACGGAGAGACCAACGTCCTGCATGGGATCACTATTAATAAGCGCGGATTACAAGGGGTGCCCCCCTCTCAGTCACAACTGGAACACCCATGCCCCCTAACCCGATGACAGGATTTAGTCCACGGCCGCGGGAAACCCTCATCGTGGCCCTCTGTACGGTGTGTGCATAGAAAGGGGTTAACAACTTACTGAACCATACCCTAGCTATGGCAGGGACCTGTGGCAGCACGAAACATGTATGGGGGTTACCGGAACAAGACTTGATCTATGGTCGACTCAGGAGGGTTAAGTTTTCCTGCAATGGTTAACTCAATATATCTCCTTGGTAGTACCCAACAGGGTCACCACCTAGGATGTCCCAACATGCCATCACTGATCATTCTCGTCACCACGAGATTTTTAGTCACACGGTCACTTTTCTCGTGACTGGTTCTTTCCTGCAGATTAGTCAGGACCAACATGGCATATGTGACATGTGAAAATAACCATGCTCACACATAATTCATGCTTAAACAGAGACAAAATATTGTCAGGGGATCATGCATGCAAAAATGGCCATATGTCAGTTTTATTTGAATTCAACATATTCATGATGCATTTATTCTTGCAAACAAACAACTATGCAATTCACCATATCAAGTGTTCAAGATGCTTGCCTTTAGTATGCAGAGATGTTGGTTGCACTCAAAAAGTTTGAAAACTTTATCTTCCCTCCATTTCCTATTGTCAAAAATATTTGAATTACCACATATAGCAAAAACAGTGCCAAAAATTGTTTGGAATTTTTTTGAAATATATACTAAAATAAACTAGATGAAAAATTAGAAATACCAGAAAAATAATCAAATTATTTGGAGTTAATATGAATTACTTATGGAATTTCTAAGTTGAAATAAATGATTAATTGAACCATTTAATTGATCTAGTGGAAATAAAGCTTAGGAAAAATGTTCACCTAATCTAGAAAAATAGAGGATAATTTTATAAGACTGTAGAAATTTGAATCACTGGATTTGTATTTGAAATGGTCACTGAGGAATTATTTGAGGTATACTGGGAAAAGAAAATAGGAAAAAGCAGAAGTGCGCCCTGAGCGGTTTTTAGCTGTCTGGTGCTACTGGGCCGAGCCCAGCCGCGTAGTAGGCTGCGACGTCGAAGGCGGATTCCGGGGAATACGTTAACTAGTGGGGAAAGCGTGCTTCCGCAATTACGCCTTCACTTAAAGCCGTGCGGGGTGACCTGGGGGTCACTGACGGTGGGTCCCGCGGGCCCACCCGTCATGTTTGGCCGGTCCACCCCGCCCTTCTTCCTTGCGCCTGAACAGAGGAGCACCGCTGCCGACGAGGCTCGCCGGCGAACGACGGCGCCATTTGGGAAGCCAAGGCCACCTGCGTGTTAAGGAGCCCGTGGAGGCTCGAGCGGTGCTCGCCACGGCAGCTGTGGTGGACGGAGTCGCCGGCGATGTTGGTTCCGGCGGACGGCGGCGTCGGGCAGAAGAGGGCTTTTGCCCAGGAGCTTTCTCTGGTGGAATTGGCGAGGGGAACGGTTCAGCGGGTGCTCCAGGATTTGTTTGTTGCAGAAATTAGGGATGGAGAGGCTGTGGTTAGCTCGGAACCGACCGGAGAGTGACGGTGGCCGTGGTTAACAGTGGTGGGGAAGACGGCCGATTCCGACCGCTCTGCTGCTTGGGGTGGTTTCCAGGGGAGTGTGGAGAGTTGACAAGGAGTGGGGCGAGCTCGCGCGAGTTTTATATGAAGGAGAGAGGTCGGTTCCGCGGCGTACAGAGGAAGGCATGATGGCGGGCGGCCATTCATGGCACCGCTAAGGTGGTTGAGGCCGGTAGAGGGCGGTGGAGTGGTCGGCGGGGTCAGCGACTGACCTCCAGGTGGGCTGGAGGGCTCAGGGGAGCGCCAGGGCGACCGGACGGCGCCGCCCACAGCTGACTGCGGCGGCGACCACTAATGGTGAACGTGGTCGGTTTTGAGGCCAGCGAGGATGGTGGGGAGGTCAGCGAGGCCAATACGGGGTCGGTGGGGAGCTGGTGACCTGCGGTTAGGCTCGGCCGATGGCCATTCAGAGAGAGAGGTCTGGGGAGAGACGTGGCAGAATGGCCATCGTCGGGCGGCGGCTTCGGTCGTCGTGGGCGGCACTGGTCGGCGCAAGCGGCCAAGGGGAGGTGTCGGTAAGGCTCAGTGTGGTCGAGGTGATCCAGTGGAAGACTAGGATGAGCGAGGGAAGTAGCTGAGGCACGGCAGCAGCTCGATGCCAGTGGCTGCAATACACGCACTCTGGTCGCGCTCTGGACAGGCGCACAATGTGCTCGATGCAATGCCAAGGGCACCTACCACTACAGGAATCAGCTTCTTTGCCGTCTGCCATGGCAGACGGCAAAGGCATGAATGGCGGTCGGCAAAGCTCTTTGCCGACTGCTAGCTGTCGGCAAACAGTCCGGCTCAATTCCTGCCGGTAAAGGCCTTCTTTGCCGTCTGCTTCAGAGAAGCGGACGACAAAGGTTTATGCCGTCAGCCGTTTGCGGCCAGCAGACGGCAAAGAGCGTAGACGGCAGTGAGGTGAGGTGGGAGCCGTTAGGGGTTAACGGCGTGCTTTGCCGTCAGCCGGCAGACGGCAAAGAGGCTAAGGTCTTTGCCGTCTGCTGGCGGACGGCAAAGAGCCCAAATAGGAGTCACTGGGAAGCTGCCACGTGGCCTTATTTGCCGTCAGCCGGCAGACGGCAAAGAGGCTAAGGTCTTTGCCGTCTGCTGGCGGACGGCAAAGAGCACAAATAGGAGTCACTGGGAAGCTGCCACGTGGCCTTATTTGCCGTCTGCTAGCTGTCGGCAAAGGGATTTGAATCTTTGCCGTCTGCCAGCAGTCGGCAAAGACCTTAGCCTCTTTGCCGTCTGCCAGCTGACGGCAAAATGCCCAAATAGGCAACCTAGTGTTCCCAGGTTGCACAGGTAGCTGCCACGTGGCCTTCTTTGCCGACTGCTAGCTGTCGGCAAAGCTCTTTGCCGACTGCTAGCAGACGGCAAAGAGCCTATATAACCCCTGTTTTTAGTTGAATTCATTCAATTTGACAGAAATTCATAGATATACACAGATAATACATATATACACAACAAGCATATCCAACAATATATTTCCACAAGTCCAACATATATCCATATGACATAAGAAGTTTCCAACAACATATCCATAGTGACATACACATCCAAACAAGTTCCCAAACATGTTTTCATAAACAAAAAGGAAGCACAAGGATAATATATGAGTCCATCAATGCAAGCTTCCTCATCTCAAGCAAATCTGCAAATTGGGAAAGATGAAAGTTAGAAGAAGAAGAAGAAGAAGAGGAAAAGAAGAAGAAGAAGAAAAGAAGAAGAGGAAAATAAGAAGAAGATTTTATATTCTCTTTCTTTCTCTCCTCCCCCTCTTCTTTATCTTCTTCTTTTCCAACAAATGTAGTTAAAAAAGCCAATTTAGAGCTAAGCTAGTTAAATAGGTCATTTTGGAGATAAGCTAAGTTCAATGTATCATATTGGAGCTAACCTACGTAAACTTGGTCATTTTGGAGCTAAGCTAAGTTAAATGGATCATATTGAAGCTAACCTAGGTAAACTTGGTCATTTTTGAGCTAACCTACGTAAAAATGTCATTTTTTGCTATGCTAGGTAAAAATGTTAAGTGTGTAGGTCAATTTAGAGCTAACTTAGGTAAATAGGTCATTTTGGAGCTAACGCGGGTAAAATGGATCATATTGTAGCTAACTTAGGTAAACTTGGTCTTTTTGGAGCTAACGTAGGTTAAATGGATCATATTGGAGCTAACCATAGGTAAACCTTGGTCATTTGGAGCTAACCTGGCTAATTAGGCCATTTTTGACATTACTAAGCTTATGTGTCATTTTAGAGGACAAAACAAGCTAAGTATATGACATTTATGAGGTTAGCAAGGTTTAATGCCATTTACGAATAAAACAAGTAAGAGGAGGAAAAGAAGAAGAAGAATGATAGAAGAATAAGAAAAGAAGAAGAATAAGAAAAGAAGAAGAATAAGAAAAAGAAGAAATGTTTCTTCTTCTTCTTCTTCTTATTCTTCTTCTTCTTCTTCTTCTTCTCTCTCTTCCTATTCCTTCTTTTCTTCCTATTCCTTGATTTCTTCATCTATTATGTCATTTGTGGACTAAATAGGATAAATTATGTCATAAATGGGCTAAATAGGCTAAGCAAGAGAGGAAAAGAAGAAGAAGAAGAAGAAGAATAATAATAATAGAGAATAATAATAGAAAGAAGAAGAATAAGAAAAGAAGAAGAAATGTTCTTCTTCTTCTTCTTCTTTTTCTTATTCTTCTTCTCTTCTTCTTCTTCTTCTCTTCCTATTCCTTTTTTTTCTTCCTATTCCTTGATTTTTCTTCATCTTATTATGTCATTTGTGGACTAAATAGGCTAAATTATGTCATAATGGACTAAATAGGCTAAATAAGAGGAGGAAAAGAAGAAGAAAAGAAAAGAAAAGAATAAGAAGAAAAGAAGAAGAAAAAGAAGAATAAGAAAAGAAGAAGAAGTTCTTCTTCTTCTTTCTTATTCTTCTTCTTCTTCTTCTTCTTCTTCTTCTTCTTCTCTTCCTATTCCTCTTTTCTTCCATTCCTTGATTTTCTTCATCTTATTATGTCATTTGTGGACTAAATAGGCTAATTATGTCTAAATGGACTAAATAGGCTAAATAATAAGAAAAATACCATTATCACGGAGGTGAAGGACCGGTCGGGCTGCGCCATGCCAGACTGAGGTGAAGGGCCGGTCGGGGTTCCACCAAGGCCGACGGAGAAGCATCGGTTGATGCTTGTCGGGAAGCATTCTACACCAAAGATCATTTCCAATGTCTCGTTAGCATGATGCAACATAAATGTGATACTAGTAACTAACGACCATTCAAATCAAACTCCACCGTGGTCGCCGGACAATCGGGGGCATCGACGGAGGGGTCTGACCGCTTTCTCGCACATGCTCTACACATTTGGTTCTCACGAGTTAGTCATATTAGTTAGTATGGAACAAACATTATGTGCTGATTTGGCTAATATGCAGGAGAAAGTACCACCAAGATGTCGTATAGGGCCCGTTTTTTTGAGCATCGTTCCGGTTCCTCCCTCCTCCAACAGCCTGGCCGTCCTCTCCTCCAGCTCCTCTCCCTCTCCTCCCCTGCCTTCTTGCCGCCTCCAAAGCGTCTGCGTGTTTTCTCTCTCTTCTCAAGAGCAGCCTGCAACACACCACTCCTCGTTACATTGTAATCATCGACGGACGCACACACAAGGTAATGGATAGGAAGTTCCGAGTCTGTATAACTAACCGCCATGGCGAGCTCCGATGGCCGTGCACGAGGCATTATCTCAGGACAGAGCTACTCTGGCGCTTCTTGATCTGTGTGAGAGTCTTAGGACAACGTATCAGTCCATCACCGCTTCTTGGCTAATATGCAGAGAAACGTACCACCAAGATGTCGTATAGGGCCCGGTTTTGAGCATCGTTCCGGTTCCTCTCCTCCTCATCCAACACCTGGCCGTCCTCTCCTCCGCTCCCTCTCCCTCTCCTCCCCTGCCTTCTTGCCGCCTCCAAAAGCGTCTGCGTGTTTGCTCTCTCTTTCTCAAGAGCAGCCTGCAACACACCACTCCTCGTTAGCATTGTATCATCGACGACGCACACACAATAATGGATAGGAAAGGTATCCGAGTCTTTATAACTAACCGCCATGGCGAGCTCCGATGTCCGTGCACGAGGCATTATCTCAGGATCAGAGCTACTCTGGCGCTTCTTGATCTGTGTGAGAGTCTTAGGACAACGTATCAGTCCATCAGTCCGCATTGGAGGAGGGGAGGGGCGCCGTGGTGGGGAGGGAGGGGGCCACGGTGGTGGAGGGGGGAGGGGGGCGGGATGGAGGGAGGAAGGGAGGGGGGCGGCGGTGGAGGGAGGAATGGAGGGGGGCGCGGTGGAGGGAGGGAGGGAGGGGCAGGCGGTGGAGGAGGGAGGGAGGGAGGCAGCGGTGGAGGGGGAGGGGGGCGGCGGCGGGGGTGGAGGAGGGGGGGGGCGGCGGCGGGCGGTGGAGGGAGGGCGGCGGCGGCGGCCTGCGCTGGAGGAGGGGGCGGCGGAGGGCCTGTGCGGGAGGGGGGGCGGCGGCGGGCGGCCTGCGGGAGGGGCGGCGGCGGCCTGCTCCGTGCGACAGGTGGGAGCGAAAGAGATGAGAGGGCCGCGGCCGGGGGGCCAAATTAACCCCCCGCATTGCCGTCTGTTTTTTTTCTCTTTGCCGTCTGCTGGCGGACGGCAAAGAATTCTTTGCGTCCGCCAGCAGACGGCAAAGAGGATGACCGTTAGACGCCACGCCGTGGAAATCGTGGGCCCCTCTTACCTCTTTGCCGTCTGCTGCAGACAGCAAAGAAGTGGCCCGTGTGACCTACCCAGTGCAGTACCCCCGTGGGGTCCACTTTGGACTTTGCCGTCTGCTGGCGGATGGCAAAGAACTCTTTGCCGTCTGCTGGCGGACGGCAAAGAGCTCGCAGATGGCAAAGACCCTGTTTGCCATCAGCTGGTGCTTTGCCGTCTGCTTTGAGAAGACAGACGGCAAAGAGCCTCTTTGCCATCAGCTGGCAGCCGGCAAAGAGCTGGCAGATGGCAAAGACCCAATTCCAGTAGTGTACAGGGATCCGTACAAGACACCAGTTGTTAGGGTAGGCTCCTGGGCATGGAGAGGTATGGACATGCTGGTTTGACCCGAGGTGCAAGTGCCTAGTGCGGTTTAGAGAGATGCCAATTTTCTATCATGCCCATAAGCTGTTTGACAGAATGCTTTGGTAGTCTAGGTGGCTCTGTTGGTTTTGAATTTTGGCAGGATGGTCCTCATTAGATGTTAGATATGATGGTGGAGTTGGTTTGGCAAAAAGATATACTTGCTAGTGCAATTTTCACTGAACCTCATTTCTAGACAGAAAGTTCAGAGGAATATTTGGTGAACTAAAATGATTCCTATGGAGCTAAAATTTTGGACTTAAGGGTTTGTTTTGAAGGACTATAAGTGGAAAAATTTCAGGATTTTTGGGGCAAGGAAAGTTGGGGATGTAGTAGAAACTCAAATACTGGACAGAATTGAAAATAGGTTGTTTCACTCAAAATTTTCAAAACACCAAGATGGATTTTTGCATAAAAGTGATATGTAGGAATCACATGACTCTCATAATTTTGTGGGATTTTAAAACAATTATTTAAAGTGGTTGCAGTGCAATAGATGCATTTAGAATATTGAAAATGCTATTAAAAGAATTGTGTTGGCAAAATTTTATTCTGAAAATAGTTCTTACTATTATTAAACTATAATTGAAATGTTTTAAGAGAAAACCAAAGCCACAATATTATTTCCAAAATTGCTATATGGAGGGAAGAATTTTGAAAAACAGAAACATAAAATGGTTCTGAAATTATAAAAGACCTAGCAAAAATTCAAAATTTTAATTCTGGCCAAATTTTATTTAGTAAAAACATGATTAAATTTTTGGGGTGTTACAGTCACATACAAACATATCAGAGAGAAATGAGATCCCGAGAGACAGAGTTTTGTGTTTGCGAGAGAGAAAGATATTTCACAAGGAGAGTGATAGCTAGAGAGACATATCAGGGAACGCGAGATATCTCTATGGAGAGAGATGTGTGTGAGCGACATACAAGGAATGGTGGAGAGATATAGACCCTGGGAGACCAAGTTTGTGTTTGTGTGTGAGAAAAGATATTTAAGAGAGAGTCGTAGCTTCTCATACCTAAGGAGCGCAAGACATCTCTGTGTGAGATGGGGTGTGCGAGTGGCACACAGGGGAATAGTCACTAACACACGGTAGAGCTTCCGTGACACACCAATGTGTCGGCATAGGGTACCTTTGTCGATATTTAATTTGTAGCTAACACCAATGCTGACAAGATGAAAGAGTCAGAGGACTTGCTGTGGGCAAAGGTATTGCTGATAGTTTTTTACATCCCGACACTTTTTCAGTCGGCATACACCCTACATACGCCACGCTTTATCAGACAACATACACCCTACCTATGCCGACAGATAGCGTGTCCACATATACCCTACCTATGCCGACACTTTATTAGCCACGTACACCATATCTATGCCAACGAATAGTCTATCAACATACACCCTACCTACAACCGACAGATAGTGCCTTTGCCGACTGATAAATTGCTGGTAAAGTGATGTGCAGCCAAACAATATATGCAAGATCTAAACAGATTCAATTATTATCCGCACATCCAGAAGCAGGTTCAAGATACTGTTCTTATCAATACATGTGAGCTAATTACTACTGAAACGAAAAAATGTACCTATAGTTGAGGTACCCGGCAAAGTAGCCCTTCGTTCGCCACCGATTGCCAACAATAAGTCGTGGCCCTGGTTCCCGTTAGGTAGCCTTCACCACCATTCGTTATCCGCTGCATGTGGGTGACCATGGTTCCCAGAGAGGTACCATCTGTTCTCCGCCCATTGCCTGCGCGGCATGCTGTGGTCGTGGTTCCCTGCAATGTCAGCAAGAGTAAATGGATTAGTAACTTGTTTCTCATGTTCGAGCACTGTAATGATGACAACTGTATGTAACTGCACTAATGCATCTATTTTTTACTCTATAATTACTATCAATGTGTATGTGCAATGCACGTTAATTTGGAAGTATATTAAGTGCATGCGGATATTAAGTAGGTATTATTTGCGTGTTATTTGTGATTACACTATTTTTGGCATGAAATTAATTGCACGCTAAATGTGTTGAGCGCTCGACATTGAAGCAGTCTAGGTCGTTGGATTGACATGATTTGATGGCCGAGTAATTGGATCTGCCCCTTTGGGTCTTTTTATATTGGTATAGATGTTCAATTGGCATAGGCGTATCAAGGTACAACACTGAATTTAAGCATAAAAAGTACATGACTGAGTCAGTTTAATCGCTCAAATATCGTCAAGTCACAAAATAGCATCTCTACGACATGTAGAGTTAATTTCCAAAGCATGGACTGTTAAAAATAATCAAACCAAGCAGGTACGTATTCTTTTTATCGGCCAAAATAAAGGGTTCATTGTTCAGGCCCCTATTGCTTCTGTTCTAATACGTAGTTGCTTTGGGAAGACACCAGTATATAAAGCCGATAAATATAGTATGCATGCAGATAGATCCTACATACAGAGAAACAATCATGTCATCTTGTAACTTCTAAACACACTAAAAGGCTAAAGGCATACCTGTACAGATAATTGACCATGATACCTACACTTTGTTCAATGCCCTTCTCGGATTGGTCATCCATCCAGTTTATTCTCTCAACCATCTACCATAAAATAAAAGTGGTGTTCAGCGTTACGTAATGCCCCTGAATGTTTTCAAATAACGGTCATGAGTTGCACAAACATTAGTAGAGCTTCCTAATACAACCAGTGAGCCACAGTTACAACGGCTAGGGCTGGTAGTAGGTAATTTAAATTACACATGACGCAATCACAGGACAAATTGAGCCATTCATTGCAAACTACGCTCTACACTTTGAAATAGGCCATTTTGGGTGCAGAGACTTACTTAAATGGCAAAGAGCTTGGTGTTCAAGTTGTAGGAGTTGTGCAGAATGTGGACTGGTCCCGACACATTTCAAGGTTGTTCTGTAGATCACCCACCACACTATCAGACAGCTGAAACAAAGCACCCAATTTCAGTCGAGAGAGTTAATAGTAGGCACATAACCATAGCAGTAGTATAAGGGGCTCATGGAGAGTAAGAAGAAGAACCAGTGCCTATTCAGTTCCAAGTGGATCGCCATGTTGACTGAAAAAAGCTCATCTGCCAAGATAGTAAGCTGATACATATTAAAATTGTTTGTGTTAAACGGAACCTTCATTTCTCGGGCCTAGTTTAAAATGATGGACTAGTTGAACTGGTTAACAAAATGGAAATCCTGGACAAGCATCAGGGTGGAAAAATGATGGATCCATCCATTCCATTTGCTGACTTACCCGTCATCTCCACAATGGCTTGTATAGATAAATGAGGGCCCAACGGTGGCAGCGGCATGCCTCTAGCACAAGCTGAAAATAAAACAATGAAGCTTATCATCATATTATTATATGCCAGTGATAAACTTGCTGGACCACATACTGAATCTAAAGGATTAGAGAGTTGTGTTTTTGTTCTTCTATTCAGATTGGCCAAACAAAGGTTAAGACATGACATAAAGCATAACCATCACTGGTACAGTGAGGTGCTATACAAATGGTTTTTAACCCCTTTTCGCAACGATTTGGAACCGTCGCCAAGTGAGTGTGGGCGATAGGGCGGTCCTTCCAACATGACCCAGAAACTGTGGGGATATGCCCTCCTGGCACACACGCTCGGCAAAATGAGGTCATGTGCGCCGGCGAGCCTCAAATACGGTTATACGTACAGTAGTGCTAAAAATACAATTATATAGGCAAATCGTTTCCGGTCGTAAGTACATCCCACACTCAGTCCCCGCTAAACGTTTTCGTTCGTATATACATCCCACACAGTCGCTCCAAGGAAAACCTTTCCGTTCGCAGGTTACATCACACCACAATTTTCCCCGTTATCATTTGTGATAGCGTTGCCATTGCACACAATATTAACAATTTTATCGCTTGCATTATTGAATGCATCCACACACGGTGCAATAGAAGAAACTGTGTGGCAAAGGCTGTCCATCACACACAGTTTTTATGTGGTAAACGTTTGCGCAAGGTGGCCTAACGCAAACAGTTTTCAAGAATGTCGTGTGTGATTGTTCATTGATCCAACACGGTTTATTCCTAGAAACTGTGTGCATTCCTGAGGTCATCGCCCACAGTGTTTTTCTCAATAACCATTTGCAAAAAAAAACCAATTAGCAAGCTAATTGCCCTATTATTTATAATCCATTTATTAATCTAATTCATTCATATTAAGCACATAATATATTTCATTTCCATATTAAAGAAGCAGGATTTCATAATTGAAATACATCAGAGTACAACATGATATAGCTTCAGCACTCAGCTACCCCATTACACAACTGCACCAGCACCAAGTTTCACATGCAACTCTAGAACCTTTCGAAATTAGCATCATGACGGTACATAGACAGATGCATCTCATCTGGAAAACTGCTGAAGCGGAAGGCGAATATTGAGCCTTCATTCATGTTGAAGGTCTTTGCAACTTTAGGCCAGTGCCTATGGATGATTGACCTTCCATCCTTGCTCCTCTTCAGGAACACTTCAATATTGAACCGTGGGTGTTGTATGAAAACCTTCCTCGCCTCCTGACCATAGAGGTGGTTTGAGAGGTAATCATCAGTGAACTACTTTGGAAAGGCCTGAAAACAAGGATGTGCATAAATATCTTCTCTATATTTGAAAATGGGGCAAAGGAATAAAAAGGGCAAGGTATAATAGTTAGTACCATCTTGTAGTGAACTGATGTCTTCTTCATTGTGCAGACAAAGATCTTGTGTTGTTTTTTGTTGCTAATTTCTTTATCCTAAACAATCTTTCTGATTTCTTGACTTGATTGATATTCTGGACAACTCATTTCCCCATATGCAAAAAAGGTCGAACAGTGGGTCAAAACCTCTACAGCAGGACCTACATGTGCAAGACCAAATTGTTAAAAACCTAAATATTAGAATGGTTCCTGCAATTGCACAATAATGTGCTATTAGACACGGACCATGCACGTGCTAACCTCGATTCTAAACCTCAGTGCTTCGCATTGTTTCCCTGCAACACATATGAGGTAGTTAGTCATCAGGTTGTAATAAGGGTTCACATGCTATAAGTAAAATATGTTGATGAAAAATAAGCACATTGCAGATTCATTAGATTAATTCAAGCCACATGGAAACCCATTTATCCAACCAAGCATGATTAAGAACTAGGAAATATAGCACTTGTATATGTTTCTCATTTAAGTGCAGCCAAATTCGATTTATTCCTCACATGCACAACATACAAAATTCTACAACCTACACGCCAATTGGACTCGCATTGCAGAATTGAACCAAGCTGTTAACTAAACACCACAAGAAATGAACCAAACATTAACTGAGCACCACATTGCACATATAACATACTCCTAATAGAAGATCAGACAGTTAACCAAACCAAGCATGCTTAACAACTTGGAAATATAGCAATTGTATTTGTTTCTCATGTATTTAGTACAACCAAATTCAATTTATTCTCACATGTATACAATAACAGAATGCACCCACAACAATTGAACATCGCATTGCAGAATTGAACCAAACATTAACTAACACCCACAACAATGACCAAACGTTAACTGAGCACCCATTGCACAATATACATACTCCTAATAGAAGATCAGATAGTTAACCAAACCAAGCATGCTTAACAACATGGAAATATAGCAATTGTATTTCTTTATCATGTATTTATTACAGCCAAATTCGATTTACTTCTCACTGGTATACAATAACAGAATGCACCCCACAACCATTGAACATCACATTGCGAATTGAACCAAACTGTTAACTAAACACCACAACAAATGAACCAACATTAATTGAGCACCACATTGCACAATTTAAACCAAACCAAGCATGCTTGACAACTTGGAAATATAGCAATTTTATTCATTTCTCATGTATTTGTAAAGATAAATTCGATTTATTTCTCACATGGAAGACAATACAAAATTGCAGCCTGAAGAATTGAACATCACATTTGCATAATTGAACCAAACAGTTAACTGAAGACGACAACTAATTAACAAACAGTTAATAGTGAGCACCACACTGCACGACAATTAGAACATATACACTAGAGCAACAAATTGCATGGTAAAATTAGATAGCACAATTCACTAGAATTTGTTAAGGAAAGGTAGGAGCAGCACACGCACGCGATAAACCGAGCATGCTTAACCGGCGTAGCTAGCAAATGGCAAGGTGCTCCTCCAAGATCTGGGGGTCGGCACGAATGGCAGCCATCGCGACCTCATCCATCGCGCGTGCGGCGCGATTTGCTTCTCCGCTTCCAATGCTCCTTGAGCTCCTGGCTATATTGTGTGCACCATGGCTTAGGGCGGCGCTTATTTGGTGGAGGGGTCATTGATTTGGCGGAATGTGCGCGCCGCGGTCGGGGCATGTGGGATTGGAAGGAGGAGGAGGATGGGGGTCGGGTGTGGATTACCTACCTGGATAGACGACCCAAGCAGCGTGAAGGAGGGTCACCGGTGGGAGGCGGTGCTGCAAGGCAAGGAGTGAAGGTTTTCAACTTGGGAAAGGAAGGCGGAAACAGGGGAAATGTGGCTTTTGGTAAGGGGGAGGGGGCGGGAGGTAGATATTTCCGCGGAAGCCGAAAATTTTTGAATCGGTTCACGCGAAATACCTAGCGCGCAAAGTGTCATTAGACACGGTCCCTTATTCAGAACTGTGTACGATGTGTGAACATCATAAACGATTCAGATAGCTTAACCTGTGTGTGATGAGTTTGAACGTCAAAAATTTGGTTCGAATTTCCTTGTTACCATGGTCATCCACGTCATTGCATAATTTGGGTACACAAAGGAGACATACAGCACACCCACACTTCTTAAACGAGCAGTTCAGAATTAAACAGAGCTAGCTGACCTAAACATTACTCTAACAAATTAAAGACCCGGCGCTCTTAATTAACAAAACAAAGAGTACTACTACCGCTGGTGCTCATCGATCTCCGCCGCCTCCTCCATGTCCAGCTCACGCCCGACGGTCTCCTGGGGAAGGGGCTCCATGGCATTCATCGCACCATACTCGGCAAGCATCTCGCCATCCTTGTCCGCCATCTCTTTGGAAAAGGCCGCCATGAGCTGGCTGGGCGGCCGTGATCTGGGCTTGGACGGCTCCGTCGTGGAAAGGTATGTGGCGAGGAACGGACGGCTGCTCTCGAACATCTCTCGGTGATTGCCAACTCTTCGCCATGGGTTGTCGACCGTTGTCGGAGAAGCTTCATTGTTTGTGCTGTGACCGCCCACAGCCGGCGTCGGTGGCCTCGACTGGTCGTGGCGGCCTCCATCAGGGCTAAGGCGCCTGCTGTGGAACGGATAGCTGCTGTGCCGCTCTCGCCAGTTGCTATCCCCGAGGCAGATGTTCTGCCGCCACCCCTGAGAAGCAACAGCGGCCGTTGGGCTGCCTTGGCCGCCCGGTCGTAGATTACGGCCGCGCTCATGCACCTTGTTAGCACGCGCATCGGCAGCTGCGGTCGCGCTCTCGCTGGAGTGGGCCGCCGAAGTTGCCCTCACAACGCGGGGTCCATGTCCCAATCTTTCACCAGCGATGATTGAACATGAAATGATATTTGGGGAGCAAGCTATGTGTGGCTGACACGCCGACGGTGACTGTAGCTGACACACCTTCTCGCTTCAGCCATAGGCGTACTATACACCGATGGTGTTCCAGGTATTTGTACTGCACTCACACACGGTTGGTGATAATAAACTGTTGGGATCTACTTGATTTTTCATCTTGATTTGAATTACATAATGGGGTCACTGCGCAATGGACGTGGTTGGAATTGCTAGAAATTTTTTTATTTGCAGTGAACATGCAACTATATGTGTGTCATAAAAGAAATTGGAATTATTCAGGGTTCGTTTGGACATTTTATACATTAATTGGTTTTCTAGCCATTTCAGGTGCCAATTCAAAATTAAACTCATGCACATGCTTCGGTGCACCAACATGGGTTGTAAAATCATATATGTGTCCATGGGTTTATGCTTATGTCCCATGCAAGAAATGGGGATGAATTTCGAACACCACACACCTGGCTCTTCGGCAAATTTGAGGTACTTGCTTTTGTATTCTAGTAAATCCTTTAGATATTGAAAATGCTATTAAAAGAATTGTGTTGGCAAAATTTTATTCTGAAAATAGTTCTTTACTATTATTAAACTATAATTGAAATGTTTTAAGAGAAAACCAAAGCCACAATATTATTTTTCCAAAAATTGCTATATGGAGGGAAGAATTTTGAAAAACAGAAACATAAAATGGTTCTGAAATTATATAAAGACCTAGCAAAAATTCAAAATTTTAATTCTGGCCAAATTTTATTTTAGTAAAAACATGATTAAATTTTTGGGGTGTTTACAGTCACATACAAACATATCAGAGAGAAATGAGATCCCGAGAGAAGAGTTTTGTGTTTGCGAGAGAGAAAGATATTTCACAAGGAGAGTGATAGCTCGAGAGACATATCAGGAACGCGAGATATCTCTATGGGGAGAGAGTTGTGGTGAGCGACATACAGGATGGTGGAGAGATATAGACCCTGGGAGACCAAGTTTTGTGTTTGTGTGTGAGAAAAGATATTTAAGAGGAGAGTCGTAGCTTCTCATACTAAGGAGCGCAAGACATCTCTGTGTGAGATGGGGTGTGCGAGTGGCACACAGGGGAATAGTCACTAACACACGGTAGAGCTTCCGTGACACACAAGCCAATGTGTCGGCATAGGGTACCTTTGTCGATATTTATTTGTAGCTAACACCAATGCTGACAACGATGAAAGACGTCAGAGACTTGCTGTGGGCAAAGGTATTGGCTGATAGTTTATTTACATCCCGACACTTTTTCAGTCGGCATACACCCTACATACGCCACGCTTTATCAACAAAACAACACCCTACCTATGCCGACAGATAGCGTGTCCACATATACCGCTACCTATGCCGACACTTTATTATGCCACGTACACCATATCTATGCCAACAATAGTCTATCAACATACACCCTACCTACAACCGACAGATAGTTGCCCTTTGCCGATGAAATTGCTGGTAAAGTGATGTGCAGCAACAATATAGCAAGATCTAAACAGATTCATTATTATCCGTCACATCCAGAAGCAGGTTCAAGATACTGTTCTATTCATACATGTGAGCTAATTACTACTGAAACGAAAAAATGTACCTTAGTAGTTGAGGTACCGCAAAGTAGCCCTTCGTTCGCCACCATTGCCAACAAATAAGTCGTGGCCCTGGTTCCCGTGTGAGGTAGCCTTCATCCACCATTCGTTATCCGCTGCATGTGTGTGTGACCATGGTTCCCGAGAGGTACCATCTGTTCTCCGCCCATTGCCTGCGGCTGCATGCTTGGTCGTGGTTCCTGCAATGTCAGCAAGAGTTAAATGGATTAGTACTTGTTTCTCATGTGTCGAGCACTGTAATGATGACAACTGTATTAACTGCACTAATGCATCTATTTTTTTACTCTATAATTACTATTCAATGTGTATGTGCAATGCACGTTAATTTGGGAAGTATATTAAGTGCAATGCGGATATTAAGTAGGTATTATTTGCGTGTTTTTGTGATTTACACTATTTTTGGCATGAAATTATTGCACGCTAATGTGTGAGCGCTCGACATTGAAGCAGTCTATCGTTGGATTGACATGATTTTGATGGCCGAGTAATTGGATCTGCCCCTTTGGGTCTTTTTATATTGGTATAGATGTTCAATTGGCTAGGCGTGATCAAGGTACAACCTGAATTTAAGCATAAAAAGTACATGACTGAGTCAGTTTAATCGCTCAAATATCGCAAGACAAATAGCATCTCTACGACATGTGAGTTTAATTTTCCAAGCATGGACTTTAAAAATAACAAACCAACAGGTACGTATTTCTTTTTTATCGGCCAAAATAAAGGGTTCATTAGTTTTCAGGCCCCTATTGCTTCTGTTCTAATACGTAGTTGCTTGGGGAAGACACCAGTATATAAAGCCGATAAAATAGTATGCATGCAGATAGATCCTACATACGAGAAACAAATCATGTCATCTTGTAACTCTAAACACACTACAAAGGCTAAAGGCAACCTGTACAGATATTGACCATGATACCTACACTTTGTTCAATGCCCTTCTCGGATTGGTCATCCATCCAGTTTTATTCTCTCAACCATCCTCCATAAAATTAAAAGTGGTGTTTCAGCGTTACGTAATGCCCCTGAATGTTTTCAAATAACGGTCATGAGGTTCACAAACATTAGTATAGCTTCCTAATACAACCAGTGAAGCCACAGTTACAACGGCTAGGGCTGGTAGTAGTTATTTCAAATTACACACATGACGCAATCACAGGACAAATTGAGCCATTCAGTTTGCAAACTACTCGCTCTACAACTTGAAATAGGCATTTTGGGTGCAGAGACTTACTTAATGGCAAAGAGCTTGGTGTTTCAAGTTGTGGAGTTGTGCAGAATGTGGACTGGTCCCTGCGACCTTTCAAGGTTGTTCTGTAGATTCCCACCCACACTATCAGAGTCAGCTGAAACAAAGCAGCCCATTTCAGTCCGGAGAGTTAATAGTAGGCACATAACCCATAGCAGTAGTATAAGGGGCCATGAGAGTAAGAAGAAGAAACCAGTGCCCTATTCAGTTCCAAGTGGATTCGCCATGCGTTGACTGAAAAAAGCTCTCTGCCAAGATAGTAAGCTGATACACTATTAAAATTGTTTGTGTTAAACGGAAACCTTCATTTCTCGGGCCTAGTTTTTAAAATGATGGACTAGTTGCTGGTTAACAAAATGGAAATCCTGGACAAGCATCAGGTGAGGAAAAATGATGGATCCATCCCATTCCATTTGCTGACTTACCCGTCATCTCCACAATGGCTTGTATAGATAAATGAGGCCCAACGGTGGCAGCGGCATGCCTCTAGCAACAAGCTGAAAATAAAACAATGAGCTTATCATCATATTATTATATGCCAGTGATAAACTTGCCATGGATCCACATCTGAATCTAAAGGATTAGAGAGTTGTGTTTTTTGTTCTTTATTCAGATTGGCCAAACAAAGGTTAAGACATGACATAAAGCATAACCACTCACTGGTACAGTGAGGTGCTATACAAATGTTTTTAAACCCCTTTTTCGCAACGAATTTGGAAACCGTCGCCAAGTGAGTGTGGGCGATAGGGCGGTCCTTCCAACATGCCCAGAAACTGTGGGGATATGCCCTCCTGGCACACCGTCTCGGCAAAATGAGGTCATGGCGGTCCGGCGAGCCTCAAATACGGTTTATACGTACAGTAGTGCTAAAAATACAATATATAGGCGAAATCGTTTTCCGGTCGTAATACAACCTCCCACACTCAGTCCCCGCTAAACGTTTTTCGTTCGTATATACAATCCCACACAGTCGCTCCAAGGAAAACCTTTCCGTTCGCAGTTACATCACCAACAATTTTCCTCCGTTATCATTTGTGATAGCGTTGCCATTGCACACAATATTAACTTTTATCGCTTGCATTATTGAATGCATCACACACGGTGCCAATAGAAGAAACTGTGTGTGCAAAGGCTGTCCATCACACACATTTTTATGTGGTAAACGTTTGCGCAAGGTGGCCTAAACGCAAACAGTTTTCAAAGAATGTCGTGTGTGATTGTTCATTGATCCAACACGTTTATATCCTAGAAACTGTGTGCATTGCCTGAGGTCATCGCCCACAGTGTTTTTCTCATAACCATTTGCAAAAAAAAACCAATTAGCAAGCTAATTGCCCTATTATTTATAATCCATTTATTAATCCTAATTCCATTCATATTAAGACATAATATATTTCATTTCCATATTAAAGAAGCAGGATTTCATAATTGAATACTCAGAGTACAACATGATATAGCTTCGCACTCAGCTACCCCATTACACACTGCACCAGCACCAAGTTTCACATGCAACTCCTAGAACCTTTTCGAAATTAGCATCATGGACGGTACATAGACAGATGCTCCATCTGGAAAACTGCTGAAGCGGAAGGCGAATATTGAGCCTTCATTCATGTTGAAGGTCTTGCAACTTTAGGCCAGTGCCTATGGATGTTGACCTTCCATCCTCTCCTCTCAGGAACACTTCAATATTGACCCGTGGGTGTTGTATGAAAACCTCTCCCGCCTCCTGACCATAGAGGTGGTTTGAGAGTAATCATCAGTGAACTACTTGGAAAGGCCTGAAAACAAGGATGTGGCATAAAATATCTTCTCTTATTTGAAAATGGGGCAAGGAATAAAAAGGGCAGGTATAATAGTTAGTACCATCTTTAGTGAACTGATGTCTTCTTCATTGTGCAGACAAAGATCTTGTGTTTTTTTTGTTGCTATTTCTTTATCTAAACAATCTTTCTGATGTTTCTTGACTTGATTGATATTCTGGACAACTCATTTCCCCATAGCAAAAAGGTCGAACAGTGGGTCAAAACCTCTTACAGCAGGAACCTACATGTTGCAAGACCAAATTGTTAAAACCTAAATATTAGAATGGTTCCTGCAATTGCACAATAATGTGCTATTAGACACGGACCATGCACGTGCTAACCTCGATTCTAAACCTCAGTGCTTCGCATTGTTTCCCTCGCAACACATATGAGGTAGTTAGTCATCAGTTGTAATTAAGGGTTCACATGCTATAAGTAAATATGTTGGATCAAATAAGCACATTGCGATTCATTAGATTAATTCAAGCCACATGGAACCCATTTATCCAACCAAGCATGATTAAGAACTAGGAAATATAGCATTGTATATGTTTCCATTTTTAAGTGCAGCCAATTTCGTTTATATTCCTCACATGCACAACATACAAAATTCTAAACTCTACACACGCAATTGGACATCGCATTGCAGACTTGAACCAAGCTGTTAACTAAACACCACAAGAAATGAACAACATTAACTGAGCACCACATTGCACATATCAACATACTCCTATCGGGAAGCATTCTACACCAAAGATCATTTCCAATGTCTCGTTAGCATGATGCAACATAAATGTGAATACTAGTAACTAACGACCATTCAAATCAAACTCACCGTGGTCGCCGGAGCAATCTGGGGCATCGACGGAGGGGTCTGACCGCTTTTCTCGCACATGCTCTACACATTTGGTTCTCACGAGTTAGTCATATTAGTTAGTAATGGAACAAACATTATGTGCATGATTTGGCTAATATGCAGGAGAAACGTACCACCAAGATGTCGTATAGGGCCCGGTTTTGAGCATCGTTCCGGTTCCTCTCCTCCTCCAACAGCCTGGCCGTCCTCTCCTCCAGCTCCCTCTCCCTCTCCTCCGCCTGCCTTCTTGCCGCCTCCAAAAGCGTCTGCGTGTTTGCTCTCTCTTTCTCAAGAGCAGCCTGCAACACACCACTCCTCGTTAGCATTGTAATCATCGACGGACGCACACACAATGTAATGGATAGGAAAGGTATCCGAGTCTGTATAACTAACCGCCATGGCGAGCTCCGATGGCCGTGCACGAGGCATTATCTCAGGATCAGAGCTACTCTGGCGCTTCTTGATCTGTGTGAGAGTCTTAGGACAACGTATCAGTCCATCACCGCTTCTTGGCTAATATGCAGGAGAAACGTACCACCAAGATGTCGTATAGGGCCCGGTTTTGAGCATCGTTCCGGTTCCTCTCCTCCTCCAACAGCCTGGCCGTCCTCTCCTCCAGCTCCCTCTCCCTCTCCTCCGCCTGCCTTCTTGCCGCCTCCAAAAGCGTCTGCGTGTTTGCTCTCTCTTTCTCAAGAGCAGCCTGCAACACACCACATCCCGTTAGCATTGTAATCATCGACGGACGCACACACAATGTAATGGATAGGAAAGGTATCCGAGTCTGTATAACTAACCGCCATGGCGAGCTCCGATGTCCGTGCACGAGGCATTATCTCAGATCAGAGCTACTCTGGCGCTTCTTGATCTGTGTGAGAGTCTTAGGACAACGTATCAGTCATCAGTCCGGCATGGAGGAGGGGAGGGGGCGCCGGTGGTGGAGAGGGGAGGGGGCCACGGGGTGGATGGGGGGGAGGGGGGCGGGCGATGGAGGGAGGAAGGGAGGGGGGCGGGTGGAGGGAGAAGGGGAGGAGGCGCGTGGAGGGAGGGAGGGAGGGGGGCGGCGTGGAGGAGGGAGGGAGGAGGCACGGTGGAGGGGGAGGGGGGGGGCGGCGGACGGGGGTGGAGGAGGGGGGCGGCGGCGGGCGGGGGAGGGAGGGGGCGGCGGCGGCGGCGGCCTGCGGGGGGGGGGCGGCGGCGGCGGCCTGCGAGGGCGGGGGCTGGGAGGGGGCGGCGGCGGCGGCCTGCGCGGGAGGGGGCGGCGGCGGCCTGCGCGCGTGCGGGAGGCAGAGGGTGGGGAGGCGGGAGAAAGAGATGGAGGAGGGCGCGCGCGCGGGGGGCCAAATTAACCCCCCGCATTGCCGTCTGTTTTTTTTTCTCTTTGCCGTCTGCTGGCGGACGGCAAAGAATTCTTTGCCGTCCGCCAGCAGACGGCAAAGAGGATGACCGTTAGACGGCCACCGCCGTGAAACTGTGGGCCCCTCTTACCTCTTTGCCGTCTGCTGGCAGACAGCAAAGAAGTGGCCCGTGTGACCTACCCAGTGCAGTACCCCCGTGGGGTCCACTTTGGACTTTGCCGTCTGCTGGCGGATGGCAAAGAACTCTTTGCCGTCTGCTGGCGGACGGCAAAGAGCTCGCAGATGGCAAAGACCCTGTTTGCCATCAGCTGGTGCTTTGCCGTCTGCTTTGAGAAGACAGACGGCAAAGAGCCTCTTTGCCATCAGCTGGCAGACGGCAAAGAGCTGGCAGATGGCAAAGACCCAGATTCCAGTAGTGTACAGGGATCCGTACAAGACACCAGTTGTTAGGGTAATGCTCCTGGGCATGGGAGAGGTTATGGACATGCTGGTTTGACCCGAGGTGCAAGTGCCTAGTGCGGTTTAGAGAGATGCCAATTTTCTATCATGCCCATAAGCTGTTTGACAGAATGCTTTGGTAGTCTAGGTGGCTCTGTTGGTTTTGAATTTTGGCAGGATGGTGCCTCATTAGATGTTAGATATGATGGTGGAGTTGGTTTGGCAAAAAGATATACTTGCTAGTGCAAGTTTCACTGAAACTCATTTCTAGACAGAAAGTTCAGAGGAATATTTGGTGAACTAAAATGATTCCTATGGAGCTAAAATTTTGGACTTAAGGGTTTGGTTTGAAGGACTATAAGTGGGAAAAATTTCAGGATTTTTGGGGCAAGGAAAGTTGGGGATGTAGTAGAAACTCAAATACTGGACAGAATTGAAAATAGGTTGTTTCACTCAAAATTTTCAAAACACCAAGATGGATTTTTGCATAAAAGTGATATGTAGGAATCACATGACCTCTCATAATTTTTGTGGGATTTTAAAACAATTATTTAAAGTGGTTGCAGTGCAATAGATGCATTTAGAATATTGAAAATGCTATTAAAAGAATTGTGTTGGCAAAATTTTATTCTGAAAATAGTTCTTACTATTATTAAACTATAATTGAAATGTTTTAAGAGAACTACCAAAGCCACAATATTATTTCCAAAAATTGCTATATGGAGGGAAGAATTTTGAAAAACAGAAACATAAAATGGTTCTGAAATTAATAAAAGACCTAGCAAAAATTCAAAATTTTAATTCTGGCCAAATTTTATTTAGTAAAAACATGATTAAATTTTTGGGGTGTTACAGTCACATACAAACAAATATCAGAGAGAAATGAGATCCCGAGAGACAGAGTTTTGTGTTTGCGAGAGAGAAAGATATTTCACAAGGAGAGTGATAGCTAGAGAGACATATCAGGGAACGCGAGATATCTCTATGGAGAGAGAGTGTGTGTGAGCGACATACAAGGGAATGGTGGAGAGATATGAGACCCTGGGAGACCAAGTTTGTGTTTGTGTGTGAGAAAGAGATATTTAAGAGGGAGAGTCGTAGCTTCTCATACCTAAGGAGCGCAAGACATCTCTGTGTGAGATGGGGTGTGCGAGTGGCACACAGGGGAATAGTCACTACACCACGGTAGAGCTTCCGTGACACACCAATGTGTCGGCATAGGGTACCTTTGTCGATAGTTAATTTGTAGCTAACACCAATGCTGACAGAAGATGAAAGAGTCAGAGGACTTGCTGTGGGCAAAGGTATTGCTGATAGTTATTTACATCCCGACACTTTTTCAGTCGGCATACACCCTACATACGCCGACGCTTTATCAGACAACATACACCCTACCTATGCCGACAGATAGCGTGTCCACATATACCCTACCTATGCCGACACTTTATTAGCCACGTACACCATATCTATGCCAACAGATAGTCTATCAACATACACCCTACCTACACCGACAGATAGTGCCTTTGCCGACTGATAAATTGCTGGTAAAGTGATGTGCAGCCAAACAATATATGCAAGATCTAAACAGATTCAATTATTATCCGCACATCCAGAAGCAGGTTCAAGATACTGTTCTTATGCAATAGCATGTGAGCTAATTACTACTGAAACGAAAAAATGTACCTAGTAGTTGAGGTACCCGGCAAAGTAGCCCTTCGTTCGCCACCGATTGCCAACAATAAGTCGTGGCCCTGGTTCCCGGTGAGGTAGCCTTCCATCCACCATTCGTTATCCGCTGCATGTGGGTGACCATGGTTCCCAGAGAGGTAGCCATCTGTTCTCCGCCCATTGCCTGCGCTGCATGCTGGTGGTCGTGGTTCCCTGCAATTGTCAGCAAGAGTAAATGGATTAGTAACTTGTTTCTCAGTGTCGAGCACTGTAATGATGACAACTGTATGTAACTGCACTAATTGCATCTATTTTTTACTCTATAATTACTAGTCAATGTGTATGTGCAATGCACGTTAATTTGGAAGTATATTAAGTGCATGCGGATATTAAGTAGGATATTATTTGCGTGTTATTATGTGATTAGCACTATTTTTGGCATGAAATTAATTGCACGCTAAATGTGTTGAGCGCTCGACATTGAAGCAGTCTAGGTCGTTGGATTGACATGATTTGATGGCCGAGATTAATTGGATCTGCCCCTTTGGGTCTTTTTATATTGGTATAGATGTTCAATTGGCATAGGCGTATCAAGGTACAACACTGAATTTAAGCATAAAAAGTACATGACTGAGTCAGTTTAATCGCTCAAATATCAGTCAAGTCACAAAATAGCATCTCTACGACATGTAGAGTTAATTTCCAAAGCATGGACTGTTAAAAAATAATCAAACCAAGCAGGTACGTATTGCTTTTTATCGGCCAAAATAAAGGGTTCATTGGTTCAGGCCCCTATTGCTTCTGTTCTAATACGTAGTTGCTTTGGGAAGACACCAGTATGAATAAAGCCGATAAATATAGTATGCATGCAGATAGATCCTACATACAGAGAAACAAATCATGTCATCTTGTAACTTCTAAACACACTAAAAGGCTAAAGGCATACCTGTACAGATAATTGACCATGATACCTACACTTTGTTCAATGCCCTTCTCGGATTGGTCATCCATCCAGTTTATTCTCTCAACCATCTACCATAAAATAAAAGTGGTGTTCAGCTGTTACGTAATGCCCACTGAATTGTTTCAAATAACGGTCATGAGTTGCACAAACATTAGTAGAGCATTTCCTAATACAACCAGTGAGCCACAGTTACAACGGCTAGGGCTGGTAGTAGTGAATTTAAATTACACATGACGCAATCACAGGACAAATTGAGCCATTCAGTTGCAAACTACGCTCTACACTTTGAAATAGGCCATTTTGGGTGCAGAGACTTACTTAAATGGCAAAGAGCTTGGTGTTCAAGTTGTAGGAGTTGTGCAGAATGTGGACTGGTCGCGGACACATTTCAAGGTTGTTCTGTAGATCCCACCCACACTATCAGATCAGCTGAAACAAAGCAGCCCAATTTCAGTCGAGAGAGTTAATAGTAGGCACATAAACCATAGCAGTAGTATAAGGGGCTCATGGAGAGTAAGAAGAAGAACCAGTGCCTATTCAGTTCCAAGTGGACTCGCCATGCGTTGACTGAAAAATAGCTCATCTGCCAAGATAGTAAGCTGATACATATTAAAATTGTTTGTGTTAAACGGAACCTTCATTTCTCGGGCCTAGTTTAAAATGATGGACTAGTTGAACTGGTTAACAAAATGGAAATCCTGGACAAGCATCAGGGTGGAAAAATGATGGATCCATCCATTCCATTTGCTGACTTACCACGTCATCTCCACAAATGGCTTGTATAAGATAAATGAGGGCCCAACGGTGGCAGCGGCATGCCTCTAGCACAAGCTGAAAATAAAACAATGAAGCTTATCATCATATTATTATATGCCAGTGATAAACTTGCATGGAGCCACATACTGAATCTAAAGGATTAGAGAGTTGTGTTTTTGTTCTTCTATTCAGATTGGCCAAACAAAGGTTAAGACATGACATAAAGCATAACCATCACTGGTACAGTGAGGTGCTATACAAATGGTTTTTAACCCCTTTTCGCAACGGCATTTGGAACCGTCGCCAAGTGAGTGTGGGCGATAGGGCGGTCCTTCCAACATGACCCAGAAACTGTGGGGATATGCCCTCCTGGCACACACGCTCGGCAAAATGAGGTCATGTGCGTCCGGCGAGCCTCAAATACGGTTATACGTACAGTAGTGCTAAAAATACAATTATATAGGCGAAATCGTTTCCGGTCGTAAGTACATCCCACACTCAGTCCCCGCTAAACGTTTTCGTTCGTATATACATCCCACACAGTCGCTCCAAGGAAAACCTTTCCGTTCGCAGGTACATCACACACAATTTTCCCCGTTAAATCATTTGTGATAGCGTTGCCATTGCACACAATATTAACAATTTTATCGCTTGCATTATTGAATGCATCACACACGGTGCATAGAAGAAACTGTGTGGCAAAGGCTGTCCATCACACACAGTTTTTATGTGGTAAACGTTTGCGCAAGGTGGCCTAACGCAAACAGTTTTCAAGAGAATGTCGTGTGTGATTGTTCATTGATCCAACACGGTTTATTCCTAGAAACTGTGTGCATTGCCTGAGGTCATCGCCCACAGTGTTTTCTCAATAACCATTTGCAATAAAAAAACCAATTAGCAAGCTAATTGCCCTATTATTTATAATCCATTTATTAATCTAATTGACATTCATATTAAGCACATAATATATTTCATTTCCATATTAAAGAAGCAGGATTTCATAATTGAAATACATCAGAGTACAACATGATATAGCTTCAGCACTCAGCTACCCCATTACACAACTGCACCAGCACCAAGTTTCACATGCAACATCTAGAACCTTTCGAAATTAGCATCATAGACGGTACATAGACAGATGCATCTCATCTGGAAAACTGCTGAAGCGGAAGGCGAATATTGAGCCTTCATTCATGTTGAAGGTCTTTGCAACTTTAGGCCAGTGCCTATGGATGATTGACCTTCCATCCTTCGTCCTCTTCAGGAACACTTCAATATTGAACCGTGGGTGTTGTATGAAAACCTTCCTCGCCTCCTGACCATAGAGGTGGTTTGAGAGGTAATCATCAGTGAACTACTTTGGAAAGGCCTGAAAACAAGGATGTGCATAAATATCTTCTCTATATTGAAAATGGGGCAAAGGAATAAAAAAGGGCAAGGTATAATAGTTAGTACCATCTTGTAGTGAACTGATGTCTTCTTCATTGTGCAGACAAAGATCTTGTTGTTTTTTGTTGCTAATTTCTTTATCCTAACAATCTTTCTGAGTTTCTTGACTTGATTGATATTCATGGACAACTCATTTCCCCATATGCAAAAAAGGTCGAACAGTGGGTCAAAACCTCTGACAGCAGGACCTACATGTGCAAGACCAAATTGTTAAAAACCTAAATATTAGAATGGTTCCTGCAATTGCACAATAATGTGCTATTAGACAACGGACCATGCACGTGCTAACCTCGATTCTAAACCTCAGTGCTTCGCATTGTTTCCCTGCAACACATATGAGGTAGTTAGTCATCAGGTTAAGTAAGGGTTCACATGCTATAAGTAAAATATGTTGATGAAAAATAAGCACATTGCAGATTCATTAGATTAATTCAAGCCACATGGAAAACCCATTTATCCAAACCAAGCATGATTAAGAACTAGGAAATATAGCACTTGTATATGTTTCTCATGTATTAAGTGCAGCCAAATTCGATTTATTCCTCACATGCACAACAATACAAAATTCTACACACGACAATTGGACATCGCATTGCAGAATTGAACCAAGCTGTTAACTAAACACCACAAGAAATGAACCAAACATTAACTGAGCACCACATTGCACAATATAACATACTCCTAATAGAAGATCAGACAGTTAACCAAACCAAGCATGCTTAACAACTTGGAAATATAGCAATTGTATTTGTTTCTCATGTATTTAGTACAACCAAATTCAATTTATTCCTCACATGGTATACAATAACAGAATGCACCCACAACAATTGAACATCGCATTGCAGAATTGAACCAAACAGTTAACTAAACACCACAACAAATGAACCAAACGTTAACTGAGCACCACATTGCACAATATAACATACTCCTAATAGAAGATCAGATAGTTAACCAAACCAAGCATGCTTAACAACATGGAAATATAGCAATTGTATTTCTTTATCATGTATTTATTACAGCCAAATTCGATTTACTTCTCACATGGTATACAATAACAGAATGCACCCACAACCATTGAACATCACATTGCAGAATTGAACCAAACTGTTAACTAAACACCACAACAAATGAACCAAACATTAATTGAGCACCACATTGCACAATGTATAACCAAACCAAGCATGCTTGACAACTTGGAAATATAGCAATTGTATTCATTTCTCATGTATTTTGTAAAGATAAATTCGATTTATTTCTCACATGGAAGACAATACAAAATTGCAGCCTGAAGAATTGAACATCACATTTGCATAATTGAACCAAACAGTTAACTGAAGACGACAACTAATTAACAAAACAGTTAATAAGTGAGCACCACACTGCACGACATATAGAACATATACACTAGAGCAACAAATTGCATGGTAAAATTAGATAGCACAATTCACTAGAATTTGTTAAGGAAAGGTAGGAGCAGCACACGCAACGGATAAACCGAGCATGCTTAACCGGCGTAGCTAGCAAATGGCAAGGTGCTCCTCCAAGATCTGGGGGTCGGCACGAATGGCAGCCATCGCGACCTCATCCGCGCGTGCGGCCGCGATTTGCTTCTCCGCTTCCAAATGCTCCTTGAGCTCCTGGCTATATTGTGTGCACCATGGCTTAGGGCGGCGCTTATTTGGTGGAGGGGTCAGTGATTTGGGCGGAAGGTGTCGCGCCGGCGGTCGGGGCATGTGGGATATGGAAGGAGGAGGAGGATGGGGGTCGGGTGTGGATTACCTACCTGGATAGACGAGCCCAAGCAGCGTGAAGGAGGGTCACCGGTGAGGAGGCGGTGCTGCAAGCAAGGAGTGAAGGTTTCAACTTGGAAAGGAAGGCGGAAACAGGGGAAATGTGGCTTTTGGTAAGGGGGAGGGGGCGGGGAGGTAGATATTTCCGCGGAAGCCGAAAATTTTGAATCGGTTCAGCGAAATAACTAGCGCGCAAAGTGTCATTAGACACGGTCCCTTATTCAGAACTGTGTACGATGTGTGAACATCATAAACGATTCAGATAGCTTAACCTGTGTGTGATGAGTTTGAACGTCAAAAATTTTGGTTCGAATTTCCTTGGTTACCATGGTCATCCACGTCATTGCATAATTTGGGTACACAAAGGAGACTACAGCACACCCACACTTCTTAAACGAGCAAGTTCAGCAATTAAACAGAGCTAGCTGACCTAAACATTACTCTAACAAATTAAAGACCGGCGCTCTTAATTAAACAAAACAAAGAGTACTACTACCGCTGGTGCTCATCGATCTCCGCCGCCTCCTCCATGTCCAGCTCACGCCCGACGGTCTCCTGGGGAAGGGGCTCCATGGCATTCATCGCACCATACTCGGCAAGCATCTCGCCATCCTTGTCCGCCATCTCTTTGGAAAAGGCCGCCATGAGCTGGGCATGGGCGGCCGTGATCTGGGCTTGGACGGGCTCCGTCGTGGAAAGGTATGTGGCAGAGGAACGGACGGCTGCTCGAACGCTCTCGGTGATTGCCAACTCTTCGGCCATGGGTTGTCGACCGTTGTCGGAGAAGCTTCATTTGATTTGTGCTGTGACCGCCACGAGCCGGGCGTCGGTGGCCTCGACATGGTCGTGGGCGGCCTCCATCAGGGCTAAGGCCGCTGCTGTGGAACGGATAGCTGCTGTGCCGCTCTCGCCAGTTGCTATCCCCGAGGCAGATGTTGCTGCCGCCACCTGAGAAGCAACAGCGGCCGTTTGGGCTGCCTTGGCCGCCCGGTCGTAGATTACGGCCGCGCTCATGCACCTTGTTAGCACGCGCATGGCAGCTGCGGTCGCGCTCTCGCTGGAGTGGGCCGCCGAAGTTGCCCTCACAACGCGGGTCCATGTCCCAATCTTTCACCGGCGATGATTGAACAGTGAAAATGATATTTGGGGAGCAAGCTAGTGTGCTTGACACGCCGACGGTGGACTGTAGCTGACACACCTTCTCGCTTCAGCCATAGGCGTACTATACACCGATGGTGTTCCAGGATATTTTGTACTGCATCTCACACGGTTGGTGATAATAAACTGTGTGGGATCTACTTGATTTTTCATCTTGATTTGAATTACATAATGGGGTCA
Source organism: Thinopyrum elongatum (assembly GCA_011799875.1). Taxonomy (NCBI): domain Eukaryota; kingdom Viridiplantae; phylum Streptophyta; class Magnoliopsida; order Poales; family Poaceae; genus Thinopyrum; species Thinopyrum elongatum. The sequence goes on from CM022299.1 coordinate 543,486,535, forward strand.
CTGCGGCAATGGACGGTGTTTGAATTGCTAGAAATTTTATTTGCAGTGAACATGCAACTATATGTGTGTCATAAAAGAATTGGAATTATTCAGGGTTCGTTTGGACATTTTATACATTAAATTGGTTTTCTAGCCATTTCAGGTGCACAATTCAAAATTAAACTACATGCACATGCTTCGGTGCACCAACATGGGTTGTAAAATCATATATGTGTCCATGGGTTTATGCTTATGTCCCATGCAAGAAATGGGGATGAATTTCGAACACCACGACACCGTGGCTCTTCGGCAAATGTTGAGGTACTTGCTTTTGTAATTCTAGTAAATCCAAAACCCGTTTGAAATTCATGAACCTTGGCATGCTATCATGGAATCGCATGAACATGCTGGGGTAAAAAATATTGTCCCATTTGCGGCAGGTTATGGTATAAGCTTCTAACAAACCAGAGCTTCTCAGAAGAAGCCTCATGGTTCCGTTAGGGAAACATGTCACCTTTGTGGACAAAACGATATTCGTCGCCTCTTCTTCCTTTCAATTTTTTTCCTGGTGTCAACATAGAACAACAGGAGTGTCATGTTAAATTTTGGATTTTTTCGGGGATTGTTTGGACATTTTTATACGTTAACTGAGTTTTCTAGGCATTTATGTGCATAATTCAAAATTGAACTACATGCACATGCTCTAGTCCATAAAAATGGGTTGCAAAATCAAATGTTTGTCCTTGGTTGCAAGCTTAGGTCACATGCAAGAAATGAGAATGAATGTCAAACACCTTGACACTGTCGCTCGGCCGCTAACATTGAGATACATGGTTTTAAAATTCTATTAAATTGAAAACTCGTCTGAAATTCATGAAACTTGACATGATATCATGGAACGGCATCGACATGCCGTGGTAAAAATATTGGCCCATTTGGGGCAGGTTTGGGTATAAGCTTCTCGCAAACCAGAGCTTCTCTCATAACAAGCCTGATGGTTTCTGTAGGGAATGTGCCACCTTGGGGGACGAAACAATATCTGGTGCCTCTAATTACTTTTAAAAAAAATCTGGTGTCAACATAGAACAACACAAGTGTTGTGTCAATTTTTGGGATTTTTCGGGGTTCGCTTGGACATTTTTATATATTAACTGAGTTTTCTATGCATTCATGTGCATAATTCAAATTTGAACTACATGCACATGCTCTAGTGCATATAAATTGGTTCAAAATTGGATTATGTGTCCTTGGTTACATGTTTAAGTCCCATTCAAGAAATGAGAATGAATGTCAAACACCTTGCCACCGTCGCTCGGCCGCTAACATTGAGATACATGGTTTTTAAATTCTAGTAAATCAAAAACACGTCTGAAATTTATGAAACTTGACATGCTAGCATGGAACGGCATCAACATGTAGTGGTAAAAATATTGTCCCATTTGGGGCAGGTTGGGGTATATAAGCTTCTCACAAACCAGAGCTTCTCACAACAAGCCTCATGCTTACGGTAGGGAACATTTCACCTTTCTGGACAAAACAATATCCATTGCCTCTTCTTGATTTCAATTTTTTTCTAGTGTCAACATAGAACAACATGAGTGTTGTGTTAATTTTAGGAATTTTTCGGGGCTCGTTTGGACATTTTTATACATTAATTGAGTTTTCTATGCATTTATGTGCATAATTCAAATTTGAACTACAGGCACATGCTCTAATGCATATAAATTGGTTGAAAATTCAAATCTGTGTCCTTGGTTGCATGCTTAGGTCCCATGCAAGAAATGGGAATGAATGTCAAATACCCTGCCACAGTCACTCGGCCGCAAACATTGAGATACCTAGTTTATAAATTCTAGTAAATCCAAAACTCGTCTGAAATTCATGAAACTTGGCATGCTATCATGGAGCGGCATCAACATACCGTGGTAAAATTTTTGTCCCATTTGGGGCAGGTTTGGGTATAAGCTTCTCACAACAAGCCTGATGGTTTCTGTAGGGAACGTTTCACCTTTCTGGACGAAATGATATCCGTTGCCTCTTCTTGATTTCAATTTTTTCTCTAGTGTCAACATAGAACAACAGGAGTGTTGTGTTACATTTTGGAATTTTTCGGGGCTCATTTTGACATTTTTATACATTAACTGGGTTTTCAATGCATTTATGTGCATAATTCAAATTTGAACTACAAGCACATGCTCTAATGGATATAAATTAGTTGAAAATTCAAATCTGTGTCCTTGGTTGCATGCTTAGGTCCCATGCAAGAAATGGGAATGAATGTCAAACACCCTGCCACCGTCACTCGGCCGCAAACATTGAGATGCCTGGTTTTTAAATTCTAGTAAATCCAAAACTCGTCTGAAATTCATGAAACTTGGCACGCTATCATGGAGCAGCATCAACATGTTGTGGTAAATTTTTTGTCCCATTTGGGGCAGGTTTGGGTATAAGCTTCTCATAAACCAGAGCTTCTCACAACAAGTCTGGCGGTTTCGGTAGGGAATGTGCCACCTTTTGGGACGAAACGATATTCGTTGCCTCTTATTGCTTTCAAAAATTTTCTAGTGTCAACATAGAACAATAGGAGTGTTGTGTTAAATTTTGCAATTTTTTGGGGTTCGTTTGGACATTTTTGTACATTAACTGGGTTTTCTAGGCATTTTATGTGCATAATTGAAATTTGAACTACATGCACATGCTCCAGTGCATATAAATTGGTTGAAAAATCAAATATGTGTCCTTGGGTGCATGCTTAGGTCCCATGCAAGAAATGGAAATGAATTTCAAACACCAGGGCACTGCTGATTGCCGACAAAATGTTCAATACTTTGTTTTTAAATTCTAGTAAACCAAAACTTGTCTGAAATTCATGAAACTTGGCATGCTATCATGGAATGGCACCCGACATGCTATGGTATTTTTCGTGTCCATTTTGAGAGAAGGCGCACTCGAATAACGGCCAACAAAGGCATTTTGAAAAAATAGTTGCCACTTTAATATCTCAAACATTTGTATAATTCAAATCGTGTGTGTTCTGTTAACCATTCACGTGACGCCACGTGTCTTGGTTTTAATGGCTATAGGAGGTGTCGTGCGGATAGCTGCTTAACTGAACGGGAGGCGTGCGAGTGCAGTCCGGTGCGCAGGCTGACCGAGAGGCGTGCAAGCTGTCCTCCAATGTGCAGGCTCACCGGGAAGCGTGCGAGCTGTACGCCGCCGCCGGAAATAGTTTTTCTTGGGGTTTAATACTGTATCTCGATCATATGAATATAAATTCACAGTGTGACTGAAAGAAAGATATGGTTTGAATGAACTTACGTTTTTCTCTTTTAATGTACAGACTTATCAAACGATTTTCTTTTGAAAAAAATATCAATGATTTTTAAATATAAAACACTCATCGCAAACGTTTTTGTTAGAACACCCATATGCAAACCGACAGCTTCCCTAGGAAGCCAAGGGAAAATGTGCCGAGCAGGATTTGTGCAGCTCTTAATCGCAAACGTTTTAGATAGAACACCCATATGCAAAGTGAGAGCTATGGTCTTCCCCCTTAAGTCAAGGGAAAATTCGCAGCGCAGGATTTGTGCATCCCTTCAATGCAAACGGTTGTTTTGGATGACCCGTGTGCAACCACGTACAAACAATTTGTAAGATTTGCATCTGTCATATTGGGTATGTTGCCATTTGTCAAACTGGAAAGATTGACATTTGTTGATCTAGTAACATTGCCATTAGTCAACCTTGTAACACTGCGATTTGTCAAAATATGCAGCTAAAAATCACTGGCACTATCTAATTTTTGCAACTAAAATTCAGTAATTAAGGATAGATTTCATTCATAGATTAAGCAGTCGTTCTTTATACAAACAGTTCAACTCGACAGCTGAACCGACCAAACTTTTCCCCAATTGTTGCCAACCACGTACTGAAATAGCTAGTTCAACTATATATACTAGCTAATTTTAAGTACGTTGTACAGTTCCACCACATCTATAGTCAGATGAACTGAACAAAATAGCCCCTAAATACTACTACTACTACTACGGAGGGGCTTTGTACTACTTCCGGCAGCCTCTCCTCTGCCAAGCGTGCTCGGTAAGAGGCAGAGGAGGAGGAGCCTACCGACGAGCTGGACAACTGCAATACAGTGCCTGCCGCTGCTGCACCTTCAGCGACGCTCACCTCAAACGCCCTCTGCCACTCCAGACGACCCCTCTCGAAGCTGTGGTTCTCCTTGTAGATCTCCTGATTTCTCGCCTCTGAGGCGGCGTGTGCCACGGCCACGGCGGTGGTAAGGCTCTTTGTGTGCTCGATGAGGCGCTCCTCCTCCTCCCGTAGGAACTCGATGTAGCGTGCAAGATCGCTGACGCAAGTGTGGGCCTCCACCTCCGCCTCCTGCCTTCGGGCGGCGGTGGCGGAGTGGGTGATGACCCCGGGGGTCGATAGTGGGCTGGCGGCCACGGCAGCCGACGATGGGGTGGCGGCCACGACCACCACCTCCTGCCTTCGGGCCGCGGTGGCAGAGCGGGTGATGGCCACGGTGGCCGGCAGTGGGGTGGCGGCCATGACGGCCACCTTCTGCCTTCGGGCCGCGGCTACAGAGCGGGCGATGGCCCTGGCTTTCAACGGTGGTGTGGCGGCAACGGAGGCCGGCAACAGCTGCCGATGGGCAGCGGTGGAACATGTGGTGGGTGTTCCGTGCACACCCAACAGGGACGCCACGCGCACTACACTACACCGGGGACTGCGCCGTCGCTGTGGTGTAGCCTCCCAGCTGGAGCTGTCCTCTGATGACAGCGGAGTGGCTGAGCGACAATGACGGACCGGTGCCATTGGTGATTGTGGGAGAAGCAGACGAGATAAGCTACAGGGAGGGAGGTGAATATGCGACGCAGGACTCGCCGCCCGTGAGGGTTTATATAGCAGGCCGGTAAGCATTGGGATTTTGGAGGATTTCGCCGAGTCGGGCGGGAAGCTTGCACGGGAACCTGTGAGATTGCGCCGGAATGGGCTCACCGACGATTCATTGGCGCCACTTCGAGCCACCGTTTGGCCAAAAGAACGCCCCCGCGCGCTGCGCAAGCTTGCGCTGTAAGCCGTCTGCGACAGCGGGGTGACAAGACGTGCGAGAGGAGGACGAAAGGCCACGTACACATATGGTTAATAAATAAAAACATTTGCGATTTAATTACCTACTATACCCCCGTCCTGGTTTATAAGTAGGATTTAACTAATAAAATACGAATGCATGTCGCCAAAGATTATATAGTTGGATTCGTATTTGAACATAGTTTCCAATTATATAATTTTTATAACATGCATTAACATTTTGTTGGTTAAATTTAAGGGCAAAGTATGGCACAGAATATAAAGGGGACGACCAAGATGGAGGTAGTAGCACACGGCCACTCTCTATGCAGCGACGCAACTGTCGGCCGGCTTGTAGGTGACCAGTTCCTGCGTGTTCAACTGCTCTATGCGTGTGGTTGCTTGCGGTTGAGGCGGCTGCGGCGCGCTCTGCTCGTGTACCGCCGCGCGCGCTCTGCTCTCGCGTCCCTCCGGGTGCTCTGCCCTCGTCCCTCCACGCGCACTGCCAGTGTTTGGGGCCGGCACACGATCATGCACGTTCATGTGCATGCGGTTGCGCTGGGCGCGGCGCGATGATGCAGTTACCCGCTGCAAAAACTGTCATGCGGACGCGCCGAGAATCCATGCCGCCTGGCCCCCTTTTATTCCTGCGGCCATTTACCTTCATCTCTCGCATCACACGACATAATAAGCACACCCACGACGACACAGACAGAGAGGACATCCAGCGGTTCCAATGGCGCTCCCCGTGCCTCCAATGGCGCTCCCAGCGGCCGACGACGACAACGGCGGGCAGTTCACCATGCATCACGTATTGGACACCCACGTGAGGGGGAAGGCCCTCTCGGTGGTGTACACAAACGATCCAGTCTTGGTGGAGAGCTCCATCCAAACTATGGAGCAGTTCCTTGCCGAGGACAAGTACCAAGTGGTCGGCTTCGACCTTGAGTACACCATCGGTCGTGCCGGGCACGATCAGAAGGTTGCCGTCGCCCAGTTGTGCGTGCGACATGACGTCCTCGTCTACCACTACCACCTGGCCACAAGGCCTTGCGAGTGTTTCTCTAGGTTTATCAACAGCTCCGACTACAGTTTCGCTACGGTGGACACCACCAACGATCTAAAAGCGCTCAAGGTTTCGGGCTTGAAATGCCCGAATCTTGTCAACATCCAGCACCACTACAAGGTCTGGGGCAGCGACAACAACAAACTGAACACCCTGGTTGACCTCGCCTCGGCCATCATCGACCCCTACTACATGAAGATGAAGGATGAGAGCAAGAAGGACAAGATCGCCTGTCACAGTGTTTGGCATGAGAGACTAGATGAACAACACGTCAAGTACGCGGCCAAGGATGCATACACAAGTTATGAGATGTACAGGTGGATCGTTGACATGAGGAAGTGTCTTGTTCCTGCCCCAGACGAGGGATCGAGCCACAGAGCAGTGGCGGGAGCGTCACAAAAAGTAGATGACTAGATGATCGTTTCTCCTACTTTAGAATGCATGCAATTTATTGAGGTGTGTGCGAATGATCTGTATATTCACTTATGTAATTAGATGTTTATTTCAGTTATATATATATATATATATATATATACATGTTATTCTTCTGTAGACAGAGCAAATCACACAGCTTATTAGCAGCAATCATCTGTGTTATTATTGGTCTTCACACACATTTCTGATTACGGACATGTTTGCCGCGTATCACACACATCTTGTTCAGTTGAACCGTTTCCATTGTGTTGCCTAATCACACACAGTTCATCCTAGTGAACTGTATGCCGTATATCGCACACACCCTCATCTGGCTGCCCGTTTCTGTTGTTCTGCATCATCGCAAATAGTTCTTCTGGATTAACCGTTTACCACTCATCGCACACGCAAATCTAATATGAACCATGTTTGATGTCGCCGCCATCACAAACGTTTTGCACCTTTTTTGACGGTTTTTTACACCACTGTTTGCGATTATTGTATCGCACACAGTTTCGTCGAAGGGTCTTTGATTCAACTGTCGCGTTTGGACCATCCTGCAGTAGTGCATGTTGTAGATCAGCAATCAAGCTTACATGGCAACAATAAGATCCAGTGATAATAAGTTCCCAAGGTTTACATAGGATTTAGGGTTCATTTTCCCAATGACATATATATGCCATTGTCTCGATGACATTTTATATGTCGGTGTCTTTCTTGTGTCTCCAAATTAAAATCAAGGTTCACTTTTATAATATTTTGTCGAACTTCATGCACCAACAAAAGTATTACTGGATGCCTGACAGTCGCACAACACAATTAACCAAATAAAGTAACTGAAAATTTTCACAGAGAACTAAATGCATTAATAGTCTTCAATGAGAACAATAGCGCATCAGCATTAGAGTTAAACTAGATCCATAACAGAGTAACTGAAATTTTTCAGATCCATAGCATTTTTAGAGAAATAAAGCATCACATAACAGACAAGAGCTTGTCAGACCAAACTAATAGATATAACCAATGAGGCAGGCACATGAGAACGGCAGAAGATAATTTTTCCTAGGAGGCAACATACCACATACGGGATCTTTCCCTGAGAGGAGGAAGAAGAGGGCGCTGTCTTGGTCCTTCTTGAGAGGAAGAAGAGGAGGGATCTTTCCCTGAGAGGAGGAAGAGGAGGGCACTGTCTTGGTCCTTCGTGAGGGCTAGCGGTGGACGAGGCTGTCGGTGGCCGCATCACTGGGAAGGCATGCATCGATGGGGTTAGGGGATTTGGGTTATGCTCACCGCCGTCGGTGGGGACTCGAGCCAACGAAGATGCCCATGTGGTGGCAGCGAAGGGGCCGGGGAAGGCAGGCGATGGAGGGGGCCGGGAGCTTGGGGCTATGGCCGCCGGTGGCGGCAGGGACGGGTCCGAGGACGGACACCCCAAGAACGGCGGCGGCGGAAATTGGGGGCAGGGGCAGAGTGGATAGGGTTAACGCAAGTGGATGTGAGGCTGCGGGTTCCTTTGGGGGTGAAAATTGGGCCGCCCGCACTGAAATTCACGCCTAATTCACGCGGCAATTCACGCGGCAATTGTTTGGCTTTTCCTTGCTTGACACGTGTCCACATACACTGACACTTAATCTGTGTCCATACAGCCTACCTACACCGACATATATTATGTCGTTAAGCAGATACCTACGTCGACTGAAAAACTATCAGGATGTGCACATCTACCGACAGATGATATGTCACTAAGTGGTTGCCGACAATTTATCATTGCATGATTTCCGACACATAGTGTGTCTATAATGATGTACATTGGCCAATAGATGATCTGATTACAAAGCTTCAGAGCTACGCCGACATATCTCCTGTAGAGATTAATAGACCTTTGCCAACAAAAGCGTGTCACCTAACCTCTACCGTGGTGTAGTGAGTAAAGAGAAATGAGACCCCGGGAGATGAAGTTTGTGTTTGTGTGAGAGAAAGAGATTTTGCAAGGAGAATCATAGTTTGAGACACATAGCAGGGAGCGAGATATATTTAGAGAGAGATAGAGTGAATGTAGAGGGAGAGAGTACCGTCAGTGTGTTTCGAAGATAAAAGATCATTGTCGACATACAAGTAACACGAGAGATACCCGAGAGACGACGAAGGCGTATAGGTCTAGAGAGATATACAAGCATGAGTGATAGCTATATGAGACGAATATCGGGATTAAAGGGGATTCAAATATTTAAACTGGAGATCACGACATCGATAATATCATAACGAAAATTGGTCTATCAAATATTCATATTCATTTGAATTTGGGGACACGTGTAATGTTATATAGTTTATCAATATTAGTGATTCATAGATTCTTTACTTAGAGACAATGCATGGTTTATATGCAATTAATGTCTAAACAGGATTACACTATATGTTGCGTGTGTCAAACACATTATACGTGTTTGAGAAGTAAAAAAACCCGCATGAAACACACATTAATTGGAGACAGTTAGTGAGGAATGCATACGTTGGATTTCAACATAAAGTGGTTTCAAATATTTGAAAATCCAAATTAAGATGGATCCAGCCTTATGAATCTAAGATCATGCCATTTGTAAACCATATTTATGTATAAAGTGTGTTGTGCTTTTGAAAGTATATATAAAAAAATGATGTATATAGATTTGTATTCGAATACAAAATGGATCCTGCCCGAAAAAAAAATACAAACTGGATTCGAATTGAGTTGGCACGGTAAACGGGCACTCTTTCTCTGCAAAAATTTGAACGAAGCGGGGAAACTCGCAGTAACCGCCTGAAACCAAAATCTGCGAAATGGAAATTACTTCCTATCCCTGACACGCAAAGCATATTGGCTCGGTTTCTATAGGTTTCGATAGGTGAAGGCTTGTAATTTCACTCAAACGTGACATAACCACCTCCGCCTCTCACCTCCCCGGATTCATACATGATGGGCGCAAAATCACAGTTTCTCCTCGGCCGAAATCGCCTCTCACCTCCCTCCCTGATTCATACACGATGGGCGCCAAAACAAACTCTCCTCGGCCGAAATCTCCGTCAGCAAATATTCAGTGTATGTGAGATTACCGTCTTATCCCCAACTGACTAACATTGCTGTGATGTAGGAAATTTTAAACGGGGGCTAAGTTTGTAAATTTCCTCGCATTTGAGACAAGCGCGCCCTGAAGACATGGTTCACCCCTTCCTCTCTCCCTCCATTTCCCCATTCGTACTGCGTGCGCGCCAAAACACCCTCTCCACCGCAGTCTCCTCCATCCGCCACCCCATCCACTGCTGTCCTCCTCCACCATGCCGGAGCTGATACCCCGACACCGTCGTCCATTACAAGATATCGACCTCTCTCATCCATGGCTTCGGACCAGGATCCTTGCATCGCATCCTCTTGCTTCATCCATGCCGTCGTCCACCTTGCCGACGCCGCTCGTACGACCGTCTCGTCCACCGCGCCAGGATATTTCCCTCGCCGCCACCGTCTGCCCTCCTAGATCTGCTTCCACGCCACCGATAGCCATCGCTACCGCAACACCCTCAACACCTCAGCAGATGCTTACACAGTGCCACATCAGAGGCGGCACTCTTTCGTATCTGCTCAAGTTATTTATCTCAGCAAGAAAATAGATCGCCACTGCTTTACTGTGATTTCTTGTCCATCACTTAGAATCTTACTTGTTAGTTGAAACCAAACATTGGTTGTGAAGTTGCCTTTGTCCGGTTTGCACCTTCAGATCCGCCATGGCACGCGCACCACTATACTCACAATGCTTATGGTTTTCCCCTTTTATATTCCACATTAGCTTAAATGACAGTCGACTGAATTTCAAATTGGGGTCAGTGCATTTTTGGGAGTTCGCCGGAGGGAAGGAAGGGGCTTGCCGGAGGGCTGCCCCATTATCTATCTTAGGGTTTCGGGTGGGGATCGTGGTTGTGGGGGGCTGTCGTCGGGCTATGGTGGGGTCTCACCGGAGACAACACTCGACGCGGGTGGGGGTGGGGTTAGCTAGAGGGATGGCCGGGGGAGGTGGAAGACCGGAGATGGTGGGCGGTTCAGGGGAGGGCGGGGGCCGGTGGTTCGGCCGGCAGCCCGTGCAGTGGTCTTTAGGGGAAGAATAAGAGGCGAGGAAGAAGAAGGGTTAGGAGATGTAGGATGTTCATCCAACCGCCTGAAATGGTCGACTGACCCAAATGAGGAAAGTCAGGCGACTTGCATGTAGAAATTCCCATATATTTGGTACCATTATCGTAGGTGCTTCGAGACGTACGTGCAAGAAGTGCTCCACAACCCATCAAGCTAAACAAGATGCCACTCATAATTCCAAACTTACTTTCTCAAATACGAATCTGATATGATGCTGACATGTACTAAAACAGAGAATGTTTAATTGGTCAGCTAATGTTCCTACTTTACTTTCGAAAAGCACATGCGCCACATATCGAGGGACAGCAGGAAGTTGCGTTCTTAATGCGCTCTGGTTCATCATGTGTGGCCAACCAACATTTTATTATCCAAAATCTGCTTGCTCTTCTTTAGCATGCTCCTCTTCTGTTCTTCTTTTGTAAGTACTCTCTCCGTACCTAAATATAAGTCTTTGTAGAGATTCCTCCATGGACTACATACGGAGCAAAATGAGTGAATCTACACTCTAAATTGTATCTATATACATCCATATCTGATCCGTAGTGGAATCTCTACAAAGACTTGTATTTAGGAACAGAGGGAGTATAATAGTTGTACAGTATGTTCTTTGTAGTGAAGAGGAGCAGGGACATTTGCAGTGTATAGGTCTATTGGGTCGCTTGTCATGGACGCTTTCAACTCTTCCTGTTGGTCTTCATGTCGATTGTGATGGACGCCTTCAACTCTTCGTATTCGATCGTATGTGTCACCTTTGAGAGTTAGACTGATAGTAACAGTATTGCGCCTTCAGTTGTAGAGAGTTGGTATCCGAAGCCTTTCTAGCCGTACCGGCAATACTAGCACATATATTGCAGCAAGTTCCACTTTCCTGATTTTACTCCTGATGCTTAGGGTTTTCCCATTATATCTACACTATGATCTACGTAGGTGCTTTGTGTCCTACTAGCAGTTGTCCACCCTTTAAAGCTAAATAACACACCAATCATACGTCCTAAGGTTCTTCAAATACGAATGTGATTTGATACTGACATTAGCTAACACACACACATTTAATTGGTTAGCTAATGCCCCCACTTGAGTTTCCAAATGTCTGTGGCCACATATAGAGAGACATCATGGAATGGCATTTCTTTGGGCGCTCTGATTCATCATGGGTGGGCAACCAACATTGTATAGAAAGAAGGGAAATCTCAATAATATGCTTCCCCTTCTATTCTTTAACATGTTCCTCTTCTGTTCTTCTTTAGTAAGTATAGTATGTTCCTTGTCAGGAAGGGGAGCAGGGACATCTGCAGTCGATAGCTCTATTGGGACGGTTCTGCTACATGATTTCGCACTTCGAGTTGGTCTGCGATAATATCCCGGAAATGGTGGGGCCGCACAGTCTTTGATAGACTAGACTGATACTAACAGTTGTGCGCCTTCAGATGAATAGAGTTGGCCTGTAGGTTATCAATGGGCTGCATATTAGTAGCGGCAAAACCCTGTATTTTCCAGCCAGTTCCGCTTTCCCGATTCATTTATGGTGGTTATGGTGTACCCCTATTATCTACACTACGATCTGCCTAGTGGATGTGTGCTCTCGTTATCATGGTTTGCCAATAAACTTTCTATACGGTATATTATGAACCTATCATCTGCCAACTATCCTTACATCTGGAGCTCCCAATAGTGAGCCTATTTTTTGTGTAGTTGTGCCAGATTATATTAATCCACTCACCATATTACAACACACATGGGCTCTCTCATCAGAATCCAGTGATAGCACACAAGGGTTTACAGGGAGCCCCTATTATATTACAATATCCTCTGCATTACAAAGATAATCTCACTACTATTTTATGTTTTCATGCTTTTCAGATATTGTACGTAATCACAATGAATATAAGAATGCGCACATCAGAAGAATATTGCAGAACAGTTCAATGGGTAACAAACTTGGCATCAAGGGATTGAGGTCCATTGTGGATACAATGAAACCCACATGCTCCTGGCCTATAGATTCGTATTCAGAATATGATCCTAATGACTATTCTGAGCTCAAGGAGTCAACGGCAGATGGCCTATCCTATTCACCCAATAAGGTGTCTATTCTAATTTGGCAAGGTTTTATTGGTTGCACATATCTTGCATAAGGTGTCTTGCATTTCCTTTGCTTCGTTGCACCACCATCTGCTTAGTTTACTCATGATATATGTGAAGATGCCATGCACATCCATTATAAATACCTATTCCATTTGTCGTCATACCATGTTTTTCCATTCAAATGATGTTCTTGTGTTTCAGACATCCAAAAGGAAGAGGGTGATTGCAGAACCTGAAGGAGTACAAGCAAAGTCCTTGAAAAAGGTGGTGCTACCGGAGAAATCAGATAGCACCCCACGTATATTGGCGATAGAACCAGCGCCGCAAAACCTAGGATATCGCAACTATGCTGGTCGCTGCTTTGCTCTTGTGAGTACCAATTGTCCTATCGTTGTACTTACATTCATACCTGGTGGATTACATGACATCATTGTGCATTATAGCTTGCTTATCCACTGTTCGCTCCAAATTACCAGATCTATATTAATGCTTACATTAATGTAGAATAAACCCAATGCTTATGAAGAAATTTAGTTCTGCATTGTTCTTGTAAGTATCTGCTGTCCTTCATCACTGTACTTATATTGTCAGCTAGTTCTTCATGTACACTTTGCAACTTATTTTCCCTTGCCCTCCATTTTCTACACATCAGATCTACATTTACTCTTGCAAAAATATTGAATAAAACCAATGTTAATGAAGAAGTTTAGCTCTGCATTGCTCTTGTCAGTGCCTTTTGCCTGTATGCTGTATTTACATTTGTACTCTGCATCTTAGGTTAAATAATCACCATTTGTTCCTATATTTTTACATCTATATTTACTCTTACCAAAATGTAGAATAAAGGCAATGCTCTTGAAGAAAAGTGTGCGGTAAACTTCTTGAATTGCCCGCCCCCCCATCAATATGGACAAGGGCTTTATAGAGCCGGTGTTCACTCCTAATGTAAGTTTGTCCTCCTCGAGCCTTCAAACTTTATTGTGTATATTAGGATAGCTATGAGTGCAAATGTTGTTTTTTTTGTCGTCTACATCAAATTGCTTGTTCAAAGTTTATAACGAAGAAGTACATAAACATAAGTTTGTCCTTCTCAATTTCAGTCTTTAGGTGTACAACCTAGTTCCTTATTCATACAATGTAAATTAAACTAAGCATAGCAAGTTATCTTCTTTAGCACTGTGTGTATGCTTGTGTTCTTGATCTGTAATCTAGTGGTGTGGTGAAACTACCAACTCTAGCACAATGTCATATCCTGTTATGTCTCAACTATGAACAATGCCACATTATATTAATGTTATTTAAATCGTGTCTCTTTATTTACCAATCTGAAATGGTATAAATTGACAGTACACTCACCATTCATGCTTATACGTTGTTTAGCACTACATGTATGCTTGTGTTCTTGATATGTAATCTAGTGGTATGGTGAAGCTGGCCGCTCCTGCACAATGCCATTTCCTACCATCTTAACTATGAACAATGCCTATTACGTTGATGCTATTTTAAACTATGTCTCTTTATTTCTGACAAAGAAATGAGATGAATTGACAGCGCTGATGCTTATACGTGCAAAACCTGTTATCTACCTACTTGTTTCTCTTTCAGGGTGACAGCACTAATGCTAGGAAGAACTGCCACAATGATAGTGAGATGAACCAATTGTTTGTCCCTCTAACATGTATTCCAGAGAAGAAGGCAACACATCTTGAGGGTAGGGATACAACCACAAAGTCATGTCTTGATGTAGTGTCGAACTTACTCAGTGACACAAGCTCGATGAAGTCGCTGCCTGAATCTGTTCGACTTCTTCAGTCTGAAATTCAAGCAGAAAGACATGCTTCCGCTCAAATCCGACTGGAACTCCAATCTCTATGCAAGATTAACCATAAGTATAGGACGTCTATTGATGCTATGCAGCTTAAGTTTGTGGATATAAGCATCAAACAAGTGGAGTCTCATCAGGTTGCTAAGCTGCTTGCGCTGCAGCTCCTGGGCCGGGCTAACCTTTTCTTGAACTGTGTTGAAGTGCTGCCGGTTATGTCTATTATTTTGTCGGCCTGTTTACTTCCACTGGTGGCGACCTTCCCAGTTTATGGAATCTACTGTCTGGTTGCCCTTTATTATCACTGGCGGGGAACTTTGATGCCCAGGGGATGTAATATGCTGTAATTTCTTTGTTGTATAGTCTAGGTTTATTCTTCGTCACGATGCTGTAATTTATTGGCTGTTTATGCTGTCGTCGCTCTAAGAAAAGGTCGTAATCTTTGATCAGAGCGCAATGAGCCAATAGGTTAGGTTTATAAAAAAATAATTTTGGTACTAAAACTTGTCGGTCGCCAATCGCTAGTACGGGCCGAACCATGGGCCTACAATCATCTTGGGCCATTAGTTAGGTCTAGTCTTAATCTGGCCCACTATTAGTTTCGGGCCTTTAAAAGGCCGAGTAAACCTCTTGCCTTAATTGGGCCGGAAAATTAAATAGGCTTTTAACAAGTTGAGAACAAGATTGAAACTTAATTGTGGCGAACAATTCACGGGCCGACAGCATGCTGTAATATACATCGGCCCATTATTGGCCCATTTGTGTGACGGGCCATTAACAGGCTGAAATGTTTTTGGGCCTTGGATGACCCAATTTCATGATGGGCGGGAAGTAGGTCGGATGTATAACGGGCCAAAATTAGGCCCAACACTCTCAAGGGCCTTTAACGGGCCGATAGGTAGTTTGGGCTAGAATGTATCCATGAAGACTATGGGACGTTAAGAGGCCGAAAGTAACTACGGACTAGAATTAGGCCCAGGTGCAACTCGGGCCTTTAAATGGCCGAAAGTGAAACCGGGCCGAAAGAGGCCCATATGTAGACAGGGCCGCTGACAGGCCAAAACTAAAATGGGGCCGAACTGTTAAACGTGCCATTAACAGGCCGAAGAGCAAACCAGGCCCCCAATGGGCCCGATGGCACAGTAGCTATTAAAGGGCCGTATCTATTATGGGCTATAATTTGGCCCAAGAAATGAAAGTCAGTTAACGGGCCGGATCAGGTATGGACCATAATTTGGCCCAAACTATTGCAGGCTATTAACGGGCCGGATCTGATATGGGCCATAAACTGGCCCAGAATATTGCAGTCCTTTAACGGCCCGTATCTGATGTGGGCCATAATTTGGTCCTGAAAATGTTAGGCTGTTAACGGGCCGGCCCATTAGATATGACGAAATCTTGTGGGCCTGTTCCTGGGCCAGCTTTTAAACCTATATGGGCCTCTATTGGACCGTCCCACGTGTCAATGTTTCATTGGCAATTCTTGTCCAATGGACGGTTGACATCTGTCCCAACGCTGAGCTGACACGTAGATCGTCTGTGAATGAGAATTTTACACATGGAAAATCGCCATTGGTTCGGGCTGTTAACGGGTTATCAGATCCAAACTGGAACCCGATAGCTTAACGGTGACCCGTTATGATGGATGCCACGTGTCTGTTACCCTTGACGAAAGCACTTCCATGACACGGCATTTATCGTCATGGAAGTGGACACTTCCGTGAAGATAATTTTGGTAATGTCATGGAACACTTCTACGACAGCACAAGTATGACTATCTTGATTGTGTCATAAAATCATCATGGATGTACATGCATGACAGAAAACATGACCTACTGTGACAAACACGTATCATCACGGAAGTGTATTTTTTTGTAGTGAGGAACTCTCGAGGGTCAGCCACACCGTCGTACCATGGGGGAAGCGCCGGCCGAAACATCGCCGACCACAGCACCTGACGCAGGCTAGAGGTGAAGGCCGGGAAGCCTGCGGCGTCTGCACGGGCCACGAGCGGCCAGACCGGCGACGCGGCGCCCGCCATGGAAACCACGAGGCGAGGGCGGAGCATGATCGGGGAGGAAGCGAATCTCCGACACGCCCCTGCCTGGCGTGCCAAATGTTGGATTTAGGGCTCCGCAGACCCAAGAAGGTTCGAACTCTGGGGCGTGTGCGAAGATCACAACCTCTCAAGCCTCGAGCTCGTCACCCTATAGCCTAGCCTAGCTGAATTCGTGTGAGCGGGGAAGAAGATGAGCACGGCAGTTTACCCAGGTTCGGGCCACCTTGCGGTGTAAAACCCTACTCCTGCTTTGTGGTGGATTGGCCTCATGAGGAGGTTGAGGATGAACTAGTACAGTGGATGAGCTGCCTCGGGAGGGCTCGGGGGTGATAGTGAGTCGACCCCTTCTATGGTGGTTGCTAACCTATATTTATAGTGGCCTCGGTCCACTTCCCTGGAAAATTAATTAGGCGGGAAGGGATACCACAATGGCCAATTTGAAAGGGGACAAGAGGTACACCCTATCCTGACAAAAGGTGGTCTTCTCCTGCAAAGCTTCTGGTCGTGACACAGTAGTGGGCTCGGCGATGATATCCGTCCTGCCGAGCTCGTGGTCTTGTTCACGTTGCACCGGAATGGAAACCTTTGGAGGGCTCCTTGGGAACCCACGTCTGTCCTCGCTCCCTTACCACAAAAAGGGAAACTATCTCCTCTGCGCTCGCTGGCGCTCACCTGGCCTTGGTCGTCATGGCTCATGTCATCACAGCCTCGGGAGGCTGCGTACCTGCAAAGAAATCTCCGCTCCTCGGGAGGTCGCCTAGGGAGGCCGTTCCTCTGGAGGTCTTGGCGTCGTCTGCCTCACGAGGCCAGGGGGCCCTCGCGAGGGTCTTGTCTTGGTAGTCTTGCAGATGGGCCGTACCAGGCCGTCGAAGGACCACGCCATGGGCCGCAGGCTGGCAAGTCTGGGTACCCTAGTTCCCAGAACACCGACACTATGATCTGCTGCTGGTATATGATGAATTGCTAGCTGTTGATGCTGCTGCTGATGTATGATGTGTTGCTATGAGCTGCTGCTGCTATATGATGCTTTCAGGTGGTGCTGCTATATGATAATAACCATCCACTTGGACCATCGAATTTCGATAAATAATGGTTCTTCATTTAAATTAGGCAATGGGATCTCTATGGAAGACATTGACCAAAGTAGATTGTGCCAAGTAGATGGTATCTTTGTATTTGCATTTTGAACAAATATTGATGGTCTGTTTTTCTATCATATTAATTACTACACTGGGTTCAATTTGTGATATTTGCATGTCAAATTAATTTTCATATGGGCAGCAAAATGACAAAATATAATGCAATCTAGACTTTTCACTGATCATACCACAGATAAGCTGAAAAGGCAGCCAATGAAAATAACTGGTTGGCTTATTATCTGGAGCCTATATTCAAAGGTGCTTATTTTCTTACGATAACTCAAAATAATTGTCCCTAAGAAACTTGGCCAACAGCACTGACATACAAATAACATGTCACGATGATTGCAATGGAGGCCCAGTTCTTTTGCCAGATTCTCCCAGAATATGACCCCTACCCAAATTCTCCCAGAATCTTTGAGCCCCATTTGTTTTACAATCCAATCTAGTTAGGGTCTAATTAGTTAGGATTGTAAAACAAATGGGGGTCAAAGATTCTAGGAGAAGCTAGAAAGGGGCAGATTCTAGGAGAATCCTGCAAAAGAACTGGGCCGGAGTGACCTACCATAGCACACTGTATAGGCTCACCGTTGCCTCTCCTTTTTTGCGATGTTCCATGAAATTGCCATATACATCTTGTACTTTTTCATTGCGTAACCCTATCTGCAAGTTAACACGGCTAATTTCAGATATCTCTACATGATAATACATTGCATATCCCTTGCGCATATTTAAACCACCAATTAACGATTGTGTGCATAGCATAAACTAGCCATGACTCTGTGTACTGGACTAGCAAGCACTCTAAGGGAGCCTGATGTAGTGCACTAGAATTCCTACATGCCACCTACGATTTTGTGTAATGTACTACCTCTGTTCCTAAATATATGTCTTTGTAGAGATTCCAGTATGGACCACATACAGATGTATATAGATGCATTTTCGAGTGTAGATTCACTCATTTTGCTCTGTATGTAGTCTATAGTGGAATCTCGAGAAAGACTTATATTTAGGAACGGAGGGAGTATCATGTATGACATCTACATCTCTAATTTAGCAGCCAGTAGTGGAAATCATTATCTGCACAAAGGGATTACTGGTCAAAAATCCTAGCAAAGCACGCTCGCAGGCACACAACAATACAAGAGAGAGAGAGAGAGACGCACTTACAAGATCATAGCAATGCATCAGTCCAGGATCTTGGTTGGCCAAGCTGTTAGATCCAGAAGAAACATCGTCCTTGTAGTTTTTGCCAGCTGCATAACATGTAACAGTGACCTGTTAGTATATTTGAAGTACATCGGGCAGGTGATGTTGGACGGGTTTAAAGGTGACAAGTACCTAGGCTGCGGTGGGTGCTTGGCATCTTGACAGACGGTGGGAATCAGGTTAGCAACGTCAAGGGTGATGACGCTGCACTGGCTATCGGGGTCCGGTATGGAGATCTAGAACCGTGGAGTAGGGTGTTTGTGGAGCGGCTCCGGTAGGGTGGACTACGGTGTGGGTGAAGCGGATCTGAGGCCGTGGACGAGGGTGTCGGTGAAGCTGCTCCAGTGGTTGGGTTCAAGATGGTGTCGACGATGCGGATCTGCGGTCATGGATGGGGTGTCAGAAGCTGCTCCGGTAGGTTGGATGAGGGTGCGACGAAGCGGATCTGAGGCCGTGGACTTGGGCGTTGGCAAAGCGGCCCCGGTAGGGTTGTGAATGGTATAGGCGAAGCTACTCCGATAGGGTTGAGGATGGTGTCGGCAAAGCAGCTCCGATAGGGTTGAGTAAGGGGTCGGCGAAGAGGATCAAAGGCCATTGAAGGGAGCGTCGGTGGGGCGGCTCCGGGGGTGTGGACGAAGCGTCTCCGGTGGGGAGTACGAAGGAGATGCTATAGATGCACTGTGGTTGACGAGAGTACCAGCGAAGCAGATCCGGCGCCGTGGACAAGGCCGGCACTGAATGGGCTGTGGTACAGTGGTGGATGAGCAGTCCACTTGTTTCTAGGGGAGGTGGGAGGGGTAGATGCGGCCGCAGAAGCAGATCCAGCGAGGTGGACGCCGCTGGCAGTGAATGGGCTCTGGTACACCGGTGGATGAGTAGTCTAGGGTTTCGAGAGGGGAGGGGTAGAAAGGCCGATGAAGTACGGATGGCGTGATGTAAGATGCTCTGGTGCTGTGGAGTAGTCGTTTTTGTGGGAGGGGGAGAGGAAATGGGGTTGCCATGTGGTGGGGGGAACCGGCAGTTACCAAAGTAGTCCCGACCTATTATGTAAATGAGGGTCGTATTGTAATTATTGTTCTCCGTGCACCAAGGACAAAAGGGGAATTTCGCATGCTAAAGACTAGGTGGTGGAAATTTTAGAAGGAGGCGGGAGATTTTGCCGCCCGCGGGATCGTTCATATCCAGTTTCAACTAATTTTGGACAGTGCTAGCGGGAAGGTCATGCGAGACTGTGTACATGGGGCACACGTCGGCAGTTAATAACTGGTATGAAGTCCACCCCAGAAAAAAAGACAATAACTCGGGATGATGCACCAATAACTTGGATGTTCACACGAGCGCGGCCAATCGTACGGGTGTAGAGGCGCGTTCACAAAAAAACGGATCAAATGCTGAGCCTATGTATTTCTCATGTAAATATATAATTTAGTGCCATTGGTTATTTACTTTAAACATAATGCATTGACATGTTATTGTAGAGGCGCACAAAAAGAAATGGATATTGTAGTCCCAAAAAAGAAATGGATATTGTAGTCCGCTACTTAAAAGTGTTACCTCATATGATTACATGGCCTCCATTTCATAAATTGGGTACCCGTTGAATTCATATATGAATATTACATATATTACTTCATAATAGAACCTTAAATCATCCAAGACTAATGAATTTGAATGCAAAACTAACAATGGTGCATGTACATGATAGCTACAGTGGTTGTTTGAAGAAACATCACTGTAACTTTGGCGTGCATAATTGAAAAGGATTATTTGGAAAAAAATGCGATATGTGAGTGTCCAATCTTTATAGCGTTGAATCGATATTGTATCTTTGGCCACGATACGAAGTAGATATTGAATTATGTTCAAGCGATGCACGTCCACGATCTCTAGATAGTGATACGTGAATGAATTGTGCAATCTCTCTCACATGCATACATATCTCATTTATCCGTGGGCATCAGAGTCACACAAGCGCACTTCGTGTATTTCTCTCCCTCCGTCAAGGTTAGAATTCGTCTTTCTACCCCGTCCTACAAGTCTCTCACACAGAAACACACACGCTCTCTCTGTCGAACATGACCACCCCTTTAATTCCGCCCACCCACCGCCACTAATGTCTCAAAGTATAACTATGTCTCGCACAAATATGCCTAAGGTTAACTCGAGTCCCGGAACCATATGAATACATACAATGGGATTCCAGTAGAGCACCTTTTGTTTTGAGATTTCGCACACACACACACACATACACACACACACGCAGACATTGTTTCTCTCTTCATTTTTTTCCGGCACTTGCATGCACACCGCTTGTTTATCTCCGTGACGCTTTAAGTATGCCTCGCACACATGCTATCTACCTATCCCTTATTATAGATATGTATCACACAAACTCCTTCTCCCTATATCTAAGTGTCACTGCCCCCCCACACCCACACACCCACAGTTCCCGACACCGAAGGAGTAGGGTGACACCTCGATCTTGATACTAATCTATCTAATGGCTTCTCTCTCAAACAAACACACACACTACCCACCACCAAAGGAGTAGGGTGACACCTCGATCTTGATAGTAATCTATCTACTGGCTTCTCTCTCAAACACACACACACACACACACACTTGCTAGTTGTGCCTCTGTGCCTACCGCGCGCACACTCTCAATACGTCTTTCTCTCCCTCGCCCCTCCCCACCCCCCAACAATGACAGCAGAAGGGTGACAACTTGATCTTGATCTTAATCTATCAATTGGCTTCTCTCTCAAACACACACACACACACACACACGCTAGTTGTGTCTCTGTGCCTCGCTCACACACACTCGATACGTCTTTCTCTCCATAGCCCCCTCGATATGTAGACTTCTCGCGTGCGCATAGCTGTAGTGACGATGACGCTGAACCCAGTGTGCCTTGTTTTTACCGGCCTCATGTGATAGTTTTCACCCTATTTTCTGTTAATTAACAAGGCAACCTTTTCTTTGTTACTACTAGTGAATTTGAGATCATTCAGGGCAGACATAAAATATATCACTTCAACCCAATTATTGCAGTAACTATTTAAAAATAAACTAGCAAGATGCCCGTGCGTTGCACGGAACATCAAGATGCATTTGTATGAGTAGTTTATCTTGTGAGAGAAAAGGATGAACGAGGGAAGGCCTTATTTGCAAATGTGGAGAGGGGTGTGGGTATCTTTTTGCAAAATTGCCATAGTTTCCTTCCTATCCGTCAGATATAAATCAGATGGCCTATATTGCAGGATGGCAGGCACACCATCATCACCAACTCTGTTTTTTATAAGAGTAGAGATAGAGATATATCTCTTGCATCGTCCACAACGAACATCTGCTGGACTGGTTAGCGCCGGATGCTCACAACGCGATGACCTGAGTCCGAATTATGTCCTAAACTTTAGATTTTTTATATTTTTTAATATATACTTCTTTCGCTACTGTACTGATAGTGGAACCCACAAAATACTTAGAATACAAGATTAAGGATGGATTTGTTTCTTTTTAACTTTCTATACGAATCTGTAGCCACCCTACAAGTCATGTACACTATACATGCAATTAACTTTTTATAGAGGGAGAATCATACACGCAATTAACTCAAATGGATTAGATGTGACTATTATTTCCAGCATAAGAGCATCTCCAACGGCAACCGGCAAATTTCCTCCCGCTTCCTTCCACGGAGGACGACATCCAACGCCAGCGGCATACATTTTCACAACTCTAACCAACCAGAGGAAATTTGTGCAAACACGTACTGATTTCATATAAGCATGAAGGATTTCATAAAAAAAAGCCGGATCTTCATATAAACATGACAGATTTCATTACACTTATATGAACTAAGCGGTGCTAATTCGGCTCTCGTGGTATAATTAATACCTAATCTAAATGGCCGCCCGCGGATCCCTTTGTCTTCCTCATGTCCGGCACACACTTGCGGGGTTGACGAAGGTCCTCGCAAGAGATGAAGCAACCAAGAAACCACCTGTATACACAGTCGTCGCCTCGGCGGTGGCCTTCATGGGACCCAAGCGGCAGTAGCCTCCGTGTTCTACTTCTCCTCGATGATGGCGGTGGACATGGAGAAGCTGGCCACCGACTCGTTGCTCTCCGCGCACCCGGCTTCTATCTCTGCCTGCATGGCGCTGCCGCAGGCACGAAAGGCACGCCCACAGACACGGGAGGCACAGCCACCACAGACACGGGAGGCGTGGCCGAAGACACTGGTGGCGTGGTACGACGCGGCAGCGACGACGCCCGTGACGCTGTGCTGGCGTGGAGCAACTCGCCGCTCCTCATCGAGCTGAACTGGAGCGGCGAGTTGCTAAACCACGAGCCGGCTTGGGGTGGCAACTGGCTCCGTTGGGCCAGGCGAGGTAGGTGAAGCAACGAGCGGCCTCGCTCGTATCCGGAGGGCTCGGCGGGCCACCCAGCCGGGTAGTATGCCGGAGAATGGCTCCTCGGAAGCCATCGGAAGAGTGGAGAAAATGGTGAAGGAGGAGATGGGGGAGCGGCGGAGGTGTGCGATTCTTGCCCGCTGTCTAGCCTCGTTTAAATAGTGGGCGGATGGTAGGAGCTTGGCCGGCGTCTAGCCTCATTTAAACTGAGGGCGGACAGGAGGAGCTCGGCCGGCGTTGCATTTAATTCCGACCCGCTCATGAACGGACGTGTGGCCGGAGTAGGTTTCTCGGTTTGCATGCGCGTTTAATGGAGGCATTTGATGGAGGCGAGGAGGTGTGTTTAGCTAGGCGTGTAGCGGGAGGTGCAGTACTATTCGATTTGACAGCTACTAGTAAACCAGGACAGTTCCCGATACGGCTTTAATGCAGACTAGGGAGAGGGGCAGCGTTCCCGAAATGTTGAACGACCAATGATGCATCCTCCTTCAATTAGCATCCTGAATGCATGAGGCAAGTAATGGGAGGAGGGCGGGGAAAAGAGGCAGCACGATGTGAATGCAACGCAGTTTGCACTCATATAAAGGCGCCCCTCCATTCCAATGCATCTACCACATCGTACGCACCTAAGCACCTACACTAAGGGCAAAAGTGCTCACTCTAGACCCATGGCGGCGATGCGCACGAGCGGCCAGCGGCTGTGCCACATGGTCCACGATGCCGGCCTATGGCATGGCACCGAGGATCATCTCCAGAGGGTATTGGCGACCGATTGGTTCATGGCCATCATCGACGCGAGCTACGAGTCTCAGTTGGACAAGATGATCGTTGCCACCATCAACAAGTTCACCGTCATCAAGAAACTTGCGGACGACATCGCCGTACTCCTCCATCCTGCGCACCCAGGCTCCTCATTGCCTGCCACCCTAATCAGCCTCCATGGCGAGAACCGCTTTCAAGCATTGGTGGCCCTGCGACTGCCCGCCGACACAACGAAAAATGACCACCTGGAGGTTGCGCTCGCCGCGAGGCGCCCGCCCTACAAGAATTCGTCGACCTACAAATCCACGTGTACGAGGAAGTCGTGTACATAGGTATCTACAAGGCCGGTGAGGACGCTACAACATTGGGCTTTGTCAACTGGCTGGAAGCCTTGGACGCCTTTGTTGAGAAGCACCTTCACCTCGCCACAAAAGCCACCGGTCGGTGGCCCGGCGCACTGAGTCGAGGATGAGGAGGTCGTACGTTGATGGATGCATCTTTCTTCTTGCCTCCTATAACTGATGTCTACTACGCAACCTTCTTCTTGTAGACTCGTGTTGGGCCTCCAAGCGCAGAGTTTTGTAGGACAGTAGCAAATTTCCCTCAAGTGGATGACCTAAGGTTTATCAATCTGTGGGAGGCGTAGGATGAAGATGGTCTCTCTCAAACAACCATGCAACCAAATAACAAAGAGTCTCTTGTGTCCCCAACACACCCAATACAATGATAAATTGTATAGGTGCACTAGTTCGGCGAAGTGATGGAGATACAAGTGTAATATGGATAGTAGATATAGGTTTTTGTAATCTGAAAATATAAAAACAGCAAGGTAACTAGTAGTAAAACGGAGAAAAAATGGTATTGCAATGCTTGGAAACAAGGCCTAGGGTTCATACTTTCACTAGTGCAAGTTCTCTCAACAATGATAACATAATTAGATCATATGGCAATCCCTCAATGTGCGACAAAAGTCACTCCAAAGTTCCTATCGCGGAGAACATAAGATGAAATTGCTTGTAGGGTACGAAACCACCACAAAGTTATTTTTTCCGATCAATCCATTGAGCTATTCCTATAAGAGTTCATAGTAAAATAACACCATATGACACACATCAATCAACCCTAATGTCACCTAGATACTCCAATGTCACCACAAGTATCCGTGGGTCAACTATACGATATGCATCAAACAACTTTAGATTCATAATATTCAATCTGACACAAAGAACCTCAAAGAGTGCCCCAAGATTCCTACCAGAGAAACACGGACGAAAACGTGCATCAACCCCTATGCATAGATTACCCCAATGTCACCTCGGAAATCCGCGAGTTGAGCGCCAAAACATACATCAACTGAATCAATAGAATACCCCATTGTTACCACGGGTATCCCACGCAAGACATACATCAAGTGTTCTCAAATCCATAATAGTATTCTATCCGATAATAGTGAAACCTCAAAGGTAAAACTCAATTCATCACAAGAAGATAGAGGGGGAGAAACACCATATGATCCAACTATAATAACAAAGCTCGTGGTACATCAAGATCATGCGAAATCAAGAACACAAGAGAGAGAGAGATCAAACACATATCTACTGGTACATACCCTCAGCCCCGAGGGTGAACTACTCCCTCCTCGTCATGGAGAGCACCGGGATGATGAAGATGGCCACCGGTGATGGTTTCCCCCTCCGCCAGGGTGCCGGAACGGGCTCCTGATTGGTTTTCGGTGGCTACAGAGGCTTGCGGCGGTGGAACTTCCGATCTAGGTTTCTTTCTGGGGTTTTCTGGATTTATAGGAATTTTTGGCATCGGTTTCACGTCAGGGGGGCCACGAGTCAGCGACAAGGTAGGGGGGCGCGCCCTAGGGGGGTGGGTGCACCCTCCACCCTTGTCGTTGACTCGGTACTCTTCTGGCCCAACTCTTGTTCTTCGGGGGCTTCTTCTGGTCCATAAAAAAATCACCGTAAATTCTCAGCTCGTTTGGACTCCGTTTGATATTCCTTTTCTGCAAAACTCAAAAACAAGGAAAAAAACAGAAACTGGCACTGGGCTCTAGGTTAATAGGTTAGTCCCAAAAATAATATAAAATAGCATATAAATGCATATAAAACATCCAAAGCAGATAATATAATAGCATGGAACAATAAAAAATTATAGATACGTTGGAGACGTATCAAGCATCCCCAAGCTTAATTCCTGCTCATCCTCGAGTAGGTAAATTATAAAAACAGAATTTTTGATGTGGAATGCTACCTAACATATTTATCCATGTAATTTTCTTTATTGTGGCATGAATGTTCAGATCCATAAGATTCAAAACAAAAGTTTAATATTGACATAAAAATGATAATACTTCAAGCATACTAATAAAGCAATCATGTCTTCTCAAAATAACATGGCCAAAGAAAGTTATCCCTACAAAATCATATAGTTTGGCTATGCTCCATCTACATCACATAAAGTATTCAAATCATGCACAACCCCGATGACAAGCCAAGCAATTTTTTCATACTTTTAATGTTCTCAAACCTTTTCAACTTTCACGCAATACATGAGCGTGAGCCATGGATATAGCACTATAGGTGAAATAGAATATGGTGGTTGTGGAGAAGACCAAAAAGAAGGAGATAGTCTCACATCAACTAGGCGTATCAATGGGCTATGGAGATGCCCATCAATAGATATCAATGTGAGTAGGGATTACCATGTAACGGATGCACTAGAGCTATAAGTTTATGAAAGCTCAAAAAAAAAAGAAACTAAGTGGGTGTGCATCCAACTTGCTTGCTCATGAAGACCTAGGGCATTTGAGGAAGCCCATCATTGGAATATACAAGCCAAGTTCTATAACGAAAAATTCCCACTAGTATATGAAAGTGACAACATAGGAGACTCTCTATCACGAAGAACATGGTGCTACTTTGAAGCACAAGTGTGGAAATGGATAGTAACATTGCCCCTTCTCTCTTTTCTCTCTTTTTTTTATTGGCTTCTTTGGCCTTTTTTTTTTTATTTCCTCACATGGGACAATGTTCTAATAATGATGATCATCACACTTTTATTTACTTACAACTCAAGAATTACAACTCGATACTTAGAACAAAATATGACTCTATATGAATGCCTCTGGCGGTGTACCGGGATGTGCAATGAATCAAGAGTGACATGTATGAAAGAATTATGAACGGTGGCTTTGCCACAAATACGATGTCAACTACATGACCATGCAAGCAATATGACAATGATGAAGCGTGTCCTAATAAACGGAACGGTGGAAAGTTGCATGGCAATATATCTCGGAATGGCTATGGAAATGCCATAATAGGTAGGTATGGTGGCTGTGTTGAGGAAGGTATATGGTGGGTGTATGGTACCGGCGAAAGTTGTGCGGTACTAGAAAGGCTAGCAATGGTGGAAGGGTGAGAGTGCGTATAATCCATGGACTCAACATTAGTCATAAAGAACTCACATACTTGTTGCAAAAATCTATTAGCTATCGAAACAAAGTACTACGCGCATGCTACTAGGGGGATAGATTGGTAGGAAAAGACCATCGCTCGTCCCCGACCGCCACTCATAAGGAAGACAATCAATAAATAAATCATGCTCCAACTTCGTTACATAATGGTTCACCATACGTGCATGCTGCGGGAATCACAAACCTCAACACAAGTATTTCTACAATCCACAATTACTCACTAGCATGACTCTAATATTACCATCCACATATCTCAAAACAATCATAAGGAATCAAACTTCTCATAGTATTCAATGCACTTTATATGAAAGTTTTTATTATATCCCTCTAGGATGCCCATCATATTTGGACTAAATTCATAACCTAAGCAAATTGCCATGTTGTTTAGAGAGACTCTCAAAATAATATAAGTGAAGCATGAGAGTTAAACAATTTCTTCAAAATAAAACCACCGTCGTGCTCTAAAAAGATATAAGTGAAGACCAATGAGTAGTCGAATAATTATGTAACTATGTGAAGACTCTCTAACATTTAAGAATTTCAGATCTTAAGTATTTTATTCAAACAGCAAGCAAAACAAAATAAAATGACATTCTAAGAATAGCACACATCATGTGAAGAAGCAAAAATTTAGGCTCAACCGAGGCTAACCGATGATTGTTGATGAAGAAAGGTGGGATACCAACCGGGGCATCCCCAAGCTTAGATGCTTGAGACTTCTTGAAATATTAACTAGGGATGCCTTGGGCATCCCCAAGCTTGAGCTTTTGTGTCTCCTTAATTCCTTTTATATCACGGTCTCCCTAAATCTTAAAAACTTCATGCACACAAAACTCAACAAGAACTTGTGAGAAAAGTTAGTATAAATCAAATACAAAACCTTATCATTATCTACTGTAGAAAATCACTAAAATTATTATTTAACATTGCATACTAAATGCCTCTGCATATTTAATACTCCTATCCTCAAATAGAATCATTAAACAAGCAAACATATGCAAACAATGCAAACATAACAGCAATCTGTCAAAACAGGACAGTCTATAAAGAGTGCAATTGTACTCATATTTCCCTAACTCCAAAAATTCTGAAAAATTGCCAAACTGTATAAAATTTGTTGTTACTCATTGTGTAAATTTTTTAAGATTTTATCATGTTCTGACTTTCCAGAATAATTCAGACAACGATAGAAAACTTTCTGTTTTCAAAACAGCAACATATAGACTTGCAAAATAAGCATGGTAAAGGCTATACATGACACTTTTATTGAAATAAAAGATGCAAAAAATTAATCTAAATAACAGAAAGCAAATAATAAAATAAAATGACGCTCTAAGCAAAACACATATCATGTGACGAATAAAAATATAGCTCCAAGTGAGGTTACCGATAATGTTGAAGACGAAAGAGGGGATGCCTTCCGGGGCATCCCCAAGCTTAGTTGCTTGGATATTCCTTTGATATTACCTTGGGGTGCCTTGGACATCCCCAAGCTTAGGTTCTTGTCACTCCTTATTTTCCTCATATCGATTTCTCACCCAAAACTTGAAAACTTCAATCACACAAAACTTAACGGAACTTCGTGAGATGGGTTAGTATGATAAAACAAATCATTCACTTGGGTACTGTCAAGACAAGATTCATAATTTTTCTCACAAGATTCCTACTGTACCCTATCATTTCTACCATTTATATTAAGCAATATAAGCCATAGAAACTAGAAAACAAGCAAACTATGCATCAAAAACAGAATCTGTCAAAAACAGAACAGTCAGTAAAGATCTGAATTAAGCTCATACTTATATTACTTCAAAAATTCTGAAAAATTAGGAAAACGTAGAAAATTTGTATATAAATCCTATGTAAAAAATTCAGAGTTTTTCCGCATTCCAGTAAAATATAGGAATTTCTGTACTGGACGCAAAAGTTTCTGTTTTTGCACAGAATCAAATCAACTATCAACCACACTATCCCAAAGGCTTTACTTGGCACTTTATTGAAACAAAAGCTATAAAACAAGATTACTACAGTAGCTTAATCATGTGATCACACAAAAACAGTAGGGGTAAATATTGGGTTGTCTCCCAACAAGCGCTTTTCTTTAATGCCTTTTTAGCTAGGCATGATGATTTCAATGATGCTCACATAAAAGATAAGAATTGAAACATAACGGGGGCATCGTGAAGCATATGAATAGCACATTTAAGTATAACCCACTTCCTATGCATAGGGATTTTGTGAGCAAACAATTTATGGGAACAAGAATCAACTAGCATAGGAAGACTAAACAAGCATAACTTCAAAACTTTCAACATAAAGAGAGGAAACTTGATATTATTGAGATATGTAAGAGCACATGTTCCTCTCTCATAATAATTTTCAGTAGCATCATGAATGAATTCAACAATATAACTGTCACATAAAGCATTCTTTTCATGATCCACAAGCATAGAAATTTTATTACTCTCCACATATTCAAAGTTATTCTCATGGATAGTAGTGGGAGCAAACTCAACAAAATAACTATCATGTGAGGCATAATCCAATTGAAAATTAAAATCATGATGACAAGTTTCATGGTTATCATTATTCTTTATAGCATACATGTCATCACAATAATCATCATAGATAGCAACTTTGTTCTCATAATCAATTGGAACCTCTTCCAAAATAGTGGATTCATCACTAAATAAAGTCATGACCTCTCCAAATCCACTTTTATCAATATTGTGAAAAGATTCAACACCCTCCAAAATAGTGGGATCATTACCTAGAGTTGAAACTCTTCCAAACCCACTTTCATCAATATAATCATCATAAATAGGAGGCATGCTTTCATCATAATAAATTTTCTCACCAAAACTTGGGGGACTAAAAATATTATCTTCATCAAACATAGCGTCCCCAAGCTTATGGCTTTGCATATCATTAGCATCACGGATATTCAAAGAATTCACACTAACAACATTGCAACCATGCTCATCATTCAAAGATTTTGTGCCAAACATTTTATAGACTTCTTCTTCTAGCAGTTGAGCACAATTTTCCTTTCCATCATTTTCACGAAAGACATTAAAAAGATGAAGCATATGAGGCAACCTCAATTCCATTTCTTTTTGTAGTTTTCTTTTATAGACTAAACTAGTGATAAAACAAGAAACTAAAAGATTCGATTGCAAGATCTAAAGATATACCTTCAAGCACTCACCTCCCCGGCAACGGCGCCAGAAAAGAGCTTGATGTCTACTACGCAACCTTCTTCTTGTAGACTCGTGTTGGGCCTCCAAGCGCAGAGTTTTGTAGGACAGTAGCAAAGTTCCCTCATGTGGATGACCTAAGGTTTATCAATCCGTGGGAGGCATAGGATGAAGATGGTCTCTCTCAAACAACCCTGCAACCAAATAACAAAGAGTCTCTTGTGTCCCCAAGACACCCAATACAATGGTAAATTGTATAGGTGCACTAGTTCGGCGAAGAGATGGTGATACAAGTGTAATATGGATAGTAGATATAGATTTTTGTAATCTGAAAATGTAAAAACAGCAAGGTAACTAGTAGTAAAACGGAGAAAAAACGGTATTGCAATGCTGGGAAACAAGGCCTAGGGTTCATACTTTCACTAGTGCAAGTTCTCTCAACAATGATAACATAATTAGATCATATGGCAATCCCTCAACGTGCGACAAAAGTCACTCCAAAGTTCCTATCGCAGAGAACATAAGATTAAATTGCTTGTAGGGTACGAAACCACCTCAAAGTTATTCTTTCCGATCAATCCATTGAGCTGTTCCTATAAGTGTCACAAACAGCCCTAGAGTTCATAGTAAAATAACACCATATGACACACATCAATCAACCCTAATGTCACCTAGATACTCCAATGTCACCACAAGTATCCGTGGGTCAATTATATGATATGCATCAAACAACATCAGATTCATAATATTCAATCCGACACAAAAAACATCAAAGAGTGCCCCAAGATTCCTACCGGAGAAACAAGGACGAAAACGTGCATCAACCCCTATGCATAGATTACCCCAATGTCACCTCGGGAATCCGCGAGTTGAGTGCCAAAACATACATCAAGTGAATCAATAGAATACCCCATTGTCACCACGGGTATCCCACGCAAGACATACATCAAGTGTTCTCAAATCCATAATAGTATTCAATCCGATAATAGTGAAACCTCAAAGGTAAAACTCAATTCATCACAAGAAGATAGAGGGGGAGAAACACCATATGATCCAACTATAATAACAAAGCTCGCGGTACATCAAGATCGTGCCAAATCAAGAACACGAGAGAGAGAGAGAGAGAGATCAAACACATAGCTACTGGTACATACCCTCAGCCCCGAGGGTGAACTACTCCCTCCTCGTCATGGAGAGCGCCGGGATGATGAAGATGGCCACCGGTGATGGTTTCCTCCTCCGGTAGGGTGCCGGAATGGGCTCCCGATTGGTTTTCGATGGCTACAGAGGCTTGCGGCGGCGGAACTTCCGATCTAGGTTTCTTTCTGGGGGTTTCTGGATTTATAGGAATTTTTGGCGTCGGTTTCACGTCAGGGGGGTCCACGAGTCAGCGACAAGGGAGGGGCGCGCCCTAGGGGGGTGGGCGCGCCCTCCACCCTTGTCATTGACTCGGGACTCTTCTGGCCCAACTCTTGTGCTTCGGGGGCTTCTTCTGGTCCATAAAAAAATCACCGTAAATTTTCAGCTCATTTGGACTCCGTTTGATATTCCTTTTCTGCAAAACTCAAAAACAAGGAAAAAACAGAAACTTGCACTGGGCTCTAGGTTAATAGGTTAGTCCCAAAAAAATATAAATGCATATAAAACATCAAAAACAGATAATATAATAGCATGGAACAATAAAAAATTATAGATACATTGGAGACGTATCAGTAACCACCACTGCGATCGCATCATTGTGGCCTTAATTCTTATTGTGCTATTGCATTCTCGTTCCAGTCAATACAGACATGTGCGATCCCTTTGCTCACATTTGGAGGCAATTATATGCATCACTGTAACTAGTACTCCATCCTTCAATTTATAAGTTGTGCTTACCTTTTCCATTAACTTCGTAATTTATGTTCGATGCTTGACCTGACCTACGAACTACTCCTAAATTCAAAAACTGAGACCGAACCTATAAATTCAAAACAACTCGTGCAACATGCCTGTCACGTTCGCAAGTTCAAAACAAGAAACTGGAACGCGTACATGAAGCATGTCCTTTCCCCGTCGCATACCACACTGTCATCCCCCCCCTCCCCCCGCCACGCTCATTGGCTAGGCTTTATATCACTACAACATTCGGGACCGCATGTGACCAAACCGACGATGCGCCAACCTAGCTACTACCCTGCTTATCTAGCGGGAAAAGCCCCGCCCTAGCGTTTCCAATCATTATTTCTACCTATCGATCGTGCCAAGGAGCAGAACCAAATGTTACAATATATACATGTTTCTCTACTCCCATAAAAGACTCGGTTGGCGATGGTGGTGTGTCTGCCATCCGTCATTTTTGACCATTAGATCTGCATCTAATGGCTGTGAGGTAAGTTGTGGCATTTTTGCAACAATAGCCCACTTCTCTGCTCTGATTTTCAGAAAACCCCTTATTATCTTGAAAGCAACCACATCCCTCCCTCACCTCATCAAAACAGCCTGAGAAATATATTTTGAGTGAAAAGTAATATATTTTTATTGGTATATATGTATATAAAAACAAGAGTGTTTTCTTTCAAGTTTGCGAACAAGTACTATTCTACTTTGGATCTGTTGCAACACACGGGCACATTGCTAGTAAAAGGAAAAGGCATGCCGCGTTCGCGTCACACCCCCACATGCCCGGGAATCGGGAGTACTCCATGGCCCGTCCGGCACGCCCCATAGCTAGGGAAGGCATGTTGCCTAGCATTTTCACTTTCATGTGGGACCGCAGTTGAGCAAACCGACTATCGGCAAACCGCACCCCGCCCGCCGCTTTGGAAAACAGAAACGAGGAGGGGAAGATCTAGCTGTAGCACATAAGCCAATAAATTTGGTGTCAGATGGGACTCATTGATAGAGTAGGAGAACTCCGTACTACTCCTACTATGAAGTTTTTACTACTACTACGACCACTATACAACTAGGTACATGCACGACACAGCATTGTAGGAACAAAAAACGGGAAGATCTTGTTTTGGGTGATTTACCTTTTTTTCAGTCAACGTAGTATGAATAATATGATGTGGGGGGCACCCATGAAGCCACGTGGCATGTCTGGAGGTCTTATTTAGAGCTTCTTGTGCGGATCGATCACACTGTCGTGCTGCTCGTTCGAGAAGAACGTCTATGGGTACTTATAGTAGATCCGAATCGCAGCCACCTGGACCATTGGATCAACATCAATCAATGGTTTATATCATGTACGTGCAAATACACGCATTGGCTCCGAAAAAATAATGAATATAGAATGTATAATACATAATACTGCATATTGGGTTTCTCTAAAGTCAAACTTTGTATACTTTCAACAATTTGTTGGAAAAAGTATTAACATATACACCACCAAATATATATCATTTGATTCATCATTGCTTTTATTTCCACATCGTGTAAATTTGTTAGTGTAAATGTTCATATTGTTTTCACCAAATTCGGTCAAGATTTATAAAATTTAGCTCCAGTCAAAGCTATATATGTGCGGAGTAAATTACAAACGGAGGGAGTGGAATAGATATAGATATAACTATACAAATAAAAAATATAGTAATATAGTCTATAGATGTAAATAAGGCTACTACCCTTTTTCTAGGTTAGAACTCACGTTGTTTTGTACACATTGTTTTGCTTCGCTATAATTTGCATTTGCGGGGTGTGTGTAGGACTACCGCCTTTTGTTCAGTGCCAGCAACCCCACCATTATCCTTAATTAATTCATATTGGCAATTACGATTACATTATCTTAGTTCTAGCCGATTCTTCGGTTGCTTGGAGGAACTCCATCTTGTTATTCAGGTTGATTTTGTGCATACAACAAGATCATCGTCCATCGAAGATTTGTTTAGTAACGATTGTCGATTTGTATCACCGGGTATGATATAGCTGGATTGTCAACGTCAAAATCCACCAAGTCGATACTTATCCCGACTCTCATTGAAAGATTAGGTCGCCATCATAAGACTACCACCTAGACAATTCCTTCCCTATAACATACACATGAGCACCCATCTCATTATTCAGGTCCACGCCTCCTTCTCTCTCTCGAAACACACACACCTCTCCACATGATGCGTGTCTCTTGGTCTCTCTTCCATCCCATGACAAAAAGGCGCACCGCCATTCTCTTCTTCTTGCTACCCCCATCTATGTAGTTAGGTCTCCTTGCAACAAACAAGCATTCATCTGTCTCTCTACTATCTCTTTCTACCACACATAACCTTCCACCCCTAGCCAGCCGTGTTGCCGAGGTCTATCCAGCTCTCTCACACGCAAACAGACGCTGTCTGTGTGTCCCTTCATCGCACACATACTATCGCTCTACCATATCTGCAACCTCGTTACCTTGTCGATCCCAATGTTACACGCACCTCTCTCTCTCTCTCTAACACACACACGCACACGCACACACCCTCTCTCTCCCTTTCGTACACTCCTCTCTCTACGACACACAAAGTCTTTCGAACACACATATGCCCCTCTCTCATTAGGTATCGCTGCCCCTGCCCCCCTCTTTGTCACACAAATATTCTCTCTATTACTATCTCTGGCAATAATACATGCATAGTCTAAATTAAAACCAACTACAAAAATGAGCTCCGATTACAAAAATTAAATCCACTCCCAAAGAGAATATGAAAATAGGGTGAAATCGTGCACACAAATGTTTGTTGCGTGCATGAATGTCAATGATATGGATGTACTACTCGTACATCACACAGACCCATTTCACACAAATTACATTAAACCCTTCTCAAAATATGGTGCGCATGTGATGTTTGTTGTACTGCTCCTGCTAGCCTTCCTCCAACATATTCCAATATATTGTGCTACTTCCGATTCTATTTTTCTCCTTAGACCATGTGAAACCACGAAAAGGTCACCCCCCGCCCCCACTGGTACTGTAGCTCGAAGCTCCCATACGGACACAACACCCACAGGAGCACGCACTATTGCCGAAGTGGATGGCGCCACGGCCTGAGAAGAGGATGGAGTCTCCGACATCGCCGAGGTGCGGCACGCCCTCTACGGCCGCGAGTAGCGCGCGCTGACTGTCCACGCGGAGGACGGTGTGATCTAGCGGCTCGCCCTCGTCGGCCACGAGGGGTAGCTGTGCTCTAGCAGCATGCCCTGGTCGGTCATGTGGACGGGCGGGTTCTCCAGCAGCATGCGCGCGAGCATCGCATCGTCGAGAGCACGCCCGCGAACATTGCATCGTCGCCGCTCTTGATGTGGAAGAGCGCGTGCTCCGGTAGCACGCCTGCGAACATCGCATCCTCGTCGCTCACAATGTGGACGAGCGCGTTCTCCAGCAGCATGCTCGTGAGCATCGCATCATCGCCGCCCGTGAACAACGCATCATCGCCGCTCTCGACGTGGACGAGCGCGTGCTCCGGCAGCATGCCCGCGAACATCGCATCCTCGCCGCTCAGGCGCATGAGCGTGTGCTCCAAAAGCACGGCCGCGAGCATGGCATCCTCGCGGCTCACGAGGTGGTTTAGCGCGTGCTCCAGACAGTATCCCAGGAGTCGGGACGTGAGAACCGCGCCCCCGGCTACGAGGAGCACTGCATGGTGCCCATCGTGGTTTAGGAAAATTCCGTGACTCCGCCGCACCCTGGAGTAGCGCGAGCTCAAGTGGGCGCTCGAGGAGTCCCGCGCCGATATGCAAGTGGCGGCGGACGTGCGAGATTATCCTTCGAGCTCTCCTCCTCTTACGAAGACACCTCCACCGCCCCCGTCGTACGTCCTCTGCCTCGGCTCCGACGAACATTTGGAGTTTAATTTTATGGAACATTAATATTTGGACTAATGCAAAAAACAACCTATGACTAACAGGCATAAATAGATGATGTGGTGGCATTGCATACTGGAGTATATTGCAATTTATGGTTTGCATGCATGACTAGCTTATGTGGCTTGGTTGCATGGCTAGGAAAGGCTAGAGAAAAATAAATAGATAATGTGTTTAGAGTGCACTCCACTAAATGGGAGCATGTAAATATCTTTATAGTGCACTCCACTTTTTTTCAGACCCTTAGGTGCACTGGATGCCATGCCACGCTACAAAATGTTAGAAAAAAATCTGCTCCAATGTTTTGAAAATCTATTATTATCTTGAAACCAGCCACACCCGCCCCTCACCTCATCAAAACAGACCAAGGAATATGTCTTCAGTGAAGCATAATTTATTTTGACTGATATATGTATATCAAAACTAGAGTGTTTATATTTCAAGTTTGTGAACAAGTATTATTCTACTACTTTGGATCCATTGCAACGCATGGGCCGGCACATTGGTAGTAGTAAGAAACAAATTCCGGGTTTGGCACGAGTTTGTACTGCGGGAGCACCACAAGG
Organism: Thinopyrum elongatum; assembly: GCA_011799875.1. Classification (NCBI taxonomy): domain Eukaryota; kingdom Viridiplantae; phylum Streptophyta; class Magnoliopsida; order Poales; family Poaceae; genus Thinopyrum; species Thinopyrum elongatum. Next base: position 543,523,797 of record CM022299.1, read on the forward strand.
CCTGGCGCAGGAGTTACATTTCCCTCTCGGGGCCCATGGGACCGAGCTTCAGCGGTTTAGTGCACCTGCCTTTGAGTCAATGACATGTGGACCCTAAATGCGGCTGGCCCGCATGTCATTCTAAAAAAGCAGAGGGGCGGTGGGACTGAGAGGTGTGAGGCGCAGGTCGGCGGACGTGTGGTGTCATGGGTTCGAGCGGCGTCGTGGGAATCGCGTGGGACGAGGCTTGCCTGCTCCCCTCCCATGCTCCGATCCGTACTCCCGCACCACTAATTTTCATCCAACGGTTATAATAGATTTCCTCGTGTGGGTCAAGAGATAATTCCCCCATCCAGATGACCTTAATCCCAGCGTCTCGTCAACCTTCTCAAGATTTGTTCCGAGCACAGAATTGGCTACATCGAACAGGGATGGTGTGTCTTTATCACAATCGTCTACAGGAATTCTGGTTTGTAGGTCAGCGATGTTTTTCAAGTCAAGGTTGTACGACGCCAGCTTCTGTTTGTCCCCTTCGATGGCTACCCCACAGAAGTATATGTCCTCCCGAGACATGAAATCGTGGAGCTCACCTGGTATGGAGGGCGCATGTATGATGTGATACACCAAAACTTCATCTTCGAGGCAGAGCAGAAGGACGGCGGCACGTTGGATCTTCCCAGTGGCACGCTCTGTGTACTCTGCATCGAGACCGCTGACCTTCAGATCCACCTTTTCGAGGGAGTTGGATACATTGTTGATCCACTCCCGAACGACCCTTGGGTGGCCGGTGACGGTGGCAACTATGCTCAACGAGCCTTCGGCGAGGACATGCTTGACGCTAAAAACCTGCATAGGGATCTCTTTCGCCATTTGCAACCGCTGGACTGGAGGGCTATGGTTTGGAGAATTAGGATTAAGATGGCTAGTCTAACTGAAGAACATGATTATTTAAAGGGGCTTCGAAATTACTCCAGGAGGATGTGAATCCAGTGGGGTTTGAATGCAAATGAAGGACAGGTGAAGAAGCCGAGGAAAATCGGTTCCCGATGGAGAAGTAAATGGGAGAAGTGGCATGTAGGCAGTTGATTAGACGGCTAGGTAGACCAACCTGCAAAATGAAAATGCTATGCATGTAGCCTACTGAGGAGTGGTCCGTGTTCGTGTACGTGCCCATCCTTCTATCGCTACATGTGCCACTGGTTAGTTGAGGTCACTCTTTCGAATCACCGTGGTGAAACATTTTATGATTCCTTTTTATTTCTGCACCCCTCCTGATAGGTGGGACCTACGCAAAACCCACTTGGTTGGATGAATAGATATACAAACATATCCATCTCTTTGCACAAAAAAATGTGTCGTAGCTAGTTTGGATTGATATTGGCCCGTGCCTACGAGACACAACCTTTTCTGGTTAAGGAATATGCGGTTATCCTAAAAAAAGAAAAGCCCTTCTTCACGCTTCCGCATGCACAAGAATTTGGTTCTGCTCGCAATATGGATGCTACCTGGAGGATGAAGTGAACCCAGAGGCATGCTAGCACGGGAGACCTATTTCCGCTATACTACAGTACTACTCCGTATGTTACTACTAGTAGTAGTACAACTGTGGTACACTTGATGGTCAAAATATTATTCATCCGGTCCTCAAAGTGAAGTGACAAGACCCTGCGCCCAAGGTGACACTAGTCCAGGCGGCGTGTTCGGGTTACCAAAGTTAGCCTCACCTTGTGCATTATGCAGTCACTGTCACCGCCGCTGTACAACATGCCTCGCCTCGTCTCCCTCTCCCTTAGCACCACTCCATCTCCATCTCCGTCTTGTCGGAGATCCCGAGGTCTCTCTCCATCATCTCACTGTGCCCCCGCGTACCCTCACCTCGCTCGCCTCCCCAAGTACCACTATTCCCTCGCTAGCTGCTCCAGCACCGAGAGCCTTCTCCCCCGTAAATCAAGCCCCCAAAAACCCCGGCACCTTCCAAACTCCACCATGGCCGAACGTGAACCGCACAGCATCCATATAAGCCGCGATTGGAGCAATCTCCCCAGTGACATCCTCGACCTCTGTTGTTTGTGTATGGATATGTTGAGCGCCGTGCGGCTGGCTGCATGCTCGAGGGACATGCATGCGGCCATCATCAAAGCGAGGCCTCAGCTTTTCAAGACACCCTGCTTGCTGCTATCTAGTCTAGCGAGATTTGCTCACCATGATACGGAGGCATACATGATTCCCCTCGACTTCAATCCGACCTCCATTAGCCGAAACTTCTTTGCAGGTATGTAGTGGGTCGCCGTACATCGTTTCCCTCGACTTTGATCCGATCACCATCAACCGAAACTTCTTGGCAGGTATGTACTGGGTCGGCATGAACTCCCACTGGATGGCTGCCGTTAGAGAAGACGGGAAAAAGTTAGTGCTCGTGAACTTCCACACCTCCCATGAGATTAGCCTTCCTCCGTTGGAGTATGTAGGGTTTTACTGTTGCGGTCCAAGTCATCTAGATTACCACATCAGTTGGACGGACCTTGTTTCGCAGAAGATTGTAATCTGCCAAGTGCCCACACGATATGCGGATTATGCAGACTTCAAGCTAATTGCCTTGTTCGACCGCGGACTCGCCTATCTTTCCACCGGTGCCTTCTTTAGCTGGAGACGACTCACCTCACAATGGATCGTCAATGCTGATACACACTTCTGTGATGCTATTGAACACAATGGCATCATCTACACGATCGACAAAGCAAATGGCACCACGTATTGCTGGGACGGCGCGTGTTAGTTGTTTTTGTCTGATTTTAATGATAACGTCATGACACTATTTGAACTTTTTGTGATGATTGGCATATTCCTGTTTGAGCAGAATTTGAGTAGAACTATGGCAATGTATTAGATATGCCGTAAATCAGCTATATTTGGAATGAGTTAATTCATGCAATTGTGACCATGTCATTACAGCCAATTTGTACCCTTGAATAATCAAACGGTTAGGAAGATATGGATATTCTCCTTACTTTATAGTAATCTATATACTACTAAATATGAGTGTGTATCAATAGCCATGTTAGTTTCCTCATTTTCATGATGTAGAAACATGCATCACGTTGTTGGTTTCATCTGACCATACATTAGGGAAGTAAATGTGCATATGGAGAACCCTATATTTGGAAGTAGTGAAATCCTGTAATGCTTACCATGTGTACATACCTATATTCGCCGTTCAGCAATCAATGGCTAGAATAATATCCTCAAAAAAAATTTGCCCACAGAACATGAGTATATAACAATGCATGGTCTGTTAGTTTCCTTGAAGAATTTGTTTATGAGGACAGAACATGATTACATAACATGCATGACATGGTAGTTTCCTGTGAAGAATCGATTTCAAGATAACATGAGTATAACCATTCATGGCACTTCTATATTTTCGAACCCAGTATACATTCCCCTATATTTTCCTCTCAATTCCAACAGGGACAGATCAATGTTGTTTCTTGCATTATCCTACTCATACTCTGAACAATGCTGATCTTACATTAACAATGCATGTCCTTTTTGATATGATGCAGTGTCCCTACAGTTACTGCCCATTGTAATAACACCACCTTTGCCAAAAACAGGGAAACACAACTGGTTCCTCGCTCGATCAGACGACGACAAAAGACTGATGATCATTCGCACACATGAGCCAGAAAGTTATATTACAAAAACCCCATTGTGTACAAGCACCGTGAAATACGTGAGTATCTGGATAGTGGTTGTTACGTCTATGAGGATCATACCAGCTTGTTGGGGCCTTCAGGATTTTTGAGTTGGAGGCGGGTAAATAGCCTAGGTTCACACTCTTTGTTTCTCGGACTCAATTATCCGATTAACCAAGAGATCACCGTTGGCAAGGACCTTGATGGCAGATAGGCTCTGTTTGCTAGGGAAAACTATGTCTACACGGCGAGCCCTAGGACTTCGGGAGCAGACTCCCCTGATTGTCAATGATACAGCCTGCAGCTAAAAGAAGGTGAGAATGACAAAGACATCTGGATTAACTTTGATCATTGGATGTCTCAAGTCCGACAGGCAGTGATGTGGTTCAAGCCTTCAGGTTGATAGGTAATTGGGCTGTTGCGTCGAAAGGGTGGAGTTCTAGTGTCTCCGAATCACTCGTGGCTGAAGCGGGGCTGCAAATTATGTTGGTGTTGGATCATCCCTCTTCAAATGACTTGTTGTCTTTGCTGCTTGTTCTGGATGGGTAGTTCTCTCTTTTGTTATGCATATTCCTTGTCATTTGGTCATCCTCGTCTATGTCACTCTTACTATGTAATAGTTGCCTCTATTTAGAATGTCATTCTCGCCTGGATCACGAGAGTCTGAGCGCTACAGATGGGTGCGTTTTGGTGGTGTAGCAAGACTTCTTATGAACTGTCATGTCTTGTTGTTTATGTCAGTAGTAGTCACTAGTCAGTGTTTGAATGTTGTATATATCTTTGTTTCGAACTATTTATTGTCTCGATTTGCTGGTGGGCTAAATGAGGGCATCACCATTCTCCAGCGTTCAGAGTATATCTCATTTTTTCAAGTTATAACTTGAGCTCAGTGTCTTTTCGATGATGTACACTTGTTTGGGACCGTGAGGTGTCGTTGAATATGGGTCGACACTACTGCAGGATTCTGCTAACGCGACACTATGATCAGAGACGCTTCGACGAAATTGTGTGCGATGCAATAATCACAAACGGTGATGTAAAAAAACCGTCAAAAAAGATGCAAAATGTTTGCGATGATGGATGCATTAAACACGGTTCAGAATTTAGTTGCGTGTGTGATGAGGGGCATACGGTTCAGTTCAATGAACTATTTGTGATGAGGCAGAAGAACAGAAATGGGCATCTAGATGAAGGTGTGTGCGATATACAACATACAGTTCACTCAGATGAACTGTTTGTGATTAGGCAACACAAAAGAAATGGTCAGCCAGATCAAGGTGTGTGCGATATACGGCATACAGTTCACTCAGATGAATTGTTTGCGTTAAGCCAAGAGAACAGAAACGGTTCAACTTAACAAGATGTGTGTGATATGTGGCAAACAGGTCTGTAATCGGAAACATGTGGGAAGACCGATAACAACACAAACGATTCCTGTTAACAAGCCGTGTGTGTTGTGAGCAAACGATTGCTGGTATACAATTGTCAGTGATTGATGAAATCATCACCGACGGGTTCCATTGTTTAGTCCGCGATGTGATTTGCTCTGTCTATAGAGCATCAACATATATACTGAAAAAGATAGCATTGCAAAACCAAATTAAGCATACAATTACACAAGTGACTACACACATAACATTTCCACACACCAAAGTAAGCAATTACATGCATACTAAACTAGGAGAAATGAGGATCTAATCATCTACTTATTGTTGCGACGATGCTTGCCATTGCTCTGCTTCTGGCTGGATCCCTGGCCGTTTTGGGGAAGGAGGCACTTCCTGATGTCAACGATCCGCCTGTACATGTCGTAGATCATGTACGCCTCCTTGGCCGCGTACACGATGTGAGCTTTGTCGAGTTTCTTCATCCAGGCCGAGTGCCAGGCACGCTTGTCCTTGTTGCAGGAATCCTTCATGTCTCTGTAGTAGGGGTCGATGATGTCCTCGGTGAGGTGAACCCGTGAGTCCTTCTCATGCTCCTTGCTGCCCAGATCTTGTAGTGGCCCTGGATGTCGACAAGATTCTGGTAGGCGATGCCCGAATTCTTGAGCACCTTTACATCGTTTGTGATGTCCACCGTAGCGAACATGTAGTGGGGGCTGTTGGCAAACCAGGCGAAATACTCACAAGGCCTTGTGACCAGGCAGTAGTGGTAGATGAGGACATGGTTGCGCACACACATCTGGGCGACGGTGACCTTGGGACGAGACCCGGCACGAGCGCGGGTGTACTCGAGGTAGAACCCGACCACCTTGTACTTCTCCTCGGCAAGCAACGGCTCCATGATGTGGATGGAGTGCTCCACCCAGACCGGGTTGTTGGTGTACACCACCGAGAGCACCGTGAACCTATTGTGGGTGTCCACCACGGCATGCATGGTGAACTGCTGCTCGTCGTCGGCAACCGCTCGGAGCGCCATTGGAGCCGCGCATGATACCCTCTAAGAATTTGTCATGGTTATGTGCTTCTTGCAATGGTGAGGCATGATCGAAAGGTTGAAGAGACACAAGGGTTAAATGGCCGCTGTAATAAATGCGGGCCGGCCGGCCTGTAATCGTCATGTCTTGTCACGGCGTTCATAGCTGAGGATTCCAGTGCATGCTTTACAACACCGCACCGCACGCGTTTCGTTTGACCACCCGTGGGCTCGAAGAGGCGCCAAATGTATCGTCGGTGAGCCTGTTCCCGCGCTACCACACAGTTTACCGTGCAAGCTTCCCACCCGACGAGTTTGGCCACGCGTCGGCTAGAAGAGGGATAAATCGTGGGTGTTTATTGGCAAAAGGCTATGTAAAAACGAAGTGTGTGAATGACTTCGGTCATAAGTTTACCCGTGGTTGATGAGGTAAAAGTTACACACAAGGGTGATGAAGGACACTCAAGTGCGATAATTAATTCTGTGCTTTACAGGGCACACGGTTGAGGAAACCAACTGTGTGCAATAATGTCGAAGATCGCAGTCGAGTTAGTTGTACAGATCGTGTGCTATGAGATCGACAAGGTAAACAGATTCGAGAATGGTTAATAAAATCTAAGACCATTGCATATTAAGGTCAAAATAGTGCTACCAATATACGAGTCTCATACAATGCCATTTCAATGGTTGTACCACAAAAGCTGGAAATATTACAAGGTTCAAATTCCAGAGTTATATGGCTCAAATTCCAAGATTACAAGGTTCAAACTGATATTAGAAATGAAATTCAGCTCATCAGCTGCAAATGCTCGCACTGATCCGCTGAACATGGATATCAAAGAGGTTCAAACTAATATGACCACTTCGAAGTTTGGTTTCGAAACCTCATAATTTTTGCAAAGGGGTCAGCCACTGAGAAGTCATGTATGGGGTTGACACGATGACTTCCGATTACTCTGTCATCTGAAGTTCCAAAATGAAATTCAGCATTTTCAGAGCCTATTCCATTCTGCCGCAGCCGCCGGCGCTGATCAACGAACCATTCATTTTTGCTAAATAAATGTAGGGCAAACCTCATTACCTTCAGCACCCTTGCTCTGACAACAAAGAACCTGGCAAATATAATCTCCGGTAAGGTCCCTCGGTAGGAGTTCAAGGTAATTTCTGAGAGATGCAGATCTAGGCAGTCGACGTGATTGTTATATTGTATCACATTATCCACCACTGGGTCCAATCTTATCTGCAAAATAAGAAAACATGTTAGTGCCTACATGCAGTTTTGAACACTACTACAGGCCTATTTGGTTTGCAGGATTTGTAAAATGCACTAACATGCCATCTTCGATCTGACATGATTAACATGGGAATTTGATTACAATCTAGAAAAATGTAGCCTTCTTCACAAGAGGTTGGAGTGGATGAAAAGTTCCCTAAGAAAACTAGTACAAATAAATCCAAAGGAGAAATGCTTATGGATTGTAACCATATGGATCAAGCAACCAATATGGGGGGGGACATGTATGTACTGAAATCCTCCAAAAGAATCCTTCAGAAATCATACTACATTGTCATTGTAAACTTGGAAAAAGGTGTCACAAATTGAACTCCCTTATGGTTAATATTTAATAGGAAAGGAACATCACCTCGATATATAGCTTCTCCAGGCACGAAAAGCATCTCAGGAAACTGACAACTTGCAACAGGTTGGGGCCGATAGATTCTAGTGCCAAGACCTTCACTGTGCGCAGTTTTGGGGTCAAGCTTGTCAGAATCATTTTCTGAAAGACAGACGAACATACATCTTCAAAATTAGAAATAATGTTAATTTGTAGAAGGAGAGGTAGAAGGCGGCTGTTGTACCTGAACAGGTGTGGATCCAATAACAAGTTCGGAGTATTTGTCAGACGAGTAGCCCACCACTGTCAATTTTGGCGCAGATATGACATTGATTCTTGTTGGACCTTGATCAACTACAAGTAATCTCTCAAGTGCAGGTGTGTCCTCAATGACCATACCGTGGTACACATCTTGTGATGTCTTCTTGCCGCACAAGCAACACACATAAATAGTCCGGAGAGTCATGGAGGTGATGTGGAAGCTACTCAACCCATTGATTGCCTGAAGACGAAGGTACTCAAGTGCAGTACAGCCACAGAGCAAGCGCTCCATGTCACCATTTGGGAGGCAGACGGCGACGAGCTCGAGGTGCTTCAGTCATGGTGGAATAAGAGCGGGCGCGTCATTAAGGGGGGGGGAATGGCAGTTCCTGAACTTGGCAACGCGCAGCGTGGGCGCGAGGCGGAGTGCGGACGTTGGCAACGAGCGCATATGCCATCATCAAAAGTGAGCTCCTCGAGCTGATCTAGGGCGGGGGATCGGAACCAGCCGTCAAGCTTGGCTCGGTCCTTGCCGTTGGAATGGAACTTGCCCATTCTAAGGCCTCTGGTTGGGACAAGGTGGCTGCCGAGGATCTTGGAGAATGCATCCTAGCTTTTGCGATAGCCATGGAAGATCTCGTGGGTGTCGATGAGGTCGAGAGGGGTGGAGTTCCATAGGGGGCGCCACCGCCGGGAAAGGACGGTTCTCTGCGCCCCATATTTGATTGGGAGGAGGGAGATGATGACTGTCAACATATCATCGGGGAGGCTGCTGATGACGTCTAGGCCTGCTGGAGTCGCTTGCGGTTCTTGCTCGCCCCGCCTCCGCTTGTTGGCAGCCCCGTTCTCCACCTCCAGGGTCTCCTTGTCAGTGGCGCTTTCTGATAGAAGTGGGAGTACATGGAATATTTATTTAAAATAGGGCAATAGAAAAGTTGGTAACTAGAAGTTATTAGGTAGGAATATAGTAAGAAAATGGAATAACAATTGGTTGCTTAAATACTACACAATTCATTTGATATTCCTGGATAAGTCAACATGCAGATACTTGAAAAGAAAACTTACTTCAAACAAAGTCAGGACGGATGATATCGTCGGGGAAGTTAGCATATATCTCATGACCAGGCTCTTTTATTTGAATTGCAATTTTAGTGCCAGCTTTCAGTACATAAAACTTAGAAATTTCTTTCCAAATGCCAGTGCCAAAATAGGAGTCACCACGTTCATCAAGTCTTACGGTAGCAACGATTGTAAATCCATGGTTTGTGTTCAGTATGACATCCCTGCAGTTTTGATTTATGTAAAGGGAAAGATTGTGCACTACAGATTCTGTTGCATAGCAAGGGACGCGCTGCAGAAAATGGTAGGATTGTTAAAGAAAATATGGTAACATGCAAATATGGGCCCAAATTGAAAGAATTGTACAGCAGTTGAAATCGAAGGACAAAAATCTATAATTAAACAGATAGGGTAAACATGATGTCATGGAAATATGAGAGTAATCGAAAGAACAATACATCATTAATTTGCCTAATATAGAAAGAAGAGGAAAAAAATCCCCTTTGACGTATATGGTGCATGTGGCACCTTTTATCCAAATGTAGCAATATTTAGTATATGTTCAGGAAAGTAGCCCATGCCAACCGATTTAGGGTGACATTGAACATACCGCGCGCATCCTCAAGTCATCTGGTACGGTGAGATGGAATTTCTGGCGGAGGCCGCAAAGTCCTGATGTGTCCGTGCGCTGTACACTCTATGAATGAAAGAAAACCCTCAAATTAGCTCGAATAAAAATGAATTCATGGCGATTTCGGCTGGGTGAATATAGGAGGCAGATAAACTGGGTTAAGAGATGAGATAATATCTCATTAAATTAGTTACCTTGTTGTCCATGAGAAAAAACCCTCAGTACGGCGGATTCCCCAACTGAGCGAAGCTGGGTCGACCGCGAGCAGCGTCGAGAAAGTTGATGGCGATAGGCGGCGGCAAGCGGAAGTGGCGAAATGGGGTGGGTTTGTTGGCAGCCTGGCGGCGGCGGCAGGCATCGAGCTAAGTGGTTACCGCCGTGATAGGCGGTGCCATGCATAGACGCGGAGGAGCTTGTGCAGGTGTGAATTGGGACCGAAGGGGGTGGCGGGCGGGGTGAGGGTTTTTGTGACGTGGGGATGGTGAGGGTTTTATTTTTTCTTTTTTGAATTGGGTGGTGAGGGTTTTCTGTCCCACAAAGAATTTTGGAGGCAACGGTTTGCTAGAGCCAACCGTGTGTGATTGACGCAACTGGCAAAATGAAAGTCATTGCACACGGTTCCAATTTTGGGAACCGTGTGTGATTCACGTACTACCTCCGTCCTGGTTTATTGGTCCCCTTTGTAATTTGTACCAAATTTTGACCAAATATTTAACTAAGAAATGTTTATGCATGTCACCAAAAATTATATCATTGAACACTATGTTCAATTACGCATCCAACGATATAATTTTTGCTGACCTGCACTAACATTTTTTCAGTTAAATCTTTGGTCAAAATTTAACACAAATTACAAAGGGGACCAATAAACGAGGACGGAGGTTGATAAGTAATCATAGATTAAACATACTCAGACATAGATAATAAGTGTACACGTACACAAGCATAGTTCAACCATAAGTACATAGTTCAACCGTCATTAAGCATACTCAAGCGTACATAGTTTGATCCCACATCTTATCTCACATGCCGGCACGATTCTGAAGCTTCTCCAGGTACTCGACGTACGCGCCGTGCGCCACCCTGCGAGAATACTTCTGCTTGAAGGAGCCAACGGCCCGTCCTCTTGCATGCGCCAGAACACTTTGATATGCGTCATGAAGTTTGTGGTTGCAAAATGGGCATCGATAGCCGCCGTCCCAGGTCTTAATACGCCTGTTATGCATTCCCGCATAAAGCTCCCTCAGGATTTTCCTCTTGTACCTCCTCTGGACATCTTCATCCTCGCTGTCCACATCGTCAGATAGCACCTATACAAATAGTAAAACAAAATTTGGCATCAAATCAATGTTTACATGCCCTGAAGTAGGATTAGGAATTTATGGCTTATTTTTTATACATATCCAGAGATTATGGTTCGATTTTTAAGCACAGTTATCTATGTACAGACCAATCTTGAAGAAAATAATGGCACAAACATATATGTAGGTCATTCAAAATCAATTGTCAAGTCCTGGCTAGGAATTATTAGCACGAACACTAAACCTAGTCGGATTACTAGCAAAAATCATTTGCACAGATGAAACAACTAATCACTTATCACTTGTACCATTCAAACAATCAATACACTACACGAATCTAACGAAACTTACTCAGATTTCATGGATTGGGAGAACATAACCATAGGATTTCTATTCCAAAAAGGGGAAGGTAGGAGTAACCAGAGAAACCCTAGGATCTATTCGACACATAAATGGGTATAGATGACTAACCAGTTGTCCGTCGTCTTCGGAGTCATCGCCGGAGTGGTCGTCGGAGTCGTCGCGGGGGTCGTCGCCCAAGTCGTCACCAGAGTCGGTGTGGAACTCTGCCTCTGGCTGTGGAAGCTCGACGCCGTCGACGATGTCAGGGTGCAGCGATAACTCGCCGGCGGTGACGGCAACCTCTGTCTCCATCTCCACGCCGTGCTCCGGTGCTTCAGCAGCCCCGGCGTCGCCACTCCCTCCGATGGGGCGCTTCGGCGGCATCCTCATTGTAGCGACCCGACCCGAATGGATCAAAGTCTCTGTGCTTAAGTGTCATCCCTGGATCGGTATGCTGACACACACAGTACTCGAGGATTTATAACAGAGGTAAATCACATGTATAAAGTAACGTAAATACTATTACCTCAATCCAAATAGCGGAAGTAACAACAAGGTTGTGGATTCCCATCAACACCAACGGCAAAGTTGAGTGTAGAAATCGTAACCCTAACGTATCACTTACTCGTCGTAAGAATTCCTGCAACATGAGACGTTGCAGCCATGTAGGTCAGTACATTGAATGTACTGGCAAATTCACACCATAGGATAATGATGAATAATAGCTATCACTATATGCATATATGGCTGGTGGAGGCTCTACGGTTAATATGTTTTGCGAAAAGCCAATTTTTCCCTACAACAAAGGAATATATTTTATTTAACTATCATGGTGGTTGTTGAACATTGAGAAGGTAAATCCCCCTCTCAATCCCAATTAAAAGTAATTATTAATCCCAACAAATTAATTTAGAGTGATGGGATTCAATATGATGATCCAAGAACCAGATACTCAAGATGTCCATAACCGGGGACACGGCTAATCATGATTAGTTTGTACACTCTGCAGAGGTTTGTGCACTTTTCCCCACAAGACTCGATCTCCTCCGTTGGATTTCTCGCACTTCATGGTGTTTGAGAAATGGATGACCGAGACACAGTCTTTCTGAAGCATTTACTCTTTACTCTGGGTAGACAGTTACACCTACTTTCCCCTACATCTGCTAGCCTACCACTGAAAGAGGTCATGTAACATACTCAACTATGCTAGAGCCCATAATAGCTTGTGGCTGCACACGGAAGTTTCTAGCATGAATAATCTTATGATCCCTTTGAGCCTGGGTGGCGGACCGTAGGAGGATCACACGGTATATCCCCGGGATCTCCTAGGACAACACTGGTATATCCCCAGGTGCCCAAACAAGCAATCCACCCAGATGTGTATTAAAGTTGCCACCTTAAGTTGAACCATTAATTAAAAATCTCACATCTGTCATGGATACACTCAAAACCCAATCCACGTCTACGAGCATAGCATGGCAACATAAGCATAGCGTGGAAGTAACTCCCAAGGGTTTTATAATAAAAGGGCAATAGGTTCTACCTCATCATCTACTTCCCAATACCCACAAGTTAATCACATCCTAGTCATGTAGTGTTTGGGGATAAAACTAATGCATAAAAACTGGGTATAGAAGAGTATGATCAAAGTGTGAACTTGCCTTGTACTGTTGATGAAGATCCTTCGCACTCATAATTCCTGATAGTTCTACTCGTCACACTCCGTTCAATCTAACGTGAGCAAGCAATTGCATACATAAGCACTCATGCAAAAGAATCGAAGAAAAGATCTCGAAAAACATCGAAAACTAGCAATTAACTCTTGCAACCGAAAACAATTTCTAACAGTACGAAAATTGGGTGGATTTGGTCTTATCAGAAAGTTTAGGTCAAGAGCTTCAATTAGCAAAAAGAATCAATTAAATCGGAGTTACGAAACTCAAGTTATAGCCAAAACAAGTTTGAATATGAATCTGAACAAATTTCGAAATTTGAAAGTTGCAAAAAGTTTATTTGATAGATTCAATAGAAAGGTGGAATCAAGAAAAAAATATTGGCGTTGGTTTCGTCTAATTTGGATGAACGAGTAAAAAGTTATGGCTATTTGAAAAATCAGGGCCAAGCTGTTTTACGGAAGAAAAAGAGTTATGGCTAAAAGAATTCTAGTCCTAAAATGTAAATACAAGGACTAATTTATAAATCTAATTATTCTACCGTACTAGTCTAGAAATAATAAGCTACGGGAGTATATAAAAAAATACGAAGAAAGATACCTTTATAAGGTAGAGAAAAGATGACTTCCGAGAGAGAAGACAACTTTCAGAAGTCCCGCCGGAGAGAAGAAAAATATTTTTATTTAGTGAATCTAGTCAAACCAAAATATATTGGTTTAACCCGAATCGGATGATTTTTGGAGGCTCTATGGGTCTATATTTATAGGTGGAAAGGAGGCTTAGAGGTCAAAAGCTAGGCATATATGGGACTAAACGTAAACAAAAGGCAGACGAAAGATATAGGAAAAACAAGAAAAGGAACGACGCCGCATGGGCCTCGGCCGGCCTGCGCGTGTGCGCGCATGTGTGCGTGCGTTTTTTTTTGATAAAAACAAAAAAAAGTAAACGGAAAATAAGAAAAATTCCATAGGCATATTATATTCAAAATTTTCAGAAAAAGATTTCCTAAAATGAACATATTTTCAGCCAAATAATTTCACAAAATTTAAATAAAGCAAACAGTGCTACTGCTGCAATAAAACCTAATGAAAATCATTTTAAAAATACCAAAATGATTTCAAATTTATTTCCCTCTAATTTTATATTGAAGGGAATCATTTTACCCTAATTTCCATATATTTTATTTTGGATAAAAACAATTTGAATAAAAACCAAATAACTCCAAATTGAAAATAATTTCAAAGGGACTTTAAATTCGATTGTTTTAAACTTCCAACTCATATTTCATATAATTTGAAGAAGTCATTTTATCTCCTCTCATGAAAATCATTGAGTTGCATAAAGTTTTCGAATTTGGAATATTTCCAAATGGAATTCAAATCTTTTCAAAAACCCCTTTTAAAATAGAAGAAGTCATGTTATCTTCACTCTAGGGTTTGTGATGAAATGAATATGAATTCAAGGAGATCATAAATGCAAGGTGAAAGTTTTGGGAAAGTCATTTTATTCCCTCTCATTCAACTTTCAAAAAGTTTCCAAATTTCACTCAATTTCACACAAGCAACCACACCACAATCAAACAATCAATCAAAACTATTTATTTAATATAACATTCCAAAATTTAGAATTTTGGGATGTTACACTCATACACTGACGGCTTTGAGGACTGAGAGCGGCGTCGAGGATGCAAGCGGAGAGAGAGGATTGTGTGTGTGGCCAGGATGGGGGTGCGGCCGCTCGGGCGCACCATTAATATGGAGTAGTGGGAGAGAGGCGGGCGGCGGTCAAACCACTGGTTCGCCTCCCGGTGAGCCTGTGCACCAGACTGCTGGCATGCCTACCATCGTTTCACACAGCTACTCGCACGCCTCCCGATGACACTGCGCAGCGAGCACGCCTCCGTTAATTCACACACCTGCACACACGCCTCCTGGTCTGCCTGCGCGGCGGACTGCTCGCATGCGTCCCGTCAACTCACGCCTGCTCACACGGCACATGGGTCGCATGGCGGCACGTATATTGTATTTCTATTTGGATGATTAATGCTACCGCTTTATTGCTCAACTGAAGCATGGCATGTATCCATTGTTGGTCTAACGCTCACGGTTCGAATAAATAATCCGTTTGGGATATTGGTTCCCAATTATTAATAATCTCCCATTTGTAATTAGATAAAGATTACATCAAAACTGGTCTCAAATTTGACAAAAAAAAAGTACAATGCCACTTTGTATTGGTGTCCATATGACAACACGATAAGTTTCATGAACTTCAAATAAGTTTTGGATGTACTAGAATTTAAAAATCAAGATTCTCAATGTTTGAAATTTCTTGCATGGGGAGTAAACATGCACCCAGTGAGACACATGTGTTTTTGCAATCCATTTAGGTGCACTATCACGTGTGCATGTAGCTCAAATTTGATTTTTGCACATTATACCCGTAGAAAATCAATCAATGTACTAAAACGTCTTAATGATCTCTGTTTTTTTTTCAAAATTAAAATGTCCCTCCTTTGGTAACATATGTTCATCGTGGGATAATTTAACATGCATCGTAGTTGCGGTGGATTTGCGGTGTGTGTGTGGGTGTGTGCGTCTGGGGGGTGGCGGGTGGCTCGCAGTACACTACGAGTTGTGAGCCACTGTGTGGGTTGGCCGTTTTGTTAGGCAGGTGCCACATTAGAGTCGTGAATTCGTTATTTAAAACATTACACAACCCTTTCATACATACATGTTTTGGCCACATGCAGTCGATGGTTGTCCTACACGACACTCGATACTCGCGTGTGACACTTTCTGTGGGCCCGCGAGGTCTTCGTCCATCACTTTGACGAACATCCGGCAGTGAGGTTAATTTGACCAGCAAGGTAGAATCTTTTTTGTTTGTGTTATGGTGGGAGTATATATATAGTACGCATCGAAGAGGTGGTTGGGGACTAGCATATATACTATACGTACGCGTCCGTGAACAAGTACACCTCACTCAGTGTCGGGACTTTTCGGTTTCCGAGGCACGTGCCACATCAAAGTTGTGAAATTGGCTATTCAAACATCACACAACACCTCTTTGGGCCACATGCATGCAGGCGGTGGTTATCCTAGCTAGGACACTCACGTGTGACGCTTCCATCTATGGGCCCACGAGGCCATCGTCGATGCATGCATCACTTTGACCTACATCAGGAGAGGTTAATTAATTTCACCATCGAGGAGGATTCTCTTTGGGTTGTATTACGGTAGGAGCATATAGTACGTGTCGAAGAGGGGGAAGGGGACCATCATATGTAGTACACTTCATGAACCTCGCTCTGTGTAGGGGCTTTACGGTTTTTTAGGGATGTGGCACATCAAAGTTGTGCATTTTGGGTATTCAACATATGTTTGGCCCACATGCAAAGTGATGGTGGTTGTCCTCTCGCACCCAGCGACTTAAGCGGTTATCAGCGATATTGATGCTTTCCATCTGTGGGCCCGCTTGGTCCATCACTACTTTTTGCCTAACAATGAGAGAGGTTAATTTGACTTAGGAGGGGATTTTTTTTTTGTTTGTAATACGATATATATATAGGTCATGCTCTGGGATGACATGATATAGTTTGAGCACACACACATGCATGTGTACGCATGAATCCCTCCCATTGAGTCAAAGTGGCTAGTACAATGACATGTCATGAACCGATCTCGCTCTGTGTGGGGACTGTAGGACTTTCGACGCACGCGCCACATCAATGTTGTGAAATGGTATACAAACATGTATGCATGCATCACCTCCATACATATGCATGTAGTGGTTGTCTTTGAACGGTACACTCCCTTGCGTGGTTATCGGCGACAAGCCTATATATTCGTGGGCCCGCGTGGACATCCATGATCACCTTGACCGACAACAAGATAGGTTACCATGGCGGATTCTTCCTTTGGTTCGTGTTATTGTAGTATAGGTCATGGTGAGATTCAGACATAATTAAGTTTGAGCGCATATACTATGCACTCATGCATGCATGAATCCCCGTCGTCGGCTTGAAGTGTGGTGTGACATACATATGCATCATCAACCTAACCCTCACTCAGTGTGGGGATTTCTAGTTCGAAAGCACGGTGCCGCACCAAAGTTGATCCATTGTGTATTCAAAAACACACCTCTCCATACATATGTTTGGGCCACACGCATGCAGTGGTTGTCTTCGGGGACTAGCTACTTGCGTGATTATTGGCGAGCTAGCCCATCTCCGGGGTCGCATGGACAACCATCACTTTGACCAACAACAAGAGAGAGGTTGTACGACCAAGGTGGATTTTTCTTGGTCTGTTTTACGATCCATCTTGGTGAGATGCCTATCTGGCCCGCCGACTGAAAGTGGGTGTGTGTGTGGGGGGGGGGGCTGCTACTTTGCACTTTGCTAGGTGAACCTCGGTTGGGGGGGCATGCATTCATAGCTTAGGATTCCCTTCGTGCCGACACGAGGGGGGGGGGGCAAGCAATACTGTGCACTTTGCGAGATAGGTGCCACATCAAAGTTGCATTTGGTATTTGAACATCAAACCACCCTTTTCATACATAAATTTGGTCCACATGCAAGTGTGTTCGTGTTCTGACCCTCTCCAGTGACATTTTTCGCCAAATTTATGAAAATTAGACAAGTCGAATGACGCAAAAGACACGGTTCACTCAAACTAACCGTGTGCCACGCCGGTGCCCCTGTCACGCACATCCGCACAGCACATTGGACTCCACGAGGCTTCCCCTCTCAAAAATATCTACCCGTCTACAACTTTTTTCTGTTTGATAACACACAGTTATTATGTTTCGACCGTGTGTGATGTTTCTTGTTCCCAATCCCGCCTGCAACCCTCGAAAATATCTGCCCGCCTCGAGGGTTTTTCTGTTTCATAACACACGGTTGTTATCTCCGGACCGTGTGCGATGCACCATCATCAAAATTTTCAATAGCCCCGGCATTTCACTCTCGCGTTTGACTCCCGCGTAGTAAAATTTTCAGTACCCGTGTCATTTCCTCAAACACACCCCCCCTCCACACACACACACACACACACCAAAACCTCCTCGGGCACGCGCGTGCGCGCACACACACACACCCCCTCCCTCGCTCAAAACCCTAGCAAGGTCCCCGCCGCCGTTGCCGCGCCGCTGCAAGGCCTCCATTGTCAACATCTGACGGTTTGCCCATGCAGCTTACCAACCGATCTCCATACCCAGGCCGCCCTGAGTTTCTTAGATGATGCGTGCCAAATGCCCCCTATCCCATAGATCCCCATCCCCCACTCTAGAGCGTCGCAGCCTAAGCCCGGCTATGCTTCCCGTGGAGCTCGAGGAGCGACTAGCCCAAAAGAGGTGTATCGCGGTCTCTTCGCCCGACGTCGCCGAGGGAGCTGATGACTATTACTAGCCGCAGGCACTCAATCAGCAGGCTAGAGTATGCGGGTATGTCGCGGACACCGGCTACGACATCGAGGTCGTCGACAGCGATGGCCTGAGGCAGGCTATGTCACAGGTTAAGTGGCCCACCCCCAACCCCTCGGGTTCAACTACCGTCGATCTCATCCATGGCCCCGCCGCTAATCTCCTCTGGCTCGCTGTCAAGAATTTGCCATCCTACATCGCCATCGAGCCCCTTTTGTCATTTCTGAAGGATATGTTCTGCGACGTTGGCTTGGGATCCACAGCTTCCAAGTTAAACCTCATCGACAGCGACCACGAGGAGGGCACCCTCTCCGGCTCTTCCAAGGGGAAAGAGCCCATCTGCTCTTCCAACGGGAAAGAGCCCGTCTGCGACATCAGGGAGGGCACCCTACAGCCGTGCTCTTCCAAGGGGAAGGAGCCCATCGGCGACAACATGGAGCGCATCCAGGGTCCGTGCTCTTCCCACGGGAACGAGCCCATCTGTGACAAGTGAGGAAACCCATGATTTGTTTTGCGTGCCTCTTCACAGGGGGAAACCCATGATTTGTTTTGTCGAGTCCCTTTTGTAGTGTAGTGAGAATATGTCCAGTTTTAATTGCTATATTTGGTTGTTTGCAGTATGCCTTGTTTATTTCAGTTGTTCACAATGTTATGCTCTATATGTGCAATTATTTACTGTGCAGTACATTTCATCAATCCAGTTTTAAACATACCGATAGGAATGCATATATTTACTTGCTGTTAAGCCTGTTATAGCTAGCATATGCCTCTTTTAAAGTTTTTTGATTGTTCGGTTGTTTGTAGTTAGCATATGTCCAGTTTTAAATGCTATCTGTGGTTGTTTGTAGTATGCCTTGTTTATTCCAGTTATTCACAACATGATGTTCTATATGTGCAAGTATGAACTGTGCAGTTCAATTTCATCAATACCAGTTTCAACAATACCACTATGAATGACTACATTTGGTTGCTGCATCTTGTAGTTAACATGCCTTTCCATTTTTATTTAACAATAACCAGTGTACTTAGACCGGCACAATACCAGTTTGAATGACTATGTTTGCTTGTTGTTAAATGTTAGGCCTGTTGCAGTTAACACACCTTTCCACTTGTTTTGCTTTACTAGCATGCTTAAACCTGCACACTGAAGCTATCTTTTGGAGATTATTTTGTCTGCCATGGATAATTTTGGTTGATGTTTAGCCTGTTGTGCATAACATGCCTCTCGATGTACCTACACAGGACAATTTTGGGAACGACTACTGTTTTCCATCGAGGTTAGTTTCATCCCATGGCTTATATATATTCACTTTTTAGGATATCGGTAGCTGGTACCATATAGGCCGGGGGCTGATAAGGGACTAATCGGTGAATCAGACTTTTAACTGAATATATCTGTAACCCATTTATCGTTAGGTTAACTAGGGCCATATGTAATATATCTGAGGCTACATAGCAACATGCACTGTACTTAATGTCTAAATATGCAATCCTAGGCTACATAGCAACAAGGAAGAGTGTCACCTTAATGTTCTGATGATGTCTAGATATATGTAGAAGAGCAGCAGCAGCAACAACGACAACACAGCCCTGTTTGGATACTTAGCTTAGCTAGAGGTTAGAGTTAGTTTCTAGCTCATGACTAACCCTGAACTAACTCCATCCAAAGAGGTGTTTGGATGACAGGGTTAGATTGACAATAAATGCACTAGGAGAACTAGCTCCAATTAGCACCTCTTGGGTTGGATAGGTTTTTTGGGTGAGTTAGATGCAACTAGCTCAAACTAGCCCTCATGTTTGGATATACTTTAGGGCTATTTGAGCCCGAACTAGCTCAAACTAACTCTAACCCATGGATACAGTAGTGGTTAATCAGCCGATAATTTGTAAGAATGCAATAAACTCCTTCCGGCCCATAATATAAGATGTTAATTCATATAATATGTGAGTATATTGAATGTTATAAGATATTATAAAAGAGTGTTGTACTACATTATTGTGCAATTGCTGTTTAGCTTCTAATATTAACTTGGTGCTTTTAGGTACATATGTCATTGATAAAGATCCGCGCTTCGACCCTTTCTGCGTATGGGGAAATGAGATATCGATGAACCAGCATCAAGTGAGGAAGCTGATAAAGATTGTTTGTAAAATGGGTCAAAAGATGGCAATTAAACTATTTGTTTACACTTTATCCAAGACAACAGCGAACTGCAGGATGGTAAGTAAGAACTCTGCAACCTCCTTTTTTCTGCCCATAATGAGTTGTGTTAGATGACAATGTCTGAATCTTTTTCCTTTGTAGTGGTTCCCAAAGCAGTTTACTCAAGATTACCTCTCAAACTACATGATTGGTGGGCATGCAAAGGTTAAAGTATTTCTACCAGAACACGATGATTATCTAGATGTTTTCATGAAGACCGTGAAGGATGGGCGGTCGGCCACCACAAGGGGTTGGACTAGAGTCGTGCGTGCCTTCTGCATGGAGGAGGGCACAATATGGGCATTCCGCTTCACCTTGTTCAGCAACCAGAATGTATTTCGCCTCTTTCTTTACCGTCTTTAATAGTACAAGTATACAACTATGGTTCATCATTATTTATTTGGTTCTTATGTAATTATTGAACATATGTACTTATGAATCGAATAATGCATTGGTTGTTTGAACCTGATGGATATGAATAAAGCTATAGCATACATTCAAATTCAAATCCGATACAATTTGAAATAGCAGCAATTAAATTACGGTGAAATTATGCTCTCCAGGTCGTTACGGCACACACGGTTGGTAAAACACAAACATTTGCGATATACACCATAATCCGACACGGTTCACAGAGAGGAAACGTGTGCAAGCATGCACACAGTTGCCGTTTGCAAAGCATGTGCGATGTCAGACAATATCACAAACGGTGCGGGCAAACTAAATGTTTGTGATAGTTGCCTTATCGTACACGATTCGCAACCATGAACTGTTTTTGATGAAGTATGCATCGTAAATGTTGCACCATAGAATAGCGTCTGCGATAGTTATCGTGTACGATGATGTTACGACGGTCCGACATTTCGTAATCCTGTCCGACAATCGTACGACGATTAGCTAATCTTCTTAATTAGTTATCGCATACGGTTTGGGAAAAGCAAATGTGTGTGATTGTCTGCTTATCATACATGTTCTATAATAGTGAACCATTTGTGATGGGCCGCGCATCATAAACGTAGCACCACAGAATACCGACTGCGATGGCAATGCGAGCACAAACGAGTAGGAGTACTTTATATGCATCTTGGCTCCCTATCCCTGACGGTTTCTGGGTCGTGTGGGAAGGACCCCCCTATCGCCCACACTCACTTGGCGACGGTTCCAAATGCCATCGTGGAAAGGGGTTAAAACCCGTTTGTATAGCACCTCGCTGTACCAGTGCGAGTAGTAACGCAATGCCAAAGAGGTCAATTATGACTCTCAGGCCGGGCTCTCAAAAAAAGAAAGAAAAAGGACTCTTAGGCCGACATGTGGGGGCCACCGGTGTTTTCGTGCACTTGCGCGCCGAGAGCATATTGGCGTGTGTTCAAAATTCATGCTACCTTTTCATCCCCAATCTCCCGCCCCTCCCCCACCTCTGGAATCTCGATTTCTACTCTAGTTACCCCAAATCCCCCTCCTGTACTCCCTTAACCCAAGCGCACTATCATGTTGCCGGTCAATGCAGATCTCTGAGCCGGACATCCTGAGGTCCGTCTTGCCTTCGGGCGCTGCATGCTGTCGCTCTACAGTGGCATGGCAGCGCTTGACGACCAGTTTGCCGGCAAAGTGCTGATGGTAACCATCAATGGCGACCGTCCTCCCGTCTCGCCGGACGACCTTGTCAAAGCTCTTGGCGTTGCGCACGGCATCCAAATAAGTGACTTGCTTGCCAAAGTCTGTCCGCCATCGGCTGATTTCTTTGTCAGGTTCCGGACAACTTTCGATCGTAGTCGTGTGTTAAAATCTTCCCGGCATTTGTTCTACGATGGCGCGCTGGTTAGCTTTGATCGGTGGCACCCAGGTTCGGGCTCGGTGCCCTCTGAGCTTGAGTTTTTAACAAAGCTTACCTTCCGCGGCATGCCTCGACGTGATTGGAACAGTGAGTCCATGAATGAGCTTATCAACGACCTAGGAGGTGAGCTCGTAAGTATGTTTGTTCCTCCAGACAGCTGGGCTCTGATGGTTATGGCATGGATGAAGAAGCCGCCCACCATACCGAAGGTGATTGGTGTTGAGATACCGGTGCAGGAACCGGGGATGTACTATTCGTCGCCACTAAGGCCGCCGCGGACCACATTAGGGAGTACCTATATCGAGTGTTCGTGCATGTCGAAGAAGTGGTCAATGCATCAATCGAAGTCCTGCCACCGCCGCTGGTGCCAGGGTCCGTCGAGGACATCCATTACAGGAGTGAACGTCAGACTTTTCCCGTGTTGCTCGGAACGATGGATGGCACAGGGCCTACTCCATCGCGCGGCGGAGGCCACTACTTCTTTGGGAGAAGAGGCAGGGCTGGCTGCCTGGATGTGCTCGAATTTGAGGTAACAACTAAATCTTCTCAGATACTAGTTAAATCCGAGCTATCGGTATGAAGCACTGATGTGCCAGTACATTTTATTGTGACCAGTTCTATTTTTGTACCTGAACTTTTTTTAGAAAGGGGTGTACGTCAACTTAATGTGCTAGCACAACTTATTGTGTTTTCTATCTGTTTTCTTTGCACAGCATTCAAGATAATTCCCCGTCATTGATAAAGACGATGAACGATTATGTACGAGTTCATTGGTTTCAACATAGCCCTACCCGTAGTGATCCATTGCTTCCACCATGATTGTGCCGCCTGCGTGAAATTTTTGCATGCAAGTTCAGTGTGCTATGATGTTCTATATGATTGTGTCAACTATCAGCAATGCTTATGGCTGAAAGATGTATTTACGAGCAACGACCGATGGGTCTCTCTCTCTCTCTCTGTCTCACACACACACACACACATCGACCGTTGAATTATTTCTTCGCTCGTGCAGCTTTTAATTAGGTTCCACTGTACTCTAACTTTTTTCTTAAGTTATTAATTGAGCTCAGTGACTTCAAAAAGTTATACAGAGGCCTTGTTTGGAACTTTTCAGGCGTCCTTGAATGTGGGCGCAGTAGCCATGTAAAGTTGTATTGTACTACATAGGCCTTTTTCGTTGAACAACAGCAATGCAACTGGGCCGACAGTTGTACCCAAGATCCTAAAATAAGCGTAGCCTAGCCTACGTTTCTCTTAATAAAATGCATAGCTCAGTTCATTTTTTATATAATAAGATTACCAAGCCCAACTTAATTTTTTTAATAATATTCCTATCTCAATATTTTTTTATACGAAGTGCTCAGTCCAGACCATCATTGTTTTTTCACCCATCCCAGAAAATGGGTCCATTTCTACTAAAATCAAATGGCTTGTAAATTATCAGAAATGATAAATGGGCTGCATGTACGCAATATAGTTTTTCACCTAGCCCAGTAAATAGGTGTATTCGAATAAATAATCAAACGCGCTGTAAATTATCATAAATAGTAAATCAGCATTTTTTTACACAGCCCAGGAAATAGATTATTTTTTGAGTCAAAGCCCAGGAAATAGATGTATTGGCAAACAAAATGAAATGGGCTGTAAAACCTAAATAAATGGGCTGCATTCTGCCAGAGCTTTCAAAGCTGACTTTGTTGGCCCACTAGACGAAGCCTGCGCAAGGTGTTGTCCATTTAGTGAACAAAACGATTTAATGGTCTAAAACAAAAAGTCAACAAATTATTCTGACATCTGAAGTCGTTGGATTGACATCCAATGGCGATCCTGGTTCTTCAATCTCTGATCTAGTTGCTCTTGCTCCAGCCACCAAAACCATCACCGGCTGGAGCGCCTGCATCTGCCTCCCGTGGCCGGTGTGCTGCCGCGTAGGCCTCGCCGCCCCACCCTACTCCCAACAGTGGCCATGTCATACCTGTACTCTCCCACACCTTCTGTTATTCTCCGGCGAAGGCAGCCTCACTCGGCAGCCGAACCAGTCCGTCGTACTCCCCTCTGCTAGGGACTCCAGTGCCCCTTGTTCCACAACTCTAGATCGTTCCCATATTAGGCCTCGTCGTCGTCCACCGCCGTGGTCCGCTCGACGGTGCGTGGTCAACAACGAGAGCCACCATGGAGTACGTCGAGAGTCTGACAGCTGGGAACCACCAGCTACATCTTCGCACACAAGCTAGTGCCTCCTTATTATGCGGGAATAAACGATTCCTCCCCCTGACAGGTTGGACCCACCAGCTACAATCTTCGCACGCAAGGATCTTCATTCTTATTACGCGAAAAAATGCCCCCCCCATGATAGCTGGGACCCACGAGCTACATCTTTGCACGGAAGGAAGTGCCTCCTTATTACGCGCGAGAAAAATGATTCCCCCTGCTAGCTCGGACCCACCTGATTTGGAGGCTGACTTGTGGGCCTACTAAGTTGACACGTATGCAGGGCTTTGTTAACCTACTCAACAAACGATTCTAGCAACAGTGACCGTTGGATTAACATCCAACAGCCGCGCTGCTTGTGCAATCTCTGATCTTCTTGCTCCAGCCGCCGAAACCAGCGCCGGCTGGACTGCATGCTACTGCCTCCCGTAGCCGGCTGTGTTGCCACCGCTGGCCATGCCATCCCTCTACTCACCCACACCCCCTTATATTCTCCGGTGACGGCAGCCTTACGCCACAGCCGAACCAGTGAACCTTCGTACTCCCCTCCGCGTGGGCATCCACCTACCTCATCTTCTCTGGCTCCACGTCGTTCTCTTCCTAGGCCTCACCATCGTCCACCGCCTTGATGCTCTCGGTGCCTCATGGTCAGCGAGTTGAACGAATGACAGCCATCGGAAGAGGTCTTTAGGCTGTGAGGCTGACAGCTGGACCCACCAGCTACATCTTCGAACGCAAGGAAGTGCCTCCTTATTACTCGCAAAATAAAAATGATTCCTCCCCCTGACAGCCAGGACCCACCAGCTATATCTTGGCACGCAAGGAAGTGCGTCCTTATCCTCCCTGACACCTGGGACCCATCCCGTCGAAGCGTACATAGTGTTGTCTGCCTAGCGCGAACGTGTACGTACATACTGGTCGATCGGTCTCTCTGCAACGATGAACCGTGGCCGAGCAAGCAGCGGCACGTGTAGTAGTAGAGCCCCCGACGTAGCAGTCCAGGCAGTCCCGTCTAAACGGTGTAAACGTACATACATGTACATGCCAAAACTACGGCCACGTATGTACATACAGGCGCGGTCTCGAACGCCTACTCGCGCATACGTACGGCCAGGGCTCATGTACATGGAGAGGCAACGAACGATAGCAATGGCGTCTTGTTCATCGGGCAGCCAACCGGCAGGGTCAGAACGGATAAACAATGTCCTGTTCATCGGGAGGCAACAGACTGGGTCGGAATACGTCATGTTCAATGGGAGCCAACCGGCTTGGACGGAACAGCTGAAACGGGGTCTGGCGTACCGCAGTACGGAGGAAACGGACTTGTGTTCGAGCTCCTACGGTCGAAACGGGGTGCTGTTCATCGGGAGGGGTGTGGCGTACCGCAAAACGGAGGAAACGGACTTGTGTTGGAGCGCCTACGGTCGAAACGGTGTAATGTTCATCGGGAGGGGTGTGGCGTACCGCAAAATGGAGGAAACGGACTTGTGTTGGAGCGCCTACGGTCGAAACGGTGTAATGTTCATCGGGAGGGGTGTGGCGTACCGTAAAACGGGACTCCACGCGCTACTATTCAGCCACCGTCTAGTGCCTCACTCCAGCCTCCACAGGCTACTGTTCATCCACCATCGACTTCCTCCAGCCTCCACCTGCTACTGTTCATCCACCGTTGACCTCCTCTAGCCTCCACCAGCTACTGTTCATCCACGGGGTCATGTTCATCCATCCTCCACTGGCTACTGTTCATGGAGCCTCCACGGGGTCCTGTTTATCCACCCCCAACCGGCTCGGCTGTGTGTGGCGGCCTCCTTGATCGGGGTCCTGTTCATCCAGCGGCAGCGACCTCCTACTACCACGGGGTCCTGTTCATCCAACCCCCACTGGGAACTGTTCATCCAACCCCCAACAACAGTCACTGTTCATCAAGAGGTAGGTTCGATCAGCTTCAGTTAGCGGCAGTAGCAAAGGAATCGCTCGGGTTCAGTTAACAGCCAGGGATCGATCGCTCGGGTTCAGTAACGTAGCTAGTGCAATCGCTCGGGTTCAGTAAGCGAACGCCTCGCTCAGGTTCAGTTAGAGCCCAATGCCTTACACACACGTGCGTACGTGTACGAGAGAAACACGCAATCCCTCCGTGCATTGCTCGGCCCCGACCACCCACCGTAACCGGGAACTCCTCGATATTTTCCTCGCCCTCACTTCTACCACAATTTTTTCCGTCATGGATGGCCCAAAGAATGTCATGCAGGTGCGTCCCCGGCCCGCCCAGCACGAAAAGCCCATTTTTTGTCATGATATTTTGTCATAGAAATAGGAGCCCAGCACATCTATGATGATATGTGGTTTTGTCACAATTATCGTCATAGAAGTGTCATAAGCATGACAGAAAAAAAAATTGTTCGGGCCAAAATGTCACGGATGTGTCTTTTTTTTCTAGTGTTGCCTGCTGTCGACAGGGCCTTGCAGCTGGGTACACGTCCCATCAGTACCCCCATTCCTCGCCAGGAGTGGGCAGAGGCCGTCTGCACCACACTTGCAACAGAGGTTGGCCACGCCATAGTTGCACCAGACGCCCGCCGCGCCGTTCGCCTTGTCCGCGTCCCGCTCGATGCCAACGCGTTGGTCGCTAGGCTCGATCACCTCCTTGGCCCAGGTGTCCACCTGGGCGTAGTAGACGAACATGGCCGTCGCATCCTCGAGCTAGTGATCTCTGATGAAATAGCCAACTAGGAGCTCGAGATCGCGCTCCAGATGTACCGCAAGCGTGTCGACTGCTTGGACGAACGCCTGCACGAGTATAGGTAGAGCCAAGAGCTACCGTAGGCAAGGGCTGCTGGTCACGGTCTCATGGACGCGTTTTATTTTGTTGAGTCGTTTCGACGTGGATCGCTATGTATTCACAGCAATCATAATATTGCTCTGTTTCAATGTGTGTACTCTGTTTTCCGTTCTTATATGTTCTGTTTCAATGTGTGTGTATGCTTTCCATTCTGTATATGTGGATGATAACAGCTAGATACAAATTAGTATACGAAAATAGATAGAAAATGGAATTCATAATATATATTAATTGTTCATTAGTTCATGACAAAATATATATAATATCATCACATATACGTGATGATACTTAACTACTAGGTACAATGCATAAAATTGAAAACGAACAATACTAAAACTAATAATCCCTCCTAGGGGTAGTATTCCGGCAGCCCCTCGCCAGCAACTCCTTGGTGCACGGCGTCTTCCCAGCGCGGAGGTAGTACTCCGCCTCCTCCGCCTCGCAGCACTTGACGTACCGATCTGCCTCTTACTGGCGGACAAGCGCGAATGATCTTTCCATTTTGTTGGGCGCCCACCGGAGCTCCCCGTCGGTGGCACGCTGGAGCTTATCGGCCCAACTCCACGCAGCGATGAGGCGCCTAGCGCCTTTGACCTTCCTCGTGAAGTACCCGTCTTCGTACACCTCCTCCGCACGACGACGAGCCCTCCCCCAAAGCTCCACTGCCTCCTTTTTCCAGGTGGCATCACGGGCTTCACAGGCCACCTGGTATCTGGCTTCCTCCTCCGCCATCTCCTTCTTGAACGCCACTTGCCTGGCTTTCTCAGCCGACTGCAGCGACTTCCACAGACAAAGATTGTACTGGCACCAAAACCACTCAAAAGTTGGGGGGTCCGGCGCAACCTCGTCCGGCGGCGCGTAGGGGTCCTCCTCGTCGCTGCTCTTCGACTGAGCATCCTTAGGGGGCGGCGCCTCCTCATCGGCGCGTGGGCAGATCGGCGGCACCATGGCAGAGATTTGAGAGAGAGAGAGGGCGAGCGAGGGGAGGATGTAGATGAGAATTCAGGCGGGACGACGTGAGGAAGGTAGTATTTATTGGTGGCCGGAATCTAGATCGACCGGAACAGTACACACGCCGGTCGCCGGATTTTACGAGTACTGTAGTTTGAATTACACATGATTCCCGCAGCAAAAGCCGTGTGTGAACTTAATAGGTGATGGTTTCCAATACAGAACCGTGTCTGATTAATAACCCACGCCACTCACCTTCCAAACCTCGAGGCGCAAAATAAAGTGCCAATCGTGTGGGGCCCAGTTTGTCTTGCCAGATCTTTACATTTTATTTTTTGAACACCAGATATTTACATCATCTGATCATTTTTTAATTTTTTGGAATTTAAATGCCATGGCACTCAACGCATGTGTCCAAGCCGTGACACCAATATGTTTGAAAATTCGTTCCAATTTACTGCACATGGAATTAACTTGCACACAAGTACACAAATATTTTTTTTCAAACCGTTATGATTAGCCGCTGCATGTAGATGTAGTTCAACTTTGGATTACGGTCATTAAATGTCTAGAAAATCACTTAAATATCTTTAAAAGGTAAATGATCCCTTAAATTTTTCAAATTTTGACATGATAGATGTATTAGTGCACGTTAATTGTAGAAATTTTTTGAAGCTCATAAGAGGAAGCTACCGTCGATTCATCATCAAACATGCATTGTTCCCTCTCCAAACCACGAGCCTTCTACCGAGTTGCTCCGGTTTGTGAGGGGTGTGTGTCCAAACTTAAGTCAAACATGCCAATTTTTTTACCACATCATCTTGGTGGCATGACATTACATCAAGCGAGGTTTCAAGTTTGTCTGATCATTTTTTGATTTTTTGGAATTTAAATGCCATGGCACTCCATGCATGTGTCCAGGTCGTGACACCAATATGTTTGAAAATTCCTTCTAATTTACTGCACATGGAATTAACTCACACACAGGTACACAAATATGATTTTTCAAACCGTTATGGTTAGCCGTTGCATGTAGATGTAGTTCAAATTTGAATTACGGTCATTAAATGGCTAGAAAATCACTTAAATGTCTTAAAAAGGTCAAATGACCCCTAGAATTTTCCAAATTTTCAAATGATAGTTGTATTAGTGCACGTTAAATGTAGAAACATTTTGAAGGCCGTAAGAGGAAGCTATCTCCTGTTCGTCATTAAACATGCATTGTTCCCCCTCGAAACCACGAGCCTTCTAGTGAGTTGCTACGGTTTGTGAGGGTTGTGTGTCCAAACTTTCGTCAAATATGCCAAATTTTTTACCACATCATCTTGGTGGCATGACATTACATCAAGCAAGGTTTCTTGTTTGTCTGATCATTTTTAAAAATTTTGGAATTTAAATGCCATGGCAGTCCTTGCATGTGTCCAGGCGGTGACACCAATATGTTTGAAAATTCCGTCTAATTTACTGCACATGGAATTAACTCACACACAAGTACACAAATATGATTTTTCAAACTATTATGGTTAGCCGTTGCATGTAGATGTAGTTCAAATTTGAATTACGGTCATTAAATGGCTAGAAAATCACTTAAATGTCTTTAAAAGGTAAAATGACCCCTAGAATTTTCCAAATTTTCAAATGACTGTTGTATTAGTGCACAATAACTACAGAAAAATTTTGAAGGCCGTAAGAGGAAGCTATCTCCCGTTTGTCATCAAACATGCATTGTTCCCTCTCGGAACCACGAGCCTTCTAGTGAGTTGCTCCGGCTTGTGAGGGGTGTGTGTCCAAACTTTCATCAAACATGCCAAATTTTTTACCACATCATCTTAGTGGCATGACATTACATCAAGCAAGGTTTC
This sequence comes from Thinopyrum elongatum, assembly GCA_011799875.1. Classification (NCBI taxonomy): domain Eukaryota; kingdom Viridiplantae; phylum Streptophyta; class Magnoliopsida; order Poales; family Poaceae; genus Thinopyrum; species Thinopyrum elongatum. The sequence goes on from CM022299.1 coordinate 543,554,096, forward strand.
ATGTGTTTCTGATCTTTTTTTATTTTTTGGAATTTAAATGACATGGCACTCCATGCATGTGTCTAGGCCGTGACACCAATATGTTTGAAAATTCCTTCCAATTTACTGCACATGGAATTAACTCGCACAAAATTACACAAATATGATTTTTCAAACCGTTATGGTTAGCCGTTGCATATAGATGTAGTTCAAATTTGAATTACGGTCATTAAATGGCTAGAAAATCACTTAAATGTCTTTAAAAGGTCAAATGACCCCTAGAATTTTCCAAATTTTCAAATGACAGTTGTATTAGTGCACGTTAAATGTAGAAAAAAGTTGAAGGCCATAAGAGGAAGCTATCTCCTGTTCGTCATCAAACCTGCATTGTTCCCTCTCGGAACCACGAGTCTTCTAGTGAGTTGCTGCGGTATGTGAGGGGTGTGTGTCCAAACTTACGTCAAATATGCCAATTTTTTTAACACATCATCTTGGTGGTATGACATTACATCAATCAAGGTTTCATGTGTTTCTGATCTTTTTTTCATTTTGTGGAATTTAAATGACATGGCACTCCATGCATGTGTCCAGGCCGTGACACCAATATGTTTGAAAATTCCTTCCAATTTGCTGCACATGGAATTAACTCGCACAAAAGTACACAAATATGATTTTTCAAACCGTTATGGTTAGCCGTTGCATGTAGATGTAGTTCAAATTTGAATTACGGTCATTAAATGGCTAGAAAATCACTTAAATATCTTTAAAAGGTCAAATGACACCTAGAATTTTCCAAATTTTGAAATGACAGTTGTATTAGTGCACGTTAACTGTAGAAAAATTTTGAATGCCGTAAGAGGAAGCTATCGCCCGTTCGTCATCAAACATGCATTGTTCCCTCTCGGAACCACAAGCCTTCTAATGAGTTGCTCCGGTTTGTGAGGGGTGTGTGTCGAAATTTTCTACAAACATGCCAAATTTTTTACCACATCATCTTGGTGGCATGACATTACATCAAGCAAGGTTTCATGTGTTTCTGATCTTTTTTTGATTTTTTGGAATTTAAATGCCATGGCACTCCATGCTTTGTGTCATAGCCGTGAGACCAATATGTTTAAAAAATTCCTTCCAATTTACTGCACATGGAATTAACTCGCACAAAAGTACACAAATATGACTTTTCAAACCATTATGGTTAGCTGTTGCATGTACATGTAGTTCAAATTTGAATTACGGTCATTAAATGGCTAGAAAATCACTTAAATGTCTTAAAAGGTCAAATGACCCCTGATATTTTTCAAATTTTGACATGACAGTTGTATTAGTACTACAAATTTTCTCATACATTTAAAACACCATCTGTTGCCACTTTACTCCAAATTCGTCTTTCACAACTAATAAAAAATATCAACAACATCACACATAGTTTTTTTGTAGGAACCGTTTGCGATGAAAATTCATGGGTCTATTTAAGTGTTCCTCCTTAAGCTTCGCCGGCTCATCTGCTCCAGTGCCGGCAACCTCCGAATCCATGAATCTCGATCCCGGTTCCCGCAACCCCTTCTTGCAAAGATGACGCCGTGGAAACGCTTCGTCAGGGCCCGTATGGTGGCCGCGTCCTCCCCGAGCACCGCCGCCTGAGCCGAGAGCGCGGTCGCCTATGCCGAATGTGCTGCCGCATTCGCATTGAGTGCGGCCACATCCGTCGAGAGGGAGTCTGCGGCAGCCGACAGGGCAGCTGCAGTAGCCGAGACGGCTGCAGCAGCTGCTGCAACGGCGGCTTCAAATGCTGAGAGCGCTTGAGCTGCCGTTCGTGCCGCCGATGTCGCCCTGGCCCGGGTCGAGGCCATCCACGCCAATATCGAGGATGCACACGCCAAGATATTCCAGTCCACCTCGGAATCCAGCATGCAACCAACGTCCGAAAAGGCGGCGGTGGCCATGGAGCACCTGCTTCCTCATGAGATCGCCGAGCGGGAGCTGGAGATGCAGGAGGCGGCGGGGATCGAGGAGCACCGAGAGGAGGAGTTGCACGTGGCCGAGGTCGAGGTAGAGAAGAGTCTGTCCGTGGAGGAATCGGCGGTGGAGCACCAACGCGAGCTCTGGTGCAGCCACTACTATGAGTACTACAACCTTGAGGGTGGCGTCGAGGACAAGGACGAGGACGCGGTCGACTTCAGCAGGGGGGACATGGAGTCCACCAACGGCGGCATGTCGCCAGGACAAGTCAACGACGTCTCATCTCACACCGGCGATGCATTGGCCGGCGCGGCGGTGGCATTGTTAAAATTATGCGTATTTAGGCTTTGTTTTTAATGCTATTCTTTTGTTAGAGCAATGTTTAGGTCAACTTGCTCTGTTTAATTACTAAAATTGCTCGATTCAGTAAGTGTGGTCTGTGTGATGTACGCTCTTTTTTGTGCCCCAATTAGCAAGCGATGTTAAATTATGCCCAGGGAAATTTCCACCAAAATTTGAATTATCAAACTCATCCCATGCGCGTAAAGCAGAAGAATCTTTTGCGATGCACACAATCGTTCAAAGTGAATGGTGTCCGGTGGCACCGCGCGCAAAGTTTTCCTCCACATTTCGAAATTTTTGGCCTACCGCCGAAATATCTACCCGCCCCACCCTTCCCGACCCCCTTTTCTCCCCGACCACAATTCACATTTTCCTTGTTTCCTCCTTCCTTCCTTCCGAAGCTATAGCTGCTTCCTCGCTTGCTTCCTCGCTCTCGCCGTCTCGCATCCTACCGCCGGGGTCGCCATGGTCTTCTTCAATGACCTCTCCAGCGGTTCCTCCTCCGACGACGAATTTTTCAGCACTCGGGTATGCCTCTCTTCTCTCTCTTGGGTTATGACTTGGAATGAAGTATTTTAACCCAGCGGTCGATTTGAGTCATTTCTTCCTCTTGTAGCTCCCTAGGACCAACAGTTGCAATGAATGGAGCGGGGTGGCTGAAGATCTGCCTACTCTTTGTCACCATAAATCTCCAAGCGTGAAGTGATAACCCACAAGTATAGGGGATCGCAACAGTTTTTGAGGGTAGAGTATTTAACCCAAATTTATCGATTTGACACAAGTGGAGCCAAAGAATATTCTCAAGTATTAGCAACTGAGTTGTCAGTTCAACCACACCTGAAAGACTTAATATCTGCAGCAAAGTATTTAGTAGCAAAGTAGTATGGAAGTAACGGTAACGGTGGCAAAAGTAACAGTAGCAATTTTGTAGCAATCGTAACAGTGGCAACAGAAAAGTAACTTAGCAAAGATCAATATGTGAAAAGCTCGTAGGCATATGGATCAATGATGGATAATTATGTCGGATGGCATTCATCATGCAACAGTTATAACATAGGGTGACACAGAACTAGCTCCAATTCATCAATATAATGTAGGCATGTATTCCGAATATAGTCATACGTGCTTATGGAAAAGAACTTGCATGGCATCTTTTGTCCTACCCTCCCGTGGCAGCGGGGTCCTATTGGAAACTATGGGATATTAAGGCCTCCTTTTAATAGAGAACCGGACCAAAGCATTAGCACTTAGTGAATACATGAACTCCTCAAACTACGGTCATCACCGGGAAGTGTTCCGACTATTGTCACTCCGGGGTTGCCGGATCATAACACGTAGTAGGTGACTATAACTTACAAGATAGGATCAAGAACACAAATATATTCATGGAAACATAAATGGTTCAGATCTGAAATCATGGCACTCGGGCCCTAGTGACAAGCATTAAGCATAGCAAAGTCATAACAACATCAATCTTAGAACATAGTGGATACTAGGGATCAAACCCTAACAAAACTAACTTGATTACATGGTAAATCTCATCCAAGCCATCACCGTCCAGCAAGCCTACGATGGGATGACTCACGCACGGCGGTGAGCATCATGAAATTGGTGATGGAGGATGGATGATGATGACAACGGCGATGATTTCCCCTCTCCGGGGCCCCGAACAGACTCCAGATCTGGTCTCCCGAGGAAGAACAGGAGGTGGCGGCGGCTCCCTATCGTAAAACGCGATGAATCCTTCTCTCTGATTTTTTTCTCCCCGAACGTGAATATATGGAGTTGGAGTTGAGGTCGATGGAGGTCCAGGGGGCCCACAAGGACAGAGGGCACGCCCTGTGGGGGTGGGCGTGCCCCCCACCCTTGTGGATAGGGTGTGGGCCCCCTTCAGTTGATTCTTTCACCAATATTTATTATTTATTCCAAAACAGATCTCCGTGAAGTTTGAGGTCATTCCGAGAACTTTTATTTCTGCACAAAAATAACACCATGGCAATTCTGCTGAAAACAGCGTCAGTCCGGGTTAGTTCCATTCAAATCATGCAAATTCGAGTCCAAAACAAGGGCAAAAGAGTTTGGAAAAGTAGATACGATGGAGACGTATCATGAAGCTAGTTGTGTTTGAATCTGTGGACAGTGGGAGGAAGTTTCTGGCATGTGCAGAGAAGGTTACACTACCAGGGAAAAGCCTAGCAGTAGCGCGGGTATTTGGTGTATCAGTAGCGCGGTTACCCGCGCTACTGATACGGTGCTACAGCTAACGTTTATCAGTAGCGCATTTTGACACGCGTTACTGCTATACCAACTTAGCAGTAGCGCTTTTCACACCAGCGCTACTGCTAAGTGCTTTAGCAGTAGCGTTTTCCTGTCCAGCGCTAAAGAGCGCTGCTACTATATTTTCTCATATCTCTTTTTTTTGCTACGTATTTGCGATGTTTTTGTACAGGTTTTATACACTATTCTAATCATGTCATAAACATGCAATATGCTCATCATATCATACACATAATAGTCTCATCATATCATCCAACACAAATCATGTCGTCACAACATAATCACGCGATATAGCTATACAAGTTACATGACACATGTCTCATCATACATAATGTAGTACTTCTTGAGGCGTCGGTTCGTATCCCTCCCTCGCACTAGCGTGAACCTAAACTAACTACTGGCTGTCGCTCAGAAACCGGAAACCGGTACACCTGGGCCTGACACTCCGGCCACTCGTCGTATACTCCTGGTGTAGCACTTCTTCGCCATCGATGATCTATGCACCTGCATCGTCACATGAGTCGATGATATGCAACATATATAGTTGAGCAACAGAAAGAGACAGACTCGGCAAAAATAGAAGCAACATATCATAAGCATAAATAACAAAGTTCATCGTACCAAAAATGCCCTAACTAGAGTGATCTTCGCTAGTTGAGGAGGATGATTTAATTACATCACAAATAAAGTTTCGTCGTGCATAACTCAAAGTTTCGTCATAGAGAAAGTATGGATTAAACGGACACATTGTCATATATCGTCAATCACTCCAACATGTCGTGCCATCCATCCAAGTCAGGGAGATAGTCCCCGAGTGCAGTGAAAGGCTTCAGGTTGAGACGCTGAGCCGATACGCGTGTTCGGACGTCTTCCCGTGACATTTGCCCTTCTTCGTAGAACATCCCTGTTTTTTCGACGACCTCCTTCATGATGATTTGGGTAAGTTCACGCTGGATGTGATAGAACTCAGCTTGAAGTCGATGATCTGGGATATCTCCTAGGTTCTTTGCCCATTGCAGAATATGGGCATCGCCGGATGTAGGTGACATGCGAAGGTTCTGCTGATCCCGTCTGTACTCCAGCATGTGGTGTAGGACATAGAATCCATCACTAAGAGTACCACTCGGGTGTTGGATGCAGCAGAAGTCGGTCTTATGGCCGAAGGCGGGCCTGCGGTTCCTTGTCTTGCTGGTCTTGATCTCTCCACCCCGTATGCCGTAGATAAAGATAGCACTGTCGAGAACAGACTTGATGTGGGTGTAATCCTTTTTGTTCATGTTCTTCGACGAGTCCAAGTAAAGAGCGTGGGAGAATCGGGGGTAAAGGATGATGAGGACAGCGCGCCCGTGGCTGCGCAAAATAAGTACACCTCAAATTAGCCTCCACCGTGCAAATGAATGATTGAAATCGAAGGAAGGATATCCCGCGGATGATTTACATGGGATGATAAGGCATGAGAATCGTCTCCTTGTCCTTATTGGCGACCATGAAATCGGCGATGTAGTCCCTCGCGTATTCACGGTGCTCTAGGCAGACTGCCAAGAAGCCCTCATGCATGAAGTACGGGTCAGCGACACAGATATAAGGTATCTGCTCAATCCCGATGATGTAGTTCATGTACAAGGCAAAAAGGCGGACAAACGTAAAATCCAGCTTTTTCAAGTGAAACATGTCGAAGATGTAATCGAATCGAAGGAAGAACTTCTCCGCGGGGAATGTGTCGACATACAACCTTTGCCGCGACACGTTAACCATGTAGAGTGGGTATCCAGGATTTTTCGAGGCGATTAGGCTTTTCTCTCTCCGCAGCACATCGTCATGAAGTCTCCTTATATCGCCGTATATGGACTCTACCGCTGTCTTAGGTAGGATCGGATGACCGGGGATATGACATTTTGCCGCACCAGGGATAGCTATACGGTCTTGAACCCGAGGCTGCTGAGGCGGCTGGATCATAAAAGCAGCTTTGTTGCCTTTCCTCGATCTCTTCCTATGCTTCTTTGCTACTAGAAGGTTGTCTAAAATACGTTCATCCTCCGGCAATTCAGGCACCGACTCATGATGCTCAAACCCTGAGTACTCATACTGCTGAGCCATCAATCCTCCGTTGTCATAGGCGCCGGTATTGAGATACTGTAGAGTGTCATCGTCATCCTCATCCTCATCGATGGCATCGATATCATGCATTGCTTCTTCGACGGCGGCGACGTCATCAACGACTAATGGAGCCTCTTCCTCACCCCGTTCGCTATCACCCGGCACGACAGGCGATGCTAATTGGGTAGGTGGGGTGTTGATGTTCATACCTTGCTGAGGCTGCGTGGTCGTGGGTGTGCTCCCGGCCGCCTCCAGACGAAGCAGACTATTTGGCCACAACAGGACCCACCTCTTGCAATCGCCAAGCCGGACTGGGGTCTTGTCGTCATCTCTCCCTAGTACCAGAGGAGCCAAATTCGCGTGGCCCGGTTTGACACTGGCCACGGAAACCTTGAAGACGTCAGGGGGGATCGGCCGGCTGTGGAACAATTGTTCCTTCCGCTTCACTATCGTCGCCTTCCCCACATCCACCTTCTGGCCGCTGATGGTGTACAATATGGTGCACGGGGTTACGTCAGCCTGCAAAGACATGTCTGCGATGTGAGACATCCAAAAGGCAACGGAAACGGGAGATTATACATTTATTGAAGAGGGCCCGTGTGACAGGTACCGTGAGGGCGTCGAGCTCAGCCAAAGACGAAGCATCGCCGAGCACGTCCGAGATGGAGGACGGGCTGCTATGAGCAGGTGCGGGAGCCGGTGCAGGAGCAGGTGTGGGAGCCGGTGCAGGAGCAGGTGCGGGAGCAGGTGCTGGTGCAACGCTAGTCGAGCTGCTCCCGAAGAAGTCGGAAAGGGGAAAGTCCGCTGCCTCTTTATTTGGATTTTGCCTGCTCCAACTGATGATAGCCGGAACCAAGACACCATACGAAGCTGCAATCTCCTGTTTTGCGGCAGCTACCGCTGCTGTGACTGTCTCAACTGATTTCTTCTCAACCGCAATCTCAACCTTCTTGTCGATGTTTTCTTCATTTAACCTCCGTCTTTCCTTTCTCTCCTCCGTGGTCTCACGGTAGTACTTCTTCCACGTGGCGCCGTCACTGACACCGTGCACGCGTCCATACGACGGCGGAGTATCCATCGGGAGTCCTTTCAATATGTTCAAGGCCCGGTTGAATGGGGTGTCCCACTTGGGCCTTGCCAACGCCTCAGATGGCGAGTCGCTTTCGGCCGCAATCCTGTGCTGCTCTCTCTGAAAAAGGAACAAGGATAGTTTACAAATATGACTAAACATGCAGTCGAATTGATCAGAAGCTAAAATTACCAGCAGTCTCATGAACTCCGTCGTGATCGCGTCCGTCTCGAAAACCTTCTTCACTGGGTCCCAACGGTACCGGGCCCTGAGGACGTCATGCTCCTGCGGGACGGTGAACTCCGCCAAGGGGTCTGGGATGCCTAGACTTTCGCGTTCCGCGTCCTCCTTGACCCATATGGACCTCTTCCCCACGTAACCACGGCTTCCGAGGTGGTGGCACCCCATGTTCCTCTCTTGAAGCCTCTTCATGTACTTCGACTTTTCTTTGGCAGCTTCGGCAATGCAAGCCGCCTTGAATATTTCAAACTGCTCTTCCGTAATTGTCGGATTATCCTTTACAATCTCGGAGTAGGGTTCCTTTTTGTCGATGATCCTTGCTTTCACCCTTACTTTCCAGGCGGCCAACACGTCGCTAAACTTGCTCATGGCGCATTTGTTTATCTTCTTCATTGCCGGGTCTTTATCTGGATCAGTATATTTCTTTTCATCCTGGCCCGGGAACAAGAATACCTGGTGCAGCTTCGTTAGGAGGGAGTGCTTCATATTTTCTATGTTCTTTAGTTTCTCATTGTTGATGGTGGCGGTTGTCCGTACGATGCATCCTATTTGATTGCCGTAGCATGCTCGCGCTTCCCCAGGCTCTTTTGGCTCAAAATTGCCGTCGTCCACCTCCGTGACCACCAGTCTAGTAGTGATGAGCTGGTTTGGGCGTCGACGTCTCCTCTTCGGTTTTGGTTCTATACCGGCTTCGCCAGTCTCGGTGCCGGTCTCGGTGTCAGTCTGGGTCTCAATGCCAGTCTCGGCGCCGGTCTCGATGTCGGTCTCGGATGTGACAGGTGGGCCCCGCAACAACCGTTGCTCGTCGAGAAGGTTCAAATAATCGTCTGCCGCCAGGTAGACGTTGCAATCACCAGAACCCTGTCCTTCATCATTGCTAGCCATGTTTCCTACGATTAAATCTAGTCAATTAATTCTAGACCTAATAAAATGAATAATGACATAAAAAAGGCCTATGTTTTGCAGGAACGTTGATTCCGTCCCGGTGCGGCAAATCCCGGGAACTCGATATATCCTAGTTTGTAGCACAAGTCATGCCGAAATTCACGAAAAATTTCGGCATGACCTTTGCTAAAAAGTGGACAAATCGAGCACCTGAAATTTGCCGGAACGGAAATGAATCAACATTCCGGCAAAACATAGGCCACTCGGCTTCATTCCCTGGAAACAACAAAAGGCCACTTGGGCACAATCGAACCACTTCAATGTTGCATATAACATGAGCAAACACTATTGAGGAATTTTCATATAACATGACCACTTCAATGAAAAGATATAATCAACAATAATGGAATATGCAAATGAACATCAATGACATATATCATATAACATCATTCTTGTTTTTTGTTTACATAGCAACAATTACTTTAACCAAGTTTTTGAAAAAGAAAAACAATTCTTTTTTTTGTTTATAGCTAAATGCCATAGCTACTATTTTTTATTTATAGCTAAATACTTTTGTTTTGTGTCTAAAGCTAAAAGTCTTGGAAGGGATCATCTTTAAATTAAAACTTGCCTAAATTCTTTTCCTTGAAAAATGGTGGTCTTTTCAAAACAAAAAACCTTTAGAAAATGACCTCACTAAACCCAAATTCTGTTCTAGCTATTCCTATCACACACACACACATTATTTTCTTTTCATCCAAATTGTTTTAGAGCAAATATTCCAATAATACATGACCTTATTAGAAATTGCAAAGGAACTCCATTTTCTCTAACCCTTCTGACCTCACCAAAATTTTCACACCAAGACCTTAGTACCTACACCCAATTTCTTCAAAAATATTCAGGTCCATAGTCCAAATAATTCAAATTTCATTTGAATGAAATTTGGACCAGATTCAGGTCCATAGTCCAAATAATTTTTTATATCTAAATGCTACTATTTTTTGTTTATAGCCTCTATTAATTTAAAGCTAAATGCTACTATTATTTATATACCCTCTATTAATTTAAAGCTAAATGGAATTACTGTTTAGGCATTTTCGTAAAAAAATTCCCTAGCTAATTTCCTAAAAAAAATTGCTAAATTATTTTCCTAGATGCTAAAAAAATTCCTACTGTCCTAAACAAATCTAGGGTTCATATGAACACCTAGGGTTCATATGAACATCATCACAGTAGCGCTCTATGAAATTTGCCCTAGCTAGCAGAGAGAGAGAGAGAGAGGAGGGCAGGGGAGAGGAGAGGGAGAGGCTTACGGTCTGTGGCGAGGGCGGGCTTGGGCGGCGACGGTCCGACGGCAAGGTCGAGTGTGGCGGCGGTGAGGTCGAGGGCGGCGGCGGTGAGGTCGAGGGCGGCCTCGGGCGGCGGCGGTGAGGGCGAGGGCGGGCTCGGGCGACGGCCGGCATCTCGGGCATCTTGGGCGTGCTCGGGCACAGGGCGAGGGCAAGCTCGGGTGACGGTGGTGACAGATCGAGTGGGGGGAGTAGGGGAGAGGGGGAAAAGTACTTAGCAAAATTTTGAGCGTGGTTAAGTCAAACTAGCAGTAGCGCTGGTACGAAAAACGCGCTATAGCTAAGTTAGCTATAGCGCTTTCCACCAAAACGCGATGCTGCTACAGGTAGTAGCTATATATTTTCCCTTTTCTTTTCCTTTTATCTAACGAACTTAGCTATAGCGCGGGTACGCCAAAAGCGCTGCTGCTAACGTAGCTATAGCGCTTTGTGAGAACAAGCGCTACTACTATGCGTTTCTCCTCTATTTTTCTTTTTCTTTTGTTTTTCTTTCTTTCATTTCTCCTTTTTCAATTTATTTCATTTTCATTTACTTTTCTATTTATTTTTCTACTTATTTTATTTTTCTTAGCAGTAGCGCTCTACAACAGAAACGCGCTGCTACAAGGCACTTAACAATAGCGTGTTTTCCTGAGGCTCGCCACTACTATTCCTAGCCTACCGGCAATAGTGTGGGAATTATAGTAGTAGCGCTTTTTTGTGCAGACGCACTACTGCTACAACTATAGTTGTAGCGTGCTTTTTTGACGCGCGCTACTACTAAGTAGCAGTAGCGCTTAGTTCTAACCAACGCTACTGCTATACCTTTGTGTATAAGGTTTTCCCTAGTAGTATTAGCCCCACTTTCATTGTTACAAATCATTTGTTAGATATGATTCAGACACTGTCACTGTGCTATGTTATTATGGATGTTAAGACAGTTTCACAGTTTGTACCTGGTATCTAAAAATGTTGCCAGCTCATCAGCGGTGCCATTAGAAAATTATTTGGCACCGCTTCAGCAGTTTGTGCAGCGAACTTTGGTCCACACATCCGAGCAGCCAAGTAGTAAAATACTAAATCTTTAAGGCACGAAGGAGCTGAGCATCGGAGCAACTAGGTCCTCCGGAGTCTGGGTCCCTGATTTTTTCCCGCTGCATCGGCTCGCCGGTGCAGGGCACCGGTGCCAAATGTAGCAACAGTTGTCTTTACACCGGTTTTCGCATACATAGTGGACGGCCTTAGTGCTATTAGTTCTATGTTACTAAATTTGTGCATGTACACACCTGTTAGTATCAATTTGTTGTCATCCAAACACTGTCGCTATGCTGTTGCAGTTATATTTAGCTTCCTCATAAAATGTTCAATTTGTTATTTATAGTACATGACTAAGAACTTGTAGCATTGTTGTAGTTAATTATAGCTTCTGATGTTTCAGAATTTGGTTGTTGTCTCAGTAGCAATTAATTCATTTGCACATTGATATTTTTGAGAAGATATGTCATAATTAATCTGTTTCTTCAGTTTTTCAAAATATGTATTTGGTGATTTTCTATGTTTCTAGAAACCCATTTCCCCTACAATTGTTACTGATATAGTTTTAAATATTATAGGATGAATGGAAGTGTTCTTACCTGGAGTGGGTTGATCAAGAGCAGCCATAGTCTTTGAAGATGTGCCTAGCAAAGCTATGGAGCATGTATGAGGAAGCTCTGGTAGGCTTAGAGAAAGTGTTGTCAACGCTGAAGAATATTTGAAGATGCGGGATAAAAAGAGGAAGATGGAGAATAAGCTCAGATTTTTTAAATTAGACTTTGCTAAGATGCCGTTGGCGAAGGAGGAGGCACTTTCCCAGTTGGCCAGTGCAAAACTGGTTCTTACTAAACTGAAAGCAGAGGTGGATAAGACGATCCTGGATGATCTCGATTACGGAAATGAATATATTGTTCTAATATTGTTCTTATGAAGGTGAACTAGCTATATGATGTACTGTGCTATTTTCAGGTAGTTATCGTACTATGATGTTAAAATATATTTATGTGCCTAATTTTAAATTGGCAAACAACTGTTCGATATGAAATGTGAATTTGCGTAATACTGGAACTATTAATTGTAAACTAATAAACCTGCTAAATGGGTCATGGAACTTTGCAAACGGTTCTAGCAGTAAAAGCGCTTGTGATGGATAGCCCAATGCCATACAGTTTTCTTCATCAAATCATGTGTGATGTAGTTGAATAAAAGCAAACGGTTAACCGAGGCAGAGCGTGTGTGATAGTTACACCTATCACACATGAGGCTATACATAAAACTGTGTGGGATGTATATACGAACGGAAACGTTTTCCCTGGATTGACTGTGTGGGATGTACATACGAACGGAAACGTTTTCCCTGGATTGACTGTGTGGGATGTACATAAGAACGCAAACGTATTCCTTGGATTGACTGTGTGGAATGTACATAACAAACAGAAATGTTTGTTTGGGACTGACTGTGTGGGATGTACTTACGACCGGAACCGATTGGGCCTGTATAACCGTCTTTGATCACTCGCCCGTCGCACACGACCTCATTTTGCCGAGTGTGTGTGACCGGAGGGCCTATCCCCGACGGTGTCTGGGTCGTGTGGGAAGGACCCCCCTATCGCAGTCACTCACTTGGCGATGGTTCAAAACGCCATCGCAGAAAGGAGTTAAAAACCATTTGTATAGAACCTTGTTGTACCAGTGATTGGCATTCTAAACTGTGGAATACAACTGCTTTGACCCAATCTGAGAAATGGATGAGGTGCCGGAGTTTGTTTCTCCTAAGCCATTCTGAAATGCAACGGCTTGACAGACCACAAGAATAATAGGCATCGATGAACACGAATGCACACATACTCTGGATTATCAATTTTCATACGAAGGTCAGATAACAACTAAAGAGGGACAACTCAAAGGTACATATATCTTTCTGAGTTTTGGATGCATAGATTAACATGTCGAACAAAGCTCAACATATTTCTTCCGGATAACCCATGCGTAAAAGTAGGACTGGCAGGTTCACAATATAGAATCGAGAACTCATCAAGAGCACTCTTATTGTGGTCTTTTGGTTCAGAAGAACTTCCGCCAAGGATGGTTCATTGTATTAGGAAGAATGATATACCAGGAACCTCGAGGGATATCACAAAGGTTACTAATATCCTGAAGGAACGAGCAATCACTATCAACATGAGGTAAGTAGAGTGAATCTTGGGTTCAAGAACCCAGAAATAGAATACCTACATACTAAATAACATCATGAGATGCTTTCAAAAATGATGGCCAGAATTATCACACTGGGAATACAACACGAGGTTGGGTTATAGGTGGTTATCTATGATATCCTAGTGTCCTAATAATTTCAGCATATATGTCGAGGCAACGGAGTACCTCAACTCGATGATTAGTGTGGTTATTCTGGCCTAAAAGGACATCGGGAACAGGGACGAAAGATTTGCAAATGCATCAGGTTATTTAGAAACCTGGGATAACTCGGACAGCATAATGGCTGTAAATGCTCAAAAGATCTAGCATGTAACACATCATATCACTTTGCAGCCTCACGCACGATATTCCCACAGCTGCAGCCTTACCTAGGCCGGGACCGTTTGCGCCTTTTGGCTCACGTAAATGATTGTGTCGCTAGCATCCATATGACAGAGAACCCGGGCCGACATGACTAGTCGTAAACCCAAGGTGGCACAAACTTACAGGGACAGGCATACATGACCCAGCAATGCACGTGTCGGTCAATAGCGTGTGCAACCGAGTCGTAGCAAGCTACAAGGACTCCAGTAAAACACCGCGTGACATTTCCTCGAAGGGACGGACACAGGAGAAAAGAAGGACACATGCCAATCAATCCATGTGTTCCGGAGCAGTAGCAAGCTACCATGGCTCAGTGGAAGCACTAGGAGACATTTCCCCATAAGGCAGGCTACCAAGAATAAACAACTAGGTGTCGGACCCCACACATACCAAAGCATTTCAATAACATATACACAATGTGCTCGATATGTGCAGATACAACATGGCATCACAGCATAACTCTACGACTCAAAGTATTTGATTAAAAGGCTCCGAGGGGCGATACATCGCATGATATTACAAACATGGGTCTCATGACCATCATACAATCATACAAGCAACGGAAGCATAAACATGTCTGAGTACAGACATCTACAAAAGAAAAGGCTATCTACAAGACCCTCCATAGGAACCAAACCTCTGTCTGGGATTCCCAAGCTAATTGTCGAAGCCCATGTGAAACTACTAGTGAGAGCGAAGTCTCTCTGCAAAAACATAAATTAAGCAAATGTGAGTACAAATGTACTCAGCAAGACTTACATCAGAACTAGCTACATATGCATCAGTATCAACAAGGGTGTTGTGGAGTTTAACTGCAGCAAGCCAGCTTTGACTGTGGCAATCCTGAACTACGACTGCAAGTAATTCCTTTGAGGTGGCGCACACGAGTCCACATATTCACCATATCAATACACCACGATGGACCCGCTCCCGTCTCCCTATGAGAAGGCCATCCATAACACTCACGCTTATCTTGCGCATTTTAGAGTATCCACTTCAAGTTATCTATGAACCATATAAGCATTCCAAGTAGTCAATATCCGCGAATGCGGCTATTCGAATAGATCATATTACCCTGCAGGGGTGTACTTCTTCACAAACACTCTCACCACTTATCACCGTTTACACAACATGTACTCGGCAACCTTCAAGTGGAAGCCTAGCGAGGGTGTCGACCACGACCTAACTAACCACACGAGACTCTACTCCAGGTTTATCGCCTATTCGAGTTCCATCCGCAAGGAAGTCCGGCCGAGGTTTCCACTATGGCCCCAAACGATGTGAGCAGGGTTCCCAAGCCCACCATCCAGGTGCCACTTGGTACACCGTGCCACTGTGCCTAGTCTTTCCCAAGGCCACCTAGCCAGGTGCCACTTGGTAGACTACTAACATAACCTACAAACACCAGAAACTAGTTGCAACTCCTGGACAGAGATCAAGGCGGTTAATAAGTCGAGAGGGTCCATGGGTTTCGGGCCTAATGCATGGTAGTAGCTGTCTTGGATCACAAACATAGAACTCAGTTCTTGAGGACGGTTTTAATGAGACCACCCACCATGTACTCCTACATGGCCTCTCATTGCTACCTTTACCAAATCGTGTTCACACAATTAACTCTCAACAGTAGGACATGTTCATCACCATTCCAATCCATCCTAGATGAATCAGACCTGACACAACTCTAAGCATAGCAGGCATAACAAGCAAGCATGAATGAGTAGGCACATCATCGCTCAAAAAACTCCTACTCACGCTAGTGGGTTTTGACTAATTACCGTGGCAAAGACAGGTCATGCAGAGGAATGGGTTCAACTACCGCAACATGTAACAGTTGAATCGTTGTTGTCCTAATGTAGTAAAAGAGAGCAGGAGCGAGAGAGTGGGATTGTATCGGAATGCTCAAAGGGGGTTTTGCTTGCCTAGCACTCTGAAGATAGTATAGTTCTTCATCGGTGTCAACGATCACGGCGTCGGGACCATCTGCTACCGAAAGGGAACAACACCGATAAACAGAGAAGGAACACAATCAATGCAATGCAACAATATGATGCATGATCATGACATGTCAAGATGGGTGTGTTTGAGCTAATGCAACTAACAACAGAAGGGTTTGAGCCTATTTGAACCAAAGGTTCAAATTCAAACTCAAACTATGAATTTCCAAAGTGCATTTTGTTGTTTTGATCTATACAAAAGGGTTGATTTACTTTGTCATGCATGAAACCTGTACCAATGGATAGAATGGATTTTTCTGATAATTTTTCATATATAAATCTTTTCCATCTGAGCTATAGATTATTTTCTATGATTTTTTTGAAGTTTAACCTTTTTCTGGATTTTTTGGTTATTTTAGAATTAAACTAATTCCAGAAAAGGGTTTATTACATCAGCATGACATCATGCTAACGTCAGGAGGTCAACGGGTGGCCCAGGTCAAACTGACCAGTGGGTCCCGTGTATCAGCGACTAACTAGTTTAATTAAACCTAAACTAGGTAATTAGCAGGGGTTGTCCCCACCTGTCATTGACCCAGGGAGGTCAAACCCCTGGTCAACTGGGGCCAAACACGCCGGTGGCTCGACGCCGGCGACAACAGACGCGACGGAGGGCCCGGGCTTCGCCCCCCAGCGACCAAAAAGGCGGTGGAGGGGCTATGCGTGCTGCTGGGGGTGCGCCGCATCTCCCTGTGCAAACCAGAGGGGCTGGAACGGCTGGAGTTGAGCGCGGCGTCGACCTCGGCGGCGGCTGGAGTTCGGCCGCACTCGAGAACGGGGCAGCGGTGGCCGTGGGGTGGCATGCTTAGCTCCTACGGCACCTACGCAGTGCAGTGAGCACGTGAGTGTGCTTGGTTTGGAGCTATGGCGACCGTGGCCATGGCGGCGAGAAGCTCAGGCGGCGGCGTGGTTTGGTCTCCAGCGGAACGACGGCTACGGCATGAAGCAGAGAGAATGCAGAGGGGGAGGACAGTCAGTGGCTCGCGGAGAGTCGGCCGGTGTAGACGGCGGGGCCGGGGAGGTGTCGGAGCGAGCGTGGCGGCGAGGCGGATCTCCGGCGACGCGAGGAGGAAGAAGGGGTCGGGGACGGTGCTTCAGGGCGTCTGGCGTTGCGCGAGACAATGGAGAAGTCGAGGGCGTCGAGCAGGAGCTCCTGGACACGGCAGCGACGCGAGGCAGTGGCACTGGCAGCGGCAGCAGCGAGCGGTGGTGACAGCGGCGCTCGGGTGGTGCAAGGGAGAGAGCCAGAAGAGGGGTAGAGGCACTAGGAGAGTGAGAGACGGTCGAGGGGGTGGCGTGGCTGCACCAGGGAAGGCCAGGCCGGCGAAATGGCAAGCAGGAGGTGGCCGTGCGCGTGATGGCGCACTGCGGGCACACGCCCTCGTGGCTTCTGGCACGAGGTTGAAGGAGGTGGCACTGGGGCTGGGCCACTACAGCAGTGGGCTGGGCCAAAAGTGCCAGGTAAGTTTCTCTGCTCCATTTTATTTCTGTTTCTCTTTTCTATTTATTTCATTCTGTTTTGATTTGATTTACCAACCAAATCAGTTTTGAACTTTTTGTAAATTTTTATGTGAGCTCAGGAAACTAGTTCAAGGTCACATGCAAACTTACAAAAATATTTGAAGTTTATTTCTTATATAATAGAAATAAATCCAACTCAAATATGTTATTGATTTAAATCCAAAGTCCCAAATAATTCCTTAAAAATGTTCCTGAATTTTGGTTTGAAATATAATTCTTGCCAAAATTCTCAAAACATTTAAAGGAACATTATAGAAACATTGAATGAGATTTCGAGGGTTCTTTGCCCTTCTTTTAATTAAATTTTTTAGGCTTTCAAATTTCCTCAGTTCAACTTTCAGAATTTAGACATGATGAATGGATGCAATGCCACTAATTACAAGCATTAATCTAGGGTCGTGACAGAAGATTATCGAAAGAAGAAAAAGCTAACTTGGAAAATTTTGAACTCCGGATTCCTTAATTATTTTTTTGCGATTCCCTTTGTTTGAATCTGGTATTTGTATAAGGAACCTGCACATGAAGTAACCCTACCATAATCATTCACGCCCTTGTCTGTTTCGAGTCCACCCAATAGTTCAGTTGGCTGCATTGAAAACATCGAAGGGTAGCTTGCCGGTGGCGGTACTACCAGCAGGCTACTAGGGATCCATCCCCAAACCGCTCGCGGCTAGTATCTGCCTCGGCAAACTTTCGACATGTGTAGGGTACACAATTATACAAGGACCAAAAGAAAAGTAAAACAAAGGGATAGTATGCATCCATGCACACATTTAAAGTCATATTACATCAGAAAAGTGGCGCAGACCTAACATAAGGTCGAATGTACCTTTCACTTGGCAGCGCTGCGATGGATGTGACAACAGGCCTAGTCAATGCGATCACCCTGGACCCTAGGAATGTTGAGGACCTTGTCGGCGAAAGGGGCGACGATCTTGTCGGCAGCTGTAACATCTGTGTTCGCCGGCAGCTTCTTGAAGACCTTGGGAGTGTCGAGCCCTAGGTTGCGGTGAACAAGGTTGACCAGCACAGTATAAAGTACGCTGCAGGCGAACTGTCGGGATTCGTTAGTAAGGATACGTTCCTGTCATCATGATACATCTTCAACGCTTCAATCAGACCATCGAAGAACTTGGTCAGTCTGGCGCTCGCGACCTCATCCTCGTTGCTAGTGAAGCTCCAACTCTTCATATCCATCTCTATCAACTGAGAAGTGAGGCGCTCCGTCATGTCAACCAGTTTCTCCATCCAGAGGGAATGCATCTTTTGCAGCTCCCCGTGCTTGTTCTCGACATCCTTTCGGAGGATTCCCTCAGTAGCAAGCTTTTCGGCCAAGATTTTCTCACGCTCGCTGGCAGATTCAAGATTCTTCTACAGGCCGACAAGTTTAGATTTCAGGTCCTGCACCACGTCGTTGGCGGTGGTTAGCTCTTGGCCCTTGGATGAGAGCTGCGTCTGCAGCTCCTCTAGAGTAAGAGATGTTTTATGCGCCTCGGCCTTGAGGGTCTCGACTTCCTTTCTGCTAGCGGTGAGCTCTTCCTTCAACTTACCTGCCTAGATCTCCAATTCTGCCTTGGTGGTAACGGTGATTGCAGCCTCATCAGCGGATTCCTTGAGCTTGGTGGCACACTCCGAAGCTTGTGCCTCAAGGGCTTTCTGATAGTCGTCCTCTAGCTTTTGGGTGCGCTGCTTCACAAGCTCCTCGATCTCCTCATCCTTACTGCGGAGGGTGGCGACAATGGTTTGCTCCCGGGCAGCAAGTTCTTTGTCCTTGGCGTTGAGCAACGCTTTACGCTCCATCAACTTGCTATCATGGGTTGTTGCCTTCTGTCTGGCAATGGCTAACTTCTCCTGTTGGTTTCTGAGATTGCGGGATCGATCGTTGTACCATGTGCGCAACTCTTCTGCTTTCTCCTTCAGCTGCTGGTCAATCGAGTCCATGGATTTGCGCTCTTCCTCGGCTTGCTTCCACCTCTAGCCATACCTGTCCTGGACACCCTTGAACCCGACGGCCATGGCCTACAAGAACGTGAAGTCTTCATGCT
This sequence comes from Thinopyrum elongatum, assembly GCA_011799875.1. NCBI lineage: Eukaryota > Viridiplantae > Streptophyta > Magnoliopsida > Poales > Poaceae > Thinopyrum > Thinopyrum elongatum. The sequence goes on from CM022299.1 coordinate 543,573,450, forward strand.
CATTGGCAATATCATCGGCATCCGTGGACTTCTGGGCCAAGGGAAGCAGGATCTGGGCAATTTCTTCATCAAACTTTAGTTCCGCAGCACCAGATGAGCTGGGGGCTCCAAGCCCAGTCTGAGGAATCACCAGTCCTGTGCTGCTTGGTGCGATCTGCGGAGCCACTCCTGTCGTTGGTTACTGTGGACCAAGGCGAAAAACAAGGGCAGAAATGAGATTTAAGCTACAAATTAAATGAAATAGAAAACAGAGTTTTTTGTGGAAGGTGCTCGGTGACGAGAGGATTACCCGTCGGTACTTGTTGTGGAGAGGCGTCCCCTCCCCCGGGAATCTGCATTGTCGGCGCACTACCCTCGACATTCTCCATTGTCAGGATGGCACCTGTGTGGATAGGTTCGTCGATGAAGGCCCTTACCGGAGAGACGTTCCCAGAAATAGCGGTTGACGGGGACCCCTTGTCGAGATTCGCCTCTTGGCACTTTTCTTCTTCTCGGTGGTCCCTTCCCGTCTCCTTGTCGGGTTCAGAAGAAGGGGCTTCAACAACAATGATGGCCAGCTGGGTTGGCGGCATGCTCTCACGCGGAGGGCTGGGCTGGGGGCTGGCGTCCATGGTGTCAGCCGCTGGTGTCCCTTACCCGGCGCCAATTGAGGAGTCGTGCTCCGCCGACAGCTTAGTCCGCTTCACCCATTGGGCGATTGGTTCTTCATCCTTGGAACAACGAAGGAATTAAGTCAGAATAGGTAGATGAGCAGAATCAAAGTGAAATTGGAAAGAGCGGAGGTTTGCTTCCTCTTCATCAGATTCAAGGAGAACGTCATGTTGTATTGAGGAGGCGGGGGAGTCTCCCTGGCCCTCTTGATGGCTGGCGGTGGTGACCTTGGCGGAGAGGAAGCCTCGCCCTCCCTGGCAAGTTCCTACCGGGAGGACGGGGGTTTGAGCTTGGCTTGCCGTGCAGATTGCCGGCGTATCACTTCCTGACGCCCCGTCTTGGTGGTTGATTTTCTCACCATGGGAGCAGATCGGGGCGAGGGAGTGGCCGCAAACTCTTGGTTAGCCCTGCTCGAAGATGACGTGGTGGCTCAGGAACTTGACGGCCTTCATCCTCTGGCTCCTCTTCTCCAGGCTCCCTAGCATTCTCAGCCCTGGCAACCTAACCTCCGCCAAGCTCTTCCTGCCTCTCCTCAGTGAGTTCCTCCTCCTCTTCTTCTTCATCTTCTTCCTCGTCATCATCCTCAAGCCCGACAGCTTTCTCAGCTTCTGCTCCCCGGGCCTCTGCAATCCTGCTGGCAATATACGCCTGCTCCTCCTCTGTGGTGGCCTTGACGAGATCCGTCTCCTCCCGAGAGGCCACTTCCGTCAAATTGGAAGGCCATTCCATTTCATGTTCCAGCTCGGGCAGCTTCCAATCCCCCTTACCTCCTTTGGCGGTGCATTCAGGCATCCACGCTCGGATGGCGCTCTTCGCAGAGTTGATATGCAATGGCACAACCTTGGCAGGCAGATGGAACGAGCCAGCTCTTCAGAATAATTGCTGGCAAAGCCAGGCATGACCCATCACCGTCAAGTTGTTGCCGCGCCCTGGGTACAACCGCATTCTGTCACCAGCATTCTGGTATTCCCAGGCGGGCCTGTTCCTCTGCTACAACGGGGTGATCCGGCGGCGGAGGAAATCGACTCCTACCATTTCTACGGTTAGGTCGGCACACTTTAAATGAGCGATTCTGTTCAACACTGGGCAGAACAGCTTGTCAGTGGCGCCAAGCTTATTCCAGTCATCACCGCGCTTGATCCTCTCCATCCGCGGCAAGTAGAACGCTGGGAAATCCTTCGCCTGTACCCAACACCAGTTTCCCCTCCACTCGTCCCATTTGTCATGGAGTTTCCTGGGGATATAATCCCTCTGATCCTTTTTTCCCCTCGGAATCCATGTCACGCTCCCGGACAATGATTTGTCCTCAATCCAGGGGACGAAGAAGTGGTGGAACAGATCCACATTGGGGACGACCCCGACAAAGTTTTCGTAAAAGTGGGCGAAAACCGCCCTGCAAGTCATGGCATTGGGGGTGAAATCCAATAGTCAGAACCCAAAGGAAGACATCATCTCGCAGAAGAAATTCGAGAATGGAGGCAAGAGGCCGCAGTAGAAATACGCGTAGAAAAACGGATAAGAATCTGCTGGGGCGTTGGGGCCGGGGGGAGAACCTTGGGAGCTGCGTGGTCCGCTGTCTCCCACCCCCACATATATGCATACCTCTCAATTAAGCTGTTGGCACCCAAGGACGGTGGCATGAAAACCACATTCTCGCTCCGCCACCTCTCCATCTCCTCTAGTTCCTTTTTCTTCTTCTCCGCATTGGGGTCGAGCGGTTTGGACACCTTCTTTCCCTTCGCGACACCTTTCTTGGGAGCCATCAATAGCTCGGAAGGGTGAAGAGGAATAGATTGATGGGGGTGCGGCTGTGGCGGTGGAAGCTGCTCTGATAGGAAGAAGACGATGGAGCGGGGGCAAACAAAGACGAATGAGCAACACCCCTTCGCCCTTACCTTTTTATGGGGAAGACGCGAGGGGGGTGGCTCTTCGTTGTTCACCCTAGTTGTGCCTCTCACAGGCACGCTGCGATGGATAACTGCACCAGCAATCCACGTTCCCACGCCCCGCGTTTAATGAACGGATTGGACGTGCGTCAACGTGAACCGTCATGATTACAGATTACAACAAGAGATTACCGTAGAGATTCTCCAGCACATGTATTTTGGGGCCTGGCCCAGTCCCGGGGGCTCCTATCGGTGTACTAAGAACGGGGCCCTTTGTTCCCCAGACTAATGCACGGGCAGTAGCAGCTTCCCCGTCAGGAAAGCTTGGCGAAGCAAGCAACCAGACCAGAGAAGCAGCTCTTCGAGAGTTCAAAGGGCGCATCAAGAAGAACAAGGCTTGAGACGAGCCACAAGATCTACAATGGAAGCACTCCTGTCGGCAACGACGAGCCGGCAAGACGAAGACCCGGCAAGCTCTGTCGCTCGCGGACTCCCGCCAACCGCCAGCGCTCTACCTCTCTTGCCAGCTGATCGCTGGTTGGTGAGGTGTCGAGCCTGCAGGTGGTTAGGTGGAGATCGCCAGTATGTGGCAGCATGCTGGGAACAAAATTACCTTTATTGACACCCGTCCTAATGGCGTGTCAGCATAACAGAGAGGCGGTTAGGCAAGCAGTGCAGCAGCCTTGCCGGGATCCCTCCTCCTCGTGACACCTAGCGATGCATATAATGCATTTTGTCCTAACTGGTAGAGTTAGGTATGATAACACTGTTTCTATCTAATCATCTAGTAATGACCCTTTTGCCACTGTGGTAACCCCTTGAGCTATAAAAGGAGGGTCAGGGTAACCTTTACAAGGGTTCGAACCCATAGCAACCCCACGCATATGTACCTGTGTAGCAGCCTCTCTCTGCTGCTTGCTGGGGGAGAGCGCTCCGTGTACTCGTGCACACACCCATTCAATACACTAAAGCAGGAGTAGAGTCTTACGCTTCTCAGCGGCCTAAACCTGGGTAAAAGTCGCAGCGCCTCTTGTTGTTCTTGCTCTTTGTGTCGAGTGTACCCCATTTTCTGAACTAGGAAGGGGCAGCATTGTCCCATAGATCGCCGGCTCCAGCCGACAATCATTGGTAATGTCGATGGCTTCAATTTCCCCCTCCAGGAGAGAAGTATTCCCGGCTGACTCGCTCCGCCGGAGAGCTAAATTGCTCCTGCCCAGGTTCCGCCATGAGACGGCGGCGCTTCATCCTGAAAGCCTTCTCTTGATTTTTTTTTCTAGGGCAAATGGTATCATATAGGAGAAGGAGGGCCACGGAGGCCTGCTGGTGGGCCCACAGGCTCACATGGCGCGCCCCGGGCAGGCTCCACCTGAGCTTGTGACTCTTTGGTGGGGCCCCTCCTGGTGATTCTTCTTCCACTATTTTTTATTAATTCGAAAAGAAATTCCCGTTATTTTTCAAATCATTTGGAGATCTGGAGAATAGCTATGTCTGTTTTAGCTCTTTTTAGGTCCAGAATTCCAGTTGACGGCAATTTCCCTCTTTATATAGATCTTGCATAATAAGAGAGCAAAGACATTAAAGTTGCATTAGAAATCGAAATAGTGACCATTACAAATAACAGTAGGAAAACATGATGCAAAATGGACGTATCAAGAGGGGAAGGCGACCAAAATTTTGATTTACTTGATGTTTTGGTAAGATTTGATTTTGATATGTATAGGGGAAGGAAGGAAAATTTTAATTTAGTCGAGATTTTAAGAAGATTTGATTTGATTTGATTGAGTTAATGCAGAAAATAATTTTAGGAAAGTACCGATTTGATTTATATTATTTCAGGTTACTTTATTTTTTTGATTTTATTTTGTGTGTTTTAGAAAAGTATCAATTTGGTTTAGATTATTTCAAGTTACTCTATTAATGTTGTTTTTTTGTGCAGCATCGGTTGAGATTACCAAAAAAATCAACAGAAATCCAAGAGAGGGGGAGGCGTGGGGAGAAATATATCGGGGAAGGAGTGGAGGCAACGGAACCAACTCATGTGTTGTAACGGGCACGTACTCTAATGGTTAAACATCAATCTTGTCCGTCATATACTTTAGATCAATTTTAGTAACATATAATTTGATGGAAGTATGAGTATGGGAAAACAAAAAAGTTTTGATTTATTTGAGATTTCGGTCAGATTGATTTGATTTGATTGACTTAATGCATGACGTGATTTTGGGAAAGTATCGATTTGATTTAGATTGTTTCAAATTAATATATTTATATGTTGATTTTATTTTATGTGGCATCGGTTGGGGTTAAAAAAATCAACAAAAACAAAAGAGCAGAGAAACGTGGAAGATAAAAAACGGGTGGAGGTGGAGGCGATGGAAGGAACTAAAGTAAAAAAAGTAAAAATTCTACCGCGTGGCACCGGCCGTAGGGCTGATTCTGGCAAGAAGTAACTCGGTGGTGCTACTTTTGGCAGGTAGTAATCTGACGCCAAAGGTAATTACTAATTACCCAGGCTCGGAAGCACGCTGCTGGCTCAGGTAGTTCACCGTTGGTCAAGGTCGTCCCCTACATATCTTGCTCCTCCTACGTTTGTGTGCCGTCCTACCCTACGGTCCTACCCCCTCCTGCGAAGATGAACATGCGGCAGACCGCGCTGATGGGTCAGGCCGCTGGTGCCGCCGGCAGGATGTCTCCGCGGCAACCGCAGATACAGGATGTGGCGGGCCTCGCCGCGGGTGTCCATCCCCAGTTTGTGCTGATGCGCGACATGATCCGACAGAAGTTGTAAGCACCCATTGCTTTTCTTTGCCCCGATTGGGAATGAGAACACTTCGGAAAAAATTGTACTCCCTCGGATCCAAAATAAGTTTTATGATCAAAGTTAATGGCCTGGATCTAATATAGTTGCTCTTGAATTGGCAGAATCGAGTATATACGACTGAAACCAACGACAACTGACTGGCAGCGGCGGGTGCCAGAGGTCGCGAGCAGGCTCGAGGAAATCTTGTTTAGGAAACACCCAAACAAGGTGTCCCTGTATTTCCTTCTTCATTTGTACCTTTGGTTTTCGACCGAGCAAGCTGATTTCTTATCAAAATGAAATCTTACTGGTTAATCGTGCATGTTATATCTGCTGATATTTCTGATCTTTTGGGCAGACGGAGTACTGCAATATGGCGAAGGGACCAATTCAGCCGTACTTGTACTTTGCTCTCCGGTTCTTGGCTGCTCATCAGAACCAACAACAGCAACAAAGCCAACAATCCTCAGGACAAATAGCATCTTCACCTAGCTGTATCACCCAAGGTGCAAGTGGAACTTCTAGAATGTCTTATGTAACACAGAACATGGATCCTTCTTCTAGTGCAGGCTTGGTTCCACAGAGTGCCACCATGGGTACCTCGCTGCCAGGTACAAATAGTTTTACTGCTCTTAAGTTGAAATTATTCTGTAGCCTTGCCTGGGGCTTCTAGCCTAGAAATCCAATAGCTAGCAGCTATTATATGACAAAAGCGCTTTAAATGTTAACCTGAAAATTGTATTATCAGAATCGGCGTTATGCTCCTTCGGACTCTTAATTTCCAAAATAAATTGAGTATGCCATTAATTGTATCAGTTAGAAATGTGATATCACAATGATCTGCCCCACAGTGTTATCCCACAATCATGTATGACATATTGACATCTTCGAATCATACAGACTATTCAGTCTTGGAGGTTTTCTTTCCCAGTTTGCCTGACCTATATCCCTAGTTACTAACTTGGCATGTATTGTCCTCTTTCCAGGGGGAGCTCCTGATGAGCATGTGAACACCATACTGTCTCTGGGGATAAACCCTACACAACATGATTGGTCTACAGAGTCCAACAACAACAACCTCGTAAGAACTCTACGCTATGGTTTACAAAGAGCAAATGTGGTAGTTAATATATCCCTAAAGATGCATTTAACACTGCAGCCCAAGGTGACAGAGGCACACCCGGCACCTCCTATAAAGGACCTCCCAAGGGATCCGAAGTTCAGCTGCCCAGTCTGCAAGAACGAGCTGGTCGATGCGTCATCAACTATCTGTGGCCACATCTTCTGCCAGAAGTGCATCGAGGCCTCCATCCAGGCACAGAAGAAGTGTCCTACCTGTCGTAGGAAGCTGACGATGAGAAGTTTCCACCGCATCTACCTCCCGACGATGGACTGAATTGATCCTGGCATTCTGGGCGCCCTGAGCATCGACACCCAAACCATTGTCCTCAATCCTCACTAACATTTTGGTGATTCCATCTGAACTATTCCTCAAAGTGTTATCACTCTTCAGTTTTTGCCCCTCAGTTTCAAGAACTTCTCGCGTAAGATACTAGTATGCATCCTTGGTGGTAATTGGTAAAGGATACCTATTGTGAACTTCATTTGCAAGAAATACAAATTATACTTTCTGCGTGTTCGGGTATATGTTGTTGTTCACGCGCTCTGGAATATGTGTGTGTATATGTCATGAATATTTGGGCTTTGTATTGCGTTGTCCCCTAAATCGGGACCAATCGAGCCTAGATTATATATCTTGTGCTCAAAAAAAAATTAAGGGTTTATCAGAGAAAGCACAATACCGTACCCATACAACCAGTGTCCCTTTGAATCTTAGTGGCTCGATCATAATGAGATCATCGCAACGATACTATAAAAGGAAAGAAAGAGGGGGGGGGGGGGGGGCTGAATGCCTGATATGCCTTAGAGGCTTAGATTGTCTGCCTTACAGCATCTCTAACGATAGCCTCTCCTGTGTTAGAAGAAGATAAATTCCGTTTTCTTCTTCTAACCGGCACCTAAACAAACCCCTATCTCCGTTAGAGGAGAAAAATTTATCCTCCACGTTATCCCCGATTCCTAGCTCGGCTGACCACCCACAGAGCAAATTTTTTGGCCTCTCCCCCACGCTCGTGCTGCGTTGTCATCAGTGTTGCTTCCATCGAATAAACAGTGCCTCCGTCGATACCCTGCTGCCTCCTCTGCCCTCTTAGACGGTTGCCGGTCGCTGCCATTGCCGGAATCCACCTCCACTGCCGCTGCCATCTCATCGATCCTATCGTCGGAAGGACGGACTAAATCTTCTTACTCCGAGCCACTCCATCCACTATTGGCCATCTCAAAGCCCTGCCAACCACTAGCAGTTGCCCAATGTCGTCGGGTGTGACACCTTCACCGCCCTTCAAGTGTTCAATGGTTTTCCTATGATAGTTTTTTGTGCTTGTTCATCTCATTTTTTCTTTTGTCAATTGATGAACCGAGTCATTTCTAGTTAAGATAAAGAGGTTGAGGGGGGTGATCTTTGAGGACTCTTTGTCGGAGGAGGAGGGAGAAGACGATGATGACTTCGAAGTGTCCATTGGCATGTTCTTCAACGAGTATTTTCGCCAGCCGAGAAGAGAATCACAATTCGGTCATATACACATCAACCGAGATAGAGCTGAGGGACATGCAAAGATTATGAGAGACTATTTCAACCCCAATCCAACCTATCTAGAGAAGTATTTTTGCTGGCGATTTTGGATGCACACGAGTATCTTTCTCACCATCGCAGAAGTCGTGGAGAAGCATGACTATTGGTTCGAACTCAGGAGGAGTGCATCCGGAGAGATAAGTGTGAGCCCTTTGATGAAGTGTATCACGATTGTTCGAGTTTCGTTGACAACTATGTCCGCATTGGAGAAGATACAATCTTGGAGCCCGCTCGAAGGTACACAAAAGCCATGATTGCGATCTAATACGTCTCCAACGTATCTATAATTTTTTATTGTTCCATGCTATTATATTATCCATCTTGGATATTTTGTATGCATTATTATGCTATTTTATATCATTTTTTGGGACTAACCTATTAATCTAGCGCCAACTGCCAGTTGTTGTTTTTTCCTTGTTTTTGTCTTTTACAGAAAATCAATACCAAACGGAGTCCAAACGGAACAAAACTTTTTGAGTATTTTTCTTGGACCATAAGACACCCAGGAACCTTCGGGAGGAGGTCAGAGGAGCTACCAGTTGGCGACAAGCTCGGGATGCGCCCTAGGGAGGCGTGCCCCCAGGCTTGTGGGCCTCCTGATGCTCCTCTAACCCTAATCTTTACTCTATAAATACCCAAATATTCCCGTATACCAGGGGGCACACAAAAAATACTTTTCCGTTGTCGCAAGCTTCTGTTCTCGTGAGATCCCATCTTGGGGCCTGTTCCGGCACTTCGCCGGAGGGGGGTTCGATCACGGAGGGCTTCTACATCAACCTTACTGCCCTTCCGATGATGTGTGAGTAGTTTACCACAGACCTACGGGTCTATAGCTAGTAGCTAGAAGGCTTCTTCTCTCTCTTTAATCTTCAATACAATGTTCTCCTCGATGTTCTTGGAGATCTATTCGATGTAATCTTCTTTTGCGGTGCGTTTGTTGAGATCTGATGAATTGTGGATTTATGATCAGATTATCTATGAATATTATTTGAGTCTTCTCTGAACTCTTTTATGCATGATTAAGATAGCTTTGTATTTCTCTCCGATCTATTGATTTGGTTTGGCCAACTAGATTGATTTTTCTTGCCATGGGAGAGGTGTTTTGTAATGGGTTCAATCTTGCGGTGTCCTCACCCAGTGACAGAAAGGGTAGCGAGGCACGTATTTGTATTGTTGCCATTAAGGATAAAAAGGTGGGGTTTATTCATATTGATTGGATCTATCCCTCTACATCATGTCATCTTGCTTAAGGCGTTACTCCGTTCTTGTTAACTAAATACACTAGATGCATGCTGGATAGCGGTCGATGTGTGAAGTAATAGTAGTAGATGCAGGCAAGAGTCAGTCTACTTGTCAGGACGTGATGCCTATATTCATGATCATAGCCTTGGATATCGTCATAACTTTGCGCTTTTCTATCAATTGCTCAACAGTAATTTGTTTACCCACCGTATGCGTTCTTTCAAGAGAGAAGCCTCTAGTGAAAACTATGCCCCCCGGGTCTATTTTTATCATATTATTTTATGATCCATAAAATCAAAAACACAAAAATACCTTGCGGCAATTTATTTACCTTTACTTTATTTTGCACTTTTTACCTATCTTTTATAGCTATCTCTATCAGATCTCATCCTTGCAAGTAACTATGAGGGGATTGACAACCCCTTTTTCGCGTTGGGTGCAAGTATTTGTTTGTTTGTGTAGGTGCGGTCATTCGGGACTTGTGTGTTCCTCCTACTGGATTGATACCTTGATTCTTAACTGAGGGAAATACTTCTCTCTACTTTGTTGCATCACCCTTTCCTCTTCAAGGGAAAAACCAACGCAAGCTCAAGAAGTAGCAAGATCTTTGGGTCGGAGTACTTGAGGGCACCCAATGATGAGGATACCGAGAGATTTTTGGCTTTGAGTGAAGAATGAGGATGACCTGGGATGCTGAGATTAATTGACTACATGCACTGGACATGGAAGAATTGTCCTGCCGGGTGGAAAGGTAACTACAAAGGCCACTACCATGATCGAGCTATCATTCTTGATGCTCTTGTATCGGAGGGTCTATGGATATGGCATTCATTCTTTGCATTTCCTGGCTCTCACAATGACCTGAATGTGTTGTCTAGATCACCACCGTTCACTAGGCTTGTTGCCGTAGATGCTCCTCCTTGCAACTATGTTGTCAATGGTCACAAGAAGGGTTACTACCATGTAGAAGGCATAAATCCTTCATGGGCCACATTTGTTAAGACAATTGATACATCTCCAACGTATCTATAATTTTTTATTGTCCATGCTATTATAGTATCAATCTTGGATGTTTTATATGCAATTATATAGTATTTTATGTCATTTTCTGGAACTAGCCTATTAACCCAGTGCCAAGTGCTAGTTGCTGTTTTTTTTTGCCTGTTTTTGATTTTCCAGAAAATCAGTACCAAAGGGAATCCAAATGCACCGACACTTTTTGATGACTTTTTCTGGACAAGAGAGACCCTAGAAGTTTCGGGAGGAGACCAGAAGGCAAACAAGGAGACGGCAAGGCAACCTAGCGCACATAGGGGGTATGTGACGCCCCCGGCCTAATCGTGCACTAATCATACACGCAAATGCACACGATCAAGCCTAAGGACTCACGGGAAGATATCACAACACAACTCTAAAACATAAATAAAGGCATACAAGCTTTATATTACAAGCCAAGGGCCTCGAGGGCTCGAATACATAAGCTTGCGTACAAGCGTCAGCGGAAGCATCAGGTATCTGAGTACAGATATTAAAAGAGAAACAGAAAGGCCTGTAGAAAGGCAGGGCAAAATAAAACACTACGATCGAAAGGCGAAGGCCTCCTGCCTGGGACCCTCCGATCCTAGTCCTGGTTGTCAATCAACTCATAGCAGTATCCATCCTCTGGGTAGCAGTAGTAGTCGATCGACGGGGCATCTGTCTCAGGTGCCTCCGTCATCTGGTCGCGACAAACTGATATGGGGAGAAAAAGAAAACAAAGCAACCGCGAGTACTCAGAAGTACTCAGCAAGCAAGGATCTACATTACATATGCAACATTTTCAAAGGGAGGCTGTATATGTGGACTGGGCTGCAGAAATGCCAGAATAGAGAGTAGGCCTAGTCCTATCGAAGACTAGCATCTTCAGCGGTCTTGCAGAAATAGAAGAGGGTAGAATAGTACAATATAATGTAGCAGTATCATTAAGTCTCAACCTCACCCAGCGATCCTTTCTCGACTCCCTGCGAGAAAGCAATCCCAGAGCCATACAGTCATCAACCTCGTCCGGAGATCCCTTCTCGACTCCCTGCGAGAAGCAATCCCAGAGCCATAGTATCCAAGTATCCAGTTCTAAATTGTATCAATCAGGATACAACTCCGAGTGTCCTTTACCGTAGGACCGGCTATCGATAGAAGTTTTCTTCCCTGCAGGGGTGCACCAACTTACCCAACACGCTCATTTAACTCCGGCCGGACACACTTTCCTGGGTCATGCCCGGCCTCGGTAAAACGACACATCGCAACCCTACCTACAGCTCAGCAGAGAGGTCCCCGCCGGTCTACATCCTAAGCGCAAGGGGGTCTTGGCCATCGCCCCTCGCCCTCCGGGTCGTTGCGCACAGGGTGGATACCAGCATCGCCTCGGGTGGCCGACACGATCCGACCGTGCCGCCATGCTGAACTGGACGTCCGACAGAGCTTTCGGCTGATGCATACGATGCAGAACGCCCTTACTATGCCCACGTGATGGTTAGTGCTATCAGGCCAGAGACCTGCTCGGATCAAATATCCAAATAGTTAATGGACTAGGGCTTGCGGTAACGAGCAGAGACTCACGAAAGATGTGACCCCGTCGCCCCGTCTCGAGGACTTGCTGCAAGGGTTAAGAATGCCCGGCCGCGCCTCGTATTCAGCACTCGGGCACCATACAGGCACCCGTCTTCACAACACTCGCCTCTCAGGCGCACGCGGGTACCCCTCAGGGTCGACCCGCCTATCCAAGTAACAGTGTAAAGTCCAAGTATCAGTGTGTCCATAACATCAGGGGAATCCGAGGTATCACCCTCGTTGGATTCCCACTCGATGTCTCCGCCAAGGTAAACTCGGAGGAATCACCCTCACTGGGTTCACAGTTGATGTGATGCACGACAGCGTCGTTACCGGAAGTGGTGAAGGAGGAATCACCCTCGTTGACCACGACCGAATAGCTACTCTATAGAGTTAACATCAGAAGTGCTACACGAGGTATCACCCTCGGCACTCGATATTAACGCTGCGGTGTCGTTACAACTAAGGGGGGTGATGTGCGGTGTCGGGGCCTGGTCTTCAATCCCGTTGGTCGGGTCTTCTGATAATCCAGCGCGGCAGTCGGAGTAAGTGGGGTCACTAATAGGTCTCTACCCAGCCTATAATAAACAGTTTAGGGTATGCAGGTAATTATCAACAGCAGGCTTCAATAAACAGGCTATGCATCAGAATAGGTAAAGCAGCAGCAGCAGCAATTCTAATGCAAGCATGAGAAATAGAATGGGCGATATCGGGATGATCAAAGGGGGGGCTTGCCTGGTTGCTCGGCGGCAATGGCAAGGTTGTCAATGGTGTCTTCGGGCTCCGGAGCTGCGTCGAACTCGGGGACGACGTCGGTGTCGGGGGCTACCGAGAGAGAAGAGGGGGAGGAAACAGTATAAATATATGACAAACATAAGCAACACGGAGTAGGCTATGCTAACGTGCAGTGCAGGGTTGCCTGAAGACATGTCAAAGTCATTTAGTTATTTTAGGAATTTGTTTGGAATTATTTTATTAAAGTCATGCACTATTCATTTATCTGAAACAGGCAAAAAGTTGCATGTTCAGATAGTTAGAGGCATCTAACAGGTATGTGTGTAGCGTATTCGGATTCGTCTCATTTTTCGGAGCAACTTTCATGTATAAAGTTTTTCGATCGGAGCTACGGATTAAAAGATATGATTTTCTAAAGTTTAAATCATTTTTCTGGAATTAATTAATTATTTATTTAAATTCGAATTATCCAAAACAGTGCAGAGTGATGTCATCGTGACGTGTTGCTGACGTCAGCAGGTCAACTGGTCGGCTGACCAGTCAAACCAGACATGTGGGACCCACATGTCATAGACTGTGACATTAACAGTGGGGTTAAAATTAACTAACTGGGTTAATTAGTGGGTGGGCCCCAGCAGTCAGTGACTGATTAGTGTTTAAACTAATTAATTAACTAATTAACAGATTTTCTAGTTAATTAAATCAGTTTAACCGAGTGGGGCCCGCATGTCAGCGAGACAGGGCGGCCACGTCAGGTGTTGACCTGGTCAACAGGTCAACTGGGGCCCTCGGGGCCCCACAGTCAGTGGCCCAGGAGCGGGGCCCATCGGGGCCAGGTCAGCGCCGGCCGCCGGAGCTCTCCGGCGAGCCCCGACGCGGTGGCTCAACTCCGGCGAGCTCAGAAACGGCGCACAGGGCATCATTTGCGACGCGGTTGGCGGCAGTCGAACGGGGAGACGATGCCGCGTCGATCTAGGGCACTAGCACGAGGCGGGGCAGTCGGAGATGAGCGCTGCGACGGCAATGGCGGACGGCGGCGTTCGGGCGAGACGGCGAACGGCGTTGCAGCGCCCGTGCGAGCGAGCCAAGAGGCTAGGCGTGGCCTACGCGGTGCAGTTAGTGCGATGGCCACGGGCACGGGGCCCAAAGGTCGCCGGGGACACGTCGGCGACGTGCACAGGCGGCGGTGGGTTCGGGCACGGCGAAACCTAGCGCTACAAGCCACGGAGGGCCGTGAGGGGAGAGGGGGAAGGAGCAGGAGCTCACAGCGGGGTGTAGCCGGTCAAAGTGGGCTCGGGGGAGGTTTGGTGTAGCCGGAATCGGCGACGGAGTGCGGCCGCGATCCGAGGAGGAAGAAGACGGTGTGGAGGCGATGCAATGGCTCTGGGCTTCGGCTCGTTTGCGCGGTCGAATGAGGCGACGATGGCGAGCACCGTGGACACGTCGGGGTGGCGAGAGGGGCATGGCGGCCGTGGCTACGCCGTAGCCATGGCAGCGGTGGCGCTCGGGTGAGGGAGGAGCAGAGGAAGGAGAGGGAGAGTAGTTGCTAGGGTTAGCTAGAGGGGTCGAGGGGGGTCCTTATCCCCTCCAGGGGCGCGCGGTGGCCGCTGTCGACGCAGGAGAGGGGGGGCCAGGTGCGGCGAGCGCGCGCGCACCAGGTGCTCGACAGCGAGACCCGGGCGTGAGCAGTACGAAGAGGACGAGCGGGGTGGGCTGGGCCGGCCACTGTGCTGACTTAGGCCCAGCAAAGTGGGCCTTTTTCCTTTTTTTTGTTTTCTGTTTCTGTTTCTGCTTTTTTTTATTCCTTTTTCTGTTTTGTAAATATTTAGGCACCCAAATGACTTTTGTAAAAATTGTGACCTGGTCCACAAATCACAGGGCATTGTATACCATCGCAATAAAATGGTTTGGTGTCCATATCTTTTTTTTTGAATTTTATTTAATTGAAAATGGATTAAATAGTGTTGTTTTGCTACTGTTAGAGTCTCTTAATTAATTTATTATTTGTTGGTTACAATTTTAGAATGGTCTCTGGAATATTTGCCATTTAATGAACAATTTAGTTTTTATGTTGGACAACTTTTATTTTCCACTTTCATTTAAATTTGGATTTTGACTTAGGAGTTGAAATGCAATATAATGCTAATGATGATCATGCACTGTTAAACATGATGACATGGCATAATCAAAAGGGTGATTACTGTAGTTAACCACTGGGGGTGTTACAAATCTCCTCTACTAACAAGAATTCTCGTCCCGAGAATTAAGAGGTAGAAGGAAAAAGTTCGGGGTATTCCGCACGAAGATTATCCTCGCATTCCCAAGTGGCTTCATCTTCAGTATGATTTGACCACTGCACTTTGAGGAACTTGGTAACCTTCTGACGGGTCCGACGTTCAGCTTCATCGAGAATGCAGATCGGATGCTCCTTATAAGAAAGATCATCTTGCAATTCGAGCACCTCGTGATCCACTGCTCGGTGCGGAGATTCTTTGAAGCATTGACGAAGTTGCGACACATGGAAGACGTCGTGGATATGAGAGAATTGCGGCGGCAATTCCAATTTATATGCCACCTGACCACGTCTAGCAATTATGCGGAAAGGACCAATGTAGTGTGGAGCTAGTTTGCCCTTGATTCCAAAATGGTGAGTGGCCTTCATAGGGGTGACACATAGATAAGCTTGATCACCAGGTTGATAAGTCAAACCCCATCGTTTGCGATCATAGTTGCTCTTCTGGCGGTCCTGAGCCGCCTTGAGATTTTCTCGGATAATACGAACTTGTTCTTCGGCGTGTTGAATAATATCCGGACCCACGAGCGGTCGTTCCCCAGTTTCTGACCAATTCAGAGGGGTTCGACACTTACGTCCATATAGAACTTCGAAGGGAGCCATTTTCAAACTGGCGTGATAGCTGTTGTTATACGAGAACTCAGCATACGGAAGAGATTCTTCCCACTTCTTGCCAAAAGAAATAACACAAGCCCGAAGCATGTCTTCAAGCACTTGATTGACTCGTTCAACTTGGCCTTGGGATTGGGGGTGATAAGCTGAACTCCAGGTAATATGAGTTCCCATAGCTGTTTGGAAACTTTCCCAGAATTTGGAAGTGAAAAGACCGCCACGGTCCGAACTAATCTCCTTCGGAATACCCTGGAGTGATACAATTCTGGAGATATACAACTCTGCTAACTGGCTAGCAGTGATAGTTTCTTTGACAGGCAGAAAGTGTGCAACTTTAGAGAGTTGGTCGACGACGACAAGAATAGCATCGTGACCCTTCTGTGACCTGGGAAGTCCTGTAACGAAATCCATCTGAACCCTATCCCATTTCCATAGAGGAATAGGAAGTGGTTGCATAATTCCAGCTGGTTTCTGATGTTCTGCTTTAAGGCGACAACAAACATCACATTCAGCAACATAACGAGCAATGTCCTGCTTCATTTTAGACCACCAGTACCTTTGACGGAGATCACGATACATCTTGGTGCTACTCGGATGAATAGACAGCGGGGTATCTTGTGCCTCCTTCATGACTTTGTCAGTCATGAGTTCGAAGCGAGGTACGACAATGCGGTTTCTGAAATACAAGGTTCCATCTTCAGACAGCGAGAAATCCCTGTACTTTACAAGGTGAAGGTCTTTCTTCATGAGATCAATTTCAGCATCTTTAGCTTGCGCATTCTTAACAGCTTTCTCAAGATCTGGTTGTATCACAAGGTTATTAAGAGATCCCTGTGGAACAATACGCATATTCAGCTTGCATAGTTCTTCAAAAAGATGAGGCTGAGCTCGCCTAACCATGAGGTTGTCGCAATAGGACTTGCGGCTTAAGGCATCAGCCATCACGTTAGCCTTGCCAGGGGTATAGGAAATACCCAAATCATAGTCCGCAATGGCCTCCATCCATCTTTGCTGACGGAGGTTTAGAGATGGTTGAGTAAACAAGTACTTCAGACTTTTATGATCCGTGTAGATCTCGCAACGATTACCAAGAAGGTAATGTCGCCACAACTGCAATGCATAGATCACAGCAGCTAGTTCTAGATCATGTACCGGATAATTTTCTTCATGTTGGCGCAACTGACGAGAGCCATAAGCAATCACTTTACGCTCTTGCATTAGGACACAGCCTAATCCTTCACGGGATGTGTCACAATAGATCACAAAGTCTTTGCGGGTATCTGGAGGAGATAGTACTGGGGCAGATGTCAGCTTGTCTTTGAGTGTCTGGAAACTTTCCTGACATTTTTCTGTCCATTCGAACTTAACGCCCTTGTGAAGCAGATCAGTCAGGGGCTTAGCAATCTTGGAAAAGTTCTCGACAAATCGACGGCAATAGCTTGCAAGGCCGAGAAAACTTCTCACTTGCTTGACGTTGTTCGGAGGAGTCCAGTCAAGAATAGCCTGAACACGTTCTGGGTTGACAGCAATGCCATCCTTGGAAATCACATGACCAAGGTAAGTTACTTCAGAAAGCCAGAATTCACACTTGGAGTATTTGGCATACAACTAGTGTTCTCGGAGCCTTTCGAGTACAAGACGAAGGTGTTCAGCATGTTCTTCTTTATTCTTCGAATATACCAGAATATCATCTAGATAAACCACGACGAACTTGTCGAGGTAATCCATGAATATATAATTCATCAGACGGGAGAATGTGGCTGGAGCATTTGTTAAGCCAAATGACATGACAGTGTACTCATAAGAGCCATAGCGAGTAACAAATGCAGTCTTCGGAATATCCTCTTCGCGAACACGGATCTGATGGTATCCCAATCTCAAATCAAGCTTAGAGAATACTGAGGAACCGGCAAGTTGATCATACAAATCATTGATCCGAGGAAGCGGATATTTGTTCTGGATGGTGGCTTGGTTAATGGGCCGATAATCCTGAACCAATCAGTTAGTTCCATCCTTCTTCTTAACGAAGAGTGAAGGTGCTCCCCAAGCAGAGGAACTGGGGTGGATGAAACCTTTCTTAAGTGACGTGTCGATTTCCTCCTTAAGTTCAAGAAGATGATGCGGAGGCATCTTATAAGGACGCTTCGCAATAGGAGTTGTGCCAGGCTTCAAGTCGATGACGAACTCGACAGCTCTAGTAGGGGGTATTCCTGGAAGTTCTTCTGGAAAGACATCTTCAAATTCACGAACAACTGGAACGTTCTCGATGCCTTCAAGAGGTGAAGCGTTCAATGCATTCAGAACATATATTTGAGTTTCGGCGTCCTGCACTGTACGAGCTGAGTATCTGACAGTCTGACCGGAAGGGTGTGTGAGGCGGACTGTTTCAGTGGCACAGTCAATCAAAGCTTTATGAGGCTTCAACCAGTCCATACCCAGAATAATGTCTATGTTGGAGGTCTTGAGAGCAATGAGTGAAACGGGGAACATCAATCCTCCGATCACAATGTGGTTACCGTGGATTACCATGGTAGTTTGCCAATTAGCCCCAGGTGAATGGATTACTAATGGGATGGACATCTCCTCGAAAAGTATATCATGGCTTCGCGCAAAACTTTCGGACATGAAGGAGTGCGATGCTCCAGAATCAAAGAGGACTGAAGCTGGGATTGAATTCACTAGAAGGGTGCCCATCACAATCTTGGGGTCCTGTCGAGCTTCTTCCATGTTGACGTGGTTGACATGGACCCGAACTATAGCAGACGGCCTGGCATTAGAGCTTCTAAGACGACGGTTCCGACAGCTCTTCTTGCAACCAACGGGAGGACGTGGTGCATCCTGATGAAAAGCCATAGCATCAGGCGGTCCATCATGAACCGATAGCTGTCTCGGCGGTGAAGGCAAACGAGGGGCAACATATGACGGCCTTGGTGTTGGAGCAGGTCGGTGGTAAACATTGTGTGGAATCCAGACTCGACGTTTCTGAACAGGTCGACCCGAAGACGAAACAACATCACGAGTGCGCTTGAGCGACTCCTGGTACTCAGTCAGAGCTGTTTCAACTTGGAAAGATTTGCTGACAAGCGTTGCGAATTCTGTGCAATCATGGACAGCAAGTGCAAGTTTTATATCAGTACGTAGTCCTCCACGGAATTTCTCCTGCTTGCGAGTGTCAGTGTCGATGTCATCCGTAGCATAGCGGGATAATTCAAGGAATTTCCTCTGATATTCATCCACAGTCATTGTGCCCTGTGAGTGTTTACGGAACTCCTGCTTCTTCTGGTCCATCAGACCTTGAGGAATGTAACGTGCATGAAAAGCTGACTGAAATTCCTGCCAAGTGGTTATAGTCTCTGCAGGCAACATAGCCTTGTGGCTTTCCCACCATTGAGCAGCTGGGCCCTTCAGGTGGAATGTCGCAAAGGTGACGTAACTGTCAGGAGCGACATTAGCTACTCCATCTCAAACAGGATGTCACGAAGCCAATCATCAGCATCCATAGGATTGGTGGAGTTGCGGAAAACGGACGGGTTGAGGCGCACAAATTTTGGCAGAGTTATTGGAGCATTCTGTTGCTGAGCATTCTGAGTTGGGAATTGAGCCAATACTCCGGTCATAAACTGATGGTTAAGCTCAAATTGCTGCATCATTGCGGCAATATAAGGTGGAGGTGGAGGATCGTCAGCCATCCTGCCAAATCAACAGGGGCAGTTTAGCAAGAAAAACTGCAGGTGTATGGAATGATTCATGAAGTAACACACACAACAGAAGGAAGTGCAATAGATACTTCATCATATTTGCACCAGACATTCGAATCCACACATAGCCTCGGTTAGTATCCGGCATTACGACAGCTGAAAGGGGAAGGCTAGACATCTAGGCGGCGCGCAGGCACGCGATATGGAAGTACACAACGAGACATAGCAAAGGCTACATCAACGTCGGAGAAAACTATTGGAGCGAGGAATCTGCAAGTGACAACACAGGGTGCCCTCGATAAGAGGATCCTGTAAGCAGAACCTGACCCACAATCTTGGAGCAAGGGGGGAATAATTCAGAACACCGGGTGGATGTGATCACGAGAACCTAATGTTGGAGTTAGTAAAATTTCAACCCGAATAGAAGAGAGATCAGAGTCCCAGAGTAAAGTCGAGGAGTAAAAGATACTAATACCACCCAATTGGCGACGTGGGCCCTTAAGCCACACAGCCAAGTTAGTAAAACAGTTTTTAGACCACTAGACTCAACTTCGGCCAAGGAGTTGGAAAGGGGGATTCCTACAGGCAGTCGGCTCTGATACCAACTTGTGACGCCCCCGGCCTAATCGTGCACTAATCATACACGCAAATGCACACAATCAAGCCTAAGGACTCACGGGAAGATATCACAACACAACTCTAAAACATAAATAAAGTCATACAAGCTTTATATTACAAGCCAAGGGCCTCGAGGGCTCGAATACATAAGCTTGCGTACAAGCGTCAGCGGAAGCATCAGGTATCTGAGTACAGATATTAAAAGAGAAACAGAAAGGCCTTTAGAAAGGCGGGGCAAAATAAAACACTACGATCGAAAGGCGAAGGCCTCCTGCCTTGGACCCTCCGATCCTACTCCTGGTCGTCAGTCAACTCGTAGCAGTATCCATCCTCTGGGTAGCAGTAGTAGTCGATCGATGGGGCATCTGTCTCAGGGGGCTCCGTCATCTGGTCGCGACAAACTGATATGGGGAGAAAAGGAAAACAAAGCAACCGTGAGTACTCAGAAGTACTCAGCAAGCAAGGATCTACACTACATATGCAACATTTTCAAAGGGAGGCTGTATATGCGGACTGGGCTGCAGAAATGCCAGAATAGAGAGTAGGCCTAGTCCTATCGAAGACTAGCATCTTCAGCGGTCTTGCAGAAATAGAAGAGGGTAGAACAGTACAATATAATGTAGCAGTATCATTAAGTCTCAACCTCACCCAGAGATCCTTTCTCGACTCCCTGCGAGAAAGCAATCCCAGAGCCATACAGTCATCAACCTCGTCCGGAGATCCCTTCTCGACTCCCTGCGAGAAGCAATCCCAGAGCCATAGTATCCAAGTATCCAGTTCTAAATTGTATCAATCAGGATACAACTCCGAGTGTCCTTTACCGTAGGACCGGCTATCGATAGAAGTTTTCTTCCCTGCAGGGGTGCACCAACTTACCCAACACGCTCGATTAACTTCGGCCGGACACACTTTCCTGGGTCATGCCCGGCCTCGGTCAAACGACACATCGCAACCCTACCTACAGCTCAGCAGAGAGGTCCCCGCCGGTCTACATCCTAAGCGCAAGGGGGTCTTGGCCATCGCCCCTCGCCCTCCGGGTCGTTGCGCACAGGGTGGATACCAGCATCGCCTCGGGTGGCCGACACGATCCGACCGTGCCGCCATGCTGAACTGGACGTCTGACAGAGCTTTCGGCTGATGCATACGATGCAGAACGCCCATACTATGCCCACGTGATGGTTAGTGCTATCAGGCCAGAGACCTGATCGGATCAAATATCCAAATCGTTAATGGACTAGGGCTTGCGGTAACAAGCAGAGACTCACGAAAGATGTGACCCCGTCGCCCCATCTCGAGGACTTGCTGCAAGGGTTAAGAATGCCCGGTCGTGCCTCGTATTCAGCACTCGGGCACCATACAGGCACCCGTCTTCACAACACTCGCCTCTCAGGCACACGCGGGAACCCCTCAGGGTCGACCCGCCTATCCAAGTAACAGTGTAAAGTCCAAGTATCCGTGTGTCCATAACATCAGGGGAATCCGAGGTATCACCCTCGTTGGATTCCCACTCGATGTCTCCGTCAAGTTAAACTTGGAGGAATCACCCTCACTGGGTTCACACTTGATGTGATGCACGACAGCGTCGTTACCGGATGTGGTGAAGGAGGAATCACCCTCGTTGACCACGACCGAATAGCTACTCTACAGAGTTAACATCAGAAGTGCTACACGAGGTATCACCCTCGGCACTCGATATTAACGCTGCGTTGTCGTTACAACTAAGGGGGGTGATGTGCGGTGTCGGGGCCTGGTCTTCAATCCCGTTGGTCGGGTCTTCTGATAATCCAGCACGGCAGTCGGAATAAGTGGGGTCACTGATAGGTCTCTACCCAGCCTATACTAAACAGTTTAGGGTATGTAGGTAATTATCAACAGCAGGTTTCAATAAACAGGCTATGCATCAGAATAGGTAAAGCAGCAGCAGCAGCAATTCTAATGCAAGCATGAGAAATAGAATGGGCGATATCGGGATGATCAAAGGGGGGGCTTGCTTGGTTGCTCGGCGGCAAGGGCAAGGTTGTCAATGGTGTCTTCGAGCTCCGGAGCTGCGTCGAACTCGGGGACGACGTCGGTGTCGAGGGCTATCGAGAGAGAAGATGGGGAGGAAACATTATAAATACACGACAAACATAAGCAACACGGAGCAGGCTATGCTAACGTGCAGTGCAGGGTTGCCTGAAGACATGTCAAAGTCATTTAGTTATTTTAGGAATTTGTTTGGAATTATTTTATTAAAGTCATGCACTATTCATTTATCTGAAACAGGCAAAAAGTTGCATGTTCAGATAGTTAGAGGCATCTAACAGGTATGTGGGTAGCGTATTCGGATTCGTCTCATTTTTCTGAGCAACTTTCATGTATAAAGTTTTTCGATCGGAGCTACGGATTAAAAGATATGATTTTCTAAAGTTTAAATCAATTTTCTGGAATTAATTATTTATTTAAATTCGAATTTTCTAAAGAGTGATGTCATCGTGACGTGTTGCTGACATCAGCAGGTCAACTGGTCGGCTGACCAGTCAAACCAGACAGGTGGGACCCACATGTCATAGACTGTGACATTAACAGTGGGGTTAAAATTAACTAACTGGGTTAATTAGTGGGTGGGCCCCAGCAGTCAGTGACTGATTAGTGTTTAAACTAATTAATTAACTAATTAACAGATTTTCTAGTTAATTAAATCAGTTTAACCGAGTGGGGCCCGCATGTCAGCGAGACAGGGCGGCCACGTCAGCTGTTGACCTGGTCAACAGGTCAACTGGGGCCCGCGGGGCCCCATAGTTAGTGGCCCAGGAGCGGGGCCCATCGGGGCCAGGTCAGCGCCGGCCGCCAGAGCTCTCCGGCGAGCCCCGACGCGATGGCTCAACTCCGGCGAGCTCGGAAACGGCGCACATGGCATCATTTGCGACGCGGTTGGCGGCAGTTGAACAGGGAGACGACGCCGCGTCGATCTAGGGCACTAGCACGAGGCGGGGCAATCGGAGACGAGCGCTGCGACGGCAATGGCGAACGGCGGCGTTCGGGCGAGACGGTGAACACCGTTGCAGCGCGCGTGTGAGCGAGCCAAGTGGCTAAGCGTGGCCTACGCGGTGCAGTGAGTGCGATGGCCACGGGCACGGGGCCCAAAGGTCGCCGAGGACACGTCGGTGACGTGCACAGGCGGCGGTGGGTCCGGGCACTGCAAAACCTAGCGCTACAAGCCACGGAGGGCCGTGAGGGGAGAGGGGGAAGGAGCAGGAGCTCACAGCGGGGTGCAGCCGGTCAAAGTGGGCTCGGGGGAGGTTTGGTGTAGCCGGAATCGGCGACGGAGTGCGGCGGCGATCCGAGGAGGAAGAAGACGGCGTGGAGGCGATGCAATGGCTCCGGGCTTCGGCTCGTTTGCGCGGTCGAAGGAGGCGACGATGGCGAGCACCGTGGACACGTCGGGGTGGCGAGAGGTGCACGGCGGCCGTGGCTACGCCGGAACCATGGCGGCGGTGGCGCTCGGGTGAGGGAGGAGCAGAGGAAGGAGAGGGAGAGTAGTGGCTAGGGTTAGCCAGAGGGGTCGAGGGGGGTCCTTATCCCCTCCAAGGGCGCGCGGTGGCCGCTCTCGACGCAGGAGAGGGGGGGCCAGGTGCGGCGAGCGCACACGCACCAGGTGCTCGACAGCGAGACCCGGGCGTGAGCAGTACGAAGAGGACGAGCGGGGTGGGCTGGGCCGGCCACTGTGCTGACTTAGGCCCAGCACAGTGGGCCTTTTTCCTTTTTTTTGTTTTCTGTTTCTGTTTCTGCTTTTCTTTATTCCTTTTTCTGTTTTGTAAATATTTAGGCACCCAAATGACTTTTGTAAAAATTGTGACCTGGTCCACAAATCACAAGGCATTGTATACCATCGCAATAAAATGGTTTGGTGTCCATATCTTTTTATTTGAATTTTATTTAATTGAAAATTGATTAAATAGTGCTGTTTTGCTACTATTAGAGTCTCTTAATTAATTTATTATTTGTTGGTTACAATTTTAGAATGGTCTCTGGAATATTTGCCATTTAATGAACAATTTAGTTTTTATGTTGGACAACTTTTATTTTCCACTTTCATTTAAATTTGGATTTTGACTTAGGAGTTGAAATGCAATATAATGCTAATGATGATCATGCACTGTTAAACATGATGACATGGCATAATCAAAAGGGTGATTACTGTCGTTAACCACTGGGGGTGTTACAGGGTAGGCATGCGCGGGATACCTTGTGGGCCCCTCGTGGCTCCGTCTGACCTAATTACACTTCTATAATTTCTCAAATGTTGGGAAACCAACAAAGAGCCACCCGAAACACTTTTTCCATCGCCGCAAGTCTCTGTTCTTTCGTGATCCCATCTGGGGGCCTTTTCCAGTACTCTGCCAGAGGGGGAATCAATCACGGAGGGCTTCTACATCAACCCCTACTGCCCTTCCGATGATGCATGAGTAGTTCACCACAGACCTACGGGTCCATAGCTAGTAGCTAGATGGCTTATTCTCTCTCTTTGATCTTCAATACCATGTTCTCCTTGATCTTGTTGGAGTTCTATCCGATGTAATTCTCTTTTGCGGTGTGTTTGTTGGGATCCGATGAATCGTGGGTTTATTGTAACACCCTGGATTTTGGCCTTTTCTTTTTCTGATGATTTTCTTGGATTTCTTGATTTGATTTGCTTTTCTGTGGCTATGTGGTTCTGAAACTTGGGAAGATCATGTCTTCCGAGGTTTCACAGTGGCTTCTCATCCTCATTATCATCCCAAGATCATGTCATTTTCATCCTTGACCTAATCCAATATCCTTTTTATTGGGAATATTCCTTTTCTATTAAAGGAATAATCCATTCTACCCTAGGTTGTGAAACAACCTATATTTCTGTCACTCCCAAAATTCCCGAATAATTCTCATAAATTTTTTGGGTCATATCTTCCTCAAATATGTCAAAATCCTTCCTTGGCATCATCAAAGATAATTCACAAATATTCCTTTTCTGATTCTGCCCTAAGTGACTTTTTGATAAGGAAGTGTCATTTATCTTTGCTTGATTGACCCCATACTTTTTGGACACCTTTTCCTATCCATATCATTGCCCCATGTCAAAATTCTACTCAATTTTCTTAGTAAATATTCCTGAGCAATTTTTCAAAGTTCCTGCCTGAGGGAAGCCTGTGTGAAGGAAGTACCAGCTAGGCATATCCAAATGAGTTGAAATTTTGCAAGGTCTTTCATATGATCAAGTCATGATTCTCCACCAAATTTGAGCCCATGTAACCTTTCTATGTGAGCCCAGCTCCAAATCTTGGTTTCTGGTCAGATTTTCAGTTTGTGAAGCAACCATATTTTATATTGCTTCATTTAAGCTGAAAATTTAACAAGACGTTCTCCTATCCATATCAACTCTCTCCACCAAGTTTTGGCTCAATTCATTAAGCCATTTGCCCTGTGAAATATTTCCAAAATTCTGTCCAGAGAGATGCTATATGAAGCAAGTGCTAGTTTGGCTAATCCAAATGGCATGAAACTTTTTGAGCATCTTCATATCTTCAAATCATTGGGCCACGCCCATTTTCAGATCATTTCATGCACTTATGTGAGTGCTACTTCATCATCTCTTAATCTGTCCCTTATGGTAGTTTCTACAGCAAAGTACCATCTAAACTCCTCCTCTTAAGCTTATTTTTGGTGATTAACATCACCTTAGCATGTGATCATCACCAGACAAACCCATTCCTTCGTGGCTAAGTCTGGGCCCCCTCTGCTCAGCACAAACACTTTGCTACTATTCTGGTTTGGCTCCTCCTGCCAATCTCTTCTTTGCCCCTGGACTGAATTATTTCTTCATTTGGACTGAGGGTAGCAAGGTCCATCCACTGGATATGGTCGGCCCGGCCAGAACGTGCCGCTTGCACCAGTGCATGCGATGATCATGCTTGCGTCATGCTAATTGCGAGCTCTGGCTCGTTCCGGCCACTGTTCTCGTCCACTCCCTCGTCGTCTCGACTACCCGCCATGTCTAGTAGCTCCCCCTGTGCTCGACTGCATCGACCCGTGCCTCTGCCCCCTCCTGGTTTGCCATTAATGCGCCACAAACGCCATGCCCGTGCCGCGTCCAGCTCATGTCCTCCATTAGAGCACTGCTTGAGCCCGCCCGTGATGCTCTAGAGGCTTCCTCCGCGCCTATATAAGCTGCCCCGAGGTCCTCCACACCTCACCCACTCCTCCCTCGCCTCATTTGTTCACCGGAGTCGCCACATCTCGCCGTTTCCTCGCCGTTCGTCCTCGGTGGTCGCCGGAGTTCAAGCTACCCCGACCACCACCGGGCCCCTCTCCTCCTCTCGAGCCCCCCACCAACTCCCTCTCCTTCCCGCGGCTAGCCCCACCCCCTCTCCCCTCGTCGGAGCGCCCTGCTTCATCGAGCGCTACCACCACCGCCCGTCTCTGTCCTCCTCCTGGCGCTGCCCGTCCCCGCCATCCCGCTCCTCCCCAGCGCCATCCAACCCTCTGAACGGGACCCCCTCGCCGCCGCGGTCCCGCTGGTGCCCTCAGCCGGGCCGGGAGACGGCCGGAGCTGGCCGGCCACCTCGCCGCTCCCTCCCCTGTTCCTCCTCTGCTTCACGACGGGAACAGGCGCGGGGAAGAAGACGAGTGCCCGCTCGGGCCCCCCCTGCCAGTGGGCCCCCTCTGTAAGTGGCACAACCCTGGATCCACGTGTTTTAAGTGGAAACGGGTTTTTCCAGAATACGTTTTCAGTTTTTGAAAGCATATTTCTTTCCTCTGTTGACTAAAGTACGTTTTCCAGTTCAGAAAGCGTATTTTCTCAAATCTGTTTCTATCTTATCCACTCAGGGACCCGTTGGTGATAAAAATATTCATAGATTGGTCCCTCGTATCTCCGCGACCGTAACTCCGATTGAGGTGAAACCAACGCCCACTTCTTCGTCTTGTCGAGATCTTTCTGTTGGTAACATTTTCACCAGGCGGTCCCACAGTGAAAATGACCATTTTTCCATTCCTTCTAATCAGCCCCCTTCGAGAGAGAACCGTCTGGCGTTTCATTCCGCGGCTTCACCGCACTTTTTCCCGGAGTCTCCGTCACCCCCAGGCAAGCCACAACAGCCACTTGCATGACAGCCATGCAGTAGCCATGGTTTCTACTTGAATATTTAATAAAAGTTTGCCCATTATCTGCCTACTTGTTTGCTACTACTGTCGTTGTTTCGGTTATGCTTGTGGATTCATGTTCACCTTCATGCTATGTTCCGATGCATCTTGTTATCTTGTACTACTTGCTAGTATCATGTTCACATGTCATGCTTGGTAGTAGTAGTACATGCTGGTAGTAGCGATGTTCATTCTGATGCATGCTTGTCGTCTGTTATCAAGTACCGTTGTTATGCATGTTTCTTTGCCTCTAGTTGGTTATATGCTTACTTGGTAGTATTATTGTTATATTCTTGCATGGTATGTATTTATGATGCTAGTAGTCATGCTATGCTCATGTGTAATGTTATGCTTATGCTCGTCAGTATGCCATGCTCATTTGGTTTAATGCTTCATTGTGGTTATGCTCGATGATTATGTTGCACCTCCATGCTTATGTTGATATCATGCTCATGCATTATAGTTGCCTCATATTTTATTATGGCTCAGCTTATTGCATTCAAGTTTAACCGGATAATAATGAACTTGAACAACTGTTGGCTGAGTCATGGTGCCACCAAATCGAGCTGACCAGTGCAGCCACATTTGCCTTTTATGGGAAGGCCCTAATGCGGTCTATTGTCATGCCTCTCGCTGGTGCCTCCAAAGACGGAAGGTTCTGGGCGCGCGCTACCCTGATCAGGTAGGCGGACATAAACCTTGTGTGCTCGTTGTTGTTGTAAGGATCCTTGTCCCTGTTTGGGACCGTTTATGTTTGGCCACGATGGTGGCATTGGATGTCACAGGTTGACATCAGGGCCTCCCAGGACTTAGCCCAAAGGGGAGTTTGTCGGAGTGGCTAGGAGAGTGTGATGGCAATAGATCGTTTTTGTCGGAATGCCGTTGGTCCACCCGAATGGGAGTGCGAGGCTGTGGGTTCCGTGGTGTGGGTACAGTGTACTAACCTCTGCAGAGTGTGTGTTTAAAATCTATAGATAGCCGCGCCCGCGGATATGGGCCCAGTTCGTAGTCGGTCACACTATGAGCCAACTATAATAATAACTTGATTAATAATAACAACCCCTGTTCGATGATGAGAAAGAGATTGGTTGTGATCGAGAGAGGATCACGGAGGTATCATGGATACCGAAGTTGGTTGATCTTTATGTGATCGCGAGATGATCACGGAGGTATCATGGATATCGATGTTGGTAAGTGGATGTATGAGATGGTTACAAGGTAACCACCGGGCAAGAGTAAGTTGGTGCATGATAATGTTAACCTGTTGCATGTAGTGTCATCATGTTCATATGCTCATGCCATGCTAATGTTGTTTTAGCCGTATCATGTTCATTTTGTGTATGCCATGTATCATGTTCATGATTGCTTTAACCTGCTAATGCCATGCTGTTGTTTGTCTTGACTGCTTTTGGTTAATTGTGAGCTTGCAAGTACATTCAATGTACTGACCTGGCGTGTCATGCCAGTTTGCAGGTCGTGCTGAGTTTGCTTGCTTGTTTGGTGTGGTTCTTGTGTTCGCGAGCTAGGATAAACGTTCCAGCCAGAGTCCATGCGGATTGGAGTCCATCATTGTCGTTTGTTGTTCCGCTGCCAATAGAGGTTCCGCTGCCTCGAGTTGTTATGCTGCTTGCATAGAGCAACTGTGGTTGGCGTAGCGTTGCCGTGCCGGTGTTATTCATTGTAATATCGGAGACCTTGTATTCATATTCGTGTTGTAATAGAGAGCTGGTTTGTTCTATGCTAAGCAGTGCTGTATTCCAGAAGACTTCACCTCGATCTCTGGGCTGGAATACGGGGCATTCCGGTTTCTCTGAGCCAGGGTGCCACATTTATGATCTGAATATTCATGAGAAATATTTGAGTCTTCTCTGAACTTATTATGCATGATTGTTATAGCTTTGTATTTCTCTCTGATCTATTCATTTGGTTTGGCCAACTAGATTGAGTTATCTTGCAATGGGAGAGGTGCTTTGTGATGGGTTCAATCTTGTGGTGCTCCATCCGAGTGACAGAATTGGAAAGGACATGTATTTGTATTGTTGCCATTCAGGATAAAACGATAGGGTTTATTCATATTGCTTGGATTTACTTTGTCTACATCATGTCATATTGCTTAAGGTGTTAATCTGTTTTATACTTAATACCCTAGATGCATGCTGGATAGTGGTCGATGGGTGGAGTAATAGTAGTGGATGCACGCAGGAGTCGGTCTATGTCTCGGACATGATGCCTATATATATGATCATTACATTCAATATCTTCATAACTATGCGCTTTTCTATCGATTGCCCAACAGTAATTTGTTTACCCACCGTATGCTATGTGTTCGAGAGAGAAGCCTCTAGTGAAAACTATGGCCCCCGGGTCTACTTTTATCATATATAAAATCCAAAAATACCTCGTTGTAATTTTATTTCTTTTATTTTGTTAAGTATTTTATTTTATCTATCTACCACTACGAGATTTGATCCTTGAAAATGACTACCAAGGGGATTGACAACCCTCTTGATCTTGTTCGGTGAAAGTATTAGCTTTTGTGTGTGCATGTGCTCCTAACGAGGTTGTGTGTGGTTCTCCTACTGGATTGATAACTTTGGTCTTAACTGAGGGAAATACTTATCTCTACTATATTATATCATCCTCTCCTCTTTGGGGAAATCCCAACACAGCTCACAAGTAGCAACAATCTCGAACCCTAAAGGTAACAAGAGATCTCACATTGCAATGCGTCGAGAGTCGACAAGGAAAGATGTGGAGAGAGCTTTCGATGTGCTTCAGTAGTGCTTTGACATCATTCATGGCCCTGCCGACTATTGGAACCCCAAGGTCCTATGCCAAATCATGGCATGTTGCATCATCCTGCATAACATGGTCATTGAAGATGAGAGAGGCATCCAGAGAACTTTCGGTAGATGTCCAATGGGGATCCTTTTGAGTCGTAGCATGATGCAAACATGATACATAGATTCCTCATAGCACATCGCACCATCAAGAACTGGAAAGTCCATAGCCAACTTCAAGATGATCTTGTTGAGCATCAGTGGCATCTCCATAGTGTTGGGAAACATATTAGAAAACAAAAAAAAATCGCACCTACGCAGACCCAAGATCAATATGAAGATGCATAATGAGTTGGGACCATGATCGTTACTGTCACCGAGTTGTAGCCGAAGAAGAATGTGTCTGTGTAGATCGTACTTGGAGTCCCGCAAACCGTCGATGAACATGATGTCCTGCAACTGCACAGGGCTATGTAGAAATTTCTTGATAATTAAGGTTTGTCGATCCGACAGGGAGCGAATAGGATGGCACCACAATCCCTGTAGCTGTGTTGTCACTAACACAACCACGCCCACACCCAAACCGGAGTAAGGAAATAGCTGACTTAAGTAAGTTGCAAGGGAAAGGTAAAAACAAGGAATTAAACTAAACTAGAGAGAGCGGAAAATAAATACTAAACTAAACAGTGGAAATAAACTAAGAGAAGTATGTGATGCTTTAGATGAGATTGCTAGCATCTAGGTATGGCCTCGTTCTGTATGAGCGCATAATGGACTTATGGTATTACGACTATGTCACGTTGTGACTAAGTCAGTACCTGCATCATAGGATACGGTGGTCTACTTATGGTGACGCTCCCTCACATAACATTATCTCTCAAGATGAGCTATATTGAGATAACTCATTCATCCTACTTCGTGTACCATACCAGAGGTAGCTAACACAAAGATATTAAGGTCCTCGTGGTTTGACGACCGAACGAAGGCATTAAGTTATACGGACAACCATGCTTCTAGAATAATTATGTTTCCCCTGAAGATACCTACACCTGTCACATCGCAGGTCAATCGGTACAACCATCTATATACTTCGTGTGTGGCCTGGGGAGTTTTATATCTCCAACTACGCCAATGGATAGGATATCTCCCATCTCTAAATTTACCGAAGGTAAATATGCAACATGAAGCAACACACATAATTAGACAACACATATCAAATAACCACTTACTAATTGACTGACCCATAGCCAACAATTACTCAAATAATATCACATAAAGACGGGTTCAAGAGTTATTACAACCCATCACGGAAACCGTGATGGAGGAGGAAGAAGGGATGGTGATGGCGGTGATGATAGCGGTGGTGCAGATGATGGTGGTGATGACGGTGGCGCGGCGGCGGCTCCCTTCCGTTCTCCCTCTTGGTTACAACAATGGTGTCTTGATGTGGATGGTGGCTGGACTTGGAGATGAGAATGATGAATGATGAATGATGATGAATGGATGATTGTGGCGGTGGCTAGGGTTGAAGGTGAATATATATATAAGAGCTCTCCCATAGCCTCCTTCATTTATGTAGCATCTCCCCTTTGATCCAAGGGCTCTAGATGAGCCCAATCCTCTCCCAAATCATCCCTTGACGGCCAAGGAAGCCGTGGGAACAAATGAGGATGAAATCCACAAAGAATCCCGTCACGAGAGGCAACTTTCGATGCTGTCTGGACATCAAACAGGCGCTCAAACGACCGCACGCGGTTGCATGGAACCCCGTCTTTTGTAATGATTTCTTCTGTTGCCACCCTTTGGTAAAACGGTCTCCATTTCTTCATACGAACTCTGAATTTTACGTTATTGGGCTCATTGGATTCGTATGAACGGCACTGATCCATTTTTGTTTTTAGATCTTTATTTGCAGCACTTTGGAAAATGACTTTTCCACCTTCGAAATGGCTAAATATGGGCCCTGGATATGTCCACTATTTGAACTCCTTTCATCGTGCTAAGTACTTGGGAAGTCCATCTCACCGACAAGGCACACAAAGACAAAGAAAACTAATAAAAACCAACTAGTAATAAATATTATGCAATGCTTTTAGTGAAAAGGATGAAAACTAGAAATAATGCATATGGACATATAATTGGCTCAATGGAACATGATATGACTTGATATACAGAGATAATGTGCAACAAATGAGCTCTAAAGATGCATAAAGTATGGAGCCATCAAAACGGTCCCGTGAACCGCCCACGAATAGTCCCTCGAACCGAAGATCGAAAGCACGGCCTCTCTACTTGGTTGCAAGCGTCCAACCTTCACGATCCGGCAGCACTTTGCCGTCCAGAGCTAACTGCCGCCAGAGAATTAGAGGGAGGAGATTAGAAACACATAGGGCTTCTAATTATGAGGACAAGAGGATTAGCCTAGCTCTAATTAGTCAACTAGGACCAACTACAACTACAACTAGAAGAACTAGAGGAGGCTCCACAACTTGTATGAATAAAAGAGAACATATCCTCATGTATATATAGGTTGGAGGGAAGAGGGAGGTATGCCACAAAGGGGAAAAGAGCCCTCTTGGTGCGCCAGCCTAGGGAGGACGAGTCTCACTCCTCCCCCTCTCCCGATTCGGCCTCCTTCCCTTCCCACTTGGGCCTTTTTGGCCAAGGTTGCCTTCCACCTCTTAGCCTTTTTAGGCCTGTTGATATTAAATTAAATATATAAATGTTATAAATACTTTTAGACCAGTTTATATATAATTTAACATCCTCGGAAACATTTTCCACCTATATATAATTTATTGGTAATACCCGGTATTACCCGATATTCACCGAAACCCTTCTAGTGACCCAGAAATGCTTCCGGATACTCCCGGAACTATTCCAAACATTAATGAAACAATTCCACAAATATATTCTTGTCACTCCCGTCCTACTAACACTCAGCACATCATGATTGCCTTAAGCTTGTGATCCCGTAGGTTCGGTAATTCATAGACATGACCGAAACTGTTCGTTCAATGACTAATAGCGGGACTTTGGATGACCATATCGATCCCTATGAGCACACGAATGATATTCAGGTGAACCTATGGTTATCATGTGATGTTCCCTTTACTTCGCAATACTTCACAAAGCCCGGGATATGCATCGGTATCCTCCTGAGTCATCACTATGCTCACTATACCGAAATCCTCATTACCGATTTTGTTCTTCTTTCTTGTTATTGTGTTCCAGCGTCCCCGTGACATAGTCACCTGTGTTTGGCCAGACGATGATGTATGCCATCACACCGAGAGGGCCCTAATAATATTGATGCATCCTTGGAGGAGCAAATCCCACTCTCGAGCTATCCGGCCACTTGTCAAACTTTCGGATGAACCCGTAAGTTCTCGTTATGATCACCATGTTACAGGTAACATTTGAGCAACCCCAAAGCCCACACTACGGTAATAAGTGACCACGATACTCTCATGATCTAAGGAGACAAAAACACGTTAACACTCTGTGTTATTACAGTTGATCACACATGATATTAACTCAATTCTGTAACATCCCAAAATTTTAAATTTTGGAATGTTATATTAAATAAATAATTATGCTTGTTTGTTTCATTGTTGTGTGATTGATTGTGTGAAATTGAGTGGTATTTGAATTTTTTTTAAAGTTGAATCAAAGGGAATGAAATGACTTTCCCAAACTTTCATCCTTTCATTTTTATCTCAATTAATTCAAATTCAATTCAAACACAAAACCTTAGAGTGAAGATGACATGACTTCTTCCATTTGAAATGAAATGGGTTTTTGAAAAGATTTGAATTCCATCTGAAAATATTTCAAATTCAGAAACTTTATGAAACACAATGATTTTCATGAGGGAAGATAAAATGACTTGTTCAAAGATGAGTTGGAAGTTTCAAAGAAACAACTTGAAAGTCACTTGGAAGTTATTTGAATTTTCAAATTTCAAATTCTCTGAAACATATTCAAAAAGAGAGAAGTAATATGACACTTCAAAATTTAGAGGCATTTGGAATATATTTGGCCAAGGAAAAAAAGAAAAGATTTGAAAGTGGTTTGAATTTCAAATTCAAAGCCACTTAAAGGTTATTTGGTTTTTATCCAAATTATTTTTCTCCAAAAATAAAGTATATGGAAATTAGGGTAAAATGATTCCCTTTAACATAAAAATGGAGAAAAATAAATTTGAAATCATTTTGGTATTTAAAAAAATAATTTTATTTGTTTTTAAATGAACACTAGCATTGTTTGCTTTATTTAAATTTTTGAGGATTTTATTAGACTGTAAAATAGTTCATGTTGTGGGAAATGTTTTTCTTAAAATTTTGATATATATTATGTCTATATATAAAAGTTTATTATACTTTCTCTTATTTAGCTTTTCTCTTTGTTTCTCTGTTTCAAAAAAAAGAAAAAAAAGAGATCCAGCCGAGCCGGGCCAGCGCCAGCCATCGCGGTCCAGCCAATAGCCAGCCACCGGCCCAGCAAGGCACCCACGCCCGAAACCCCTTCGGGTCAATCACCCGCACTTCCCCCTCGCTCCCACACCCGCTGACAGCGGACCCCACCACCTTCTTCCACCCCACGCACGCGCCAGATCCCCGCAAGCGCACGGCAGAGGCCACCGCGTCCGATCTTCGCGGGATTCGATCCCGTAGGCCTTCCCCTCGCGCAAGAATACGCCCTATAAATACCCAAGCCTTCCCTCGTTCAACCTTTTCATAAAATCTTGCCCAAGACCCCCTACAACGCTAGTGCGACGCCAACGAGATCCACCGGCCGAAGCTCTCTCCACCATCATTTTCGTCGCCGGTGAGCCCCCTCGAGATCCCTCGCTCTGTCCTTTGGTTCCCCTCTCCACCACGCATCGTTTTGATATACTTTTGGCCCCTCCTATTCACTGCAGCCACGAGCCCGAGCTCGTCTATTCTTGCCGGAGCGCGTGGAGTGCCAAAGCTTCCTCGAGCTCACCCCGATCTTTTAAGACGTCCCCGGGGGCCGTAGACACCACCACCGGAACCCCCTCTCTTTTCCGCGTCCACGGAGCATCCCCGCCGACCCCGTCGCCCCGCTCGAGGCCGACCACCGCGTCGTCGCCTCTGTCGCCACCATCGACACTGTAAGCAGCCCCTCCCGTCTACCGTTGGATCCTAATCTACGGCCTAGATTAGAAAGAACGAAGGGGTACATTTTTTTATTACTTTGGTTTTTGCTTCGGTCTATTCACGGTTTAGTTGGTTTAGATCAAACCGATTCACGGTTTCTTTTCTTTAAACGCACGCGCGCAGTATTGTTAAGTTACGGCCAGATTGCCCACCGTGTAGCCCAATAGAAGCCCAACATGTAGCACTTGTCCTATTTGTTTTTTTCGTATATGTTTTAAAAACAGAAATAGTTTCAATCTTAGATTGTTTATATCTTTTAGGTTTTTAATCCAAATTGAGTGATTCTTTTTGCGCTAGATTCAAAATTTAATTAAGTTTCTGATGGTGCACTTGGATTTCAAATTTTAATAATTTGAATTTGAATTTGAAAACTTGTATAGGTCATAGTTAGAGTTTTATAAAAGCTTTTATTTATTTCTTTTTGCTATTAAAAGTTTATGAAAAAAATACTTTATGTTAAAGTTTTACATTTCATTTTCTATTAATTTATTAGTTTAGAGCTTTATTTTGCTGTTAAGTTTTATGTAGGACAAAAACTAATTTTTTTATTGTTTGTAGTAAAGTCTTAGACTTTTCCTTACTAGTTTTTCTTGTAGTTTTTCCTTGAAGTTCTTTGGATTTTATTTGGGTTTTATTATTTGATTTCTTTGTTGTTTATTGATAATTATGATTGCTAGAAATTGCTTGCTAGAATAGTTGCTTATGTGAATACAATGTGTGACTATATAGATTTTCTCGGAGTGACGAATAGTTTATCAAAGATTCCAGAGCGTTGATATCTTCATCAAGTAATACCAGACAAGTTCACTTTGACCATGTTATTCATACCTATGTTTTTATTGCATCTCGTGTCACCATTCATAATCCCTCCAGTAGTTATATTGACTTCTTGTAGTTGAGTAGAATGCAAGAGGTAGGAACCCATTTCCCTTTTACCAAGCCTTGGACGTATATAGTTTTAATGCTACGCTATCGTAGACGGGGTTTGGTATGAGAGATTCAGGAGTGGTGTGAAGAAGGACTCTACGTCAATGACGATAACTCCATGATGAGATCTGCAAGGGCTGCATCTTCAAGGCCTCTAGACTTCAAGACTCGAGACAAGAATCCAATATACCTCTGGGTGGAGAATGGTTAAGAAGGTTACATTGGTGCGCCCAGTACTCGGTGATTCTGGAGAAGCACCATGATATCATGCGGAAAGCTCCACCCAGGCTCAAAGAAACAGAAGAATACTTCATGCCTGGAAGCTTACCTATGCAACTGCAAGTCACTATAGGCTCTGGCTTGGTTGACCCTAGTGGTGACTCTGGCTAGGACAGTTCCAGTAGATGTAGAACTACGGTAGGATTGGATGGGCACCGGACAGTGGTCATAGGAATTCTTCGAAAGACCATGTTTTGATCGTTCTGTTCTCAAATGATCTGAAGTGTGAGGACGAAAAGGGAGGGATCGAATCCTGCGGGTAAAGTGTACAAACCTCTGCAGAGGGTTAAAACCTAATCGATTAGCCGTGTCTCCGGTTACGGACAATTTGAGCCTTTGGAATTGGATCTATCTCGCAACTCTCAACACCGGACCGAAAACTTAATTGTGGGCAACTTATGATGATATGGGCTATGAGACATCAGTTGGCGGAACCATGTCATGATAGAAAACTCCGTAGTACAGACTCCGGTTATTTCCTTTAATGTACGGAAAATAAAACAAAACCATCTTTTACATAAAAACCTCAGATACAGAGCCATAAATCCATATTGCATATAGAATATTTTTATCATCTGTTCTTCTTATGGTGATCTTGCCGGTACATTCAATGTACTGACCTGCACGGCTGCAACGTGTCATGTTGCAGAAGATTTTCTTCGATGAGTAAGAGTTACGATACAGGGTTACAGTCTACACACAACTTGTCGTTGGCGTTGATGGGACTCGACACTCGGTTGTTTGTTTCCGCTGAGACTTATGAGGTATATATCAGTTTTACGTTATTTATACATGTGATTGCACTTTGATATATACATTGATGTATTGTGTGTGCCAGCATACTGATCCAGGGATGGCATAGATACACAGAGGCTTGACCGTTTGAGGTCGGGTCACTACAGATATGGTATCAAAGCACATGTTGAATGTAGGACGTGACGCTAGAAACTGGAAAGCCCCTAGGACAGGAAATCTCTAAAACTTTATTCTCAAAAACATCCTTTACTTCTCATCTTTTCTGATTTTATCAAATAGTCCCTCTTACCTCAAATAGTTGGAATATACCCCATTCCTTTTTGACCACACAGAGGATCAACTGAAGCCGCTCCAAGAAGGACAAGATATCGGACAACTGATGACCTCTTTAGAGTAAAGAGGATTTCACCATGCATTAGAAGAGTTGAAGCTACAATAGTTGAAGACTCCAAAGACTTGAAGAATTTAAAGATGTATTTGACCTTTAGTAGACCAAACCCTGTTATATACTTACATAGATGCGACGATATGTGAGCTATCATTTGTTTGATGTTTTTCGACAGCCACAAAATAAAAACCGTTTCTTCAAAACTATTGTTTGTATTGTGTGTATATCCCTCCATTCTTCTCTCATATCTCATCCCAAAAACATTGGACCCAATAGATGAGGAAGGAAGATGGACTGGTATTCTCTGGACCGATGACTCAGATGGAGGCAGAGCTATGGATTCAAAACATGGAGGATCACTTCGGGAAAAAAAATTGATTTCAAGGAAGTATGAGGTTCAATACGCTCTTAGGTACTTTAAAAAAAGTGCTGCAACCTAGTGGAAAATGCATCAAGCCATACAAGGATGTAATGGAGCAAGAACTTGGGAGGAATTCAAGAAGACTCTGTTGAGATACACGTCTCATCCGGAAGCACTGTGATAACCCGATGAAGAAACCTTGTGCCTGCAAGAATTGTGGAGAAACAGGACACACCCAGGAAGAACACAAGGATGGATGCCCTCATTGTGAGGAAAATCACCCAACCAAAGAATGCCCGACTGGGCAAATTACTTGTTTTCTATGTGAAGGAACCACGCACTACCCTGCTCAGTGTCACATTTACTCGAAGGTAAAAGAAATTACCAAGTAGCAGAAAGAAGCCCTCAGGGAAAGTTTAGAAGAACCCGTGATGAAGGAAACTGTTGAAGATCCTGAAGGAGAAGGACTAACCAGATTTTACTCCAACGCTCGCTATTCATGTGGAGAATAAGGACATTATTCTCAGTATTGCACAAAGGAAAGAGAAGTGTATCTCGGAGACTTCCCGACAGCAGAAGTGAAGTTTGACCCTCAGGAAATAGAAGCTCTGATCATTAGGGAGAAATCCCGGAAGAGAAAACAGAGGCATCCCCAGAACAACCCAATTTTTGCAGAGAAGGACCTGAGTCATATCACTTGTTACAGGTGGAAGGATTTAGGTCATTACGCAGATAAATATCCAGAGAAGAAGCCAAGAACCCAAAGAGCAGACACCATCCCCAAGAAGCCCAAAGACTTATCAGAAGTTATTTGTTTTCGTTGCAGGGAAGCAGGACATTATGCAACTAAATGTCCCGACAAGATGAAAGCTGGAGCTCAGTAGTTGGAATTTTGATATTGGTAATAAGTGTAGTAGGACGCAAACTTATTTTCATGAGTACAATGAGTTGAGTTATGTAATGGGTGCTCAGAGATTGTATTGAATTCATGAAATCAATAAAGTTAAGGTGACATGTTTTCATATGTTGAATTGTATCAGTTGTTACTCTATGAATGCATATTTGGACCATTTTTGAGGATATGAGAAATGTGGTCTATGGATGAATTTGTGAATTTCATTTTCAGGGTGGTAGTACCATGTGAGAACACCTGACCAACGCAAAGGAAAAACGTACTCCACAGAGTGGATTTTGGACAAAATAAGTATGATTTTTATTCTTATTTTGGTTACCCTAATAGTATGAAGAAATGAAGTACTATTGGATTTAAAGGAGGTGTAATGTTGGAATATGGAACAATTGTAACCCTAGGATGAGTTAAAGCTATACAGGTGTTGAAGTGGGCCCATAACCCACAGGCCCAGGAATTAATAAGGATCAAGTACTCCCTGGAAGAATAAATTTTGGAAGAAGCTACGATTTGATCAGCAGACGTTTCTTAGGAGGATACGAAAACCCAAGAGTTGTGAAGAAATGATAGATGTTTTATTCAGCTTGCAGAATCAAAAGAATTATCCATACTAAGTTCAGCGACAAGAGAAATTCTGCAATGTTTGTGAGGATGCCCAAGTGTTAGAATACGCGATTCACTGTATGCGTATGTAGTAGTGATTCAAGTACGGGATGGATTAGCCCCCATACCGGAGACTTCTATCATGAACTATCATATGTTGATGGAAAATCAGAGAGCCCTGAAAACCTTAGAAGAGTGTCGACACGATAAGCCATAAAAAACCATCGAATGATAGAACGATGGATCCATGTACAGGCAATCGTTGCCAATCGTAGGTTACGGTGAGATTAAACCCAGACCCATTTCCTGCAGGAGAAGCCAATAATGATAGACTATCATGAGATTAATGAGAGTTGTTCAGAATTGGTGACATACATGTCTGATAAAAAGACCCTGTCCCGGAAGAACCTTACCATGATGGGACAACACAAGAAATTAAGGAAAATGTTATACCCCTACTGGAAGACCCAAAGTGGGAATTATCATGAAGATTCGAGAAGACCGACACCGTCAACTCTGAGGATGGAGTACATGAGTATTGATGGAACCATAACCATGCTTCTAAGGGTGGTAGCACCCCAGGACCTTTGTGACGATCGATGGATTTTCAAGAAGACCCCAAACCTAACCTTCTTTTTAGCCTCTTCGAATCACGAGGACGAGATTCATTTTAAGGATGGTAGTTGTAACATCCCAAAAATTTAAATTTTGCAATGTTATATTAAATAAATAATTATGCTTGTTTGTTTCATTGTTGTGTGATTGATTGTGTGAAATTGAGTGGTATTTGAAAAAAAAAAGTTGAATGAGAGGGAATGAAATGGCTTTCCCAAACTTTCATACTTTCATTTTTATCTCAATGAATTCAAATAGAATTCAAACATAAAACCATAGAGTGAAGATGACATGACTTCTTCCATTTGAAATGAAAAGGGTTTTTGAAAAGATTTGAATTCCATCTGAAAATATTTCAAATTCAGAAACTTTATGCAACTCAATGATTTTAATGAGAGAAGATAAAATGACTTATTCAAAGATGAGTTGGCAATTTCAAAGAAACAACTTGAAAGTCACTTGGAAGTTATTTGAATTTTCGAATTTCAAATTCTCTAAAACATATTCAAAAAGAGAGAAGTAATATGACACTTCAAAATTCAGAGGCATTTGGAATATATTTGGCCAAGGAAAAACAGAAAAGACTTGAAAGTGGTTTGAATTTCAAACTCAAAGCCACTTAGAGGTTATTTGGGTTTTATCCAAATTATTTTTCACCAAAAATAAAGTATATGGAAATTAGGGTAAAATGATTCCCTTCAATAGAAAAATGGAGAAAAATAAATTTGAAATCATTTTGGTATTTTAAAAATAATTTTATTTGGTTTTAAATGCAACAGTAGCATTGTTTGCTTTATTTAAATTTTTGAAGATTTTATTTGACCCTGTAAAATAGTTCATGTTGTGGGAAATGTTTTTCTGGAAGTTTTGATATATATTATGTCTATATATAAAAGTTTATTATACTTTCTGTTATTTAGCTTTTCTCTCTGTTTCTTTGTTTCAAAAAAAGGAAAAAAAAGAGATCCAGCCGAGCCGGGCTTGCGCTAGCCACCGCGGTCCAGCCAATAGCCAGCCGCCGGCGCAGCAAGGCGCCCACGCCTGAAACCCCTTCGGGTCGATTGCCCGCACTTCCCCCTCGCTCCCGCACCCACTGACAGCGGACCCCACCAACTTCTTCCTCCCCACGCACGCGCCAGAGCCCAGCACGCGCACGGCAGAGGCCACCACATCCGATCTTCACGGGATTCTATCCCGTAGGCCTTCCCCTCGCGCAAGAATACGCCCTATAAATACCCAAGCCTTCCCTCATTCAACCTTTTCACAAAATCTCGCCCAAGACCCCCTACAACGCTCGGGTGACGCCAACGAGATCCGCCGGCCGAAGCTCTCTCCACCATCGTTTTTGTCGCCGGTGAGCCCCCTCGAGATCCCTCGCTCTGTCCTTTGGTTCCCCTCTCCACCACGCATCGTTTTGACATACTTTTGCCCCCTCCTATTCACTGCAGCCACGAGCCCGAGCTCGTCTGTTCTCGCCGGAGCGCGT
This sequence comes from Thinopyrum elongatum, assembly GCA_011799875.1. NCBI lineage: Eukaryota > Viridiplantae > Streptophyta > Magnoliopsida > Poales > Poaceae > Thinopyrum > Thinopyrum elongatum. The sequence goes on from CM022299.1 coordinate 543,614,712, forward strand.
GGAGCACCAAAGCTTCCTCGAGCTCACCCCGCTCATTTCAGACGTCCCCAGGGGCTGTAGACACCACCACCGGAACCCCCTATCTTTTTCGCGTCCACGGAGCATCTCCGCCGACCCTGCCGACGCCGGAGCCGCCGCCCCGCTAGAGGCCGACCACCGTGTCGTCGCCTCTGTTGCCGCCATCGACACTATAAGCCACCCCTCCCCTCTACCGTTGGATCTTAATCTATGGCCTAGATTAGAAAGAATGAAGGGGTACGGTTTTTTTATAACTTTGGTTTTTGCTTGAGTCTATTCACAGTTTAGTTGGTTTAGATCGAACCGGTTCGCGGTTTCTTTTCTTAAAATGCACGGGCGCGGTATTGTTAAGTTACGGCCCACGGTTTATAGTCCAGATCGCGCACCGTGTAGCCCAACAGAAACCCAACACGTAGCACTTGTCCTACTTGTTTTTTATTTTATTTTTGTTTCTGTTTTAAAAACAGAAATAGTTTCAATCTTAGATTGTTTATATCTTTTAGGTTTTTAGTCCAAATTGAGTGATTATTTTTTTATTAGATTCAAAAATTGTTCAAATTTCTGATGGCGCACTTGGATTTCAAATTTGAATACTTTAAATTTGAATTTGAAGAAATGTTCTCAAATCACTAATTTGGCCGTATCTTGAGTTTTATAAAATATTTTTTATTGATTCTTTTTTCTAATGTTTTGTGATTATTTTGTCTATCCAGTAGCATATAGTGATTTATTTTTAGCTTAATTTAAATTAAGGTTTTAGGCAAAAAAGTACTGTTTTACATAGTTTAGTGTTATTTTCTTTTTCCTTAGTATTTAAATGTTTTTAATTAAAACTTTTTCTCACTTTTGACAAATTTAGTTTTGTTTATGTTTTGAACAATAGACAATTTTATTCTTATTTTAAAAAAAATTATTTTCTATAGTTTTGTATGAAAACTTGTATAGGTCATATTTAGAGTTTTATAAAAGCTTTTATTTATTTATTTTTCCTATTAAAAGTTTATGAAAAAAATACTTTATGTTAAATTAGTTGTTTTACATTTTCTTTTCTGTTAATTTATTAGTTTAGAGCTTTATTTTGCTGTTAAGTTTTATGTAGGACAAAAACTATTTTTTTATTGTTTGTAGTAAAGTCTTAGACTTTTCCATAGTAGTCTTTCTCGTAGTTTTTCCTTGAGGTTCTTTGGATTTTATTTGGGTTTTATTATTTGAATTCTTTGTTGTTTATTGATAATTATGATTGCTAGAAATTGCTTGCTAGAATGGTTGCTTATGTGAATACAATGTTTGACTATATAGATTTTCTCGGAGTGACGAATAGTTTATCCAAGATTCCGAGAGCGTTGATATCTTCATCAAGTAATACCAGGCAAGTTCACTTTGACCATGTTATTAATACCTATATTTTTATTGCATCTAGTGTCACCATTCATAATCCCTCCAGTAGTTATATTGACTTCCACTAGTAGAAAAAGGGCCTAATGTGAAGCTCATTAGTCCCGGTTTGTAATTGAACCGGCACTAATGTGACCATTAGTACCGATTCCAACGGCTAGGCGGGCGGCGCTCATTAGTACTATTTTGTGGCGAACCTTTAGTACCGGTTCGTGCCACGAACGGATACTAAAGAGGTGGTGGCAGGCTGTTGTCAGGCTGGGGCCCCACCAGCACCTCTAGTACCGGTTCATGCCACGAACCGGGACTAGAGATGCACCTTTTGTCCCGGTTCGTCTAACCAACCGGGACTAAAGATCTCACTATATATAGTGCTTCGTCCAGCCCGAGCCGAAGCGCTCTGTTTTTCCCCTCCTCTCTATTTTTCTTCCCCTCTTGCTCGAGCTCACCTCCATTTTTGCCAAAATTTGTGAAGATTTGAAGGCACCCTATCCATCCAAGTGATCACAAAGGTTAGCAACTTTGTCCTTTTATCTCTCATTGCTAGATTAGCTCTTGCATGCTCTATAAGTATAATGATTTGTGGGTTTTTTTAGTTTGGGAGGAATTATATGTGGTAGTTTATTTGATTTATATGCAATTTGAGGTCAGAATAACTCTTAGTTTGCATATGTAGGTGTGGTTTACTTAGTGCCTTCCCGTCTCCATCCTAACCACCGTCGATTGTCCGCACCGTCCGGTCGCCGGCACCACCTTGTGGTGAGCCTCTTGTTCTTATCTTTTTTATATAAAATAATCATGTTTGTGTGATTTATATATATAGTTACTTGTATAATTATCTTACCCGGCCCGTACGTTGTTTGTTATACATAGTGCCATGGTTTTGATATCCGTCCCCGTTGGCCCTCGTCCGAGTTATGATTCGGATGTGGTATATTCTCTTTTAAAACTATTTGTTGCATTTCGTGTTTATGACAAATTATGCCCATCAAGTTGACATAGATATTTTTATCTAGGAGGTATGTGAACCAGAAATTCCAACCGACCCTATTGTCGAGTGGTTAAATTTAGTTGAAAAAGAAAATGAGTATTTGAAAGAAAAATTGAAAAGAATTGAGGGGGAGAAGATGGAATTGGAGCTGCATGTTGCCGATGTCGTCGATGATCACAAGATCAAGATGGAGAAAATGCGCTTGAAGATTAGAAAGATTAGAAAATATGCCATCGATAGTGAGGCTTGGTATCATTATGCTGTTGGATCAATTGTTACCTTAGTTGCGATCTTGATCGCATTTGCTGTTGCATTTAAATGCTTTAGCTAGAGAGTTATTTGTATGTTGTTTTATGAGAATAAGTGTTGTATGAACTTGTATTAATTTGGTCTTTTCCGTGCTATGTAATGAAGATGAGCCGGCAATGGATGTACGATGACCGATGCTCTCCCAGTTCGTTAATGGCGTGTGTACTTTTCTGCTTGTGGCTGAGGCAAACAAGCGGGCGGATGGTTTTATGCCTTGTCCATGTGCTGGCTGTAAGAATGATCGGAATTACTCTAAGTCAAGAACCATTCACGTCCACCTGTTTGAGTCCGGTTTCATGCCCCACTATAATGTTTGGACCAAGCACGAAGAAAGAGGGGTTATGATGGAAGACAATGAAGAAGAAGAGGACGACGACGACAGCTATCCTGGCCATGGGTTCTGTGAATACGATGGTACAATAATGGGGGAAGAAGCTGAGCTGGCAATGCAGGAAGAAGCTGAAGAAGAGGCATCAGATGAGCCCACTGATGATCTAGGTCGGGCCATTACCAATGCAAAGAGAAACTGTGCAAGTGAAAAGGTGAAGAAGAAGTTGCAGCGCATGTTAGAGGATCACAAGAAATTGTTGTACCTAAATTGCAAAGCTGACAAGAAAAAGCTGGGCACCACACTGGAATTGCTGCAATGGAAGGTAGAGAAAGGTGTATCTGACAAGGGATTTGGAAAGTTGCTGGTAATGTTAAAGAAGATGCTTCCAAAGGAGAACGAATTGCCCGAGAGTATGTACGAAGCAAAGAAGGCTGTCTGCCCTCTAGGATTAGAGGTGCAGAAGATACATGCATGCCCTAATGACTGCATCCTCTACCGCGGTGAGTACGAGGATTTGAACGTGTGCCCGGTATGCAGTGCATTGTGCTATAAGATCAGCCACGATGACCCTGGTGATGTCGAGGGCGAGCGCCCCAGGAAGAAGATTCCTCCCAAGGTGATGTGGTATGCTCCTATAATACCACGGTTGAAACGTTTGTTCCAAAACAAAGAGCATGCCAAGTTGATGCGATGGCACAGAGAAGACCATAAGAAAGATGGGAAGTTAAGAGTACCCGCTGACAGGTCGCAGTGGAGAAAAATCGAGAGAAAGTACTGGGAGGAATTTGCAGGTGACGCAAGGAACGTATGGTTTGGTCTAAGCGCAGATGGAATTAATCCTTTTGGGGAGCAGAGCAGCAATCATAGCACCTGGCCTGTGACTCTATGTATGTATAACCTTCCTCCTTGGTTGTGCATGAAGCGGAAGTTCATTATGATGCCAGTGCTCATCCAAGGCCCTAAGCAACCCGGCAACGACATTGATGTGTACCTAAGGCCATTAGTTGAAGAACTCTTACAACTGTGGAATGGAAAAGGTGTACGTGCATGGGATGAGCACAAACAGGAGGAATTTGACCTACATGCGTTGCTGTTTGTGACCATCATTGATTGGCCTGCTCTCAGTAACCTTTCAGGACAGACAAACAAGGGATACCGCGCATGCACGCACTATTTGGATGATACCAATAGTATATATTTGGATAATTGTAAGAAGAATGTGTACCTGGGACATCATCGATTTCTTCCGAGCAGGCATCCCGTAAGAAAGAAAGGCAACATTTCAAAGGTGACGCAGACCACCGGACGAAGCCTCGCCACCGTACTGGTGATGATGTACATGATATGGTCAAGGATTTGAAGGTAATATTTGGAAAGGGTCCTGGCGGACAACCTGTTCCGAATGACGCTGATGGACGCGCACCCATGTGGAAGAAGAAATCTATATTTTGGGACCTACCCTATTGGAAAGACCTAGAGGTCCGCTCTGCAATCGACGTGATGCACACGACGAAGAATCTTTGCGTGACCCTGCTTGGCTTCTTGGGTGTGTATGGGAAGAAAAAAGATACACCGGAGGCACGGGAGGACCAGCAACGTATGCACGGAAAAGACGACATACATCAGGGTCATGCCAGCTATGCTCTTACCAAAGAAGAGAAGGAAATATTCTTTGAATGCCTGCTCAGTATGAAGGTCCCGTCTGGCTTCTCGTCGAATATAAAAGGAATAATAAATATGGCAGAGAAAAAGTTCCAGAACCTAAAGTCTCATGACTGCCACATGATTATGACGCAACTGCTTCCGGTTGCATTGAGGGGGCTTCTACCGAAAAACGTTGTTTAGCCATTGTGAAGCTATGTGCATTCCTCAATGCAATCTCTCAGAAGGTAATCGATCCAGAAATCATACCAAGGTTAGAAAATGATTTGGTGCAATGTCTTGTCAGTTTCGAGTTGGTGTTCCCACCGTCCTTCTTCAACATCATGACGCACGTCCTAGTTCACCTATGCGAAGAGATTAACGTTCTGGGTCCTGTATTTCTACACAATATGTTCCCCTTTGAGAGGTTCATGGGAGTCTTAAAGAAATATGTTCATAACCGTGCTAGGCCAGAAGGAAGCATCTCCAAGGGCCATGAAAATGAGGAGGTCATTAAGTTTTGTATTGACTTTATTCCTGACCTTAAGCCGATTGGTGTTCCTGAATCGCGTCATAAGGGCAGACTGGGTGGAAATGGCACGCTAGGACCGGAACAAATAATATGTATGGACGGGCATTCTCTCACTCAAGCACACTACACAGTTCTACAAAATTCCACCTTGGTGGCTCCGTATATGGAGGAACACAAGAATATTCTATGCTCCAAACACCCGGAGCAGTGTGACGACTGGATTACACGTGAACAAACAGGGACTTTCGCCGGTTGGTTGCAGACACGTGCCATGCATGACGCCGCTGTTGAAGATGACCTGTACTTGTTGTCCCAGTTACCATCTTCGAATATAATGTCTTTCAAAGGGTACAAGATAAATGGGAATACATTTTACACGATCGCCCAACATAAGAAGAGCACCAACCAAAACAGTGGTGTCCCCTTTGATGTAGCAACCAAGAGGGGAAAGGACACATATTATGGTTACATAGAGAAGATATGGGAACTTGACTATGGACGTGGTTTGAAGGTCCCTTTGTTTCGGTGCAAATGGGTCAATATGACACGAGGCGGGGTAACGGAAGACCCGCAGTACGGAATGACAACAATGGATCTCAACAATCTTGCGTACGCAGACGAACCATTCGTCCTAGCCAATGATGTGGCGCAGGTTTTCTATGTGAAGGACATGTCTACCAAGCCGAGAAAAAGAAAATAGAAGGAAGCGACTACATCATACGATGAGCCAAAGCGCCACATAGTTCTTTCAGGGAAAAGTAACATCGTGGGAGTGGATGACAAGACAGACATGTCAGAAGATTATGAAAAGTTTCATGAAATTGCTCCCTTCAAAGTGAATAATGACCCGAGCATCCAGTTAAATGATGAAGATTGTCCATGGTTACGGCACAAAGGGACACACGCGAAGAAAAAGTTTCACACCCAAAGATCCCACTCTGGGATGTGACCGGCTTCACTGTCATCACTTTCTTCTCTAGTGAGTTTCCGGACTTATATATCTGGAAAGTCCCACTTTGGACAAACCGTAGGGCATCTTTGTAATAGTTAGGGTGCTTATGTGCTTTGGCATTTGAAACGTGTACTTTTGTGCTTCGGACAAACGTGTACCTTTCTGACTTCATTTGCTATTTTTCAGCTCATTTACTGATTTTTTTGAGCTAAATGACCCTGAAATTGAAAAGCATATGAAAAGGTTGAAACTTGGCATGGTATCACCATTTCACCCACATAGCATGTGCGAAAAAGTTGAGAGGGTTACGGCAAAAACTAGATGCACTTCGTGTACAAAATGGACAATATCTTTCGAAGTATCAGGGTTTCGGACGAAAACTCATCTGTTACAAAAGGCATTTCAATTTTTTAAACTTATTACAACTGCAGACTTTTTGTGCGTTCAGTATGCACCATTGAAAGCCAAGTCATCAACTTTCAACCCTTTCTGACTTCATTTGCTATTTTTCATGCATTTACTGATTTTTTTAGCTAAATGACCCTGAAATTGAAAAGCAGTACAAATGAACTCTGAAAAGGTTGAAAGTTGGCATGGTATCATCATTTCACCCACATAGCATGTGCGAAAAAGTTGAGAGGGTTACGGCAAAAACTGGATGCACTTCATGTACAAAATGGACAATCTCTTTCGAAGTATCAGGGTTTCGAACGAAAACTCATCTGTTACAAAGGCATTTCATTTTTTAAAACTTATTACAACTCCAGACTTTTAGTGCATTCAGTATGCACCATTGAAAGCCACATCATCAACTTTCAACCATTTCTGACTTTATTTGCTATTTTTCATGCATTTACTGATTTTTTTGAGCTAAATGACCCTGAAATTGAAAAGCAGTACAAATGAACTCTGAAAAGGTTGAAAGTTGGCATGATATCATCATTTCACCCACATAGCCTGTGCAAAAAAGTTGAGAGGGTTACGGCAAAAACTGTATGCACTTCGTGTACACAATGGACAATCTCTTTTGAAGTATCAGCGTTTCGGACGAAAACTCATCTGTAACAAAGGCATTTCATTTTTTTAAACTTATTACACTCAATCCAGACTTTTGTGCATTCATATGCACCATTGAAAGCCACGTCATCAACTTTCAACCCTTTCTGACTTCATTTGCTATTTTTCATGCATTTACAGATTTTTTTTGAGCTAAATGACCCTGAAATTGAAAAGCACTACAAATGAACTCTGAAAAGGTTGAAATTTGGCATGGTATCATAATTTCACCCACATAGCATGTGCGAAAAAGTTGAAAGGGTTACGGCAAAAACTGGATGCACTTCATGTACAAAATGGACAATCTCTTTTGAAGTATCAGGGTTTCGGATGAAAACTCATCTGTTACAAAGGCATTTCATTTTTTAAAAGAACCTAAGTATTACCAAATTGAATATAATGATAAAACACACTAGTATTAAAAGCGAAAAAAAGAATTACTAAAAAATCTATTTTTATAGTAAAGTTATTCACAAACTAGTGATTCACACAAAATTCAAATAATTCAAATTTAAAAAATACTGGCACTAACAGAAAGTTTTATATTTTTTTACCTAAAGCAAAAAAGATTCACAAAGAAACTCTAAATAAAGCAAAAAACAACTCAGAAATAAAAGAAAATAAATAAAGCAGAAAAGAAAGAAAAAATTAAAAAAAGCCCGCCTACTGGGCCACAACGGCCTGCATACGACTAGAAACCCAACATGTAGTTGGGCCAGGATGCAGGCCCACAAGGCCCAATAGGCCCACAGGGCAGCGCATCATAGGTAGGCCCAGAAGGCCTGCTTTAGAGAGGAGCTCGAAGGAGCAGCCGTGGCTGGGTTTATAAACCAGTGCAGCTGCCCTTCGCTCGGCGAGGTGGGACTAAACTTTGTGCACTACACCTGCGCCAGCGCACCCCCTTTAGTACCGGTTGGTGGCTCCAACCGGTACTAAAGGGGGGGGGGTCTTTAGTACCGGTTGGTGCCACCACCCGGTACTAAAGGTGGTCGCTTCCCGCCGCTTGGCCATGCCAAAACAGACCTTTAGTACCGGTTGGTGGCTGCAACCGGTACTAAAGGTCCATCCTATATAAGCAGCACTTCAAACAAATTCAGTTTTCTTCTCTTCTTCCTCTGCTTCAACCTCTGCCCCGTCGCCGCGCACGTCCCCATCGCCGCCCCGTCGCCGCGCCCGTCCCTATCGCCGCCCCGGCCTGTCGCCGCCCCCGTCGCCGCGCCCGTCGCCGTCGCCGCGCCCGTCCCCGTCGCCGCCCCGTCGCCGCGCCCGTCCCCGTCGCGCGCCGCCCCGGCCCGTCCCCGTCGCCGCCCCAGCCCGTCGCCGCCCCCGTTGCCTCACCTCGCCGGCCGTCGCCTTGCTGTAAGACCCGGCCCCCTGCCGCGCGCCCTCACACACACACACACATTTTCTTAATTATTTTCTGTTTTTCAGTTTTTTAGTTTTTTATACTTTTAGTTATAGAAATGTTAGATGAATTAGATATATATATATAAGAATGTTAGATTAATGTCAAAGTTTTAGATGAATTAGATTAATGTCAAATGTTAGATGATTTAGTTTTTTATACTTTTAGTTACAGATGAATTAGATATATTAATGTTAGATGAATTAGTTTTTTATACTTTTGTCAAATGTTAGATGAATTAGCTAGATAAATTAATGTTAGATGAATTAGCTAGCTAGCTAGATATCATATGTCAAAGTTTGAATTTTGACATATGCAACATTTGATCATATAGAATTTGCATATAGAATTTGTTCTCGACGTCAACGATGCCCGGCCTGCATCCTCGCCGTCGACTCATTCTCGACAACGTCCTGCTTCAGAGGAGCCATGTCCGGGACTGGGCTCCGCCGGGCTGGCACTGGGAGGTGCTACCTTCAGGGGCGCGCCGCTTGGTGAGGAACCCGGCCCCGGGTCCCGTCGTCGACCCGGAGCTCGTTTGGTGGCGTTCGCGAGGGCCACTTTCGGTGCGGAGGGAGCCGGCCCCGCCGGAGGTGGTACGTCGCCGTGTCAGGGAGGAGGACGAGCACGTCCGTCGCTACATGGCTGCGTTGGACGTCAGGTTCTCCAATACCTGGCAGGTTCTTCGGGGATCTCACCCGAGCTATGATCCTGTGATGGTTCCTTCTCTTTGGGTGTCCACCGCCCGCACCTCAGGAACCGCGAGTGAACTAGATTATTCGATAGTATTCGATCTATATTAGCTAGCTAGTGATGTATTCGATAATATTCGAGACGATGTATTCGAGATTATATATATTATTTGATAATATTCGAGATGATGTATTCGAGATTATATATATTATTCGATAATATTCGAGATGATGTATTCGAGATTATATTCAATGATGCATATTATGTACTATGATTCAGTTTTTCCGTATTGATTGCATGCATGCATTGTAATTTGAATACTAAATTGTTTTATATTTCTTCTGGATTAGTTAAATAAAAGCTATGGACAATACCGGCAGAGAAGGAGAGGAGGCCATGTTCAACATCATACGCTCATCCCCTCGCCCAGATGAGTTTGAAGAAGATGACTGCTCGCAATATCTGACCCCTACCAATGAGGGTATGATATTTGATGAAGACGAACGAATAGATGAAGTCCAGAACTATGATTATGATGATGAAGAAAATATTGATCTTGAAATAACAAAGAACGGTGAGGTATATTTATATAAGCAGGCATCTGGTGATCATCACATGTTTTAAATGATTTGTATATATATTAACGAATCGATCTTTCTTCTTTCAGCCCTTCGGATCGAGCAAATCTTCTACAGGTAGCAGGACAGTGCGAGGCCCGGCCAAAAAGTTGAAGGATGGCGTAAAGTACAACATCGATGCCATCAAACCTAATGGCGAACCAAGCGAGCCTAAGAAGAATGCGGGCAAGTTTGTTCGTCAGTGCGGAGTTCTTGTGAAGGACCAAATCCCGATCTCCATTCAAGAATGGAAAAAGCCAGCACAGGAACATCCAGATCTTACTTTTGTTGACCAAAGAGCAAAAGATCTTCTTTGGGAATCTCTCATGTCACATTTCACCCTACCAGATCATTTCACAGATACAGCTGTGCAAAAAGTCAAGGACGCTGCTCTTAGGAAGATGGCAGTTGCATTCAACAACCACAAGAAAAGTATATGGGCCAAGTACGTCGAAGGAGGAAAGAAGACTCCAGAATTCACGGGAACACTGGAGAAGCAAAGAGATCACTGGCCCGCTTTCATGAAATTCAAGGAATCGGAATTAGCTAAGGAACGGTCGAGAATAAACAAGCTCAATGCCGCGAAAAAGGAGCATTACCATAGGCTGGGGCCAGGTGGCTACGCGGTGGCCCGGCCTAAGTGGGATAAGGCTGAGCAACAGATGGTGGATGCAGGGGTCATTCCAGTTACATTGAGCTGGCCCCCCAGGTGCAGGACTTGGTTCTATGCGCATGGAGGGACGTTGGACCCAAAGACAGGCCAGGTTTTGGAGAATGCAAGTCTTAAATGAGTCGACCTCAAAATACTTGTTGCAATAGAAGAGGCTCAAACGGGGGTGTTCACGCCCAACAGAGAGAACTACGTGCTTACGCGCGCCCTGGGAAATCCGGAACACCCGGGAAGAACACGAGGCAAAGGCGTTGTTCCATGGTATGAGGGGTTTCGGGACTGGAACACCGACTACAGAAGCCGTGCGAGAAAGAAGATAGAGGAGGAGAAGAAGAGGAAGCTAGAGGAGGAGCAGAGGAAGCAGGAAGCAAAACGCCTTCAAGGCCTAGAATCAGCGCACGCAGAGTTGGCACTCCAATTCCAGCAGCAGCAGCAGCAGATCGACTCACTTAGCCAGGAAAGGGGGTCTCAGCAGCGGCACCAGCTAGCGGATCCAGCATTGGATAGCATCGTCCCATCCATGCCGAGAAGCAGCGTGGGTTCCGACCCGGGCGAGGCACTGCTGGATAGATACCCTGTGGATGACATCATGGAAAACACTAATTGTGAGCTACACTTCAAAATGAAGACCATATCCATGAAGGTGGCGGACGCCGTTGCTTATACAAATCCCCCTGAAGCAACCTTCCATTGCAACCCGATTCCAGCTGGCTATGCTCATGTCGTGGTTGATGAAGTGGTGGCACAATATTCGGGGCTAGAGCTTGACATTCCTGGAGGTGACGACGAGCACACACTGGGAGAGGCCATACATCGTATCATTCTATGGAGAAAGGATTGCATCATCTTTCCAAGGGCACCCACACCGCATCAGCCGACTCCTCCTCCAAGTCCGCCACCGCGTCAGCAGACTCCCGCTCCTCCAAGTCATCAGCCACCGCCTCAGCAGAGTCCTGCTCCTTCAAGTCCGCCAACGCGTCAGGCCACTCCTCCTCCTCCAAGTCCGTCACCGCGTCAGCCCACTCCTTCTCTTCCAAGTCTGGCAACGCGTCAGCCCACTCCTCCTCCTCTAAGTCAGGCACCGCATCAGCTGTCTCCGCCGCCTCAGCGGGCTATGCCGCCTAAGCAACAGCGGAAGAGAGCCGCCGCAGCTATGGTGGCTAGCGGTACAAGTACAGGTACAGGAGGCAAGAGATTCCAATTTGGTCCAAGCCTCACACCTCTTCCGAAGAGGCCTTACGACCTAACTGTGGGGGAAAACGAAGCAAAAGTGCAAGCCGAATTGAGGGCCCATTTTGGACCGAAACCGCCACCGCCGCCAAAGTAGATAGTACCTGAGCATGTCATTGACCACTTTATTCGTATGGCTGAACCACCAGCTCCCAAGCTTATTGACTCAGACTATGAGCGCCAAATCAGGAAGGTATATCAAGCATAAAAAAAGAAGGAGTCAAGCTCGAGCTCCAGCCAAGCAGCTAACAAAAAAGCGGGAAAACTGTTCCCCAGCTGGGAGAACAGGCGGTGCAATCGATCCCCCCGCTCATTGTACCAACACATGTGAGTACCGGCGCTGATCAGCTGGTAATAACCGATGATCATAGAAGGCAGGCTGAAGACATCGGATGCACTATAGAACAACTCCTAGGCATCGAGCCCATGGAAAAGTTTACAGAGCAGCAACTAAAACGGAAATATGCCCGCGGCGAACCTCTGGTCAAGCCTGAGGAGGTGAAGAAGCTCTCAACGAGAATGTATGAATTGCATGAATGGTACATGAAAATTGCCAAGACTACCAATCGAGAGTCCCTCATGGTGAGAGTCAAGCCAGAGCATTACTACAATGCAAATGCTCCGTATGTTGAGTTTACAGAACTGTTTCAGTTATTCAATCAAGACACACTCGACAAATCTATCATCAGTTGCTATTGTCTGTAAGTGATTTCTTTCTGTAATTTAAGTCTCAAGCTAGCTGTAGTGCTTGTTGATCATTGCCTGTAATTATCCTCACTATTTTCTTTTCTGTGGTATTATGCAGAATGAAGATCTATGAAATGAAAAAAGCTGGACGCTATGGCATTGGGTTCATTGACCCAAATACCATTAATCAAGAGACATGGTCACAAGAATGGTCAAAAAAAGACACAGAGAAAACCTTGCTAGAGTTCTTGAAGCGCCTAAATATCAATCGAGATATACTACTTCCTTACAACTTCGAGTGAGTCACACTGTCTTGTACAACAAATTCTATTTTTGCTTACTAGCTAGATGTTAATAAGTGTATAGGGTTTAGGGTAGTTGATGAGTGTTATGCACATGCCCGCTTAATTTATACATGCAAACGTGTGCGCATGCAGTTTCCACTGGATCTTGTTAATCATTCAAGTTGAAGAGGGAAAAGTTGAAGTACTGGTCTCACTACTTAATCCAGATATTGAGTACTCAATCATGAAGGGGATGGTCGACAGGTAATTTCAATCATTATCGAACTATATGTCGGCCTCTTTAGTTCGTCATTTCCTGATATCAACTAATTAATAACTCCTTTATTCATTTTCTTTGCCGGCGGGCAGGGCTTGGGAAAAGTTCATCAAAAAGGTTCCAGGTCAATGGAAACAAAAGCTGAAATGGTATCGACCCAAGGTAATTAATTAAGTAGTACTAGCTAGCTACCATCTCTTTAATTCTAGTTTCAATACCATTAATTATCATGCTTGATTAATTATTATCTGATTGAATTCTATTCTCATAAAGGCCCTGAAGCAGGCGCCGGGGACTGATTTATGTGCATACTATGTTTGCGAGAACATTCGCATGATGGCGTCCGAAAGGAGCTTGTCTAATAGAAAGCTATGGGTACGTTTGCCAGAACACTATTCACAATTTTTACATCATTATCTAATATATATACACACAACTAATACATGCATATTGATCTCCTTCTTTAAAGTTCTCGGAGATGCGGGATAAGCTCCTACCAATGGATTGCGTACGAGCAATTCAAGAGGAAATAGCGGGATTTTTGCTCGACCAGGTCATAGATCCCAAAGGAGAATGTCATAACCCGCTACCGCAGTAATGCCTCCATATATGTAGGAGAAATTGTATATACCAAATTGTATATATACATGTGTATGTGTGAATGGTGGTGCGAGACATTCGATGATATATATATATATATATATATATATATATATATATATATATATATATATGATCAGTTCTACGAGAAATTCTATTTATATATATGCATAACGTGTACAATAGGTAGTATCGTAAAATACCAGCAAATGAAAAAGAATTAAATGGAAAACACAAAATTAAAGGAAAAATAAATCATAAACCCAAAACCTACCAACCGGTACTAAAGGTCTCACAGCCCCCGGCGCGGGCTCGTGCCACGTGGTGGCCCTTTAGTGGCGGTTCGTGTTGAACCGGGACTAAAGGGGGGGGGGCCTTTAGTCCCCACCCTTTAGTGCTGGTTCCAGAACCGGCACTAAAGGGCCTCACGAACCGGTGCTAAATCCTAATTCTGCACTATTGTTCTTGTAGTTGAGTAGAATGCATGAGGTAGGAACCCATCTCCCTGTTACCAAGCCGGGGACGTATATAGTTTTAATGCTACGCTATCGTAGACGGGGTTTGGTATGAGAGATTCGGGAGTGGTGTGAAGAAGGACTCTACGTCAATGATGACAACTCCATGATGAGATCTGCAACGGCTGCATCTTCAAGGCCTCAAGACTTCAAGACTCAAGACAAGAATCCAATATACCTCTGGGTGGAGAATGGTTAAGAAGGGTACATGGGTGCACCCAGTACTCGGTGATTCTGGAGAAGCGTCATGATATCATGCGGAAAGCTCCACTCAGGCTCAAAGATACGGAAGAATACTTCATGCCCGGAAGCTTACCTGTGCAACCGCAAGTCTCTATAGGCTCTGGCTTGGTTGACCCTAGTGGTGACTTTGGCAGGGACGGTGCCAGCAGATGTAGAACTACAGTAGGATTGGATGGGCACCGGACAGTGGTCAGAGGAACTCTTCGGAAGACCATGTTTCGATCATCCTGTTCTCAAATGATTTGAGTGCGAGGAAAAAAAAGGGAGGGATCAAATCTTGCGTGTAAAGTGTACAAACCTCTGTAGAGGGTTAAAACCTAATCAATTAGCCGTGCCCCTGGTTACGGACAATTTGAGCCTCTGGACTTGGATCTATCTCGCAACTCTAGACATCGGACCGAGAACTTAATTGTGGGCAACTTATGATGATATGGGCTATGAGACGTCGGTTGGCGGAACCATGTCATGATAGAAAACTCCGTAGTACAGACTCCGATTATTTCCTTTGATGTTGGGAAAATAAAACAAAACCAGCTTTTACGCAAAAATCTCAGATACAGAGCCATAAAGCCATATTGCATATAGAATAGTTTTATCATCTGTTCTTCTTATGGTGATCTTGCCGGTACATTCAATGTACTGGCCTACACGGCTGCAACGTCTCATGTTGCAGATGATTTTCTTCGACGAGTAAGAGTTACGATACAGGGTTATGGTCTACACTCAACTTGCCGTTGGCGTTGATGGGACTCCACACTTGGTTGTTTGTTTCCGCTAAGACTTATGAGGTATATATTAGTTTTATGTTATTTATATATGTGATTGTACTTTGATATATACATTGATGTACTGTGTGTGCCAGCATACTGATCCAGGGATGGCACAGAAACACAGAGGCTTGACTGATTGAGGTCGGGTTGCTACAAATTCATAACAGACAAGACTGCAAATTGATTACACACGATATTAACTCAAGATTAATTGCCTATACAGTAAGGTTTCACAAGTTATTTTTGGAATAATTTTAAATTGATTTACGTATTGTTTTAACTATAGATTTGTTTTATTCATAAACTATATGTTTTTAATTGCTTTTAAATAATTCTTTTTGGCACTTTTGAAAAATTATAATATGTTTCTGGTAGACAACAATAGATAATTTTTATAATTAATTAAAAAAATTGCTACTGTTTTGTATTAAAACTTGTATAGATCATAACTAGAGTTTTATAATAGCAATTAAATTGATTTTTTTGCTAATAAAACTTTGAGTAAAATTCTTATTGTTAGTTTAATAAAACTTTACCTTTTTATTTCTGTTAAGAACTAATTTACTATAGCAAACTATTTCTGTTTTGTTTTACAACTATCGAAGTTTTCCAAAGTGTTTTCTAGAGTTTCCTTTGAATTGATCTTTGTGTTTAATTTTGGATTTCACTTTTGGTTTTCTTCATGTCATCCATGTTAAATTACTTGTTGATGCCCTTGTATGAGTGTTTGCTTATGTATGTCATTGTTCGCTTTGTTAGATTATCCAGAGTGCAAAGCTTGCTACTATGAATCTCTAGAGTTTCAGGGACATCATCAAGGCAAGTTCACTTTGATCATGATTATAATTATACCTATGTTTTATTGCATTTAGTATTTCCTTTTCCACAATGCATGCAAAGTAGTTAATTTGGAAACTTGGCCTTGAGTAGTGTCATGAGGTAGGAACCCATGTCCTTTGTTACTGAGCTCCGGGAACGTTATTATTTGCAGTTGCTATGCTTAGTAGACGGGGATTGGTATGAGTGTTCATGGAAGTTGTGAGAGTGATGAATTATAATTGATGACAACAACTTCAAGACTGATGATGAGAACTTCAAGACCACAAGGACTCAAGACATGATTTTCCAAATATACCTCTGGGTGGAAATTGGATGAACGTCGCCATGGAGGACCCGGTGGTTAGCCTAGGTGTTGCTGGAGAAGTGTCAATCAATCATGCTACTTGAGCTTGCGTTGATTTTTCCTTTGAAGAGGAAAGGGTGATGTAGCAAAGTAGAGATAAGTATTTCCCTCAGTTAAGAACCAAGGTATCAATCCAGTAGGAGGAACACACAAGTCCCCAATAGATGCACCTGCACAAACTAACAAACACTTGCACCCAACGCGAAAAAGGGGTTGTCAATCCCTTCACAGTCATAATTCCTATTTGCAACAATAAGAACATCATTAATCCTTCCAATAGGTTTCTTACTAGAGGAATCCGCTAGATGCAAATTCAAAGAACAATCATCAAGTTTATGGAAACCTAGCACATGACATAAAGTTTTTGGAATAGTTGAAATGCTAGAACCCAAATCACATAAAGCATGGCACTCACAATCTTTAATCTTAATCTTAATAGTATGTTCCCATTCATCACAAAGCTTTCTAGGGATTGAAACTTCCAACTCAAGTTTTTCTTCAAAAGATTTCATCATAGCATCAACAATATGTTTAGTAAAAGCCTTATTTTGGTTATAAGCATGGGGTGAATTAAGCATGGATTGCAACAAGGAAATACAATCAATCAAAGAACAATTATCATAATTAAAGTCCTTGAAATCCAAAACAGTGGGTTCATCACAACTTAAAGTTTTGACCTCGTCAATCCCACTTTTATCAATTTTTTCATTAAGATCTTCACCCTCCAAATTATTGGGACGCCTTCTAGCTAAAGTTGCCTCATCTCCAGTCCCTTCCTTATCAAGTTTTATATTAGCAAACAAAGATTCAATAGGAGTCACACCAATCACTTTAAGATCTTCATCATTATTCAAAGATTCAGGTTTAGCAGCCATTCTATTTATTAGCGTAGTTTGCTTATCAGAGATTTGGCCTACTAAACTTTCAATATGAATGAGTTGGGATTTAAGTCTGAAAACCTCCTTATTAACATCATCAAGCTCTTTATTGATATATACTCAATCATAATATTTTGTTCTTTAAGTTCATTCCTAAAGAAACTATAATGTTCAAATTGTAGAGACATTAAGCTTTTTGCATTATTTTCAATTTCTTTCAACTTTCTATGGTAGGGATCAAAGTTTTTAAATTGAGACATGATGACACAGAAGCAAACTAGCAAACAAGCAAACAAAAAGCAAATGAAAAAGCGAGCAGAAATAAGGCGGATAAAAGGAAAATATTTTTGTGTTTTTCTGAAAATGTTTTAGAAATGGGGGAGAGGAAAACGAAAGGCAAATGGCAAATAATGTAAGTGCAAGAGATGAGAGTTTATGATAGGTACTTGGTAGGCTTGATGTATATCCTCCCCGGCAACGGCGCCAGTAATTCTTCCTGCTACTTCTTGAGCTTGCGTTGAGTTTTCCCGTGAAGAGGAAAATGTGATGCATCAAAGTAGAGATAAGTATTTCCCTTAGTTAAGAACCAAGGAATCAATCCAGTAGGAGGAACACACAAGTCCCCAATAGATGCACCTACACAAACTAACAAACACTTGCACACAACACGAAAAAGGGGTTGTCAATCTCTTCACGGTCACTAGCAAGAGTGAGATCTGATAGAGATAGGTATAAAAGTTAAGTAAAAGTGCAAAATAAAGTAAAGGTAAATAAATTAAAGCAAGGTATTTTTGGTTTTTTGGTTTTATAGATCTGAAAATAATATGATAAAAATAGACCCGGGGGCCATAGGTTTCACTAGAGGCTTCTCTCTTGAAAGAAACATACGATGGGTGAACAAATTACTGTTGAGGAATTGATAGAAAAGCTCGTAGTTATGATGATATCCAAGGCAATGATCGTGAATATAGGCATCACGTCTGTGACAAGTAGACCGACTCCTACCTGCATCTACTACTATTACTCCACATCGACCGCTATCTCGCATGCATCTATTGTATTAAGTAAACAAGAACGGAGTAACGCCTTAAGCAAGATGACATGATGTAGAGGGATAGATCCAAGCAATATGGTAAAAAACCCATATTTTTATCCTTAATGGAAACAATACAAATACGTGCCTCGCTACCCCTTCTGTCACTGGGTGAGGACACCGCAAGATTGAACCCATCACAAAGTACCTCTCCCATTGCAAGAAAAATCAATCTAGTTGGCCAAACCAAATCAATAGATTGGAGAGAAATACAAAGCTATCTTAATCATGCATAAAAGATTTCAGAGAGGACTCAAATAATATTCATAGATAATCTGACCATAAACCCACAATTCACCGGATCTCAACAAACACACCGCAAAAGAAGATTACATCGAATAGATCTCCAAGAACATCGAGGAAAACATTGTATTAAGATCAAAGAGAGAGAAAAAGCCATCTAGCTACTTGCTATGGACCCGTAGGTCTGTGGTAGACTACTCACACATCATCAGAAGGGCAGCAAGGTTGGTGTAGAGGCCCTTCGCGATCGAATCCCCCTCCGGCAGAGTGCCAGAAAAGGCCCCAAGATGTGATCTCACGAGAATAGAAGCTTGCGACAGCAGAAAAGTATTTTTGGTGTGCCCTCTGGTATAGGGAGAATATTTGGGTATTTATAGAGCTGGAATTAGGGTTAGGAGAGTCCCGAGGGGCCCATAAGCCCTGAGGGCGCCCCCCCATAGGGCACGGCCTCCAGGCTTATGGCCCTCTCGTGGTTCTTCTGGCCTCCTCCCGAAGCTTCGTGGGTGTCTTCTTGTGCAAGAAAAATCGTCAAAAAGTTTCATTCCGTTTGGTATTGATTTTCTGTAAAAGACAAAAACTAGGAAAAAAATAGCAACTGGCACTTGGCACTGGGTTAATAAGTTAGTCCCAAAAATGATATAAAATAGCACCACAATGCATATGAAACATCCAAGATGGATAATATAATAGCATGGAACAATCAAAAATTATAGATACGTATCAAGCATCCCCAAGCTTAATTCATGCTCGTCCTCGAGTAGGTAAATGATAAAAACAGAATTTTTGATGTGGAATGCTACCTAACATGTTTATCAAGTAATCTTTCTTATGTGGCATGAATATTAAGATCCATAACACTCTAAACAAAAGTTTAATATTGACATAAAAACAATAATACTTCAAGCATACTAATAAAGCAATCATGTTTTTTCAAAATATCATGGCTAAAGAAAGTTATCCCTACAAAATCATATAGTCTTGTCATGCTCCATCTTCATCACACAAAGTATTTATCATGCACAACCCCGATGACAACCCAAGCAATTGTTTCATACTTTTAATGTTCTAAAGCTTTTTCAACTTTCACGCAATACATGAGCGTGAGCCATGGATATAGCACTATGGGTGGAATAGAAGGTGGTAGTGGACAAAAAGGAGAAAGAAATTATCACACCAACTAGGAAAGTTAATGGGCTATGGAGATGCCCATCAATTGATATTGTTGTAAGTGAGTAGGGATTGCCATGCAACGGATGCACTAGAGCTATAAGTGTATGAAATCTCAAAAGAAAACTAAGTGGGTGTGCATCCAACTTGCTTGCTCACAAAGACCAAGGGCAATTTTGAGGAAGCCCATCATTGGAATATACAAGCCAAGTTAATAAAAATTCCCACTAGTAATATATGAAAGTGACAACATAGGAGACTCTCTATCATGAAGAACATGGTGCTACATTGAAGCACAAGTGTGGAAAAAGGATAGTAACATTGTCCCTTCTCTCTTTTTCTCTCATTTTTTTTTCTTTTGGGCTCTTTGGCCTCTTTTTATTTATTTAATTTTTTTTCGCCCGGAGCCTCATCCCGACTTGTGGGGGAATCATAGTCTCCATCATCCTTTCCTCACATGGGACAATGCTCTAATAATGATGATCATCACACTTTTATTTACTTACAACTCAAGAATTACAACTCGATACTAGAACAAGGATATGACTCTATATGAATGCCTCTAGTGGTGTACCGGGATGTGCAATGATCAAGCGTGACATGTATGAAAAATATCAAGGGTGGCCAAGCCACAAATACTATGCCAACTATATGATCATGCAAAAGCAATATGACAATGATGGTATGTGTCATAATAAACGAAACGGTGGAAGTTGCATGGAAATATATCTCGGAATGGCTATGGAAATGCCATAATAGGTAGGTTTGGTGGCTGTTTTGAGGAAAGGTATAAGGTGGTTTAATGCACCGGCGAAAGTTGCGCGGTACTAGAGTGGCCAGCAAAGGTGGAAGGGTGAGAGTGCGTATAATCCATGGACTCAACATTAGTCATAAAGAACTCACATACTTACTGCAAAAATTTATTAGCCCTCAAAACAAAGTATAAATATGCATGCTCCTAGGGGGATAGATTGGTAGGAAAAGACCATCGCTCGTCCCCGACCGCCACTCATAAGGAAGACAATCAATAATAAATCATGCTCCAATTTCATCGCATAACGAGAGACCATACGTGCATGCTTCGGGAATCACAAACCTTAACATAAGTATTCTTACTAAACCACAATTACCAACTAGCATGACTCTAATATCACCATATTTATATCTCAAAACAAATGCAAGGAATCAAACTTCTCATATATTCAATGATCTTCGTGAAAGTTTTCATTATATCCCTCTTGAATACCCATCATGTAGGACCAAATTCATAACCTAAGAAAATTGTCATACTATTTATAAGACTCTAAAAATAATATAAGAGAAGCATGAGAGTTCATCAATTTCTTCAAAATAAAACCACCGCCGTGCTCTAAAAAGATATAAGTGAAGCACTAGAGCAACTGCCTAGCTCAAAAGATATAAGTGAAGCACATAGAGTATTCTAATAAATTCACGATTAATGTGTGTCCCTCTCAAATAGTGTGTACAGCAAGGATGATTGTGGCAAAATAAAAATCAAATAAATCAATGATGCACAAGACGCTCAAAGCAAAACACATATCATGTAGTGAATAAAAATATAGCCTCAAGTAATTTTACCGATGGACTGTAGACAAAAGAGGGGATGCCATCCGGGGCATCCCCAAGCTTAGATGCTTGGTTGTCCTTGAATATTTCCTTGGGGTGCCTTGGTCATCCCCAAGCTTAGGCTCTTGCCACTCCTTATTTTGTAGTCCATCGAAATTTCACTCAAAACATGAAAACTTCACAACACAAGACTCAACAAAAACTCGTGAGCTTCGTTAGTATAATAAAAGCAAATCACCACTTCGGTATTGTTTTGAACTCATTCCAAATTCATATTAGCATTATATATACTGTAGTCCAACTTCACCATGGTTCATACCCCCCGATATACCCATAGATTCATCAAAATAACAGAACAATGCATAGAAAACAGAATCTGTCGAAAATAGAATAGTCTGTGAAGATCTGAATGTTACTCCTACTTCTGTAACTCTAAAATTCAGGATAATTATGAAAATGTAGAAAATTTGTATATCAATCTTGTGTAAAAAAATTCAGAATTTTTTGTCGCTTCTACGAATTTTCAAAATTCTTCTACTGGATGCAAAAGTTTCTGTTTTTCAGCAAAATCAAATCAACTATCACCATAGATCATCCCAAAGGCTTTACTTGGCACAAACACTAATTAAAACACTAAGACACAATTATTACAGAAGTAATATTGCATATTTATTCAAGATCAGAAACAAAAAAAACACACACAAAAATTGGGTTGCCTCCCAACAAGCGATATTGTTTAACGCCCTGATCTACGTATAGATCTACGTATTGTCATCTTTGGTATTCAATCCATAAGTAGCCCTGATAATAGATTCATATGGCAATTTAATTTTCTTTCTTGGAAAGTGTTCCATGACTTTCCTTAATAGAAATTGAAATCTAATGTGTCCTTCTTTCATATCAATAATTGCACCAATCGTTCTAAGGAAAGGTCTACCAAGAATAATAGGGCATGTAGGATTGCAATCTATATCAAGCACAATAAAATCTATGCGCATAGAATTCCTATTTGCAATAATAATAACATCATTAATCCTTCTAATAGGTTTGTTTATAGAGGCATCCGCTAGATGCAAATTCAAACAAAAATCATCAAGTTTATGGAAACCTAGCACATCACATAAAGTTTTTGGAATAGTTGAAATGCTAGCACCCAAATCACATAAAGCATAGCACTCATAATGTTTAATCTTAATCACAAAGCTTTCTAGAGATTGAAACTTCCAACTTGAGTTTTTCTTCAAAAAAAATTCATCACAGCATCAACAATATGTTAAGTAAAAGCCTTATTTTGATTATAAGCATGGGGTGAATTAAGCATGGATTGCAACAAGGAAATACAATCAATCAAAGAACAATTATCATAATTAAAGTCCTTGAAATCCAAACAGTCGGTTCATCACTACTTAAAGTTTTGACCTCGTCAATCCCACTTTTATCAATTTTTTCATTAAGATCTTCACCCTCCAAATTATTAGGACGCCTTATAGCTAAAGTTGCCTCATCTCCAGCCCCTACTTTATCAAGTTTTATATTAGCAAACAAAGATTCAATAGGAGTCACACCAATCTCTTTAAGATCTTCATCATTATTCAAAGATTCAGGTTTAGCATCCATTCTATTTATTAATGTAGTTTGCTTATCAGCGATTTAGCCTACTAAATTTTCAATATGAACGAGTTGGGATTTAAGTCCGATAACCTCCTTATTAATATCATCAATCTCTTTATTGATATACTCAATCATAGTATTTTGTTCTTTAAGTTTGTTCCTAAAGAAACTATTATGTTCAAATTGTAGAGACATGAAGCTTTTTGCATTATTTTCAATTTCTTCCAACTTTCTATGGTAGGGATCAAAGTTTTTAAATTGAGAAATGATGACAAGGAAGAAAACTAGCACACAAGCAAACAAAAAGCAAACGAAAAAGCCAACGAAAAGAAGGCAAATATTTTTGTGTTTTTCTGAAAATGTTTTAGAAGTGGGGGAGAGGAAAACAAGAGGCAAATGGAAAATAATGTAAGTGCAAGAGATGAGAGTTTATGATAGGTACTTGGTAGGCTTGATGTATATCCTCCCCGGCAACGGAGCCAAAAATTATTCCTGCTACTTCTTGAGCTTGCGTTGAGTTTTCCCTTGAAGAGGAAAGGGTGATGCAGGAAAGTAGAGATAAGTATTTCCCTAAGTTAAGAGCCAAGGTATCAATCCAGTAGGAGGAACACACAAGTCCCCAATAGATGCACCTGCACAAACTAACCAACACTTGCACACAACGCGAAAAAGGGGTTGTCAATCCCTTCACGGTCACTAGCAAGAGTGAGATCTGATAGAGATAAGTATAAAAGATAAGTAAAAGTGCAAAATAAAGTAAAGGTAAATAAATTGCAGCAAGGTATTTTTGGTATTTTAGTTTTATAGATCTGAAAATAATATGATAAAAATAGACCCGGGGCCATAGGTCTCACTAGAGGCTTCTCTCTTGAAAGAAACATACGGTGGATGAACAAATTACTGTTGAGCACTTGATAGAAAAGCGCATAGTTATAACGATATCCAAGGCAATGATCATGAATATAGGCATCACACCCGTGACAAGTAGACCGACTCCTGCCTGCATCTACTACTATTACTCCACACATCGACCGCTATCCAGCATGCATCTAGTGTATTAAGTTAACAAGAACGGAGTAACGCCTTAAGCAAGATGACATGATGTAGAGGGATAGATCAAAGCAATATGGCAAAAAAATCCCATCTTTTTATCCTTAATGGCAACAATACAAATACGTGCCTCGCTACCCCTTCTGTCACTGGGTGAGGACACCGCAAGATTGAACCCATCACAAGGCACCTCTCCCATTGCAAGAAAAATCAATCTAGTTGGCCGAACCAAATCAATAGATCAGAGAGAAATACAAAACTATCTTAATCATGCATAAAGGGTTTCAGAGAGGACTCAAACAATATTCATAGATAATCTGATCATAAACCCACAATTCATCGGATCTCAACAAACACACCGCAAAAGAAGATTATATTGAATAGATCTCTAAGAACATAGAGGAGAACACTATATTGAAGATCAAAGAGAAAGAAGAAGCCATCTAGCTACTAGCTATGGCCCCATAGGTCTGTGGTGAACTACTCACACATCATCCGAATGGCAACCAGGTTGGTGTAGAGGCCCTCCGTGATCGAATCCCCCTCCGGCAGAGTGCCAGAAAATGCCCCATGATGGGATCTCGCAAGAACAGAAGCTTGCGACAGCGGAGAAGTATTTTTGGTGTGCCCTCTGGTATAGGGGGCATGTTTGGGTATATATAGAGCTGGAATTAGGGTTAGGAGAGTCCCGAGGGGCCCACAAGCCCTGAGGGCGCCCCCCCCCCACCTAGGGCGTGGCCTCCAGGCTTGTGGCCCTCTCGTGGCTCTTCTGACCTCCTCCCGAAGCTTCGTGGGTGTCTTCTTGTCCAAGAAAAATCGTTAAAAAGTTTCATTCCGTTTGGACTCCGTTTGTTATAGATTTTCTGTAAAAGACAAAAACAAGGAAAAAGCAGCAACTGGCACTTGGCACTGGGTTAATAAGTTAGTCCCAAAAATGGTATAAAATAGCACCACAATGCATATAAAACATCCAAGATGGATAATATAATAGCATGGAACAATAAAAAATTATAGATACGTTGGAGACATATCAATCACACTGAAAGTTCCACCCAGGTTCAAAGAGACGGATGAATACTTCAAGACCGGAAGCTTACCTGTGCAGCCACAAGTTAATATGGTCTCTGTCTTGGTTGATCCTAGTTGTGACTCTGACTGGTCCAGTGTTATGAGATGTAGACGAACGGTAGGGTTGGATGGGCACTGGCAGTGGTTAGGGAAACTCTTTGAAAGACCATGATATGGTCATCCTGTACTGAAACACCAGTTAGTGCAAGGACGTAAAAGGAGGGATCGAATCTTGTGGGTAAAGTGTGTAAAACTCTGCAGAGTATCAACCTAATCGATTAGTTGTGTCCCCGGTTATGGACAACTTGAGCCTCTGGAATTGGATCTATCTCAAAACTCTCAACACCGCACTATAAATGCACTATTTGATGAATTGATTATTGGCGGAACCGCACTATAAATGTACATATCATTGAATACATGATGGAGTGAATAGCAGAGGCATAAGGTACTCCACTCGTTTGCACTCGCTCATCAACTGACTTGGGACATTGATTTCTGCGAAGTGTTATGCCATGTGACATTGGGAGAAAACCTTTCTTAGCATTCTCCATTTTAAACCTCTTTAAAACCTTGTCAATGTATGTGCTTTGGCTTAGTGCTATTAGACGTCTTGATCTATCTCTATAGATCTTTATGCCCAATATATATGTAGCTTCGTCTAAGTCTTTCATTTAAAACACAGTCTTCAAATAGTCTTTTATTATTCCAAGATACTTAGTATCATTCCCAATCAACAATATGTCATCTACATATAATATTAGAAATGCTACAGAGCTCCCACCAAACTTCTTGTATACACAAGCTTCTTCATCATTTTTAGTGAAGCCAAACTCTTTTACTATTTCATCGAAACATTGATTCCATCTCCTTGATGCTTGCTTCAAACCATAGATTGGCGTATGAAGCTTGCACGCCTTTTTGACATCCTTTGGATCGACAAAACCTTATCATTGTATCATGTATACATCCTCTTTTAGATTTCCATTTAGGAAAGCAGTTTTAATATCCATCTGCTATATCTCATAGTCAAAATATGCAGCTATAGCAATCATAATCTGTACAGACTTTAGCATTGCTACTAGAGAGAAAGTTTCGTCATAATCGACTCCCTCAACTTGCAAAAACCCTTTCACAACTAGGCTTGCTTTGTAGATGGTTGGACTACCATCCGCGTCTATTTTTCTCTTGAAGATCCATTTACATTGTATGGGTTTTACACCCTCTGGAGGATCGACCAAGTTCCAAACTTGATACTCATACATGGACTCCATTTCGGATTGAATGGCTTTGAGCCATTCTTTTGAGCTAGGCGCCGCCATCTCTTCCTTGTAGTGTGGAGGCTCATCTTCCTTTAAGATGAATATTTCATTATGAAACCATTTAGGAGGTTTGATAACTCTTCCTGACCTATGCGTTTCAGTTACAGTCTTAACTAGAGTTTCTACAGCTGATGTAGTAACTTCTAGTTCAGTTGTGTGGACATCTTCTGTAACAAATTCTGTATTGTTAGTCCTATTCACTTCTGGAGATTTAGTAATCTCGTCAAGCTGTAGTGTCCTTCCACTTACTTCTTTAGTGACAAACTCATCCTTGAGAAAGTGTCCACCTTTTTCAACAAACACTTTGTCACTGGACTTTTGGTAGAAGGAATATCCAAATGTTTCTTTGGGATTACCTGCAAAGTAGCATTTGTCTGCTTTAGGATCAAGCTTGTTTGGCTGTCAACATTTTACATAAGCTTCACAACCCCAAATCTTGAGATGCAACAAATTTGGTTTCTTGCCATTCCATAACTCATATGGTGTCATCTAAATAGACTTTGACAGTGCTTTGTTTACTGTATATATTGTTGTTTCAAGTGCATATCCCCAAAACAATAAAGGTAGATAGGTAAATGACATCATTGACCTGACCATGTCTAACAAGGTTCGGTTACGCCTTTCTGATACGCCATTTCTTACCTGAGTTCCGGGAGGAGTAAGTTGTGGGAAAATCCCGCAATCACTTAGATGCTTGCTGAACTCATGGATTAGACATTCTCCTCCACGATCTAATCATAGAAATTTTTATCTTTTTGCCACAATGATTCTCAACTTTGTTCTGAAATTCTTTGAACTTTTCAAATGTTTCAGACTTATGTTTCATTAAATAGATACATGCATATCTACTTAAATCGTCATTGAAGGTAACGTACACCGCGCGCCGAAATACTCATTGGTCCACATACATCACTATATATTATATCCAATACTTCAAGCGCCCGTTCAGGATGACCGATGAACGGTCTCTTGGTCATTTTACCCATTACACAAGCTTCACATGTATCAAATGATGTCAACACT
This sequence comes from Thinopyrum elongatum, assembly GCA_011799875.1. Classification (NCBI taxonomy): domain Eukaryota; kingdom Viridiplantae; phylum Streptophyta; class Magnoliopsida; order Poales; family Poaceae; genus Thinopyrum; species Thinopyrum elongatum. The sequence continues at coordinate 543,642,153 of CM022299.1, forward strand.
CCATCTTTATAAAGGTTTTGCATATGTTTCTTTCTGAAATGACCAAGACGGCTGATACGTCTCCAACGTATCTATAACTTTTTATTGTTCCATGTTGTTATATTATCATTCTTGGATGTTTTATATTCATTTTATAGCAACTTTATATCATTTTTTAGGACTAACCTATTGACATAGTGCCAAGTGCCAGTTACTATTTTTTTGCTTGTTTTTTACATCGCAGAATATCAGTACCAAACGAAGTCAAAATGCCACAAAACTTTTTGGAGATTTTTTTCCGCCCAGAAAACAACTTGGGAGCCAAGAAAGTACCGGAGGGGGCCGTAGGGCCCACTACACACCAGGGCGCGCTAGGGGGCGCGCCCAGATGGGTAGTGGGGCCCACGGGAGTCTTTTCCACCGCCTCTCAGCTCTATAAATACCCCAACATTCCAGAAACCCTAGGAGAGTCGACAAAAAACAATTCCATCCACCGCAAGTTCCAGAACCACGAGATCCAATCTAGAGCCCTATTCCGGCACCTTGCCGGAGTGGAACACGATCACGGAGGGGTTCATCATCCTCATTGGTGCTCCTCCGATGATGCGTGAGTAGTTCATCACAGACCTACGGGTCCGTAGGCAGTAGCTAGATGGCTTCTTCTCTCTTTTTGATTCTTAATACAATGTTCTCCTCGATGTTCTTGGAGATCTATTTTATGTAATTAATGACTTTTTGCGGTGTGTTTGTTGGGATCCGATGAATTGTGAGTTTTTGATCAGATATATCCATGAATATTATTTGAGTCTTCTTTGATCTCTTATATGCATGATTGTTATAGCCTCGTATTTCTTCTCCTAAACTTTGGTTTGGTTTGGCCAACTAGATTGATTTTTCTTCCAATGGGAAGAGGTGCTTTGTGATGGGTTCGATCTTGCGGTATCCTCACCCAGTGACAGAAGGGGTAGCGAGGCACGCATGTATCGTTGCTATTAAGGATAAAAATATGGGGTCTATTCCTACATGAATAGATCTTGTCTACATCATGTCATCGTTCTTATTGCATTACTCCATTTCTCCATGAATTAATACACTAGATGCATGCTGGATAGCGGTCGATGTGTGGAGTAATAGTAGTAGATGCAGGCAGGAGTCGGTCTACTAATATTGAAAGTGATGCCTATATATATTATCATTACCTTGGATATCGTCATAATTATTTGCTCTTCTATCAATTGCCCAACAGTAATTTGTTAACCCACCGTATGCTATTTTCTCAAGAGAAGCCACTAGTGAAATCTACGCCCCCCGGGTCTATTTTCTATCATATTGTTTTCAGATCAATTATTCCAAAAACCCAAAAATACCTTGCTGCACTTTTTCTTTATTTTTATTTTGTGTTTTCATCAGATCTATTTATCCAATCTCATACTATTTAATCTATCTCAATACCGAGGAGGGATTGACAACCCCTCTTACGCGTTGGGTTGCAAGTATTTGTTATTTGTGTGCATGTACTGTTTACATAGTGTTGCTTGGTTCTCCTACTAGATTGATAACCTTGGTTTCATAACCGTGGGAAATACTTACCGTTGCTGTGCTGCATCATCCTCTCCTCTTCGGGGAAATACCAATGCAGATACAAGCAATCAGGAAGAATTTCTGACATCGTTGCCGGGGAGACATCATCAACATCTATCAGGTTCCTAATCACAAATCTCATCTCCTTGCAATTTACATTATTTTCCATTTGCCTCTCATTTACATCTCCCCCACTTCTAAAATATTTTTGCGAAAAGCACAAAAATATTTGCCTTCTTTTCCGTTTGCCTTTTTCTCGTTCGATCTTTTGTTCTCGTGTTATCTTGCTTTCCTACTTTGTCGTTATGGCTAGTTCCTCCTCTATTGCATGTACTCCCGAGAATGAGGTTCTTAACTTTAAGGAAAGGGGAGGGGAGAATCTAAAAGATGCTTGGTATAGGATTTGCAATGCTCATAATAGATCTATTCGTAAGCAATCTACTGTTATTCTTCTTTGCAGTTTTTATGTGGGCATTACCACTTGGTATGGATTCATTCTTGATACTATTACTGGTGGGAATTTCTTGATGTGTCCCTCTTTGGATGCTTTTAATGCTATGGGAGATTTAGTGGGTGCACCACCTATCATTATTAATGAAACGGTCTTAACTCTCGAGCATGTTATGCAAAGGCTAGATGCTATTGAAAAGAAGATGATTAGCGAAGAACATGTTGAAAATTTGGATAAAAGAATCCATAACCTGGCTAATAAAATAGAGTCAAAGGCAAGAGATGCTCTTAAATTATTAAAAGAAAAGGGACCCGTAGTTAACGAAAGAGTAGAAGAGAGCCCCGCTCAGATTGATAAGTTGGAAGAAATTTTTAGTAACTTGAGCTCGGCCTTTTCTTCTGTTAAAGTTATTGAAAAAAATCCTAAAAATTGCGAGACTATGCAAGTTTCTAAACCCAAGGGTGCCGCTTCTAGTAGCAATAATTAAGATCTTAAAATGATTAGTATTCACCCCAACTTTGTTGAAGTGACAAAAAACCCTACTTGCAAGAATGAATCCTTCAATTTTATTCCTAGGAGTATTATTATTGACAATATGCATGCTAAATCCTTGAACAATTTTGGTTGTGTGATTGAAGAGTTTAAAACTAAAGATGACAATACTTGAATCTATGCATTATGCCTAGCTAGGGCATAAAACGATAGCGCTTGTTGGGAGGCAACCCAATGAATAAAATTTATTTTTGTATTTTTCTTTATGTTATTCAGTGTTTGCACAATTATGCTACTTTTATGATTATGTTTTTATGTTTTAATAAGTGTTTGTGCCAAGTAAAGCCTTTGGATCATGTTAGGTGATAGTTGATTTGATTTTGTTGAAAAACAGAAACTTTTGCGTCCAGTAGAAGAATTTTCAAAATTTACCGAAGTGACAAAAAATTATGAATTTTATGCACAAGATTTATATACTAATTCCCTACGTTGTCCTAATTTCTTAGAATTTTTGGAGTTACAAAAGTATGAGTGAAATATGCGTCTTTACAAACTATTCTGTTTTTGAGAGATTCTATTTCCGTTGCATTGTGTGCTTATTTTGATGAAATTATGGATCGTATCGGGGGGTATAAGCCATCGTAAAGTTAGAATACATTAGGTATAATGCAATAAAAAAATATGAATGGGTCTGCAATAGTACTTAAAGTGAAGATTGGTTTTCTTATACTAACGGATTTCACGAAGGTTTTGTTAAGTTTTGTGTGATTGAAGTTTTCATGTTTTGGGTGAGACCACGATGGATGAAGCAATAAGGAGTGTCAAGAGCCTAATCTTGGGGATGCCCCATAGCACGCTAAGGTAATATTCAAGGAGAACCAAGCAACTAATCTTGGGATGCCCCTGAAGGCATCCCCTCTCTCTTCTAACAACCATCGGTAATTTTACTTGGAGCTATATTTGTATTCGTCACATATCATGAGTTTTGCTTTTAGCGTCTTGTATTATATGAGTCTTTGCTTGTTTTCTTTTTAGTTTATCACAATCATCCTTGCTGGACACACCTTTTTGGAAAAGCCATAATGATGCTATGATTTGTTAGAATTGCTCTATGTGCTTCACTTAAATTTTTTGAGCTATGGAATTGCTCTAGTGCTTCACTTATATCTTTTTTAGCACGGTGGTGTTCTATATTTTGAAGAAATATGTTCTCATGCTTCACTTAAATTATTTTGAGAGTTAGTAAAATTTTGAAGAAATATCCTCTCATGCTTCACTTATATTATTTTGAGAGATGATGAAAAAATTACTTATGCTCATATTCTTCAGTTAAATTTGTTTGAGAGCTTGTTATAATCAATGGTAATATATGAAATTAGTCCCAAAGTGATAGATATTCAAGAGGGATATAATAAAAACTTTCTTGAAGATCATTGGATATTATAAACTTGATTATTTGCAATAGTTTTGAGATATGATGATAGTAACATGTGAGTCATGTTGGTGAGTAATTATGCTTTAGTAAGAATATTGGCGTTAAGGTTTGTGATTCCCTATGCAAGCACGAAAGTCAATAGTTATGCAATGAAATTACATCCTACTTGTGGTGCATTATTCGGTGTTAGTTATGCTTAATGCTCGTTTATGACAATTTTCGTTTCTTGGTTGGTTGCTTCTCAATCTATTTGCTAGCTTCCATTTGTACTAAGCGGGAATACTACCTGTGCATCCAAATTCCTTAAACCAAGTTGTGCCATATGAGTCCACCATACCTACCTATATGCGGTATTTCCTTGCCGTTCCAAGTAAATTTGTATGTGCTAACTCTAATTTTCAAAATGAATTTCCTTTTTGTGTGCCCGTACCACTCATGAAGCGGCAGGGGGTGGCCAATATTTTTCCATGCTAGATGTGTTATTCCCAAGACAAGTGTTTATTCACTTGTCATTGCACGCGAGTGTGGCGGTAATAGGGATGCCCAGTCCCGAAATGAAAAAGAAATTTACTTTATGTTGTCAAATAATAAATTCCTTGGAAAGTGTTGGTATGGAAGGCACCCGTGGATATGGCTAGCCATGGATTGTGAAAGAATGGTGGGAAAAGGAATAAACTTTATTTTATGTTTGGGAACCGCCTATGATGTATCTAGCATGGAAAGTATTGGGAATTCTCGGTCATTTTCATTGACAGGAAAAGTATGCCTCTCAAAATATTTTTTATCTCTCAATTTAAGCTTTGAGCTCTGGCACCTCTACAAATCTCTGCTTCCCTCTGCGAAGGTCCTCTCTATTTACTTTATGCAATTTTAATTTTTATTTGAGTCTCCATCTTCTCTTCTAAATCACCAGCTAGGGAGCACTATGATCATAGTTGTGCATTGGATGTAGCTAATATTTGAGTGTGTTTAATGAATGGATCAATGATTGAGCATGATGTGCTTGGGATAACTTTCTTTAGTGTTGATATTTTGAAAGACATGTTTACTTGTTGATATGCTTGAGTATTGAAATCCTCATGTCAAATATAGACTATTGATTTGAATCATCTAAAAGTACAAATGTCCATGCTACAATAAGCAAGAATATGTGATGAACATGTTAGGCAGCATTCCACATCAAAAATTCTATTTTTATCATTTACCTACTCGAGGACGAGCAGGAATTAAGCTTGGGGATGCTGATACATCTCCAACGTATCTATAATTTTTGATTGTTCCATGTTGTTATATTATCATTCTTGGATGTTTTATATTCATTTGATAGCAACTTTATATCATTTTTTTGGACTAACCTATTGGCATAGTGCCCAGTTCCAGTTGCTGTTTTTTGCTTGTTTTTACTTCGCAAAATATCAGTACCAAACGAAGTTCAAATGCCATGAAAATTTTGCAGTTTTTTCCGCCCAAAAGACAACTTGGGAGCCAAAAAGTGCCGGAGGGGGGCATGGGGCCCACTACCCACCAGGGCGCGCTAGAGGCCCCTGGCGCGCCCTGATGGGTAGTGGGGCCCACGGGAGTCTTTTCCACCGCCTATCAGCTCTATAAATACCCCAACATTCCAGAAACCCTAGGGGAGTCGACGAAAAACAATTCCAGCCGCCGCAAGTTCCAGAACCACGAGATCCAATCTAGAGCCCTATTCCGGCACCTTGGCGGAGGGGAACACGATCACGAAGGGCTTCATCATCCTCATTGGTGCTCCTCTGATGATGCGTGAGTAGTTCACCATAGACCTACGGGTCCGTAGGTTGTATCTAGATGGCTTCTTCTCTCTTTTTGATTCTCAATACAATGTTCTCCTCGATGTTCTTGGAGATCTTTCTGATGTAATGACTTTTTGCGGTGTGTTTGTTGGGATCCGATGAATTGTGTGTTTATGATCAGATCTATCCATGAATATTATTTGAGTCTTCTTTGATCTCTTATATGCATGATTGGTATAGCCTCGTATTTCTAGTCCTAAACTTTGGTTTTGTTTGGCCAACTAGATTGATTTTTCTTGCAATGGGAAGAGGTGCTTTGTGATGAGTTCAATCTTGCGATGTCCTCACCCAGTGACAGAAGGGGTAGCAAGGCACTCATTTGTCATTAGTATTAAGGATAAAAATATGGGGTCTATTCCTACATGAATAGATCTTGTCTACATCATGTCATCGTTCTTATTACATTACTCCGTTTCTCCATGAACTTAATACACTAGATGCATGTTGGATAGCGGTCGATGTGTGGAGTAATAGTAATAGATACAGGCAGGAGTCGGTCTACTAATCTTGGACATGATGCCTATATACATGATCATTGCCTTGGATATCGTCATAATTATTTGTTCTTCTATCAATTGCCCAACAGTAATTTGTTTACCCACCGTATGTTATTTTCTCGAGAGAAGCCACTAGTGAAATCTACGGCTCCCGGGTCTATTTTCTATCATATTGTTTTCAGATCAATTATTCCAAAAACCCAAAAATACCTTGCTGCACTTTTTCTTTATTTATTTTATTTTGTGTTTTCATCAGATCTATTTATCCAATCTCATACTATTTAATCTATCTCACTACCGAGGAGGGGTTAACAACCCCTCTTACGCGTTGGGTTGCAAGTATTTGTTATTTGTGTGCAGGTACCGTTTACATAGTATTGCTTGGTTCTCCTACTGGATTGATAACCTTGGTTTCATAACTGAGGGAAATACTTACCATTGCTGTGCTGCATCATCCTCTCCTCTTCGGGGAAATACCAACGCAGATACAAGCATTCAATGGTAGTGCCATATATAAGTGGTATTATCAGTCTTTGTCAGTGTGGAACGACCATCTATGGGGCCAACAAGCCCCTTTGTGGTTCAGCTAGGGCGATGCACAAAGCACAGAGAGCACAACCAACAGAAGACACGGGGATCTTTACCCAGGTTCGGGCCACCGAGAGGTGGAAAACCCTACTCCTGCTTGCTACATTGGGTGAATGTGTTGGAACACAAGTACAAGGAGCGCTAAACCCCCGGCAAGGATGCAAGAGGGCAGCAGCTATGCATGTAGTTGTGCAAAGTGGCGAACCCTGTAAATGTTGCCCTGGCCCTCCTTTTATAGCAAAAAGGGGTTACCACATGGGCAAAAAGGTAATTAAATGATGATTAGATTGCAACAGTGCTATCATACCTAACTTTGCTAGTTAGGACAAGAAGCATTAAATGCACTGCAAGGTGTCGTGAGGAGGAGAAGCCCTGGCAAGGATGCAGCACCGCTTGCCTAGCTAACTCCTATTAGCTTGACACCCATTTGGACGGCTGTCAATAAAAAGGGTTGACACTCTTCCTATAGTGGGATCATCAAATAAAGTCATGACCTCTCCAAGCCCACTTTTATCAAAAATTTCATAAGATTGATCATTCCCCAAAGTAATGGGATCATTATTACCTAGAGTTGACACTCTTCCAAACCCACTTTCAATAGTATTGCAAACATATTCATCATGAGGCGTAAATAAATTTTCAAGATCATAAGAAGAATCACCCCAATCATGATCATTGCAATAAGTAGTGGACATATCAAAATTAGCATCCCCAAGCTTGGCGTTTTGCATATTATTAGCACAATTGACATTAATAGAATTTATAATAACACCATTGCAATCATGCTTTTCATTCAAGGAGCTATCGTGAATCACTTCATAAATTTCCTCTTTTAGCACTTCATCACAATTTTCAGATTCACAAATTTCAAGCAAAACTTCATAAAGATAATCTAGTGCACTCAACTCAGTAGTAATTGGTTCATCAAAGTTGGATCTTTTAAAAAGATTAGCAAGTGGATGAGGATCCATAAGCTTTTTGTTTTATGATATCGATAATCACACAATTATGGCAAACAAACAAGCAAACAAACCAAGTAAGACATAAAGGCAAACGAAAAGGCAAATGGAAAGAAGGCAAATAAAAGGAAAATATTTTTGTATTTTTCTGAAAATGTTTTAGAAGTGGGGGAGAGGAAAATGAGAGGCAAATGGCAAATAAAGTAAATGCAAGAGATGAGAGTTTATGATACGTACTTGGTAGGCTTGATGTAGATCCTCCCCGGCAACGGTGCCAGAAATTATTCTTGCTACTTCTTGAGCTTGCGTTGGTTTTTCCCTTGATGAGGAAATGGTGATGCAGCAAAGTAGAGATAAGTATTTCCCTCAGTTAAGAACCAAGGTATCAATCCAGTAGGAGGAATACACAAGTCTCCAATAATAGCACCTACACAAACAAATAAATACTTGCACCCAACGCGATAAAGGGGTTGTCAATCCCTTCACGGTTGCTTGCAAGGATGAGATCTGATAGTGATAGATATAAAAGATAAGTAAAAGTGCAAAATAAGATAAAAGTAAATAAATTGCAGCAAGGTATTTGTTGTGTTTTTGGTTTTATAGATCTGAAAATAATATGATAAAAGATAGACCCGGGTGGCATACTTTTCACTAGAGGCTTTTCTCTTGAAAGAAAGCATACGGTGGGTAAACAAATTACTGTTGAGCAATTGATAGAAAAGTGAATAATTATGAAGATATCCAAGGAAATGATCATGTATATAGGCATCACGTCTGAGACAAGTAGATCGACTCCTACCTGCATCTACTACTATTAGTCCACACATCGACCGCTATCCAGCATGCATCTAGTGTATTAAGTTAACAAGAACGGAGTAACGCCTTAAGCAAGATGACATGATGTAGAGGGATAGATCCAATCAATATGAATAAACCCCGTCTTTTTATCCTTAATGGCAACAATACAACACGTGTCATGTCCCCTTCTGTCACTAGGATTGAGCACTGCAAGATTGAACCCATTACAAAGCACCTTTCCCATTGCAAGAAAAATCAATCTAGTTGGCCAAACCTAATCAATAGATCAGAGATAAATACAAAGCTATATAAATCATGCATAAAAGAGTTCAGAGAAGACTCAAATAATATTCATAGATAATCTGATCATAAACCCACAATTCATCGGATCTCAACAAACGCATCGCAAAAGAAGAGTACATCGAATAGAACTCCAAGAACATCAAGGAGAACATTGTATTGAAGATCAAAGAGAGAGAACAAGCCATCTAGCTACTAGCTATGGACATGTAGGTCTATGGTAAACTGCTCACACATCATCGAAAGGGCAGCAAGGTTGATGTAGAAGCCCTCCGTGATCGAATCCCCCTCCGACGGAGTACCGAAAAAGGCCCCAAGATGGGATCTCATGAGAACAGAAGCTTGCGGTGGCGGAAAAGTATTTTTTGTGTGCCCTCTGGTCTTAGGGGTATATTTGGGTATTTATAGAAGAAAGATTAGGGTTAGAAGAGCCACGAGGGGCCCACAAGCCTGGAGGGTGCCCCCCTGGGGCGCGCCCCTGAGCTTGTGGGCATCCCTTGGACCTTCTAGCCTCCCCCCAAAGCTTTCAGGGTGTCTTGTGGTCCAAGAAAAATCCTCAAAAAGTTTCATTCCATTTTGACTCCGTTTGGTATTGATTTTCTGGAAAGGCAAGAACAAGAAAAAAATAGCAACTGGCACTGGGCACTAGGTTAATAGGTTAGTCCCAAAAAATGATATAAAATAGGATAATAATGCATATAAAACATCCAAGATGGATAATATAATAGCATGGAACAATCAAAAATTATATATACATTGGAGACGTATCAAGCACGCAAAGAGTCTTACTGCCGCCATGGCCGCAGCACACCGCGGCAGAGGCACGGAATGATGAGATCTACGAGGAGTCCCACTGCTTCGAGAGGGGTCGTCTGGAGTGGCAGAGGGTGTTCGAGGTGACCGTCGCTAAAGGTGCAGCAGCGGCAGGCACCGGATTCCAGTTATCCAGCTCGTCGGTAGGCTCCTTCTCCTCTGCCTCTTACTGAGCGCGCTCGGCAGAGGAGAGGCTGGTAGAAGTAGTACAAAGCCCCTCCGTAGTAGTAGTAGTATTAAGGGGCTATTTTGTTTAGTTCATCAGACTACAGATATGGTTGAACTGTACTACGTACTTAAAATTAGCTAGTATATATAGTTGAGCTACCTATTTCAGTACGTTGTTGGCAACAATTGGGGAAAAGTTTGGTTGGTTCAGCTATCGAGTTGAACTGTTTGTATAAAGAACGACTGCTTAATCTATGAATGAAATCTATGCTTACTGAATTTCAGTTGCAAAATTAGATAGTGCTAGTGATTTTTAGCTACAAATTTTGACAAATGGCAGTGTTACAAGGTTGACAAAGGGCAATGTTATTAGATCAACAAATGCCAATCTTTCCAGTTTGACAAATGGCAATATACCATGCAAATCTTACCAATTGTCTGTACATGGTTGCACATGGGTCATCAGAAAAAATCGTTCCCGTTGAAGGGATGTACAAATCTTGCGCGCCAGATTTTTTCTTGGTTTAGTGGCGAAGGAACCATAGCTCTCGCTTTGCATATCATGTTCAATCTGAACTGTTTGCGATGAAGAGATGCACAAATCTTGCGCGGAAAATTTTCCCTTAGCTTACTAGGGAAGGACCATGGCTCTCGCTTTGCATACGGGTGTTCTATCTAAAACGTTTGTGATGAAGAGATGCACAAATACTGCGCAGCACATTTTCCGTTGGGTTACTGGGGAAGCTCTTGGTTTGCATACAAGTGTTCTATCTAAAATGTTTGCGATGAGTGTTTTAAATTTAAAAACCATTGATGTTTTTTTAAATCGTTTGATAAGTCTATACGTTCAGAGAGAAAAACGCAAGTTTGTTGAAACCATAGGTTTCATTCAGTCACACTGTGATTTTATATTCATACGATCGAGATACAGTACTAAACCCAAAAAAACTAACTACGATGGCGGCGTGCTACACCGGTGTTGTCGTTGTTATCCTCAGGGACGCCATTGTTGAAGTCTTCAAACCAGCATAGAATGGTCTTCACTTGGAAATCAAAGACCCCGTCGTCGCGCGATCGACGGGCAGGGTGTGGGAGGATGGCAAATCGTGGCGCTGTGAGGTAGCGGTCGATGGTGGCGTTCCATGACGCTGAGGGGGGCGCGCACGGGCACGGGCGCGGTGGGTGCAGGCAAATGCACGGGGACCGGCACCGTGGTGGTGGCATGGCACGCACGGGCACGGGCAGGGGCACTGGCGTTGGCATGTACATGAGCTCGCGTGGGTTTGCGGGGACCTCGCTGACGCCCGCGGCTTCCAGCGTTGCGATAGTGCTCGGCGACCAGCCCGTCAATGCTACGGGGATGGTCGCTGGCGCGGGCGCGGGGGATGGGAGCTGGGACGGGCGCGGGGGCAGCATCCGCCGCTGCCAGCTCGTTCAAGGCCATGTCCATGAGGCCCCATTCCTCCTTATTTTCTATATCCGCCGGCTTGGACTCGACTTCACCAAACTGGAAGACTAGTGGCAGATGATCCTTCTGCACCATGGCGTTGGTGGAGGTTTGCGGGAGGGGAATGGGAGGCAAAGAGTAAGGCTGCCCGTATTAAACGGCGGCTCGGGTGCCATTAATGGAGAGGTTGAGAGCGAGGCGGGCGACCATGGAAGTCAAAGGGCTCGCTTCCAAGTGAGCCTGCACAGTGTACAGCTCGCACGCTTCCCGATGAGCCTGCACATTGGTGGGCTGGTTGCAAGCCTCCCGGTCAGCCTGCGCAGTGGACTGCGCTCGCACGCCTCCCGTCTACTCAAGCAGCTATCCGCACGGCACCTCCTAGCCATTAAAAGTGTGATGCGTGGCGTCACGTGAATGGTTAGCAGAGCACCCATGATTTAAATTATACAAACATTTGAGATGATAACGTGGCAGATATTTGTTTCAAAATGCCTTTTTTGGCTGTTAATTTGTGTGCCTTCTCTCAAATTGGACACAAAAAATACCACAACATGTTGGTGCGATTCCACGATAGCATGCCAAGTTTCATGAATTTCAAGCGAGTTTTGGATTTACTAGAATTTCAAAACCAGGTATTTCAATGTTTGCGGCCGATCCATGATGCCGAGTTGTTTGAAGTTCATTCCCATTTCATGCATGGGACCTAAGCATGCATGCAAGGACACACATATGATTTTTCAACCCAATTTGCTACACTGGAGCATGTGCCTGTAGTTCAAATTTGAATTATGCACATAAAATGCCTAGACAACTCAGTTAAGGTATAAAAACATCCTAACGAACCCCGAATATTTCCAAATTTTAACATAACACTCCTGTTGGTCTATGTTGTATCTAGAAAAAAATCAAGGCGAGAAGAGGCAACGAATGTCGTCTTGTCCAAAAAGGTGACACACGTTCCCTACCAGAACCACGAGGCTTCTGATGAGAAGCTCTGGTTTGTGAGGAGCGTATACCAAAACCTACTCCAAATGGGACAATTTTTTTACCACAGCATGTTGGTGCCATTCCATGATAGCATGCCAAGTTTCATGAATTTCAGATGAGTTTTGGATTTACTAGAATTTTAAAACCAAGTATCTCAATGTTTGCCGGCAAGCAACGGTGCTGAGGTGTTTGAAATTCATTCCCATTTCTTGCATGGGACCTAAGCATGCACCCAAGGACACACATTTGATTTTTCAACCCATTTTTCTGCACTGGAGCATGTGCCTATAGTTCAAATTTTAATTATGCACACAAAATGCCTAGAAAACTCAGTTAATGTATAAAAATGTCCAAATGAACCCAGAAAAATTCAAAATTTTAACACGACACACCTGTTGGTCTATGTTGCCACTAGACAAAAGTTTTAAAGCAAGAAGAGACAACGAATATCGTTTCGTCTACGAAGGTGACACGTTCCCTACCGAAACCATGATGCTTCTCGTGAGAAGCTCTGGTTTGTGAGAAGCTTATACCCAAACCTGCCCCAAATGGGACAAAAAAATCCACAGCATGTTGGTGATGTTCCATGATAGCATGCCAAGTTTCATGAATTTCAGACGAGTTTTGGATTTAATAGAATTTAAGAACCATGTATCTCAATGTCTGCGGCCGAGCAACGGTGCCTAGGTGTTTGAAATTCATTCCCATTTCTTGCATGGGATCTAAGCATGCACCCAAGGACACACATTTGATTTTTCAACCCATTTTTCTGCACTGGAGCATGTGCCTGTAGTTCAAAGTTGAATTATGCACATAAAATGCCTAGAAAACTCAGTTAATGTATACAAATGTCCAAAAGAACCCCGAAAAATTCCAAAATTTAAATGACACCCCTGTTGTTCTATGTTGACACTAGAAAAAAATTGAAAGCAAGAAGAGGCAACGAATATCATTTTGTCCACAAAGGTGACACATTCCCTGCCGAAACCATGAGGCTTCTTATGAGAAGCTCTGATTTGTGAGAAGCTTATACCAAAATCTGCCCCAGATGGGACAAAAAATTTACCACAGCATGTTGGTGCTATTCCATGATAGCATGCCAAGTTTCATGAATTTGAGACGAGTTTTGGATTTACTAGAATTTCAAAACCAAGTATCTCCATGTTTGCCGGCGAGCCACGATGCCGAGGTGTTTGAAATTGATTCCCATTTCTTGCATGGGACATAAGCATCCACCCATGGACACATATATGATTTTACAACCCATTTTGGTGCACCGGAGCATGTGCATGTAGTTTAATTTTGAATTATGTAACTTAAATGCCTAGAAAACTCAGTTGATGTATAAAAACTAGCGGGGTGACCCGCGCATTTGCGCGGCTAGATTAGCTATATTTTATAATATATTTAAAATTTATTGAATGATTTTGGTCTGTTAAATAGTTATACTAAATTATAGGGAACCTTGTACTGTGTGAAAACCTGCAAAAAAACATATATTGATAGTGTTTTTCTCCATCCATTATTTCTCCCATGTGAGCTGGTATTCAGTTTAATTTAGGTGCACAAATTAAATTTATCAAATAAAGATATGTTATACTGCTAAGAGTTTAGGTGTGTAAGAAAAGATGATCGACGATAGGTGAGTATACATTCAAAATTTCAACTTCCTTACCAATCTTTAGCTTCCACTCTTCCACTCCTTGTTTCCCTTAGTGCGCACTGGAAATTTAGAATTCTTTTCCTAAATCTGTTTCTTCTCGAGCCAAATTTTTTTAATTCCATGCCCTGGCATAACTTGTTTGTCCCAATCATTTCCTTAATTTTTGCATGAAATATTTTTAGCATATTGACATGCTTTTTTGCTTTAAATTTTTTGTTGCCGCGGTGGAAGTATTTTGCTTCAGCATACCAGTTAGTATGTTTATACATTCAATCAACCTATCCATGTTGATACGTCTAAAATGAGCCTTTATAGTTTTGAAATATGCAATCACGATATAAACATGATATCAAATAATATATTGTCAAATTATACAAAATATATATTTTTTGAGATGTATGCGGCTGCTAATTTTCAAAAAATTCATACCGAATTTTGTATATAATGAAGCTTACAATATTTACATGCTCTAACTCCAAAAAGAATATTTATGGTCTTCACATACAGTATGAACAAATAACAAATTGTTAATTTTCGAAATTTAGCTTTTTATACTTTACAGTAAATATGTGTAACGATAGAGTTTTAAAATCTAATGTAGAATATAGTTTTATTCTTAAATTCAATCTGTAACTTTTATAAATTAATTCTGAAATCTAACATTTTATTTGCTTAAATTCGACGAGATACAAATTGAATAGTAAATGTTATTTATTGATAAGGATATTTTTATAAAAAAGATAGATTTAGTTTTTTCCTCCATTGCTTGTCACCTGTAGTTGGGTTGGTTTGAGTGTCGAAACGTCCAATGGGTTGTAGTAGAGTTGGCTTCTTCCTCCATTTCAGTGTGTCAGTTTTATCGTACCAGAATTGCATGCCTATCTTTGATTTGTCCATGTCAAATTAGCATAAACATTGAGCACATGATGAAAAGATGGATAATAGACATCCATGCAAGCAGGTTAGCAATCTATAACACAGAAGCAGATCCAACCGGCATGGCTTATAGTCGCATATGTGTTCTGCTGGCAGGCTACTTCATAGATTTTTTTGAGATAAGTCTAGTTTATGGATGAATACCTACGTGCCAGGTCGTTCCTTTTATATGATTTGTGGTGCGCACTTAGCTAATCAGTCCAACCGGCGAGATTAGATTTGTACTCCAATTAGTAGTCCCACGTGAACCCATTGGGAGAGTCCTACTAATGCACGACAGCTCACGCACATCAGCACACTCCTTTTATACATGTACGTGATCAATTCTAGTATATGCGGTGTAGTTTCCTGCTGTATTTAGCTTCATTGCGAATTCTAAACTATTGCTTTTTTTGACCGGCTATTGATATCCTAGTCCCATTGCGTCCGGACTATTGTACCCCTTTACATAGACACATGACAACATTATGGTTCAATATTGTTGTCATGTATATTAACATGTTACGTAATAACTTTTCTATCTCAGCCATTGTTATTTTGATTGAACGGTGTAAATAATATTAGTATATGTGGGCAAATGTGATGGCTTGTTTTACTTCTATCTTAATAATATAATAGATGTCCAAACGAACCCTTAATAATTCCAAAAATTTTGACAACACTCCTATAGTTGCATGTTCACTGCAGATAAAAGTTCTAGCAATTCAAACACTCTCCTTTGCCGTTGTGACCCCATTATGTATTTCAAATCAAGACAAAAAATCTAGTACATCACACACAGTTTATTATCACCAACCATGTGAGATGTAGTACAAAATATCTTGGAGCACCGTCGGAGTAGTATATGGCTTACGCGAGAAGGTTCGTCGGCTACAGTCCACAGACGGCGCGTCAAGCACACTAGCTCGCTCCCCAAATATCATTTCATTGTTCAATCGTCGCCGGTCAAGGGTGGGGACGTGGACCCGCGTCATGAGGGCAACTTCGGCGGCTGATACATCTCCAACGTATCTATAATTTTTGATTGTTTCATGCTATTATATTATCTGTTTTGGATGTTTTATATGCATTAATATGCTATTTTATGTTATTTTTGGGACTAACCTATTAACCTAGAGCCCAGTGCCAGTTTCTGTTTTTTCCTTGTTTTTGACTTTTACAGAAAAGGAATATCAAACGGATTCCAAACGGAATAAAACTTTACGATGATTTTTCTTGGACCAGAAGACACCCAGGAGACTTAGGGAGAGGGCCATAGGAGTCCCGAGGAGGCCACAAGCCTCTAAAGCGCGCCCAGGGGGAGCACGCCCCCTGGCTTGTGGGCCCCTCGAGGATCCCCTAACCCTAATTCCAGCTCTATATATTCTCGAATATTCCCCGAACATCAGAGGCATCCACAAAAATACTTTTTTGCCGCCACAAGCTTCTGTTCCCGCGAGATCCCATCTTGGGTCCTTTTTTGGCACTCTGCCGGAGGGGGATTCGATCACGGAGGGCCTCTACATCAACCTTGCTGCCCTTCCGATGATGCGTGAGTAGTTTACCACAGATCTATGGGTCCATAGCTAGTAGCTAGATGGCTTCTTCTCTCTCTTTGATCTTCAATACAATGTTCTCCTCGATGTTCTTGGAGTTCTATTCGATGTAATTTTCTTTTGCGGTGCATTTGTTGAGATCCGATGAATTGTGTATTTATGATCAGATTATCTATGAATATTATTTGAGTCTTCTCTGAACTCTTTTATGCATGATTAAGATATCTTTGTATTTCTCTTCGAACTATTAGTTTGGTTTGACCAACTAGATTGGTTTTCCTTGCAATGGGAGAGGTGCTTAGTTTTGGGTTCAATCTTGCGGTGTCCTCACCCAGTGATAGAAGGCGTAGCGAGGCACGTATTGCATTGTTGCCATCAAGTATAAAAAGATGGGGTTTATATCATATTGATTGAGTTTATCCCTCTACATCATTTCATCTTACTTAAAGCATTGCTCTGTTCTTATGAACTTAATACTCTAGATGCAGGCAGGAGTCGGTCGATGTGTGGAGTAATAGTAGTAGATGAAGGCAGGAGTCGGTCTACTTGTCACGGACGTGATGCCTGTATGCATTATCATTGCCTTAGATATCGTCATAATTATGCACTTTTCTATCAATTGCTCAACAGTAATTTGTTTACCCACCGTATGCTATCTTCAAGAGAGAAGCCTCTAGTGAAACCTATGCCCCCGGGTCTATTTTCCATCATATATTTTCATATCTATAAACCAAAAAACCCAAAAATACCTTGCTGCATTTTATTTATATTTACTTTAGTTTGCTCTTTTATTTATCTTTTATACCTATCTCTATTAGATCTCACTCTTGTTCGTGACCGTGAAGGGATTGACAACCCCTTTTTCGCGTTGTGTGCAAGTGTTTGTTAGTTTGTGCGGGTGCATATATTGGAGACTTGCCTATGCCTCCTACTGGATTGATACCATGGTTTTTAACTGAGGGAAATACTTAACTCTACTTTGCTGCATCACCCTTTCCTCTTCAAGGGAAAAATCAACGCAAGCTCAAGAAGTGGCAACGGCCCACTCTAGCGAGAGCGCGGCCACAGCCGCCATGAGTGTGCTAACAACCTGCATGAGCACGGCCGCAATCTGCGACCGGGCGGCCAAGGCAGACCAAACGGCCGCTGTTGCTGCTCAGGTGGCGGCAGCAACATATGCGACGGGGATAGCAACTAGCGAAAGCGACACAGCAGCTGTCCATTCCGCAGTGGCCTCCTTAGCCCTGATGGAGGCCGCCCACGACCATGTCGAGGCCACCCACGCCCAGCTCCTAGCGGTCATCGCACAAAATGCATGAAGCTTCTCCCACAATGGTCGGCAACCCACGGCCGAAGAGTTGGCAATCACCGAGAGCATTCGAGCAGCCGTCCGTTTGTTTGCAGCATACCTTGCCACGATGGAGCCCGTCCAAGCCCAGACCACGGCCGCCCACGCCCAGCTCGTGGCGGCCTTTTCCAAAGAGATGGCGGACGCGGATGGCGAGATGCTTGTCGAGTATGGTGTGATGGATGCCATGGAGCCCCTTCCCCAGGAGATCGTCAGGCGCGAGGTGGACATGGAGGAGGCGGCGGAGATCAACGAGCGCCAACAGGAGTAGTACTCTTTGTTTAGAGCGCTGGTCTTTAATTTGTTAGAGTAATGTTTAGGTCAGCTAGCTCTGTTTAATTGCTGAACTTGCTCGATTAATAAGTGTGGGTGTGCTGTAGGCTCTTTTGTGTACCCAAATTCTGCAATGACGTGGATGACCATTGTAACCAGGGAAATTCGGACCAAAATTTGCACGTTCAAACTCATCACACACGGGGTAAGCTATATGAATCGTTTGTGATGTTCACATATCGTACACAGTGCTGAATAAGGGACCGTGTCTGATGACACTTTGCGCGCCAGTTTTTCGCTGCACCGAGCCAAAATTTTCAGCTTTCGCGGAAATATCTACCTCCCGCACACCTCCCCCTGACCAAAAGCCACATTTGCCCTGTTTTCCCTTTCCTTTCCAAGTTCCAACCTTCATTGCTTGCTTGCAGCGCCGCCTCTTCACCGGCGACCCTCCTTCACGCTGCTTGGCCTCGTCGATCTAGACAGGTAATCCACACCCGACCCCATCCTCGTCCTCCTTCTACATCCCACATGCCCCGACCGCCGGCACGACACCTTCCATCCAAATCACCGACCCATCCTCCAAATAAGCGCCACCCTAATCCATGGTGCACACAGTATAGCCAGGAGCACAAGGAGCATTTGGCAGCGGAGAAGCAAATCGTGGCCACACGACCGGATGAGGTCGCGATGGCTGCCATTCGTGCCGACCCCCAGATCTTGGAGGAGCACCTCGCCATCGAGGCCACCGTCGACACCTCGCACGCCGACGCCACCACGCGGTTGGCTGCTTTAAACTGCAGTTCATGGCATTTTCTCGAGGCCACCGTCGGTGCCTTCGACAAAGACTACGAGGTGTTTTCTCAGCGTGCTCGTGCTTACCTCAACTCAAGAGCCCGTAGGTTGGTCACTGGAGCAGCTCAGGCAACTCACCAGTACGAGGAGGGCACCCATGATGTGGAGGCCTCGCCCTCTTCCAAGTCCAAGGAGCCAATCGTCATTGATATCTCCGACGATGAGGAGTAGCTTGTCTTATTAGCTCACTATAAGGACCTATGTTCAGTTAGCTAGCTACGTCGGTTAAGCATGTTCAGTTTACCTGTTGCATGTGCTGCTCCTGCCTTTCCTTAACAAATTCTAGTGAATTTTCCTATGTACTTTTTCCAAGCAATCTGATCTTCTAGTATATATGTTCTACATGTCGTGCAATGTGGTGCTCACTTATTAACTATTTGGTAAATTTGTTATCGTGTTCAGTTAACTGTTTGGTTCAATTCTGCAATGTGATGTTCAATTCTTGTGGGTGCAATTTTGTATTGTCGTCCATGTGAGAAATAAATCAAATTTGGCTGTACAAAATACATGAGAAACAAATACAATTGCTATATTTCCAAGTTGTCAAGCATGCTTGGTTTGGTTAACTGTCTGATCTTCTATTATGTTATATATTATGCCAGGTGGTGCTCAGTTAATGTTTGGTTCATTTGTTGTGGTGTTTAGTTAATTGTTAGGTTCAATTCTGCAATGTGATGTTCAATTGTTGTGGGTGCTTTTTTTATTGTCTTACATGTGAGAAATAAATCAAATTTGGCTATACTAAATACATGAGAAACAAATACAATTGCTATATTTCCAAGTTGTTAAGCATGCTTGGTTTGGTTAACTGTCTGATCTTCTATTAAGAGTATGTTATATATTGTGCAATATGGTGCTCAGTTACTGTTTGGTTCATTTGTTGTGGTGTTTAGTTAACTGTTTGGTTCAATTCTGCAATGCGATGTTCAATTGTTGTGGGTACAATTTTGTATTGTTATGCATGTGAGGAATAAATTGAATTTGGCTGTACTAAATACATGAGAAACATATACAATTGCGATATTTCCTAGTTCTTAATCATGCTTGGTTTGGATAAATGGCTTTTCCATGTGGCTTGAATTAATATGCTAAATCTGCAATGTGTTTATTTTTTGTCAACATATTTTACTGATAGTATCCAACCCTCACTTAACCTGATCAATAACTACCTTATATGTGTTGCTGGGAAACAATGGGAAGCATTGAGGTTTACAATGGAGGTTTGCGCATGCATGATCCTTTGTCTAATAGCACATTATTGTGCAATTGTAGGAACCATTCTAATATCTAGGTTTTTAACAATTTGGTCTTGCACATGTAGGTCCTGCTGTTAGAGGTTTTGACCCACTGTTCGACCCATTTTGCATATGGGAAATGAGTTGTCCATGAATATCAGTCAAGTCAAGAAACTCCGAAAGATTGTTAGGATAAAGAAACTAGCGACAAAAAACAACAAGATCTTTGTCTGCACGATGAAAAAGACATCAATGCACTACAGGATGGTACTAACTATTATACCTTGTCTTTTTTATTCCTTTGCACCATTTACATATTTAGTGAAGATATTTATGCATATCTTTGTTTCAAGACTTTCCAAAGTAGTTCACTGATGATTACCTCTCAAACCACCTGTATGGTCAGGAGGCGCGGAAGGTATTCATACAACACCCACGGTACAATATTGAAGTCTTCCTCAAGAGGACAAAGGATGGACGGCCAATCATCCACAGGCACTGGCCTAAATTTGCAAGGACCTTCAACATCAATGAAGGCTCAATATTCCCTTCCGCTTCAGCAGTTTTCCATATGAGATTCATCTGTCTATGTCCCGTCTATGATGCTAATTTCCAAAGGTTATAGATTTTGCATCTGAAACTTGGTGTTGGTGTAGTTGTGTAATGGAGTAGCTAGCTATATGCCTATATGATGTAACTGAGTGCTGAAGCTATATATATGATGTTCTACTCTAATGTATTTCAATTATGAAATCCTGGTACCGTAATATGAAAATGAGATATATTGTGTGCCTAATATGAAATGTCAATTTGATTAATAAATGGATTATTAATAATAGGCCAATTAGCCTGCTTATTGGGTTTTTTATTGCAAACGGTTATTCAGATCACAGCGTGGGCGTTGACCTCAGACAACCCACACTGTTTCTAGGAAGAAAATGTGTTGGATTAATGGACAATCACACACGACTTCCTCTTGAAAACTGTTTGCGTTAGGCCACCTTACGCAAAAGTTTTCCACACAAAAAGTGTGTGTGATGGACAGTCTATGCCACACCGTTTCTTCTACGCACCATGCATGCCATTCAATAACGCAAACGATAAAATTGTTAATATCGTCTGCAATGGCAACGCTATCACAGACGGTTTGATAGGGAAAATTGTGTGTGATCTACGTGCTAACGGAAATGTTTGTCTGGGAGTCATCGTGTGGGATGTATGTACAAATGGAAATGAACTTCTTGGATTGACTGTGTGGGATGTACATACGAAGGGAAACATTTCTCTAGGATTCACTGTGTGGGATGTACTTACGAACGGAAACGATTGGGCCTATATAATTGTATGCGATGGCTAGCCCGATTGCACATGAGCTCATTTTGCCCAGCGTGTGTGTTCGGATGGCCTATCCGCAACATTTTCTCGGTCGTGTGGGAAGGACCCCCCGGTTTAAAATGTCGTTGCGGAAAAGGGTTAAAAACCGTTTGTATAGCAGTTTGTTGTACGAGTGTATTGTGTAGGTTTATTCTAAGTTACTTTGCCGTAATTTCTTTATTGTATAGTGTTGGTTTGTTCTTCATTCCTAGTTACCGTATATGCCATCATTAGCTATCAGAAAAGAAACAATGAAAATTTGATGGAGGCGAGCGGGCCGAAACAATCGCCCCTAACAGGCCTACATTTTAGCGGGCCATAATTGGGCCGACCTGCAACAGGCTTTACTTGGGCATGTGCGGACCTTCCATATGTGTCGTTCATGGACACGATGAGCCAGGCCCATAACTCTCATGGGCCTTTAGTGGGCCCATCATTTTAGTTGGGCCCATGTAGCTTCGGGCCATTAACAGGCTGGATATTTTGCTGGCCTATTATGGCCCAGAAGACACCATGGGCGTTTAGCAGGCCAAAAATCATGTTGGGCCTCAATTTTCAAGAGTTGCCCATGAGCCTTTAGCAGGCTGAAATATACCTAGGGCCATTATTGGTCCATATATATGACGGGCCATTATTAGGCCGAAACATATCTCGGGCCTTGGTTGGCCCACTGATATCATGGGCCTTTAATAGGCCAAAAGCTTAGTAGAGGCATTGATACGTCTCCAATGTATCTATAATTTTTTATTGTTCCATGCTATTATATTATCTGTTTTGGATGTTTTATATGCATTAATATGCTATTTTATATTATTTTTGGGACTAACCTATTAACCTAGAGCCCAGTGCCAGTTCCTATTTTTTCCCTGTTTTTGAGTTTCGTGGAAAAGGAATACCAAACGGAGTCCAAACGGAATAAAACTTTCGCGATGATCTTTCTTGGACCAAAAGGAAACCAGAGGACTTGGAGTGCAAGTCATAGAAGCCACGAGGCGGCCACAAGGACGGAGGGCGCGCCCAGGGGGGTAGGGCGCACCCCCCACCCTTGTGGGCCCCTCGTGCGTCTCCTGACCTAATTCTTTCGCCTATATATACTCTTATATTCCCAAACCACCAAAGGCATCCACGAAAAGACTTTTCCACCGCCACAACCTTCTGTACCCATGAGATACCATCTAGGGGCCTTTTCCGGCGTCCTGCCGGAGGGGGATTCGATCATGGAGGGCTTCTACATCAACACCATTGCCCTTCCGATGAAGCGTGAGTAGTTTACCTCAGACATACGGGTCCATAGCTATTAGCTAGATGGCTTCTTCTCTCTCTTTGATTCTCAATACCACGTTCTCCTCGATGTTCTTGGAGATCTATTCGATGTAATACTTTTTTGCGGTATGTTTTCCGAGATCCGATGAATTGTGGATTTATGATCTGCTTATCTATGAATATTATTTGAATCTTCTCTGAATTCTTATATGCATGATTTGATATCTTTGTAATTCTCTTCGAACTATCGGTTTGGTTTGGCCAACTAGATTGGTTTTTCTTGCAATGGGAGAAGTGCTTAGCTTTGGGTTCAATCTTGCGGTGTCCTTTCCCAGTGACAGTAGGGGCAGCATGGCACGTATTGTATTGTTGCCATCGAGGATAAAAAGATGGGGTTTTCATCATATTGCTTGAGTTAATTCCTCTACATCATGTCATCTTTCTTAATGCATTACTCTGTTCTTCATGAACTTAATACTCTAGATGCAGGTAGGAGTCGGTCGATGTGTGGAGTAAAAGTAGTAGATGCAGAATCATTTCGGTCTACTTGACACGGACGTGATGCTTATATTCATGATCATTGCCTTAGATATCGTCATAACTTTGCGCTTTTCTATCAATTGCTCGGCAGTAATTTGTTCACCCACCGTAATATTTTCTATCTTGAGAGAAGCCTCTAGTCAAACCTATGGCCCCCGGGTCTATTTTCCATCATATTACTTTCCGACCTACTATTTTGAAATCTTTTATTTTCAGATCTATAAACCAAAAAACCCAAAAATATTTACTAAATCTTTTGTTTAGTTTTATCTATCTCTATCGGATCTCACTTTTGCAAATAACCGTGAAGGGATTGACAACCCCTTTATCGCGTTGGGTGCAAGATGTTTGATTGTTTGTGTAGGTATTTGGTGACTTGCGTGTTGTCTCCTACTGGATTGATACCTTGGTTCTCAAAACTGAGGGAAATACTTACTCTACTTTGCTGCATCACCCTTTCCTCTTCAAGGGAAAAACCAACCCCAGCTCAAGAAGTAGCAGGAAGAATTTCTGGCGCCATTGCCAGGGTGATCTACACCAAGTCAAGACATACCAAGTACCCATCATAAACTCTCATCTCTCGCATTACATTATTTTCCATTCGCCTCTCGTTTTCCTCTCCCCCACTTCTAAAACGATTTTCGAAAAGTTTGCCTTTTCTTCGCCCCTCTTCCGTTCATCTTCTTCGCTTGCTTTTTGTGTGCTTGTGTGTTGGATTGCTTGCTTTGTCACGATGAATCAAGATAATACCAAACTGTGTGATTTTTCCAACACCAATAATAATGATTTTATTAGTACTCCGATTGCTCCCGCTACTAATGCGAAATCTTGTGAAATTAATGCCGCTTTGCTGAATCTTGTTATGAAAGATCAATTTTCTGGCCTTCCTAGTGAAGATGCCACATCCCATCTAAACAATTTCATTGATTTGTGTGATATGCAAAATAAGAAAGATGTGGATAATGATATTGTTAAATTAAAGCTATTTCCATTCTCACTACGAGACCGTGCTAAAACTTGGTTTTCATCTTTGTATCGATTCATGGAATAAGTGTAAAGATGCTTTTATTTCCAAGTATTTTCCTCCCGCTAAGATCATCTCCCTTAGGAATGATATTATGAATTTTAAACAACTTGATCATGAGCATGTTGCACAATCTTGGGAGAGAATGAAATTGATGATAGGAAATTGCCCTACTAATGGTTTGAATTTGTGCATGATTATATAATTTTTTTATGCCGGGTTGAATTTTGCTTCTAGAAATCTTTTAGATTTGGCCGCGGGAGGCACTTTTATGGAAATTACCTTAGGAGAAGATACTAAACTTCTAGATAATATTATGTTTAATTATTCTCAATGGCATACCGAAAGATCTTCCACTAGTAAAAAGGTGCATGCAATTTAAGAGATTAATGTTTTGAGTGGAAAGATGGATGAACTTATGAAATTGTTTGCCAGCAAGAGTGTTCCTTTGGATCCCAATGATATGCCTTTATCCACTTTGATTGGAAACAATAATGAATCTATGGATGTGAATTTTGTTGGTAGGAACAATTTTGGTAATAACGCGTATAGAGGCAATTTTAATCCTAGGCCGTTTCCTAGTAATTCCTCTAATAATTATGGAAATTCCTACAACAATTCTTATGGAAATTATAATAAGATGCCCTCTGAATTTGAGAATAGTGTTAAAGAATTTATGAGTTCGCAAAAGAATTTCAATGCTTTGATTGAAGAAAAATTGCTTAAGATTGATGATTTGGCTAGGAACGTGGATAGAATTTCTCTTGAAGTTGATTCTTTGAAACTTAGATCTATCCCACCCAAGCATGATATTAATGAGTCTGTCAAGGCTATGAGAATTTCCATTGATGAGTGCAAAGAAAGAACCGCTAAGATGCGTGCTAAAAAAGATTGGTTTGTAAAAACGTGTTCTTCTAGTTTCCGTGAAAATAATGATGAAGATCTTAAAGTGATTGATGTGACTCCTATTGAATCTTTGTTTTCCAATATAAATCTTGATAAAGATGGGACTGGAGATGAGTCAACTTTAGTTAGAAGGCGTCCCAATGATTCGGAGTTTTTAGATCTTGATGCAAAAATTGATAAAAGTGGGATTGGAGAGGTCAAAACTTTAAGTAGCAATGAACCGACTCTTTTGGATTTCAAGGAATTTAATTATTATAATTGTTCTTTAATAGATTGTATTTCCTTGTTGCAATCCATGTTGAATTCTCCTCATGCTTATAAACAAAACAAAGCTTTTACTAAACATATCGTTGATGCTATGATGCAATCTTTTGAAGAAAAGCTTGAATTGGAAGTTTCTATTCCTAGAAAACTTTATGATGAGTGGGAACCTACTATTAAGATTAAGATTAAAGATTATGAATGCCATGCTTTGTGTGATTTGGGTGCTAGTGTTTCCACGATTCCAAAAACTTTGTGTGATGTATTAGGTTTTCGTGAATTTGATGATTGTTCTTTAAATTTGCATCTTGTGGATTCCACTATTAAGAAACCTATGGGAAGGATTAATGATTTTCTTATTGTTGCAAATAGGAATTATGTGCCCATAGATTTCATTGTTCTTGATATAGATTGCAATCCTACATGTCCTATTATTCTTGGTAGACCTTTCCTTAGAACGATTGGTGCAATTATTGATATGAAAGAAGGAAATATTAGATTTCAATTTCCGTTACGGAAGAGCATGGAACACCTTCCAAGAAAGAAAATTAAATTTCCTTATGAATCTATTATGAGAGCCACTTATGGATTGCATACCAAAGATGACAATACTTAGATATATTCTTGTTTTTTTATGCCTAGCTAAGGGCGTTAAACAATAGCGCTTGTTGGGAGGCAACCCAATTTTATTTTTGTTTTTGCTTTTTAGGTTCTGTTTTTCAATAAATAATTCATCTATCCTCTGGTTAGATGTGGTTTTATGTTTTAATTAGTATTTGTGCCAAGTAAGACCATTGGGATAGCTTACAGTGATAGTTGATTTGATCTTGCTGAAAAACAGAAACTTTTGTGCCCAGGAAAATAATTTTTGTAATTCACAGAAGAGTGATTTTGAGTTTATTCTTTTTGCAGAAGATTAATAAACAAATTTCTTAGGTCATACTAATTTTTCAGAATTTTTGGAGTTACAGAAGTATTCGAGATTTCCAGATTGCTACAGACTGTTCTGTTTTTGACAGATTCTGTTTTCTATGTGTTGTTTGCTTATTTTGATGAATCTATGGGTAATATCGGGGGGTATGAACCATGAAAAAGTTGGAATACAGTAGATATTACAACAATATAAATAAATAATGAGTTCACAACAGTACCAATAGTGGTGATTTATTTTCTTATACTAACGGAGCTTATAAGATTTTCTGTTGAGTTTTGTGTTGTGAAGTTTTCAAGTTTTGGGTAAGGATTTGATGGACTATGGAATAAAGAGTGGCAAGAGCCTAAGCTTGGGGATACCCAAGGCACCCCAAGGTAATATTCAAGGACAGCCAAGAGCCTAAGCTTGGGGATGCCACGGAAGGCATCCCCTCTTTCGTCTTCGTCTATCGTTAACTTTACTTGAGGCTATATTTTTATTCACCACATTATATGTGTTTTGCTTAGAGCGTCTTGTATGATTTGAGTCTTTGCTTTTAAGTTTGCCACAATCATCCTTTCTGTACACACCTTTTGAGAGATACACGCATGAATCGTGATTTATTAGAATACTCTTTGTGCATCCCTTATAACTTTTGAGCTAGGCAATTTTGCTCTAGTGCTTCACTTACATCTTTTTAGAGCACGGCGGTGGCTTTATTTTATAGAAATTGATGAACTCTCATGCTTCACTTATATTATTTTGAGAGTCTTTGAAACAGCATGGTAATTTGCTTTGGTTATAAATTTAGTCCTAATATGATAGGCATCCAAGAGGGATATAATAAAAACTTTCATATAAAGTGCATTGAATACTATGAGAAGTTTGATTCCTTATGATTGTTTTGAGATATGAAGATGGTGATATTAGAGTCATGCTAGTGAGTAGTTGTGAATTTGATAAATACTTGTGTTAAGGTTTGTGAGTCCCGTAGCATGCACGTATGGTGAACCGTTATGTAACGAAGTCGCAGCATGAGATATTTTTTGAATATCATCCCTTGTGTGGAGGTCGGGATCGCACGATGGTTAACTCCTACCAACCCTTCCCCTAGGATCATGCGTCTAGTACTTTGTTTCGATGACTAATAGATTTTTGCAATAAGTATGTGAGTTCTTTATGACTAATGTTGAGTCCATGGATTATACGCACTCTCACCCCTCCACCTTTGCTAGCCTCTCTAGTGCTGCGCAATTTTTGCCGGTACCATAAACCCACCATATACCTTCCTCAAAATAGCCACCATACCTACCTATTATGGCATTTCCATAGCCATTCCGAGATATATTGCCATGCAACTTTCCACCGTTCCGTTTATTATGACACGCATCATCATTGTCATATTGCTTCGCATGATCATGTAGTTGACATCGTATTTGTGGCAAAGCCACCGTTCATCATTCTTTCATACATGTCACTCTTGATTCATTGCACATCCCGGTACACCGCCGAAGGCATTCATATAGAGTCATATTTTGTTCTAGTATCAAGTTGTAATTTTTGAGTTGTAAGTAAATAGAAGTATGATGATTTTCATTATTAGAGCATTGTCCCATGTGAGGAAAAAAAAGAAAAGAAAGAAAGAAAGAAAAAGAGAAAGAAAAAAAGATAGAAGAAAAAAAATGAGAGAAAAAGAGAGAAGGGGCAATGTTACTATCCTTTTTCCATACTTGTGCTTCAAAGTAGCACCATGATCTTCATGATAGAGAGTCTCCTATGTTGTCACTTTCATATACTAGTGGGAATTTTTCATTATAGAACTTGGCTTGTATATTCCAACGATGGGCTTCCTCAAATTGCCCTAGGTCTTCATGAGCAAGCAAGTTGGATGCACACCCACTTAGTTTTCTTTTGAGCTTTCATAAACTTATAGCTCTAGTGCATCCGTTGCATGGCAATCCCTACTCACTCACATTGATATCTATTGATGGGCACCTCCATAGCCCGTTGATACGCCTAGTTGATGTCAGACTATCTCCCTCTTTTTGTCTTCTCCACAACCACCTTCTATTCCACCTATAGTGCTATGTCCATGGCTCACACATGTATTGCGTGAAAATTGAAAAAGTTTGAGAATACTAAAGTATGAAACAATTGATTGGCTAAAACCGGGGTTGTGCATGATTTGAGTATTTTGTGTGATGAAGATGGAGCATAGCCAGACTATATGATTTTGTAGGGATAAGCTTTCTTTGGCCATGTTATTTTGAGAAGACATAATTATCTTGTTAGTATGCTTGAAGTATTATTGTTTTTATGTCAATATTAAACTTTTGTTTTGAATCATACGGATCTGAACATTCATGCCACAATAAACAAATTACATGGATAAATATGTTAGGTAGCATTCCACATCAAAAAATCTATTTTTATCATTTACCTACTCGAGGACGAGCAGGAATTAAGCTTGGGGATGCTTGATACGTCTCCAACGTATCTATAATTTTTTATTGTTCCATGCTATTATATTATCTGTTTTGGATGTTTTATATGCATTAATATGATATTTTATATTATTTTTGGGACTGACCTATTAACCTATAGCCCAGTGCCAGCTCCTCTTTTTTCCCTATTTTTAAGTTTCACAGAAAAGGAATACCAAATGAAGTCCAAACGGAATAAAACTTTTGCGATGATATTTCTTGGACCAAAAGGAAACCAGAGGACTTGGAGTGCAAGTCAGAGAAGCCACGAGGCGGCCACAAGGATGGAGGGCGCGCCCAGGGGGTAGGGCGTGCCCCCCACCCTTGTGGGCCCCTCGTGCGTCTCCTGACATAATTCTTTCGCCTATATATACTCTTATATGCCCAAACCACCAGAGGCATCCACGAAAAGACTCTTCCACCGCCACAACCTTCTGTGCCCATGAGATCCCATCTAGGGGCCTTTTCCGGCGTCCTGCCAAAGGGGGATTCGATCATGGAGGGCTTCTACATCAACACCATTGCCCTTCCGATGAAGCGTGAGTAGTTTACCTCAGACCTACGGGTCCATAGCTAGTATCTAGATGGCTTCTTCTCTCTCTTTGATTCGCAATACCATGTTCTCCTCGATGTTCTTGGAAATCTATTCGATGTAATACTTTTTTGCGGTGTGTTTGCCGAGATCCGATGAATTGTGGATTTATGAATAGCTTATCTATGAATATTATTTGAATCTTCTCTGAATTCTTTTATGCATGATTTGATATCTTTGCAAGTCTCTTTGAACTATTGATTTGGTTTGCCCAACTAGATTGGTTTTTCTTGCAATGGGAGAAGTGCTTAGCTTTGGGTTCAATCTTGCGGTGTCCTTTCCCAGTGACAGTAGGGGCAGCAAGGCACGTATTGTATTGTTGCCATCGAGGATAAAAAGATGGGGTTTTCATCATATTGCTTGAGTTAATTCCTCTACATCATATCATCTTTCTTAATGCGTTACTCTGTTCTTCATGAACTTAATACTCTAGATGCAGGCAGGAGTCGGTCGATGTGTGGAGTAATAGTAGTAGATGCAGAATCGTTTCGGTCTACTTGACACGGACGTGATGCCTATATTCATAATCATTGCCTTAGATATTGTCATAACTTTGCGCTTTTCTATCAATTGCTCGGCAGTAATTTGTTCACCCACCGTAATATTTTCTATCTTGAGAGAAGCCTCTAGTGAAACCTATGGCCCCGGGGTCTATTTTCCATCATATTACTTTCCGATCTACTATTTTGCAATCTTTTATTTTCAGATCTATAAACCAAAAAACCCAAAAATATTTACTTTATCTTTTGTTTAGTTTTATCTATCTCTATCAGATCTCACTTTTGCAAATAACTGTGAAGGGATTGACAACCCCTTTATCGTGTTGGGTGCAAGCTGTTTGATTGTTTGTGCAGGTATTCGGTGACTTGCGTGTTGTCTCCTACTGGATTGATACCTTGGTTCTCAAAACTGAGGGAAATACTTACTCTACTTTGCTGCATCACCCTTTCCTCTTCAAGGGAAAAACCAACGCAAGCTCAAGAAGTAGCAGGCATCAATGGGCTGAATTGTACGATAGGCCTTTAACAGGCAAAAGTCAGGTTGGGCTGAATTATTGCCACCGAGATCACGGGCCTTTAATGGGCCGAATGTCGCGTCGGACCATATATGGCCCATGCGCAACATGGGCCATTACCAGGTCCGAAGACACATCGGGCTGAAATCGGCCCATGACTACAGCGGGCCTTTATCAGGCAGAAAACTCACTGGGCTATAATGGGGCCCATAGACTGAGCAAACAATTAACGGGTCCGATCTAGCGGTGGGCCGTAGATGGGACATGTTTAAGCAGGCCGTTAGTGGGTTGGCCCACTAGTACCTGAGTAAATCATATGGGCCTTTGACTGGGCCGGACTTTCTAACCTAAATGGGCTACTATTGGGGCCATGCCACGTGTCTATTTTTCATAGGTCCGTATTGTCCATTGGATGAATGACATCTGTCGCGACGCCAAGCTGACACGTGGTTTCTTACGCCAATGAGAATTTTACACGTGGAAAATCGTGATTGGTCCGGGCTATTAACGGGTTATCGGATCCAAACCAAAACCCGATAGCTTAACGCCAACCCGTTATGGTGGATGCCACGCGTCGGTTAACCTTGACGAAAGCACTTCCATGACTCTCCACTTATGCTCATGGAAGTGGACACTTCAGTGATGATAATTTGAGTATTGTCATGGAACACTTCTGTGACAGTACAAGTATGACTATTTTGATTCTGTCATAAAATCTTCACGGATGTACATGCATGACAGAAAACGTGACCTACTGTGACAAACACGTATCATCACGGAAGTGTTTTTTTGTAGTGCCCGCAGCGAGGGTGAGTGACGGAGGCGCAAAGGACAGCTAGTGAGATAAGGCAGTGCTACTGTTTCCTTTACGTGAATGTTCCGACCAGAGTGGTCAGGACCGACCACTACTCGCGCGCCATCTCCGTATCGCCATGCGAACGATTTCCCAGGTCAAAACATTCTCAAAAAATAGCTCAGTGTTTTTGTCGGGGGGGTGGACCCCAGGCAGGCAACGGAACCCGGATCCCTTTCAAAAACATCGGGGCTAGCAACGCCCCTCAATCCGGCTTGCCCTTGGCCGGATTCCCAGCTCAACCCGGCCAGGTCCTGCAACCCAGCCAAGCCAGTTGGCGCATGCCGACCGACTCCCGCAAGTCAAACCTCCAACAACAAACCAACATGGCTACAGCACGCCCCCCTTTACGCCGGCCCCGGCGGGCGCGGCTGCCGTGCCGACCAAGCCCCCGCCTGGGGTGGGCGGCGTCTTGGGGGCGTGACCTTGTAGCAGGACCGCGCAGCCGTCCCATGATGACAGCATGGCGTGTCTACAATACCCAGCAGCCGGCCGTACCCGCGCCCAGTACGGCCCGCACCCAACGGACCCGGCGAGACCCGCACCCGACGGACCCGGCGAACCCGGCGCCTCGCTGCCGGCTCCAAGTCACTGACAACCCGGCCTCACGCCCATGTAACTTTACCATTGTAACCCTAGGGGGTTGGCCTATAAAACACCCTAGGGGGCCTCCATGCACGGGGCGATCAGAGGAGAACCACACACATACACTCACATCCACCACACGGAGAAGGAGCAGCCTATGCACTGGCCTGCGTTCCTTCCTCCCCAAAACAGCTCTAGGAGCAAGCTTGTATCATCCACATATAAACCACTCTCGGCAGGACTAGGGGTATTATCTCTCCGAAGAGCCCCGAACCTGGGTACGTCTGGTGTCTCGCACTCGCTTGTACCGACCTCGCTTCTAGAGCCCATCGATTGCCTCTTGCCTATCCCTCTCTTTAGCCACCCCGTGGCATCTGTCGTGCGCCCACCACGACAATTGGAACCCCACCGTGGGGCAGCTTGAGGTGCCGGCCGGACTCACATTCCAGATGGGGCCCTTCATCGACTTTGGCGAGCTCAGCATGCACGGCCTGGTCCCTACGCCCAGCGCGGCGCTGGCCGGTTTCGCTGCTCCGTCCGACGCTTCCCTCGGTGCATTGCGTGCCTCTGATGAGTACCCTAGCGGGGTGCTCGATGTCACCGACTCGCCTGTCCCCCTCGGCGACATCTCCGCCGACATGGCGGACCTGTGCGTCCGGGTAGAGGTGCTCATCACCGACTCCGGCTCCACTTCGTCCAGCGCCGCGAAGAAGACCGTTGCTGCCAGGGCCGCAGCGGAGCGCGCCAGCATGGTTAACCCGCTGCGCGCCATGATGCAGAACCTTAGCATTCCCATCGCTACGGACATCAACACCACCAACACCGCCCAGGCCCGGGCCCAGCTCGAGGAGGGGCGCAAGCACCTGCTGGACGAGGCCGAGACGCTTGTCGCCACGCAGCGCCAGTTGGAGTTCATTCAGCGGGAGCGCGACGCTGCGTACGGCTTCACGCTGGCCGCTGTGGAGCCCAACCGGGTTGCCGAAGTGCGGAACCGTGACGCCGCCATCGGCCGCGCACTAGGCGCGATCCCACCCGTCTATGACACCCCCATCAAGAACATGCGTGCCGTGCAGGCGGTCGCTGTCGGCATGGAGCAACTACAGGTCGAGGAGCTGCAGGAGCGCCTGCAGCGCATGACCGAGCTTCTCGGTGCTGCGAACGCGCAGCAGGACCGCCTTGACCATCCCATGGGATCCGTCTCACGCCGCACCAAAGACCCCGAGCAGCCGAACACGGCGTCCTCGCCGCCCCCCAGCGAAGCTCATTCCGGCCGTACCCGAACCCTGCGCAATCGCGCCCTAACGGCCGGAGATGACCTGGGCACCGAGCCGGCTCCGGGACACCGGCGCTGACAAGACCTTCCGCCGCAATCCGGCCGGCGAGGCTGTCCGGCTTCCGCTGACCCAGTCCCCCGCAGCCCTGTCGTGAGCCAGCTGGGCCCGCGTGCCATCGACGATACCGAGCACGTCACAGCATCGAGCAGCTCGCCCTCTCCCTCGAGCTCGAGGAAGACAACACCGTCAGGCTGGTTTGCTTTGGTCCGCGCATCCGGGATGAGCCTTTCCACAAAGGATTCACGCTGCCCTGTGACACCCCCAAGTACAACGGGACCATCAAGCTGGAGGACTGGCTCATCGACTACACCACCGCCATCGGCATCGCGGGCGGCAATCGCCGCCTTGCCGTGCGCTACGCCCCGCTCATGCTCCAAGGTTTGGCCCGCACGTGGTTGAACAGCCTACCAGCCGGCAGCATCAACGCATGGGTTGACTTCGAGCAGGCCTTCATGCGCAACATCACCGGCACCTACAAGCATCCCGGCCGTCCCAGTCAGCTCGCCATGTGCGTACAGAGGCCGACCGAAACCGGCCGCGAGTAGCTCGCACGCTGGATCAAACTCCGGAACAGCTGCGAGGGGGTCCATGAAGTTCAAGCCATCCAGTACTTTGTGAGTGGTTGCCGGGATGGCACCCTCCTCAAGCACAAGCTCTTGCGCTCTGAGCCAACCACCATGGCCGCACTCATGGTCACGGCGGACAAGTATACGCCACCACCGACTCCACCATGAAGATCCAAGTGGTGTTGGACGAAGCCGGCAAGGCGTTGCTTGCATCCTCCTCCAAGCCGGCTAGCGAGAGCAGCCGCCAGCAAAACAACCAGCAGAATAACAAGCGCAAGGCCGATCAGCAGTCCCCCGCTACAACAACCGCCTCGTCGCGGCCGCCGAGCAGGCGCCCGCGGCCGAGCCGGCAGGCAAGCACCCATGAACTAGCAAGACGGCGTGGCTGTGACAGCCCGAGACCGATGCTCCAGTTCCCTTCCATTTATTTTTGTTATTGCCATGTCTTTCAATTGTTTGTTGCCATGATCATGTTAAGTGCATTGTCATATATTTTGTTCTTGCATCATGTGCATCATTGTTATTATTGCATTGCCATTCTTATCATGGATCATAATGCATAGGCATACTTGTTGGCTGTTTTGGTTGTGTGCTTGAGTGTGTGATCAACCCCTACATTGTCTCTTTCTCAACTTCTTCTTCATCTACACCCAAAACCTTGCTTGATCATCTTATTCTCCTTCTTCGTTAATCCATTTAAATTGTGGTATTTTATTTCCTGCACCAAGTTAATGTTCATTCTTTTCCTATAAATTCTCAACCATGCCTTCAACCTCTCTGCCAAATTTCAGCTCCTTTGGACTTGTTTTGGTTGGGTTCAAAAATGGCTCAAGTTTGAATTTAATTCAAACTTGAATTATTTTTATATCCTTAAAAATGTCCAAACTAGTTTATTCAAATTGTGCATATTTCCAGGACTCCATAAATATCTTCATCCCTGCCAAATTCCATATCTTCCCTTGCCTTTCTTTTCTTCCAAGTTTTCTGTCTGAAGAAAAAAGGAAGGAAAGGAAATGTAGCAAGAGAGAGAGCCCAGCTCCAGCAGCAGCAGCCCATCTCCCCAGCCCACCAGCAGCAAGCCACTTCTCTTACCCGTTCAAATCCAGCCCATCAGCACCGTTCCTCTATTCATCGTCTTCTCCCTGTATGGCAGGACATCCAGAGCCTCCACGTCGGCAGTCCGGTCGATTTGACGGCCGGAGCTGCTCCCTCGCGCCCTATAAAGCTAGCCCTCGACCCTAGGGTTTCTCCTCTCTCTATTTTTCCCAATTCTCCTCCCTCTACCGCCGCCGGTAAGGTTTCTCCATGCCACACCAACGCCATGGCCGAGAGGAGGCCGAGCTCCTCTCCGGCTTGAAGCCTTGAACCACGCAGTCCCCTGTCGTCTTCTTCCGCGAGGATCACCATGGCCCTCTCCGCCATCTTCATCCACAGCTCATGCCTCCACACGGTCACCGGAGCTCCTTCCCCGACGTCCTCTCCGTCATCTTCTTCCTCGGGCCAAACCGTCGCCGCCGGCCTTCTTCTTCCTCTGGAGCGACCCATCGCACGACCTCCCCGAGCAGGATCGCTAAGTCCAGTGCCAGGTCGCCTCCCCTGCTTCCTCTGCTTCATGGTCCGAGCACCATCTCCCGATCAGCACCTCGCCACGCCTCGGATCAGCCTCCTCGTGCCCGTACGAGCTCACCTTCCGCACCCCCTCGGTGAGCCGCATCGAATCCCCTCTTTACCGCTTCTTTGCATGCATGTAGTCACCGATCCCGTCGTGTCCGAGCCGCTGTTGCCGTGCTATCGCCATGGCCATTTTGAGCCAAGTCGATTCCATGTCTGCCGCACACCCGCACGCCTTGCTGCACCAGCACACCTCGCCTCGTCGTTTCTTTTGCATCCTCCTGCACACTCTCGCACACACGGGACGCGCAGTAGCCGCAGAGCACCATCCACGCGGCTCCGGTCATCTTCTTCTCCATGTCCGGGGCGAGCTACAGCTCGTGCCCGAACGCCTATGCATCCACACAGCATGCGCGCGCTCCACCGCAGCCGCCCCACTCATGCTTTGCCCCGCGCTCGCGCACATCGCCGTTGTAGCTACAGCCTTGCCTCGCGGCCGAGACATGCTCCTGCTCGAGCTCGTTCTCGAGCCCCTGCTGCACACACGCACACGTCTCTACCAAGCAGCAGCCACTCGCTCCCGCGCCCCCATACCATTCCCGCACCCCCGCCGGTGATCCTCTGCTCCGATGGTCGCCGTCTTCCTCGCCGGCGTGGTGACCCAGTCCTCTGTACCCAATGGAGAAGAAGGCATGGCCTATGAGACAATTCAAAAGAGGCTGAGGCCTTATGTTATCACAACACATGCAGCAGCCTAGTTGGTTCGCTTGCCGCGCCGAGACCAGGAGGTCGTGGGTTCGATCCTAGTCGCCCCCTATTCCTGTTTTCTTTTATTATTATTTTTCTTTCTTCCCTGCTTGTGCCTTTGTTCCAATGACAGGTAGACCCCACTGTCATTCACACACGCACCTAGGCCCACCGGTCATCCCCGCAAAACCCCTTTGTTTCCTTTTTTAATAAATCCAGCGCTTTCCATTTATGGGAAGGAGCCTCTTTCCATTTCGGGCAAGTCCAGATCTAGACATTCCAGATCTGGCAGCTTCCATTTCTCTCTCTCTGTCCATTTTAGGCAGTAATTGACTTGAGGCATTTGTGAGCATTATTCTACAGCAACATATACATGTTATATATCATTTTGGGCTAGAAGAATCTAACTAATCCATTTGTGGCATCCATTTCATCATTTGAGCAAGTTTGCAAACATGTTATTTTTTTACAGCATATGCCATGTTATCATTTTTTATATGATTTTGTGTGATTTTCATATGAGCATTGTTATCACATGATTTGGAGCATAAACATGCCATCTTACTGCTAGATTTTGTTTCATGCCATGATATGTTTTGTAGTGAGTGAAACAAGTTTGCAAACATGACTACTTGAATTTGTTTCTGCCATGACATGCTTATTTTTGCTAAGTCTGAATCTGTCAACATGACTTGCCATTTTGCATTGATGCTATCATCTTATCTATGGGTTTCTGGAACATGTTCAGTGAGGGAGTTTTGTTAAGTGCATTTAGAACTAGCATGCCATAGTCTTGTTTGCCATGATATGTTCTTGTGGCATATAGTTTATTAGCCCTAAACTTTACAATTTGAATATGTTTCTGCCATGTCCAGCATTTTTACCAAGTCTGTTAAACTGTTGTCACTTTTCAGTTTGCCGTGCTGTTTTGATGATGATCTAGTGAGTTTTAGAAATAGTTCAGTAATCATGTTTTGTAGTGGATGTTATGTACTTAAATTCCATGCCATTTGTTTCCATGTTTGAGTGTTGTAGCATATTTAAATATTGCATCCTAGTTGGCATGTTGCTATTTAAACAACTTTGCATTGCATTTTGTTTTACTCATAACTTGCAAACCGCGCATCCGTTTCCAATGATCTTTATATCGCTTTCAGCTAGAATCTTCCAAACTATCCAGTGGCATACTTGGTTTGCCAAGAGTTTTCCCATCTACATCTTGTCACCACATTTGTCCTTCCCGGCATCATATCCCTCGTACCGGTAGCCCCTTAGCTCTGCATGTTGCATTCTTCATATGCATTCATGTTCATCGTACATGTAGCATGTGTTCTTTTCCATGTTATGTTTATGCTTGTGTGTTTACTATGTTGTTTGCTTCTTTCTAGTTGTGCTTCTTCTCATTCTCGATAGTTCATGTTTCATTGCGATCGTGAGGATTCGTTCGACTACGCTTGGTTCGTCTACGCCCGTTCGTCTTCTTCATGGACTCGGTCTTCTTCCTAGCGGGATCTCAGGCAAGATGACCGTCACCTTGGATCTCACTACTATCTTTGCTTTGCTAGTTGTCTCGATGCTATCACTATGTCGCGCTACCTACCCCTTGTTTATCAAGCCTCCCAAATTGCCATGACAGCCTCTAACATTTTCCACCTTCCTAGCAAACCGTTGTTTGGCTATGTTACCGCTTTGCTCAGCCCCTCTTATAGCGTTGCTAGTTGTAGGTTGTTCCATGTTGGGACATGGATATCATGGGATATCACAATACCTCTTATTTAATTAATGCACATATATACTTGGTAAAGGGTGGAAGGCTCAGCCTTTTGCCTGGTGTTTTGTTTCACTCTTGCCGCCCTCATTTCCGTCATACCGGTGTTATGTTCCTTGATTTTTGCGTTCCTAACACGGTCGGCGTTTATGGGCCCCCCTTGAAAGTTCGCTTTCAATAAAACTCATCCAGCAAGGCCCAACATTGGTTTTACCATTTGCCCAACATAATAATAAACATGATAATAAATTTGATGCATAGGGAGTTAGCGCTACCCGAGGTTCGTTATTCAACATAATACAGGGGGGCAGTGCTGATGGTGTTGGTCCCAAACTAGAGCAGCTTGCGGTGCCGCCCCTTGGCAACATGGGGTATTTGGACGCTGTAACCATAGCTCATCCGTCGTGGCCTGAGATGAGATAAGCGCGGCTACTATC
Organism: Thinopyrum elongatum; assembly: GCA_011799875.1. Lineage (NCBI taxonomy): Eukaryota > Viridiplantae > Streptophyta > Magnoliopsida > Poales > Poaceae > Thinopyrum > Thinopyrum elongatum. Next base: position 543,680,591 of record CM022299.1, read on the forward strand.
AGGGTGTCGGCACGTCGGGAGGTCTTGCTGGACTTGTTTTACCATTGTCGAAATGTCTTGTGAACCGGGATTCCGAGCTTGATCGGGTTGTTCCGGGAGGAGGAATTTTCTCCGTTGATCGTGCGAGTTTGTGATGGACTAAGTTGGGACACCCCTGCAGGGTCTAAACTTTTGAAAGCCGTGCCCACGGTTATGTGGCAGATGGGAATTTTTAATATCCGGTTGTAGAGAACTTGACACCAGACCAGAAATAAAATACACCAACCGCGTGTGTAACCGTGACCGTCTCTTTTCGAGTGAGTCAAGAAGAGAACACGGTGGGGTTATGTTTGACTCGTAAGTAGTTCAGGATCACTTCTTGATCATTATTAGTTTGTGACCATTATGCGTAGTTTCTCTTCTTATTCTTGTACTCGTAAGTTAGCCACCATACAATGCTTAGTCGCTTGCTGCAACCTCACCACTTATCCATTCCATACCCATTAAGCTTTGCTAGTCTTGATACCCATGGTAATGGGATTGCTGAGTCCTCGTGGCTCACAGATTACTACAACAACAGTTGTAGGTATAGGCAATGCGATGATCACGACGTGAGAGTGATGTTTACTTGTTTTGGAGTTCTTCTTCTGCTTCTTCTTCGATTGAGGGATAGGTTCCTGGTCGGCAGCCTAGGCTAGCAGGGTGGATGTCGTTCTTGTTTTTCGTTTGTTTTCATCCTTAGTCGGATGCCGCCCTTCTGTATGATGATTGCTATGTATTGATGTATTCTTGTGGCATTCGTATGCCCTTTGTATGTATCCCCTTCTATTATGTAATGGTACGATGTAATGATATCCACCTTGCAAAGCGTCTTCAATATGCGGCTCTATCCTTGGTGGGACCTTCGAGTTCCTCTCGGATAGGATCACATATTGGGCGAGATAAGTTGTTATCAGAGCCTCGACCGACCATAGGAGCCCCCTTGATTGATCGTAGCATGGCCGTGTCGAGTCTAGAAGAAAACTATTTCGGAGTCTAGTTATATCGGAGAGTAGGAATTATTTTTACTCCTTATCCCCTTCGTCGCTCTGGTGAGGAATCGTGACGTAGGTGTTTTGATTCTAGTCCTCTTCCCATTCAAATTTTCTTTAGGATCACGCAGGTGTTTTCCTTCGTTGTCTATCCTTTTTTCAACCGGTGCACTTCTCTTTGAGTTATTCGATCCTCTTCGTATTTGGCAAGATCAATCCTTAGATCTTTCTCCACGACGTTGTTTCTCCGCCCGAAGTTGTCCTTCTTTTTTCCCACCCACCCTCCCTTTTTTCTTCATGGAGTCTGAAGTCTCGAATCTGGCATCCATTTCATTCTTGCGAAGTCTCGTCATTCTTTCCTTAATTGTTTCAACCGGTGATTTCTCGTCTAGTTCGTCATTCTCTCTCTCGTTTTCTTCTCCCGTGAATCAAATTCAAGTTTTTCGGGTTGAGCATATTCCTTTCCTTGGCTCAAATGTTTCCCCTTGCACGTTCGCCTCTCGCCATTTAATTGTTCCGGAGTGCTGAAGACATCTCAGAAGATTCGTGTTTGTGCTCAAATTAATTTGAAGTTGTCACCTCATTCAAGTCTTTCAATCGTTCCGGTGCATCATCTCTTTTTCAATAGTTTTTCAACTGTGGTTCTCTCGAGTGGGCCCTAACCCACAGGTCTTTTCCCAGGATCTTACCTGACTCTTCTTATTTTTTTCTGGAGTTATTCTCAAATTCTTTCCATGTTCAACGTCAGGATGAGTCCTCTTCAGTCGTTTCTCTTCTTCGGGATTTCTTGTTCGTCTCCCTGTCTTTTCATTTTCATCATCCTTTTCTCTTCCGTTTCGTTCCTACGATCTTGGGACGAGATCTTCTGTTAGTGGAGGAGTGTTGTGACACCCCGAGACCGATGCTCCAGTTCCCTTCCATTTATTTTTGTTGTTGCCATGTCTTTCAATTGTTTGTTGCCATGATCATGTTAAGTGCATTGTCATATATTTGGTTCTTGCGTCATATGCATCATTGATATTATTGCATTGCCATTCTTATCATGGATCATAACGCATAGGCATATTTGTTGGTTGTTTTGGTTGTGTGCTTGAGTGTGTGATCAACCCCTGCATTGTCTCTTTCTCAACTTCATCTTCTTCTACACCCACAACCTTGCTTGATCATCTTCTTCTCCTTTTTCGTTAATCCATTTAAATTGTGCTATTTTATTTCCTGCACCAAGTTAATGTTCATTCTTTTCCTATAAATTCTCAACCATGCCTTCAACCTCTCTGCCAAATTTCAGCTCCTTTGGACTTGTTTTGGTTGGGTTCAAAAATGGCTCAAGTTTGAATTTAATTCAAACTTGAATTATTTTTATATCCTTAAAAATGTCCAAACTAGTTTATTCAAATTGTGCATATTTCCAGGACTCCATAAATATCTTCATCCCTGCCAAATTCCATATCTTCCCTTGCCTTTCTTTTCTTCTAAGTTTTCTGTCTGAAGAAAAAAGGAAGGAAAGGAAATGTAGCAAGAGAGAGAGCCCAGCTCCAGCAGCAGCAGCCCATCTCCCCAGCCCACCAGCAGCAAGCCACTTCTCTTACCCATTCGAATCCAGCCCATCAGCACCGTTCCTCTGTTCATCGTCTTCTCCCTGTACGGTAGGACATCCAGAGACTCCACGTCGTCAATCTGGTCGATTTGACGGCCGGAGTTGCTCCCTCGCGCCCTATAAAGCTAGCCCTTGACCCTAGGGTTTCTCCTCTCTCTATTTTTCCCCCTTCTCCTCCCTCTCCTGCCGCCGGTAAGGTTTCTCCACGCCACACCAACGCCATGGCCGAGAGGAGGCCGAGCTCCTCTCCGGTTGAAGCCTTGAACCACGCCGTCCCCTGTTGTCTTCTTCCGCGAGGATCACCATGGCCATCTCCGCCATCTTCATCCGCAGCTCATGCCTCCACACGGTCACCGGAGCTCCTTCCCCAACGTCCTCTCCGTCGTCTTCTTCCTCGGGCCAAACCATCGCCGCCGGCCTTCTTCTTCCTCTGGAGCGACCCATCGCACGACCTCCCCGAGCCGGATCGCCAAGTCCAGCGCCAGGTCGCCTCCCCTGCTTCCTCTCCTTCATGGTCCGAGCACTATCACCCGATCAACTCCTCGCCACGCCTCGGATCGGCCTCCTCACACCCGTCCGAGCTCACCTTCCGCACCCCCTCGATGAGCCGCATCGAATCCCCTCTTTACCGCTTCTTTGCATGCATGTAGTCACCGATCCCATCGTGTCCGAGCCGCTGTTGCCGTGCTATCGCCGTGGCCATTTTGAGCCAAGTCGATACCTTGTTTGCTGCACACCCGCACGCCTTGCTGCACCAGCACACCTCGCCTCATCGTTTCTTTTGCGTCCTCCTGCACACTCCCGCACGCACGGCACGCGCAGTAGCCGTAGAGCACCACCCGCGCGGCTCCGGTCGTCTTCTTCTCCATGTCCGGGGCGAGCTACAGCTCGTGCCCGAACGCCTGCGCATCCACACAGCACGTGCGCGCTCCACCGCAGCCGCCCCACTCATGCTTTGCCCCGCGCTCGAGCACATCGCCGTTGGAGCTGCAGCCTTGCCTCACGGCTGAGACATGCTCCTGCTCGAGCTCGTTCTCGAGCCCCTGCTGCACACACGCACATGTCTCCACCAAGCAGCAGCCACTCGCTCCCGCGCCCGCATACCATTCCCGCACCCCCGCCGGTGATCCTCTACTCCGATGGTCGCCATCTTCCTCGCCGGCGTGGTGCCCCAGTCCTCTGTGCCCGACGGAGAAGAAGGCCTGGCCTTTGAGACAATTCAAAAGAGGCCGAGGCCTTATGTCCTCACAACACATGCAGCAACCTAGCTGGTTCGCTCGCCGCACCGAGACCAGGAGGTCGTGGGTTCGATCCCAGTCGCCCCCTGTTCCTGTTTTCTTTTATTAATTTTTTTCTTTCTTCCCTGCTTGTGCATTGTTCAAATGACAGGTAGACCCCACTGTCATTCACACACGCACCTAGGCCCACCGGTCATCCCTCCAAAACCCCACTGTTTCCTTTTTTTATTAAATCCAGCGCTTTCCATTTATGGGAAGAAGCCTCTTTCCATTTCGGGCAAGTCCAGATCTGGACATTCCAGATCTGGCAGCTTCCATTTCTGTCTTTGTCCATTTGTGAGCGTTATTCTACAGCAACATATACATGTTATATATCATTTTGGGCTAGAAGAATCTAACTAATCCATCTTTGGCATCCATTTCATCATTTGAGCAAGTTTGCAAATATGTTATTTTTTGTACAGCATATGCCATGTTATCCTTTTTTGTATGATTTTGTGTGATTTTCGTATGAGCATTGTTATCACATGATTTGGAGCATAAACATGCCATCTTACTGCTAGATTTTGTTTCATGCCATGATATGTTTTGTAGTGAGTGAAACAAGCTTGCAAACATGACTACTTGAATCTGTTTCTGCCATGACATGGTTATTTTTGCCAAGTCTGAGTCTGTCAACATGACTTGCCATTTTGCATTGATGCTATCATCTTATCTATGGCTTCCTGGAACATGTTCAGTGAGGGAGTTTTGTTAAGTGCATTTAGAACTAGCATGCCATGCTCTTGTTTGCCATGATATATTCCTGTGGCATATAGTTTACTAACCCTAAACTTTACAATTTGAATCTGTTTCTGCCATGTCCAGCATTTTTACCAAGTCTGCTAAACTGTTGTCACCTGTCAGTTTGCCGTGCTGTTTTGATGATGATCTAGTGAGTTTTAGAAATAGTTTAGTAATCATGTTTTGTAGTGGATGTTATGTACTTAAATGCCATACCATTTGTTTCCATGTTTGAGTGATGTAGCATATTTAAATATTGCATCCTAGTTGGCATGTTGCTGGTTAAACAGCTTTGCATTGCATTTTGTTTTACTCATAACTTGCAAACCGCGCATCCGTTTCCAACGATCTTTATATCGTTTTCAGCTAGAATCTTCCAATCTATCCAGTGGCATACTTGGTTTTCCAAGAGCTTGCCCATATCCATCTTGTCACCACCTTTGTCCTTCCCGGCATCCTATCCCTCGTACCGGTAGCCCCTTAGCTCTGTCTGTTACATTCTTCATATGCATTCATGTTCATCGTGCATGTAGCATGTGTTCTTTTCCTTGTTATGTTTATGCTTGTTTGTTTACTATGTTGTTTGCTTCTTTCCGGTTGTGCTTCTTCTCGTTCTTGATAGTTCCTGTTTCGTTGCGATCATGAGGATTTGTTCGACTACGCTTGGTTCGTCTACGCCCGTTCGTCTTCTTCATGGACTCGGGCTTCTTCCTAGCGGGATCTCAGGCAAGATGACCATCACCTTGGATCTTACTACTATCTTTGTTGTGCTAGTTTTCTCGATGCTATCGCTATGTCGCGCTACCTACCACTTGTTTATCAAGCCTCCCAAATTGCCATGACAGCCTCTAACATTTTCCACCTTCCTAGCAAACCGTTGTTTGGCTATGTTACCACTTTGCTCAGCCCCTCTTATAGCGTTGCTAGTTGTAGGTTGTTCCATGTTGGGACATGGATATCATGGGATATCACAATACCTCTTATTTAATTAATGCACATATATACTTGGTAAAGGGTGGAAGGCTCGGCCTTTTGCCTGGTGTTTTGTTCCTCTCTTGCCGCCCTAGTTTCCGTCATACCGGTGTTATGTTCCTTGATTTTTGCGTTCCTAACACGGTCGGGGTTTATGGGCCCCCCTTGATAGTTCGCTTTCAATAAAACTCCTCCAGCAAGGCCCAACATTGGTTTTACCATTTGCCCAACATAATAATAAACATGATAATAAATTTGACGCATAGGGAGTTAGCGCTACCCGAGGTTAGTTATTCAACATAATATAGGGGGGGCCAGTGCTGATGGTGTTGGTCCCAAACTAGAGCAGCTTGCGGCGCCTCCCCTTGGCAACTTGGGGTATTTGGATGCTGTAACCATAGCTCATGCGTCGTGGCCTTAGATGAGATAAGCGCGGCTACTATCAGGGTGTTCGCACATCGGGAGGTCTTGCTGGACTTGTTTTACCATTTGTCGAAATGTCTTGTGAACCGGGATTCCGAGCTTGATCGGGTTGTTCCGGTAGGAGGAATTTTCTCCGTTGATCGTCAGAGTTTGTGATGGACTAAGTTGGGACACCCTTGCAGGGTTTAAACTTTCGAAAGCCGTGTCCGCAGTTATGTCGCAGATGGGAATTTTTAATATCCGGTTGTAGAGAACTTGACACCAGACCCGAAATAAAATACACCAACCGTGTGCGTAACCGTGACCGTCTCTTTTCGAGTGAGTCGAGAAGAGAACACGGTGGGGTTATGTTTGACTCATAAGTAGTTCAGGATCACTTCTTGATCATTACTAGTTTGAGACCGTTATGCGTAGTTTCTCTTCTTATTCTTGTACTCGTAAGTTAGCCACCATACAATGCTTAGTCGCTTGTTGTAACCTCACCACTTATCCATTCCATACCCATTAAGCTTTGCTAGTCTTGATACCCATGGTAATGGGATGGCTGAGTCCTCGTGGCTCACAGATTACTACAACAACAGTTGCAGGTACAGGCAATGTGATGATCATGACGTGAGAGCGATGTTTACTTGTTTTGGAGTTCTTCTTCTGCTTCTTCTTCAATTGAGGGATAGGTTCCTGGTCGGCAACCTGGGCTAGCAGGGTGGATGTCGTTCTTGTTTTTCGTTTGTTTTCATCCGTAGTCGGATGCCGCCCTTCTGTATGATGATTGCTATGTATTGATGTATTATTGTGGCATTTGTATGCCCTTTGTATGTATCCCCTTCTATTATGTAATGGTACGATGTAATAATATCCACCTTGCAAAGCGTCTTCAATATGCGGCTCTATCCTTGGTGGGACCTTCGAGTTCCACTTGGATAGGATCGCATATTGGAGTTGACAGTGGCAACCCGCCATGAGCTTCGAGGAAATGCTCAACGCCCCCTGCAAGCACCACAATGGCGCAAGGTCGTCCACGCACACGCTTCGGCAGTGCGCCATCACCAAGCGCATCATGATAGGCGACATCCCGCCGCCTCTGGCTCCGGCTCCGGGTGCGGGGCAGCCGCCTCCGCCCCTCCCGTGCCCCCGATAAATGGCGCGATGCACGATGAAGTCTACCCCAACCAGAACGCGAGTTGTGTCGTCTTCACCAGCTTTGGTGACGACAAGCATAGCGAGCGCCTGCTCCGGCAGGAGGTGAACACCATCATCCCGGCCATGCCGAAATATATGCACTGGTCGGAGCGCCTGGTCAGCTGGACCCGGGAGGACCACCCGGCCGTCATGCCAAACCCGGATGGCTACGCCCTCGTCCTCAACCCCACCATCATCGCTGCCAAGCGCACTTGCAAGTTCTCGGGTCCTCATCGATGGCGACAGCAGCATCAACATCCTCTACTGCGACACCATGACCAAGCTCGGCATCGAGGCCAAGCACCTAGAGCCATCCCGAACGGTGTTCCACTGCATCGTGCCGGGACTATCCTGCTCCCCCATCGGCTGGATCCAGCTTGACGTCCTCTTCGGCACGAGCGATCATTTCTGGCGCGAGCCTATCTGGTTTGAGGTGGTGGACCTGTCCAGCGTGTACCACGCGCTGCTGGCCCGGCCTGCGCTCGCCAAGTTTATGGTGGTCCCCCACTACGCCTACCTAAAGATGAAGATGTCGGGTCCCAAGGGCCTCATCACCATTGCCGGTGACTACAGAAAGTCCCTAGAGTGCGCCCAAGGCGGCGCCAAGTTGGCCGAGTCACTGGTCATAGCCGAGGAGCGGCGCCAGCTGGACCGGATCGTCGCCTTCCTCCATGAGAATCGGGATATCTTTGCATGGTCCCCAAAGGACATGCCGGGAGTTCCGAGGGAGTACGCCGAGCACAAACTACACGTTCGCAAGGATGCCAAGCCTGCCCGTCAACCCCTACGTCGCTTTTTAGAAGAGAAGAGAAGAACCATTGGTGAGGAAGTCGCACGGCTGCTCGCAGCCGGCTTCATCATGGAAGTGTTTCACCCCAAGTGGCTGGCCAACCCTATCCTTGTCTTGAAGAAGAACAACACCTGGCGCATGTGCATAGACTACAATAGCCTGAACAAGTCCTGTCCCAAGGATCCTTTGGCTCTCCCGCGGATAGATCAAGTGATCGACTCTGCCGCCGGCTGTGAGCTCCTGTCCTTCCTGGATGCTTACTCTGGCTATCATCAGATCAAGTTGGACCCGGCCGATGCCCTGAAGACGTCCTTCATCACGCCCTTCGGGGCGTACTGCGACATCACCATGTCATTCGGCTTGAAGAATGCCGGCACCACCGTCCAGCACTGCATGCAGAAATTCTTGCTGAAGCAACTTGGCCGCAACATCCACGTCTACGTCGACGACATCGTGGTGAAGACCAAGCAGCACCTCACGCTCCTTGACGACCTGAAGGAAACCTTTGCCAATCTGCACCAGTACTAGATCAAGCTCAACCCGAAGAAGTGCGTGTTCAGCGTGTCGGCCGGAAAGCTGCTCAGCTTCCTCGTCTCGAAACGCGGCATTGAGGCAAACTCGGAAAAGATCAAGGCCATCGAGCGCATGCGCAAGCCAACCCGGCTGTGTGATGTCCAGAAATTCACCGGCTGCTTGGCCTCGGTCAGCCGGTTTCTCAGCCAGCTGGGCGAGAGGGCCTTGCCCCTATATCAGCTGATGAAGAAGACGTTGCTGTTTGAGTAGAACAACCAGGCGGATGAAGCGTTTCGGGATCTCAAGCGCATGCTCTCCACTACACCCGTCCTGGCCGCGCTGGCCGACAAGGAGCCACTGTTGCTATACATCACCGCCACCTCGCGGTTGATCAGCACGGTGGTGGTGGTCGAGCGACCAAAGAAGGGCAAGATCCAGTCCGTCCAACGCCCGGTCTACTACCTGAGCGAGGTGCTTTCTGCCTCCAAGCAGAACTACCCGCATTACCAAAAGATGTGCTATGGCGTGTACCTCACCGCCAAGAAGCTGAAGCAATACTTTCAAAAGAATGTCATCACCGTGGTCAGCACGGCCCCCATCGACGAAATCATGGGCTGCCGGGATGCCTCCGGCCGGGTTGCCAAGTGGGCCATCGAGCTGGCCAGCCACACCATCCTCTAGAGCCCCGCACAACGATCAAGTCCCAGGCACTGGCTGACTTCCTCGTCGACTGGACGGAGACCCAGTACCTGCCACCGCCGTCGGATTCAATGCATTAGTGCATGCACTTTGACGGTCCAAGATGCGCTTCGACTTGGGAGCCGGCATTGTGTTGTCTTCCCCGAAGGGCGACCGGATGTGGTACGCGCTTCAGGTCCACTTCGCCGCCCCCAACAACGTCACCGAGTACGAGGCCCTTGTGCACGGCCTTCAGCTTGCCAAGGAACTCGGCATCCGGCACATCCTATGCTATGCCGACTCGGATCTGGTGGTATAACAGTGCTCCGGCTAGTGGGACGCCCGGGATGCCAACATGGCCAGTTACCGCTTCCTGGTCCAACAGCTTTCCGGCACCTTCGACGGCTGCGAGTTCCTTCACGTCCCGCACGCGGAGAACGAAGCCGCCGACACGCTAGCCAAGATTGGCTCCTCCCGGCAAGCCATCCAATCCGGCGTCTCCCTCGAGCACTTGCGCAAGCCGTCTGTCAAGCCGTCTCCAGATTCCGAGTCCATCTTCATCTCGGACGACCCTGCGGTGCCCCTCCCCAACCCAGACCCGGGGGCTGCTGGTCCAAGCCCGGGGACTGCCATCTCCAACCCAGTCCCAGGGGCTGCTGATCCCAGCCTGGGGGCTGCCTTCTCGACCCCGGCACCCATCAACCCCGGCCCGGGGGCAGCTGTGCTCAACCCGGCCGCCGCTGTCCCTGACCCGGGGGCTGCCGCCTCCAGCTCGGGGCCTGCCGCCCCGGAACCCGTCTTGGTGGCCCTCTTCACCGTGGTGACGGCTCCGTCATGGGCCCAGCCAATCCTAGCCTTCCTGGAGAGCGGAGCACTCCCCATGGATGAGACCGAGGCCCGGCAATTGCAGCGTCGGGCATCCACTTACAGCATCATCAACAACGAGCTCGTCCAGCGCAGTGCGACGGGCGTGTTCCAGCGCTGCGTCGAGCAAGACAAGGGCATAGAGATCCTCCTCGACATACATCAGGGTGAGTGCGGGCACCACACCACCTCCAGGTCTCTGGTGGCCAAGGCCTTCCTCCATGGTTTCTACTGGCCCATGGTCCTCAAAGACGCCAAGTCGCTCATCCTCAAGTGCGAGGGTTGCCAACGCTTCAGCAAGCGCAGCCACCAGCCGGTTTCAGCCCTCCAGACCATCCCGATCACCTGGCCCTTCGCCGTCTGGGGGCTGGACATGGTGGGGCCTTTCAAGACCGCTCGAGGTGGCATGACGCACATGCTGGTGGCAGTCGACAAGTTCACCAAGTGGATCGAATCACGACCAATCAAGAAGCTGGACGGGCCAACAGCCGTCCGGTTCGTCAAGGACATCGCGGTCCGCTACAGCATTCCGCACAGCATCATCACAGATAATGGCACCAACTTTGCCAAGGGCGCTCCGGCACAGTACTGCTCCGTCTCCGGCATCCAGCTTGACCTGGCCTCCGTCGCTCATCCTCAATCCAACGGCCAGGTCGAGCGGGCCAACGGCCTAATCTTGTCCGGCATCAAGCCGCGACTCGTCGAGCCACTCATCCGCTCACCCGGCAGCTGGCTTGACAAATTGCCAGCCGTCCTCTGCAGTCTCTGGACGATGCCAAACCGGTCGACCGGGTTCACCCTGTTCTTCCTCGTCTACGGAGCCAAAGCTGTCATCCCGACCGACATCGAGTTTGACTCGCCACGAGTCACATTGTACACAGAAGCGCAAGCCAAGGAAGTCCGCGAAGATGGCGTCGACCTACTAGAAGAAGCATGCCTATTGGCCCTCAGCCGATCGGTCATTTACCAGCAAAGCCTGAGGCACTACCACAGCCAGAAAATCAAGCCCCTCGCATTCCACAAGGGAGATCTCATCCTCCGGCTTGTCCAGTGGCAAGCCGGACAGCACAAATTGGCCTCCCCATGGAAGGGCCCTTTCATCATCAGCAAAGACCTGTGTGACTGTAACACCTACTACCTCATCGATGCACGCAAGCCGAACAAGCGCAAGAGAGATACCGCCGGCAAAGAGAAAAGCCAGCCCTGGAACAAAGAGAAAAGGCGGCCGTCTTCTCGTGCTCTTCCCGGAGGCGGAGGAGCTCGGCTTGGTGGGCCTCCGCCGCCTTGGCGGCCTCCGCTTTTAGCCGCTCCACCTCGGCCTGGAGCTGGCTCTTGTCACCAGCCAGCTGGTCATGCTGCTGGCCAGCTTCAGGAAGCACTTGGTGGGCCTCCGCCACCTTGGCGGCCTTCGCCTTCAGCCGCTCCACCTCAGCCCGGAGCTGGCCGGCATCGGCGACCGCCTGGTCGCGCTGCTGGCCGGCTTTGACCAGTCGGATTCGCAGGTCTGGCACCTCGGCCATGGCGGCTGCGTGGAAGAATCTCAAGTCAAGACGACGGCGGAAAAGAAAGCAACATTACAATTTGACCCAACTGCTTCGCAGTTGGCCCGAATCTCGGGGGCTACATCCAGTGGGTGCGCTAGCGTGCACCCACTAAAAGAGCATGCAAAACTTACCTTCGGCAAGGCGGAGCTCCTCCTCCTTGGCGGCAAGCTGCGCCGTGACTTGGCGGTGCCTCTCCAGAAGCCAGATGTGGATACCGACTCAAAGGCCGTCCAGGTGCTGCAAGAAAGCAAGAATCAGCACGAACCGCAAAGACATTTTTTAAGATTTGACCCAACTACTCCGTAGTTGGCACGAATCTCGGGGGCTACACCCAGTGGGTGCGCTAGCGCGCCCCAACTGACAAGCTCGCAAGACAAGAAAGAAGGCTTACGACTACGGAGCGCTCCAGCTCCCGCGCCCGCTCCAGCTCGCCCTGGGCGAAGGCCTGGATCCGGTCCGAGTGCCCGTGAAGTTGCCGGCGCACGGCAGCCATCACCGCCTCCTCCTGCGTGCGTGGCCCATAGATGGCCCCGCTGGACCCGGCCCGCGCTTGCTGCGACCCGACAACCGAGCTGCTTCCCGGCGCCTGCTCCGGGTTCACGATGGCATGCGATGGCGGGATGATCAAAGCATGCCCGCTTCCCGCCACTGGCTCCCCCGCGGCCAGCATCGACTACGGTGCACCGACCGGCGTTCCCTACGGCGCTCCGCCCAGGGCGGCATCTCCGGTGCGCCCTTCCTCCGCCTGTTCGGCCACGTCAAGCTAGGGTGGGGTGTCTAAGACCATCCTCTCCACCTCCGGGTCATCGACGGCCAGCTCCGGGCTGTGCTCCTCCTTCGCTGGCGGCTCGACGATTGTCTCCGCCGGCTCCGCGCCCTTCGGCATCTCCGGCCATGCCAGCTCCACGGTGGTCCACTCCCTCGTGTCGTGGGAAACCACGGCCACCTATGGGGCCATGAGCCCCTTTTGGTTCGGCGGGGGGATGGGCAAGTTGCACAAAGAGCAGAGAAGCGTCGCGCAGCACGGCAGAGATCACACGGGCAGCCTTTACCCAGGTTCGGGCCGCCGTGAGGCGGAAAACCCTAGTCCTGCTTTGGTGGATTGATGGTGGATAATGGTGGTGGACACAGCACACTCGCCCGGCAATGTCGCTCTGGGGGCAAGAGTGGCTACGCGCGTATGGATATGTGAGGGTTCAACCCTTTCTATCATTGCCATGGGCCTCCTTTTATAGATTAAGGGGTCACCACAGTGGCAAATCAGTCTTTGCATACTGATTACATAGCTAACAGTGCTATCATATCTAACTCTACAGGCTGACAGAGCGCATTAAATGCACCGCTCAGTGTCACATCACAGCTCGCCCAGCAGGCCCTGCCGGGCTGTTTTGCCAGCTTCACGCCTGCTCGCTTGACACGTCTCAGGACGGGTGTCATATGGAGGTGTTCGTTGTAGGAAGTGGCTGCCATGTGGAAGAAAGCAGCAACTTAGTCACCTTGGAGCTCGACACCGCTTTGATTGATGACTTGCGTCGCTTGTGAGGTGGAGCGGTGGAGTGGCTTGCCTCCGCCGGTCCCAGCAGGCCTGCCGGGACGATCTGGGAGCTTGCTTCCAGGGCCAAAAACCCAACCCTGCCGGGCTCGCGTGCCCGGCAAGATAGGTCCTTCCCTTAGCGATGCCTCATTCCTCTGGCTCACCTTGGCCTTCTCGACTTGCACTTGGATCCTTCGAAGGAATTGATCCTCCTTGTTTGGTCTGATCTTGGTCTCGTAATCTTGTCTCTGGACTGTGCATAGTCCGTGCAATAGACCCAGGGTCTGTTGCACCGACAGGAGCCCCCAGGCCTGGCACGGACGCGCCGCTGGGCGTCGTCGGGGTAGGCCCTAACTAGTGCACAGGCAGAAATGTAAGGGCGGCTCCGCCCTTTGAGATCTTCTTTGCTTCTTCATTAACCTAAGCTCGGGTTAGTTTCCGGCAGTGCCACTGCCCGCGCCTACTCTCCGGTTTCTTCCTCTTAGCCCGTCGACGGTGTCCTCCTAATCATGGGGAGGCGCCGAATCCTAGCCAGGCCCGCCTTCCGCCTTCTCTGTTCCTTCCTGCGATTTCCTGAAGGAGATGGACAAGGGTAAAGGCATCACGGGGCACTTATCTTTTTTTTAATCTTAAACATGTAGGCATTTGCCAAATTTTAGTTCAAATAATGTAATCTTTTGTATCCATGTTTATGTTCCATGAGATTTGTACTTGTTGATCAGCATATTAATGAAAAATATAAGCTTTGCCGGGCACTTGTGCATGTACGACTTCCATGCAGAGGTGAAACGCCTCCATACTTTCATGTAAACAAGTAGATCCCGGCAAGCTACCTTGCCGGCACCCCATAGGACTATTGCCATGAGGTTGAGCCTGCCGGGCGCGGAACCCATTGGGAGAGACCAGCCCCCCACCAACCCCTTTCAGCCAAAGGCCACTACGACCATCCTGACCGAAGCAGTGTTCGTGTCAGTAGATGGGAGCACCTTTGTTTCCGAGGCGGCGAGGTTTTCATATGCACAGGTCCTACTCACGAAACATGTATGGATAAGAGATGGAACTTATCTGTTTGGCTTGCCAGAGACCGCAGTGCTGGCTTGTCTTCGCATCCTCTTCCCAGGACTAAGTCCACGGAAGGAGCCTGCAGTTTATGCAAATGAAGATGATGCCAGATGCAATGTATCTACATGATCATGCAACCTATCTACATGAATCATGTGATGCTTATGATATGCTTATGCATGCATGCAACTTGTCGGGGGCCCCCAGTGGTTCATTTATTTCTCTGTTGCTCAGGGTCTGCGCCTGGCTTTGTACAAGGGGTTACATGTAGCTGACGCAAGGCCTGTACAAAAGGGTGGCTGCCGGGCAGGGCCCGACAGCCGTGCCTTACGGGTAGAACTTGCAGAGATGCTCAATATTCCATGAGTTTTGCAATTGAATGCCATCTCCGGTCTCCAGACGGACTGCGCCAGGTCTGGTGACTCGTACTACCCGGTAAGGGCCTTCCCACTCGGCGACAGCTTGTTTGTACCCTTGGCGGACTAAACGCGCCTAAGGACAAGGTCGCCTTCCTCAAAACACCGGGCATGAACCCTGTGGCTATCATAGCGATGCAGGGCTTGCAGATAGCGTGCAGCACGCGTAGCAGCCCGGAGACGGTTCTCCTCGAGAAGCATGGCGTCGTCACGCATGTGCTGTTTGTCGGAGTAAATGACCACGGGTAGCCCCATCAGCTCCCTTTGGTATTTCAAGACATCGGGGCAGGCTGCGCCCCTCAAACATCAAGGACAAATGCCGCCTTCTTGAGGCCGGCTGGTCCAAGCAGCCGGTTGCCGGTAGGCGGCGGAGTCCACAAGACAGCCATGAAGTGGGCCGACTCCTGGCAGGCGGCCTCCGGGGATGCCGAGTCCTAGCAGGCGGCCCCTCGCGCCCTCAAAGTCAGCGCCAACATAAACATGATGAGACAGGGCATGGCTACAGTATAGGCCTGCCACCCCCGAATCCAAGACAGGGCGTGGCCACAGTACTGCGTACCGAGAAGGCATCCTGCGCCCAGCGCAGGACTGTTGCCATGCCACTCATGACGTCACCCATGGCAGAGGGAGCCATGCTCCCGTGACAGGCGGTCAGTACGGCCCACAGGCGGCAGGCCCTCCTTGTCCGTGACAAGCCAGAAGGTGGCAAGCCCAGACCAGTCGGCTCAGTGGCAGGCCGGCTCCCAGCAGGCGGCCCTCCTCCTCCCTCGAAGTCCGTGTGCCATTAACCAGATACGACATGGTATGGCTATAGTGAGTTCCCGCCAGGCGGCGGGACTGTATCCACGCTCCCCCTAACGAGGCCTTCGTCATCAGGGGTAATGCTACAGCATAAAGCCGTCAACGCGGCCCGTGGACGGTGGGACCCACCTGTCGGCTGAGATCACGACAGTCGGCGGACCCACCAGGCGGCGGGCCTCGGCGGTCGGCGGAGAAGCCGGTGACCAGTGACGCTGACTGCCGGGCCCCACATCTGGCCAGATTACCATTGTACCCCTGGGGGGTAGGCTTATATAAACCCCCCAGGTCACCCCATGCAAGGGGTTGGCTCTTTGGCAGAGGCCTCGTCGAGCACTCATAGCACCACACACACACGCAGAGAGAGTGGAGTAGGGCTAGCCTTGCCCTTCTTCCTCCTCCAGCCAGGTAGCTCAAGGACCAAGCTTGTAGCCACCTGTTGAAATAGTGATCATGCGGAGACCCCGCAGAGCAGGATTAGGGGTGTTATCTCCTAGGAGAGCCCCGAACCTGGGTAAGATTCGCAAGCGTACGCGGTCTCGCTCACTCCCGCTTTTGGAGCCCGGCGACGTACTTTTGTCCCCATCCACGATAAGCCATCCCCTGGCATGTGGCGCACGATATCCCCGACATTTGGAGCCCACCGTGGGGCTAGGTGCACCGTCGTCCGGAAACACGTTCTAGACGGGAACCCTCTTCCTCCCTGGCGATCGCAGCCAGCCCGGCACGCCCGACGGTGTTTGCGCCAACACGCTGCACGGCGTGGAAGTTGTTTGCGCCGCAAGCAACCTCGCTGATCTCATCGGCGGGATCCGCCTCTTAGATGAGCCCGCACTCGACGCGGGCGCAGCTAGCTCCGAGAGCTGCCTCGTCGATCTCCTCGGCAAGCTTCACATCGCCGACGAGCCGGTCTCCGACCAGGAGTCCGTTGGCTCCACCGACCTGCTCGTCGACATAGTCGTCGACGCCGACGTCTCGCTTCCTGATGACTTACCCGGTGACGTGGTGGTCTTCGACGACCCACTTCCCGCTGCAGACAGCAGCGCCGGCACCAGCACCGTCACTAAGGTGCTGGTCATCAGCCACGACGGAACCTCCGACCAGGCCAACCGAGACCCGTTGCAGGCGGCAATGCGGGACCTGTCCGCTCCCGTAGCACCCGGTGCGAGCGGTGAAATGCTGGAGGCATGCCGTATCACACTTCTCGACAACGCCAACAAGTTGGCGGCCATGAGACGCCTCACCGAGGCTTACCACCGCGAGATCGACCGCGCCGTTTGCGGCACACCGGCTGCTGACGAGCCCAGCCGCGTGGGCACGGTCCGGCAGCGCGGCGCCGCCATCGCCAGCATGTTGGGGGCCGACCACCCGGTCTACGCCACGCCCATGGAGAACTTGCACGCCGCCCAGGCGGCGGCAGACGAGCTGGACCGCCTGGAGGGCGACGAGCGTCGCTGCATGACGGAGCGCGTCCAGTAGCTCATCGACGCGGCCGCCGCGCAGCAAGAAGTTGGCTGCCTCATGGTGGAACCCGGCCTACAGGCTGCGAACCTTCCCCCTCGCCGGGAGCACAGCGCGACCTCCCGAACGCCGACAGCCGGCGCCCGCGACCGAGGAGACCCAGAGCCGGCTGCTAGCCGCAGCCGCACCCGCATCTCCATTGAGCACGACCAAGACAGCCACCCACGAGCAGTAGAGCGACGGGACGATCGTCAGCCCCCTCCCCCGCGCAGGGAGAGGCGCGCCTCTCCGCCGCCTGTCGAGCATCCGACTCTCGGGCGCCGGCTGGGCCCCCGCGAAGGAGTCGGAGAGAACGACGCCTGCAACCGGATCGACCGCTTGGCTCGGTCCCTGGCGTTGGAAGAAGAAGATGCAATCGGCCCGCATTGTTTCGGCCCCCGCATTCGCGACGAGTCCTTCCCCAAAGGGTTCTCGCTCCCTCGGGACACTCCTAAGTACAACGGCTCTGTGAAGACGAAAGATTGGCTGGTCGACTACTCCACTGCTGTCAACATAGCGAATGGCAGCAAGCGTGTCGCCGTGAAGTATGTTCTGCTCATGCTCCAGGGCACGGCCCGGACATGGCTGAACAGCCTCAAGCCCAACAGCGTCAACAGCTGGCTAGACTTCACCGAAGTTTTCATCCGCAACTTCACCAGCACCTACAAGCGGCCGCCCAAGCCTCGCCAGCTCTCCCTGTCCATCCAAGGCCCGATCGAGTCCACCCGCGAATACTTAACGCGGTGGGCCGAGCTGCGCAACTCCTGCGAAGGGGTTCATGAGGTGCAAGCCATTGAATACTTCACTGCCGGGTGCCGAGAGGGCACCCTACTCAAGCACCGGCTCCTCTGCGACGAGCCGGCCACGCTCGATGAGCTGTTGATCATAGCGGACAAGTACGCCACTTTCGACTCCTCCATGAAGTCGGAACTCCGAGTGGATGCGTCAGGAAAGATGCTCCCTCCGGCTCCTCAGACACCGGCTGGGGATTCCAATCGGCGCCAACAGTCAAACGACAACAAGCGCAAGGCCCCGCAGCCGGCTACCACCAGCCGGCAGGTGGCGACAGTCGAAGACCAGCAGCCAGAAGAGCAGCCCGGCCCCAAGCGCCAGAAGGGCGGCAAGCCTGCCTGGTTGCCCGCCTTCTCGTTTGAGCAAACCCTCGACTCTCCCTGCAAGTTCCACAGCGGCGCGAAGCCATCCAACCACACCACCCGGAAGTGCCACTGGCTCACCCGCATCGCCAGAGGCAAAGGACTGCCTCCGCCGCCTGCTAGCCCGCCGCCTCCGCCTCCCCAGCAGTCGACGGTCCGACCAATCGGTGCGATCCAAGACGAGTTTCCTAAAGAGCATGGAGCTTACGTCGTCTTCACCAGCGTGACTGACGATAGGCACAGCCGGCGTCAACAGCGCCGAGAAGTGAATATTGTCGCCTCTGAAGCCCCAGAGTTCATGCACTGGTCGGAGAAGCCGATCAGTTGGAGCCGAGCTGACCACCCGGAGGTGATGCCTTCTCTGGGTTCCTATGCCCTGGTGTTGGATGCCACCTTCGCAACAGAGAGGCGAGCTGCTCGTTTCTCCCGAATTCTGATAGACGGCGGTAGCAGCATCAACATCCTCTACCGCGACACCATGGAGAAGTTGTGCATCAAAGAGAAACAGCTCCAGCCCAGCCGGACTGTCTTCCATGGCATTGTGCCTGGCCTATCCTGCTCACCAATCGGCAAGATCAGGATAGATGTCCTCTTTGGAGACAAGAGTCACTTCCGCCGAGAGCCAATCTGGTTCGAGGTGGTTGACCTTGAGAGCCCCTACCACGCATTGCTTGGCCGGCCTGCTCTGGCCAAGTTCATGGCGGTCCCCCACTACGCCTACCTCAAGATGAAGATGTCGGGCACCAAGGGCATTATCACCATAGCCGGCGACTACCAGAAGTCTGCCGAGTGTGCTGCAGCCAGCAGTCGGCTGGCCGAGTCCCTTGTGATTGCTGCCGAGAAGCAGCTCCTTGACCGGGTTGTGGCCATGGCCGGCAAGCAGCCGGACCTATCGCCAGATCCCAAGGAGTCAGAAGCTCAGGGCTCTTTCCAGCCGGCCAAAGAAACCAAGAAGATACCCTTGGACCCAGAGCACCCGGAGAAGTTCGCTGTCATAGGAGCTCACCTTGACAGCAAATAGGAAAGCGAGCTCGTCGATTTCCTCTGTGAGAATCGGGACATCTTTGCATGGTCTCCAAAGGACATGCCGGGTGTTCCGACGGATTTCGCCGAGCACAAGCTACATCTCAGAGCAGATGCAAAACCAGTCAGGCAACCCCTCCGCCGCCTGTCGGAGGAGAAGAGAGGAATTGTGGGTGAAGAGATAGCCCGGCTTCTAGCAGCCAGCTTCATTATGGAAGTATTCTTCCCAGAGTGGCTAGCCAACCCAGTCCTTGTACTAAAGAAGAACAACAAATGGCGCATGTGTATTGACTACACCAGCCTCAACAAAGCTTGCCCGAAGGATCCGTTCGCCTTGCCTCGGATTGACCAAGTGATAGACTCCACAGCCGGATGCGAGCTGTTGAGTTTTTTGGATGCCTATTCGGGGTACCACCAGATTAAGTTAAGCCCGGCCGACCGCCTGAAGACCGCCTTCATCACACCATTCGGAGCCTTCTGCTACCTGACCATGACATTCGGCTTGAGAAATGCCGGTGCCACATTCCAGCGTTGCATGCAGAAGTGCCTCCTCAAGCAACTCGGCAGAAATGCCCACGTCTATGTAGACAATATTGTGGTGAAGACAGACAAGCGCGGTACCCTCCTAGAAGATCTCAAGGAAACTTTTGATAATCTGCGCCGTTTTCAAATCAAGCTCAACCCAGAGAAGTGTGTCTTTGGAGTACCAGCCAGCCAGCTCCTCGGTTTCCTTGTCTCAGAGCGCGGCATAGAGTGCAACCCTGTCAAGATCAAGGCCATCGAGAGGATGGAGAGGCCCACCCGACTGCGAGACGTTCAGAAGTTCACCGGCTGCTTGGCATCCATCAGCCGCTTCATCAGTCGGCTGGGCGAGAAGGCTCTTCCCCTGTACCAGCTGATGAAGAAGACCACTCATTTCGAATGGAACGACAAGGCGGACGAGGCATTCCTCCAGCTCAAGAAGATGTCGACCACGCCGCCCGTCCTGGCCGCTCCGGCTGCCAAGGAGCCCATGCTTCTCTACATCGCCGCCACCAGCCGGGTGGTCAGTACAGTTATGGTGGTAGAGCGCCAAGAGGACAGCAAGGCGCTGCTGGTCCAGAGGCCCGTCTACTACTTGAGTGAGGTGCTGTCAGCTTCCAAGCAGAACTACCCCCACTACCAAAAGTTGTGCTATGGCGTGCATTTTGCCGCCAAGAAGCTCAAGCCATACTTTCAAGGGCATCCCATCACGGTCGTCTGCACCGCCCCGCTTGCGGAGATCATAGGCAGCAGAGACACATCGGGCCGAGTGGCCAAGTGGGCCATCGAGCTGGCCCCCTACACCATCTTCTACCAGCCTCGCGCCGCCATCAAGTCCCAAGCACTGGCCGACTTCCTCGTCGACTGGGCCGAGACCTAGTACCTGCTGCCAGCTCCAGACTCCACTCATTGGCGAATGCACTTTGATGGCTCGAAGATGCGCACCGGTTTGGGAGCTGGCGTCGTCCTCACCTCTCCCAAAGGCGACAAGCTCAGATACACGCTGCAAATCCACTTTGCCGCCTCCAACAACGTGGCCGAGTATGAGGCGCTAGTACACGGACTCCGGCTGGCCAAGGAGATTGCCATCCGCCGGATTCTGTGCTACGGCGATTCGGACTTGGTGGTCCAACAGTCGTCCGGCGACTGGGACGCCAAGGATGCAAACATGGCGAGCTATCGCTTCCTCGTCCAGCAGATCAGCGGATATTTTGATGGGTGCGAGTTCCTTCACGTGCCACGGGCCGACAACGAGCAAGCAGACGCCCTGGCATGGATCGGCTCCACCAGGCAAGCCATACCAGCCGGCGTGTCCCTTCAGTGCCTCCGCAAGCCGTCTATAAAGCCTTCCCCGGAATCAGAATCCATCTTCATGCCAGCTGCTCCCGAAGCAGTCGGTCCCGGCCCGGGGCCTGCAGCAGCCGGCCCGGGGACTTCAACAAGCGCCACGGGGACTGCAGCAGTCGCACCCGGCCCGGGGGCTGCAGCAGCCGGCCCGGGGACTTCGGCAAGCGGCTCGCGGACTGCGGCAGTCGCACCCGGCCCAGGGACTCTACAACCCGGCCCGGGGGCTGCAGCGGCCGTCCCGGGGACTTCAACAACGCAGCAAGACGCGGCCGACTCCGCCCCACCACCCCCAGACCCAACCGCCCTAGTTTCGGTAACCGTAATGACAGTGGATGAAGTCAAAGCACCATCATGGGCGCAGCCCATCCTCAACTTTCTGGTAGGCGGAGAGCTGCCAGTTGATGAGATTTTGGCCCGGCAGGTGCAACGCCGGGCAGGAGCTTACACGATAGTAAATAGAGAGCTTGTCAGGTGCAGCGTGACCGACGTTTTCCAACGCTGCGTCGAACCAGAGAAAGGCAAGGCAATCCTCAGAGACATACACCAAGGCGAGTGCGGCCACCACGCGGCCTCCAGATCCCTTGTCGCCAAAGCTTTCCGCCATGGTTTCTTCTGGCCGACTGCTTTGGAGGACGCCAAGGATCTGGTCAAGAAATGCAAGGGGTGCCAAAAATTCAGCTCCAAGCAACATCTGCCGGCTTCTACACTCAAGACCATCCCCCTTACCTGGCCCTTTGCCGTCTGGGGGATGGACATGGTGGGCCCATTCAAGACAGCACGCGGTGGCATGACCCATCTGCTGGTCACCGTGGACAAATTCACCAAGTGGATTGAAGCAAAACCAATCAAGAAACTAAATGGTCCGACTGCTGTGACCTTCATCGCGGATCTCACAGTCTGGTACGGTGTACCACACAGCATCATCACCGACAATGGCACTAAGTTTGCCAAAGGCGCCTTGGCCCATTTCTGCTCGACGCAGGGCATCCGACTGGACTTAGCGTCCGTTGCCCATCCGCAGTCAAACGGCCAGGTAGAACGAGCAAACGGCCTCATCTTATCCGGCATCAAACCCCGACTGGTCGAGCCACTGGAGCGCTCGGCCGGCTGCTGGATCGACGAGCTGCCAGCCGTCCTCTGGAGTCTCCGCACCACTCCGAACAGAGCAACCGGTTTCACTCCCTTCTTCCTCGTATACGGGGCCAAGGCCGTCATCCCAACTGACATCGAGTTCGACTCGCCTCGCGTCACCATGTACACGGAGGCGAAGGCGAAGGAAGCACGAGAAGACGGCATCGATCTACTAGAAGAAGGCCGGCTGTTAGCACTCAGCCGGTACGCCATCTACCAGCAGAGCCTGCGCCGCTACTACAGTCGGAAGGTCAAGCCACGATCCTTCCAAGAGGGAGACCTTGTGCTCCAGCTGATCCAGCGAACAGCCGGCCAGCACAAGCTCTCGGCCCCTTGGGAAGGCCCCTTCATCATCAGTAGAGCCTTGGGCAACGACTCCTATTACCTCATCGACGCGTAGAAGCCCAGGGCGCGCAAAAGGGACGATTCCGGCAAGGAAGCAGAGCGCCCATGGAACGCAAATCTTCTCCGAAGATTTTACAGTTAAATACAGTATGTACCACACTACCTTTTGTACTAAGGGCAAAGGCATCGGGTCCCTCGAGGAGCACTCGGGGGCTACCTTTCTTATCTGTATGATAAGTTTCATGCCTATGAGTATGTTATTTCATTCCTCCGCCCGGCACCGGGTCCGACCAGTCAGCCCGGGGGCTTGCCGCCTTGTACTATGTTGGCACTACCTGCAGTCGGACAAGTAGTGTGCCGGCATGTAAGCCCACCCTTGCCATAAGCCGCAGCTTGCAGAGCGACTGTCTGGCAGGCAAGAGTCAAAGGCAAGAAATGGTGCTCACATGAAAAATCTCTAAGGATGAAAGCACCCACATAGGCCAAGTCGGCTCCTCGCCTAGCCATCCGGTTGCTGAGCAGCCGGCCGGCAGGCTTCTCACTTAAATTGCTGCGTTCTAAGCGGCCAAAGTACTTGTCTTCCCTAAATGGCCAAGTACTTGACCTGGCCAGCAGACCGAAGAATGGCTGTCTGGCCAGCAAGACGGCAGCCAAGGGAAAGCGGCAAAGGAAAAAGCCAAAAGAACAGAAAGCAAGACAAGTCAGAGCTCGGCGAAGCACATCTTGTGCGAGAATTAAATCACATAGCAAGAGGCCCTCGGCCAGCATTCAACAAAGTTTGAATACACCCAGTGGGTGGAACTGCGCGAATTTAACAAAGTTTGTTCTAAAGATTACCAAAGCAGGAAAAGATAAGATAAGTTGGCAGCCTAGGCCAAATGAGCAACAGGCGGGTCCGGCAGGTTGGTGGAGTCGGCGGCGCCAGCTGGTGGAGTGGCCGTCTGGCGAGTCTCGGCTTGGTCGCCTTCAGCAGCAATCGGTGCACTCGTGTGACGCCTGGATATTTAAGCTATAGTAATTCCTTGTTAATGATGCCACATCACCGCAATTACTGTTGCTAATCTCGCGTTAGTTCAGAACCGATCCAAATTCAACTTTGAATTAAAGTCAAACGGTAAAAGTTTTCAAACATAAAAACTAAAATGTTCGGGTTGTGTCAGATAATGCATATGTAATTATGGTGGAGAAACCACCCTTTTAAAAAATGTTTAAATACTCTAAAATGTATAAAACAGCAGCAAAAACAATTATTTAAATGCTTTTAAAATAATAAACAATTACAAACTATTTTATTTTAGGTGCCAAGTTAATTGTGGCAGTGACATATTTATTAATACTATTTTAGATACAACTTTTGTATTTTATAAAAACTAAAAAATAATAAAACAGAAAAGAAAAATAAATAAAAAGAAAAGAGAGGATTAAAACAAAATAAAAAGGAGAAGAACCCCCCCCCCCCTCCCCGCTGGGCCGTGGCCCAGCTGGCCACTGGGCTAGCCAGGCCAGCCCAGCGGCCCCCTCACCCTTGGCTTATCCCCCACCCCCCCTGGAACCCTAGAGCCCAATCGTCACTCCTCCCTCGCTCTCCTACCCCCCCCCCCCCCCCCCCCCCCCCCCCGCCTGGATCGGGATCGGGCAACCCCCATCGCCCTCCCTGCCCCGATCCCGTCGCCGCCCGAGGACCTCGTCGACGCTGCCCCCTTCACCCATTGACCAACAAGCGCCCCCGCAGCTCGCCATCTTCGTCGTCTTCTCCACGCGCGGGCGCTGGACGCCATCGCCATGCATGTCGCCGTCGACCGACCCCCAGGCCCCTCGACCCCGACCCCATCCAGCTCGCTGTGAGCTCCCACTTCGCGCCCCCTTCTCCCCTCCTGCTCATATTTGTGTCCCGCCGTGTTCTTGCACATCGCGGCCAGTCGCGCCCACGGCCATCGCAACTGCCCGCGTCCACCCATCACTGGACCCCCCCCTCGCTCGCTCATGATTGCCGCTGTCGGCGAGCGCCCACCTGCGCCTGCGCGTGTCCCGCCAGTCCCGCCACGCCTGCTCTCTTGCTACTGCTCGCCCGAGCGCCATGACCATCCCTGTCGTTGCGTCCTGCCGCTCGCATACTGCACCTGCCGCCGCGCCTACTACTTCTGCTTGCGCCGTGTCGGGGCCGTCCTGCGGCCGTGCGCCCCACTGCTCGCCCGCATCGGCGCCCTGCTCCTCTGCCGCTCCGTCCCGCCTCCGCCACTGCTGCCGCCTCCGCGCGCGCAAGCCCCCGTCCCCTAGCCCCGCTCTAGTCGAGCTCGCGCCACCACCGCCATCCTGCGGCCAACTCCGGCGCCACGCCGACCGGACCTTTCGCAACCCCCCCCCCCCCCCCCCCCCCCCCCCCCCCCGCTTCACGCGTCGCCCGTCCTGCCGTGCCTGTCGGCCTGGCACTCCACGGCCCGGCCACCCCCCCCCCCCCCCCGCGCAGCGCCGTTCCGGCGCCCTGCCGTCGCCGTCGCCCTCCCCCTGGTTGGTAGGGGTGGGCGCCCCTTTCGGGCTGGGCGTTAGCGCCCGCTAACCGCGCCCGTTAAGGCCTCCCTGGGCCACTGGCTAGGGGCCCCACGCCCGAACATAAAAGAAAAGGAAAAGAAAATGTAATTAAAAATAATAATAAAGATAAATAATTAATAATTAATTAACTTAATTAATTATGTTTCAATTAACTAATTAAGATTAGTTAACCAAATTAACTAATTAACCTAATTAACTACTGTTAATTAACTAAACAGTCTATGACATGTGGGACCCACCGTCAGTTTGACCGGTCAACGGTCAGAGTTGACCGCTGACATCACGCTGATGTCATGCTGATGTCTTAAATGTATTTTCAAATTAAATTAATAATATTAATTTAAAAATTGTTTAAATCTTTAAAAGTTAATATAAAATAAACCGTAGCTCGGATGAAAATACTTTCTACATGAAAGTTGCTCAGAACGACGAGACGAATCCGATTACGCAGTCCGTTCGTCCGTCACACATCCCTAAAATAGCTAACATCCAACCGTCCCCCTCCGGTCATCTGTCTGACAAATGTCCGGAACCAGGAAAACTTTCCCGGATGGGATCCCCCTTTCTCGGTAACGTGCAACCCTACGTTAGAACACACCCGGCACTGCATATTGTCATGTCATACTTTGTGTAGCATTGTTTGCTTTGTATTTACTTTTTCCTCCCCCCCTCTTTCTCTCTCGATAGATGCTGAGACCGCTGACGACGCTGCCATGAACGACTACAGTGTTGACGACCCGTCCTTCTCTGCCGAGCTTCCAGGCAAGCCCCCCCTTGATCAACCTAATATCGCCTATTCCTTCTCTCTACTGCTTGCATTAGAGTAGTGTAGCATGTTACTGCTTTCGGTTAAACCTATTCTGCTGCATAGCCTATCTTTGCTACTACTGTTGATACCTTACCTGCAATCCTAAAATGCTTAGTATAGGTTGCTAGAATTACATCAGTGGCCCTACACTCTTGTCCGTCTGCCATGCTATACTACTGGGCCGTGATCACTTCGGGAGGTGATCACGGGTTTATATTATATACTATTACATACTTATGTTTCTGTTCGGAGATGGGGGCTGAAGGGGCAGGTGGTTCCATCCAGGTAGAGGTGGGCCTAGGTTCCCGACGGCCCCCGAGTGTTACTTTGTGGCGGAGCGACAGGGCAGGTTGTGACCACCTAGGAGACAGGTGGGCCTGGTCCCTGGTCGGCGTTCGTGGTTACTTCAAAATAACACGCTTAACGAGATTGGGTATTTGATCTGAGTCTGGCTACGAGCCTATACGCACTAACCACCACGCGGGAACAGTTATGGGTACTCGACGTCGTGGTATCAGCCGAAGCCTCCTAGACATCAGGGACTGAGCGGCGCGCGCCGGGTTGGACCGCGTAACGCGACTTTCTTTGTAATGGAGGTTGCTAGGCCTGCTCTCCGGCCGCCCACGCAACATGCAGGTGTGCAATGGGCGATGGGCCCAGACCCCTGCGCGCATAGGATTTAGACCGGCGTGCTAACCTCTCTGTTAGGCCTAGGTAGGGCTGCGACATGTTGATCTTCCGAGGCCGGGTATGACCCAGGAAAGTGTGCCCGCCCAGAGGGATCGAGCGTGTTGGGTAATGTGGTGCACCCCTGCAAGGAAGTTTATCTATTCGAATAGCCGTGTCCCTCGGTAAAAGGACAACCCGGAGTTGTACCTCGACCTTATGACAACTAGTACCGGATACTTAATAAAACACACCCTTTCAAGTGCCAGATACAACCCGGTGATCGCTCTCTCACAGGGCGACGAGGAGAGGATCGCCAGGTAGGATTATGCTATGCGATGATACTTGGTGAACTTACCAGCTACTCTCTTCTATATGCTTCAAGATGGAGGCTACCAGAAGCGTAGTCTTCGATAGGACTAGCTATCCCCCTCTTATTCTGGCATTCTGCAGTTCAGTCCACAGATACTACCATTTCATTGATACCATTGCATATGTAGTGTAGATCCTTGCTTGCGAGTACTTTGGATGAGTACTCACGGTTGCTTTGCTCCCATTTTTCCCCTTTCTATACCCGGTTGTCGCAACCAGATGCTGGAGCCCAGGAGCCAGACGCCACCTTCGATGACCCCTACTACACCGAGGGTGCCTACTACTACGTGCAGGCCGCCGACGACGACCAGGAGTAGTTTAGGAGGATCCCAGGCAGGAGGCCTGCGCCTCTTCGATCTGTATCCCAGTTTGTGCTAGCCATCTTATGGCACCTTGTTTAACTTATGTCTGTACTCAGATATTGTTGCTTCCGCTGACTCGTCTATGATCGAGCACTTGTATTCGAGCCCTCGAGGCCCCTGGCTTGTATTATGATGCTTGTATGACTTATTTATTTTTAGAGTTGTGTTGTGATATCTTCCCGTGAGTCCCTGATCTTGATCATACACGTTTGCGTGTATGATTAGTGTACGATTGAATCGGGGGCGTCACAACTCGCACGCGGCTCGTTGCTCGAGGCCCGATCAAGCTGAGGCTTGGCGTCCACTCCGCCCTCTAGTGCGTCGCCTTCACCATCCTCATCTTCCTCGTCCTCGCCTTCATCGCTTGAGGCGATTTCTTCCGCCGAGTCCTCGCCGTCATCCGGGTTCGGCCCGAACCAGTCCATCGGCACCTCGGCACCTTCCTCGTCCAGCTCGGGGAAGAAGACGCCGGTGTCGGTGTACTCGGCGATCGCCACCGCACGATGGGTGAGCGCGGGCCCCGCTGCCACCAAATCTTCCATGGCTTCCTGCTGGAACGTGGCCAACTGGGCTAGGTCCAGCCCAGGATACCACGCCTTGACGAACTCCAAGGCTCTTCGGGCGCCTGCCCGAGCGGAGGAGCCCCTCCAAGCCTCGAAGCGGCCGATTGCCGCCTCCAACCAGTCGGCGGTCCGGCTGGGGGTGCGTGGAGCTTGGCCGCCTGGCCAGAGGGCGGAAACCAGCTGAGACCCGGCACGCTGAAGGCGGCGGAGTAGACGGTGAATTGGCTGTAAACGCGCCCTGACGGCCAGGAGCTGCTCGTTCATGTTCCGAGGCACGTCGGGCGGGATCTCCACTCCTTCCCTCCTACGCCGGTCGCGCCGCGCCTCGATGGCCTGGCTGACGGCGATGGCGTGGCCAGGAAAGAAGTCTATGCAAAAGAAAAACAGAGATCAGAAGCCGACTCCCGATGCAGTCGGCAGCTATTCCAAAGAAAGAAGCTTACCGTCAATCATGTCCTCAATCTCGCCGTAGCCAGCGGCGAGGATCGCCTCCTTCTCGTCCCACTTTGAGCGTTCGACCTCAAACTCGGCCTGAAGGGCGCCTTCCGCCTCCTTGAGCTTCTGGAGCTCCGCCTTGTGCTGGTCCGCCTGGTCTGCCAACTTCTTGGCCAGACGGTCGCGCTCCAGGACCGCCTTACGGCGCTCCTCCTCCTTGACGCGCAGCTCGGTCTAGACTTCACCCAGATGCTGCTGCAGTGTGGCGTTGGCTCCTGCAAAAATGAGAAAGAGAGGACAATCAACAAAGATGACCAAAAAAGAAAGTGGTTGCCAGAAGATCCGGCCTGCCTGCTCAGCAGTCGGCCTGAATCTTGGGGGCTACACCCAGCGGGTGCGCTGACGCGCCCCCGCGAGGAAGTAGACAGAATGCTTACGCCGGCTTTCGGTGAGGTCGGCGGTCCGCTTAGCCAACTCCTGGACCTGGGAGTTGAAGGCGGCTGCGCGGATGTTGTGGTAGTCCTACAACAAAGATAAAAGAAGAGAAAACAAGTTAGCACTCGGAACTTACCTTAAAGTTCCGAGCCGCCTGCTCAGCAGCCGGCCCGGAACTCGGGGGCTACACCCAGTGGGTGCGCTGGCGCGCCCCCACGGAAGACTGCAAGAATCAAAAAACAAAGCAAAGAAGCATACCCGAACGGCTGTCCGCGTCGCCAAGAACGCCTTCGTACACTGCTGGAGGGCGGCGCCTTGGGCCTGGAGCTAGGCCTGAACGTCCTGCGCGGCCTTGTTCAGCACGCCCGTCCCGCCCCCAGGCGTCCATTCTGGTGGGGGGGGGCACTGGTGGCCTCTGCGTCTAGGGCCGACGAGCTCGCGGCTCCGACCTCCTGCGCCCGCGGCGCCGAGGTCGCCTTCGCCGCACGCTGGTGCACCGAAGGGCGGACCACAGGAGTCGCCCCCACCACCAACTCGACACCAACCGGCGGCGCCGATGGCACGTCACGCCAATTGCCTCGGGCCCCGGCAGTCGGCACTTGCGGGGGCACCTCCGCCTCTGAGACAACGGCGTCGCCTCCTCCCCTCTCCACGACCGGCTGGTCATCGCCGGCTCCTCCAGTCGGCACCGGGATCTCTGGCGCTAGCGGCGCCGCGCGCAACGGAATGACAAGTTGCGGGGCCTGGCCGCGCGCGGTTTCTTCCTCTTGCGCCCTAGCGGCCGCGTCCGCCCGAGCCTTGGCGGCGGCGTCCGCCCGCGCCGCCCTGGCCGCCTCCGCCTCCAGCCTCTTCGCCTCCTCCCGCTCCTCACGCGCCTCCCGTCCGTTCCTCTCCGTCGCCACCCGGAGGTCGGCGAGCGGGCCCACACGGCGGGTATTGGAGGAGCCTTCCGCCTCCCCGATCACGGAAGCAGCGGCAGACCGCTCAAGAGTGAGTGGGGCCCTGATTCAGGCAAGACAAGAGAAAAACTCAGAAAAAGTTTGCAAGGAAGAAGAAAGGAAAACACAGCCAAGCACTTACGCGGACACCATCGGGGGCTGCTTCGGGGCCCTCTGGAACTGGGCCGCTCTTGCAGCGGCTTCTTGCCGCCTGGTCGCGGCAGCCGCGTTCTTGGACTTCTTCGGCCGGCTGCCGAACAGCAACGAGCCGGCCCGGCGCTTTTTTGGGCCGCCTGGTGCGGTCGGCGCGGCTGAGGAGCTCGCGCCCGCCCTGTCGGTGCCGTGCGGGCGGCGCGGCTCGTTCTCCTCCTCATCGTCGTCCGGCCAGTCCTCAAGGTCGCCTCCTACCCCGGAGCCGCCTGCTCCACCGCCGCCACCTGTGGCGTCGTCCTCCTCCATGGCGGCCGCCCCCAAGTCGGGGTCTTCCATGTTGCTCCTCGTTCGATCCGGCATGTACTCCTGACCTGGATCCAGAGTGCCGGCGGCCGACTGGGCCGGGAGGACCTGCACCATGGCCGACTGGTCAGGCGGCAAAACAAGAACTTGGACCAGCAAAGAGAAAAGAATTACAAGACTCACCGCAGGCGGCGGATGTGCGCGGTCGTACGGCAGCATGCCGAACCGCCAGTCCACCTCCGACAGCTTGCAGTTGGAGATATAGTTGACCAGCCGGACCACCTCCACGTCCGGCAGGTCCCGTGTGCACATCTGGCACGGGTCCTGGTGCCCGCTCATGCAGCTGATGATGTGAGGCCGGGCTTGGAGGGGAGCACTCGGCGCGTCACGAAGGCAGCTAGCAAGTCGGAGCCCTTCAGGCCCTCCGACTCCGACATCGCCTGAAGTCGGGCAAGGGCGGTGGAGGAGGCGGCCGACAGGGAACTTGGCATGTACTGCCAGTTGGCGCGCGGCTCGGCCGGCGGGCCGGCTGCGTAGGCCGGCAAGTTGACGTAGTCGCTTGTCGGGTGGATGTTCTTGACGTAGAAATAGGAATTCTGCCACAGCTTGGCCGACTGCAGCAAGGAGATGGGCGGGAAGCGGATCCCGGTGCCCGGGCACCGCACCGCCACACAGGCTCCGCATTGAGCCGCCTGGCCCTTGGCGGCGGTGCCCAGCTTGAGGTAGAAGCACTCCCCCCAGAGTTCAAGAGTGGGGAGAGTGCCGAGGTACCCTTCGCACATGGTGATGAAGGCGGCCAGCAGCACCACCGTGTTTGGCGTGAGGTGGTGCGGCTAGACTCGGTAGAAGTCGAGGAAGGAGCGGAGGAAGTCGCTGGCCGGAAGGCCGAAGCCGCGAAGGAAATGAGACCGAAAGACGACACGTTCATCGTCCTCCGGCGCCGGGGAGATTTCTGCTTCGGGGGGAACACCCACCTGCATGTTCGCCTCCCGGGGCAGCCGCCGTGTTTGACGGAGGAAGGAGAGATGGTCATCGTGGATGTTGGAGCCATCCCAGTCGCCGGCTCGTGAGCGCGCCATGGACGAAGGAGCTCGTCGCAGGCGCGGCACGGTGGCGAGCAGGCGAGGCTGCGGCGGAGCAAGGAAGCCGCAGCGAGAGGACGCTCGACGACGGCGGGCTGCGGCAGCACTTCGACGGCGGCGGAGAAAATGAAGAACGGCGAAGGGAGAGGAGGGCGCGCGTGCATCTGCCGCCCCCCTCCTCCCCCTACTTATAGCCCCAGGCGGCGAAGCCGAGGGGACGGGGGCGTGGGGGATCGTGGGATTAACTACACGCCCACCCCCCCCCCCCACGATCCCACTATTGCGGCGCCGGTAAAGGCACGTATTAACTACCACAGAAGTCCAACAGTCCGCCTCGGCCACAGCGGATCAGCGCGCGGGCCGAGGCACTGTTGTGGCGGGCCCCGGCCTGCGGCGCCGTCCCGTCACGCGCGTGGGCTGGCAGGCCGGCTTGACTTGACGACGCCACGTAGCCGACATGCGCAGGCGGCAAGCCTAATGTCTGGCTAGCATGCCACCTGGTCCCCACCACGATGTTTCGAAATCGCCAGACGGCCTGCCTGGTCATGGTCGACACCTACCAGCTGGCACCTCGGAAGACGGACGAAGCAAAATACCAGACGACCCGGAGTATGAAGCTGCTGAGGCTTCTCGCCCCTTCAGCCGCAGCGCCTCATCAGCTTCTGGGACTACTGTCGGAGTAAATGACCACGGGTAGCCCCATCAGCTCCCTTTGGTATTTCAAGACATCGGGGCAGGCTGCGCCCCTCAAACATCAAGGACAAGTGCCGCCTTCTTGAGGCCGGCTGGTCCAAGCAACCGGTTGTCGGGAGGCGGCGGAGTCCACAAGACGGCCATGAAGTGGGCCGACTCCTGGCAGGCGGCCTCCGGAGATGCCGAGTCCTAGCAGGCGGCCCCTCGCGCCCTCAAAGTCAGCGCCAACATAAAAATGATGAGACAGGGCATGGCTACAGTACAGGCCTGCCACCCCCGAATCCAAGATAGGGTGTGGCCACAGTACTGCGTACCGAGCAGGCATCCTGCGCCCAGCGCAGGACTGTTGCCATGCCACTCATGACGTCACCCATGGCAGAGGGAGCCATGCTCCCGTGACGGGCGGTCAGTACGGCCCGCAGGCGGCGGGCCCTCCTTGTCCGTGACAAGCCAGAAGGCGGCAAGCCCAGACCAGTCGGCTCAGTGGGAGGCCGGCTCCCAGCAGGCGGCCCTCCTCCTCCCTCGAAGTCCGTGCGCCATTAACCAGATACGACGGGGTACGGCTACAATGAGTTCCCGCCAGGCGGCGGGACTGTATCCACGCTCCCCCTGACGAGGCCTTCGTCATCAGGGGTAATGCTACAGCATAAAGCCGTCAATGCGGCCCGTGGACGGCGGGACCCACCTGTCGGCTGAGATCACGGCAGTCGGCGGACCCACCAGGTGGCAGGCCCGGCGGTCGGCGAAGAAGCCGGCGACCAGTGACGCTGACTGCCGGGCCCCACATCTGGCCAGATTACCGTTGTACCCCTGGGGGGTAGGCTTATATAAACCCCCCAGGTCACCCCATGCAAGGGGTTGGCTCTTTGGCAGAGGCCTCGTCGAGCACTCACAGCACCACACACACACGCAGAGAGAGTGGAGTAGGGCTAGCCTTGCCCTTCTTCCTCCTCCAGCCAGGTAGCTCAAGGAGCAAGCTTGTAGCCACCTGTTGAAATAGTGATCATGCGGAGACCCCGCAGAGCAGGATTAGGGGTGTTATCTCCTAGGAGAGCCCCGAACCTGGGTAAGATTCACAAGCGTACGCAGTCTCGCTCACTCCCGCTTCTGGAGCCCGGCGACGTACTTTTGTCCCCATCCATGATAAGCCATCCCCTGGCATATGTCGCACGATATCCCCGACACTGTTCCTGCGCTACTTCATCGTAGGCAAGCACTCAAGGTGACCCGTAAATGAGTTCCGTGGGGATAACTGCTTCTGCCCCATAGACTAGGGAGAAGGGAGTCTGCCCGGTAGCTCGGTTTCGTGTCATTCTGAGGGACCAAAGAACCACCGGCAACTCATTGATCCATTGCCTGCCGTGCTTCCGCAGCTTATCAATCGTTCTTGTCTTGAGTCCTCATAGTACTTCAGCGTTCGCCCTCTCAGCTTGTCCATTGCTTCTGGGATGTGCGACAGAGGCAAATGAGATCTTGCTTCCGAGGGCATGAACATATTGCATGAAGGCGCGGCTCATGAACTGGGTGCCGTTGTCGGTGATGATCCGGGCAGGAACCCCGAAGTGGCACACCAATCCTTTCAAGAACTTGATAGCTGACTGAGCATTCACCTTTCTCACGGCATCTACTTCCGGCCACTTTGTAAACTTGTCGATTGCACCGAACAAGAATTCAAAGCCCCCGGTAGCTTGGGGGAAAGGGCCGAGGATATCGAGCCCCCAGACCAAAAACGGCCATGACAAAGGGATTGTCTGGAGTGCTTGGGCAGGCAGATGGATATTTTTGGAATGGAACTGATAGGCTTCACACTTGGTGACGAGCTCAACCACATCTTGGAGGGCTATGGGCCAATAGAATCCTTGCCGGAATGCTTTCCCAACCAAAGCCCTTGATCCAATGTGGGAGCCGCACATGCCTTTGTGTATCTCTGCCAGCAGTTCCTTTCCTCCTTCCCGGCAAATGCACTTCAATTTCACACCGTTGGGACTTCTTCTGTATAGTGTGTCATCGACAAATTGATACATACTGGCCCTCGGGGCTACTCTTTCAGCTTCATCTTGCTCTTCGGGAAGTTCTCCAGTTTGGAGGAAATGGACTATGTGCCTTGCCCAAGTTGGAGCCTGAGGCTCGGCAACGAGGACTAGCGGCACCTCCTCATTCGTGGGGGTGCATCCCTTGACCGTGGGGACCAGTGGCCCGGCAGGAGGGTGCAGCCCGGCAATCGAAGGGGAGTTGTTTCCGGCAGGGTCCCTGCCAGGAGCCCCGAAAGGCTCTACCGGGAGAGGCTTACCGGAGTCCAGTTTCCTCCTCTTTCGGGCAATTGTTGTCGAGGATACGGAGGGCTGATTAAGATGGAGAACAAAAGTTCCTGGTTCCATAGGAAGCTTCTACGCAGCGCCCTTCGACAGGTGATCAGCAATGTTGTTTTCCGCATAGGGTACGTGCTCTGTTTGCAACCCGTCAAAGCGCTCCTCCAATCTTCTCACTTCCTCGACGTATGCCTCCATCAATGGGCTTTGGTAATCCTTGTTGACTTGTCTCACCACCAGTTGTGAATCTCCTCGAATGATCAGCTTCTTGATTCCCAACTCTATAGTAATCCTGAGCCTGGCAAGAATCCCTTCATATTCTATTGTATTATTGGTCGCCTCCTCCCGAGGAAAGTGCATCTGGACGACGTACCTCAGGTGCTCTCCAGTGGGAGCCATGAGAAGCACACCAGCCACTGCACCTTGTAGGGAGAAGGCACCATCGAAATACATGATCCATTCTTGGGGCGCTTCCTTGCCGGGGATAACTGTTTCCTGTACTTCTTCATAAGGTGTTGGCGCCCATTCTATAATAAACTCTGCCAACGCCCTGCTCTGGATTGTTGATGTGCTTTCAAACTTCAGGCCAAAGCTGGATAACTCCAATGCCCACTCCACTATCCTGTCGGTGGCCTTTGGGTTTCGAAGTATCGTTTGCAACGGGAAGCGGGTGACAACCGTGATCTCATGGGCTTGGAAGTAGTGGCGCAGTTTCCTTGAGGCCATGACAAGGCCAAAGATCAATTTTTGCACGCCAGAATACCTGGATCTAGCCCCCTGCAACAGTGAGCTGACAAAGTATACTGGGCGCCGCACCACCTTCTTCCTTGCCGTGTCCTTGGGGTTGTTTCCGCTGCCGTGCTCCTCTTTGTCCTGATCCGTATCTGGCCTTGCCGAGCCACCCTCTTCCTCTTCCCCGGGCGGGACACTTGCTCAGGTGGCTGCTTCTTCTACTTCCTGCTGCGCTACTAGGGCCACACTAACCACTTGATTAGTTGCTGCCAGATATAGCAGCAATGGCTCTTGTGGTTTGGGTGCGACCAAAGTAGGCACAGAAGACAAGTAGGCCTTCAAATCCTGCAGCGTTGCATCTGCTTCCGGGGTCCACTTCATGGGTCCCGCCCTCTTCAAAATCTTGAAGAAAGGCAAGGCGTGCTCGGCAGACTTGGAGATGAATCTGCTAAGTGCGGCAACACATCCAGTCAAACGCCTCACATCCTTAACTGTCTTGGGTGCCTGTATCTGCTCAATGGCCTTGATCTTATCGGGGTTGGCCTCTATCCCACGGTGGGACACAAAGAAACCAAGTAGCTTGCCGGAGGGAACGCCAAACACGCACTTCTCTGGATTTAGTTTCAAGTTGATCTTGCGCAGATTAGCAAATGTCTCTTCTAAATCCTGGATGAGGGTTGATCTTTCCTTGGTCTTGACCACAATATCATCCATATAGGCTTCAATGTTCCTGTGCAACTGTGGTTCAAAGCCAATCTGGATTGCTGCTACTTCTTGAGCTTGCGTTGGTTTTTCCCTTGAAGAGGAAAGGGTGATGCAGCAAAGTAGAGATAAGTATTTCCCTCAGTTTGAGAACTAGGGTATCAATCCAGTAGGAGACAATGCACAAATCACCGAATACCTGCACAAACAATCAAACAACTTGCACCCAACGCGATAAAGGGGTTGTCAATCCCTTCATGGTTATTTGCAAAAGTGAGATCTTATAGAGATAGATAAACGATAAAGTAAATATTTTTGGTATTTTTGTTTTATAGATCGGAAAGTAAAAGATTGCAAAATAGTAGATCGGAAACTTGTATGATGAAAAGTAGAAGATTATATGATGGAAAATAGACCCGGGGGCCATAGGTTTCACTAGAGGCTTCTCTCAAGATAGAAAATAATACGGTGGGTGAACAAATTACTGCCGAGCAATTGATAGAAAAGCGCAAAGTTATGATGATATCTAAGGCAATGATCATGAATATAGGCATAACTTCCGTGTCAAGTAGACCGAAACGATTCTACATCTACTACTATTACTCCACACATCGACCGCTATCCAGCATGCATCTAGAGTATTAAGTTCATAAAGAATGGAGTAATGCATTAAGTAAGATGACATGATGTAGAGGAATTAACTCAAGCAATATGATGAAAACCCCATCTTTTTATCCTCGATGGCAACAATACAATACGTGCCTTGCTGCCCCTACTGTCACTGGGAAAGGACACCGCAAGATTGAACCCAAAGCTAAGCACTTCTCCCATTGCAAGAAAAACCAATCTAGTTGGCCAAACCAAACCGATAGTTCGAAGAGAATTACAAAGATATCAAAACATGCATATAACATTAGAGAAGATTCAAATAATATTCATAGATAAGCTGATCATAAATCCACAATTCATTGGATCTCGGCAAACACACCGCAAAAAAGTATTACATCGAATAGATCTCCAAGAACATCGAGGAGAACATGGTATTGAGAATCAAAGAGAGAGAAGAAGCCATCTAGCTACTAGCTATGGACCCGTAGGTCTGTGGTAAACTACTCATGCTTCATCGAAAGGGCAATGGTGTTGATGTAGAAGCCCTCCGTGATCGAATCCCCCTCCGGAAGGGTGCCGGAAAAGGTCCCTAGATGGGATCTCACGGGTACAGAAGGTTGCGGCAGTGGAAAAGTATTTTCGTGGATGCCTCTGTTGGTTTGGGGATATATGAGTATATATAGGCAAAACAATTAGGTCAGGAGGTGCACGAGGGGCCCACAAGGGTGGGGGCGCGCCCTACCCCCTTGGGCGCGCCCTCCGTCCTTGTGGCCGCCTCGTGGCTTCTCCTACTTCATCTCCAAGTCTCCTGGTTTCCTTCTGGTCCAAGAAAAATCATCGCGAAAGTTTTATTCCGTTTGGACTCCGTTTGGTATTCCTTTTCTGCGAAACTCAAAAACAAGGAAAAAACATAAACTGGCACTGGGCTCTAGGT
The DNA here is from genome assembly GCA_011799875.1 of Thinopyrum elongatum. Taxonomy (NCBI): domain Eukaryota; kingdom Viridiplantae; phylum Streptophyta; class Magnoliopsida; order Poales; family Poaceae; genus Thinopyrum; species Thinopyrum elongatum. The sequence goes on from CM022299.1 coordinate 543,717,660, forward strand.
TAATAGGTTAGTCCCAAAAATAATATAAAATAGCATATTAATGCATATAAAACATCCAAAATAGATAATATAATAGCATGAAACAATCAAAAATTATTGATACGTTGGAGACGTATCAAGCATCCCCAAGCTTAATTCCTGCTCGTCCTCGAGTAGGTAAATGATAAAAACAGAATTTTTGATGTGGAATTCTACCTAACATAATTATCCATGTAATTTTCTTTATTGTGGCATGAATGTTCAGATCCATAAGATTCAAAACAAAAGTTTAATATTGACATAAAAACAATAATACTTCAAGCATACTAACAAGGCAATTATGTCTTCTCAAAATAACATGGCCAAAGAAAGCTTATCCCTACAAAATCATATAGTCTGGCTATGCTCCATCTTCATCACACAAAATACTCAAATCATGCACAACCCCGATTTACAAGCCAAGCAATTGTTTCATACTTTTGACGTTCTCAAACCTTTTCAACTTTCACGCAATACATGAGCGTGAGCCATGGACATAGCACTATAGGTGGAATAGAATATGGTGGTTGTGGAGAAGACAAAAAGAGGGAGATAGTCTCACATCAACTAGGTGTATCAACAGGCTATGGAGATGCCCATCAATAGATATCAATGTGAGTGAGTAGGGATTGCCATGCAACGGATGCACTAGAGCTATAAGTGTATGAAAGCTCAAAAAGAAAACTAAGTGGGTGTGCATCCAACTTGCTTGCTCATGAAGACCTAGGGCAATTTGAGGAAGCCCATCGTTGGAATATACAAGACAAGTTCTATAATGAAAAATTCCCACTAGTATATGAAAGTGACAACATAGGAGACTCTCTATCATGAAGATCATGATGCTACTTTGAAGCACAAGTATGGAAAAAGGATAGTAACATTGCCCCTTCTCTCTTTTTCTCTCATTTTTTTTCTTTCTTCATTTTTTCTTCTCTTTTTTTTCTTTCTCCTTTTTTTTCTTTGGCTTCTTTGGCCTCTTTCTTTTTTTTCCTCACATGGGACAATGCTCTAATAATGAAGATCATCATACTTCTATTTATTCACAACTTAAAAAATTACAACTCGATACTAGAACAAAATATGACTCTATATGAATGCCTCCGGCGGTATACCGGGATGTGCAATGAATCAAGAGTGACATGTATGAAAAAATTATGAACGGTGGCTTTGCCACAAATACGATGTCAACTACATGATCATGCAAAGCAATATGACAATGATGATGCGTGTCATAGTAAACAGAACGGTGGAAAGTTGCATGGCAATATATCTCGGAATGGCTATGAAAATGCCATAATAGGTAGGTATGGTGGCTGTTTTGAGGAAGGTATATGGTGGGTGTATGGTACCGGCGAAAGTTGCGCGGTACAAGAGAGGCTAGCAATGGTGGAAGGGTGAGAGTGCGTATAATCCATGGACTCAACATTAGTCATAAAGAACTCACATACTTATTGCAAAAATCTATTAGTCATCAAAACAAAGTACTACGTGCATGCTCCTAGGGGGATAGATTGGTAGGAAAAGACCATCGCTCGTCCCCGACCGCCACTCATAAGACAGACAATCAAAAAATATCTCATGCTCAAACTTCGTTACATAACGGTTCACCATACGTGCATGCTACGGGACTCACAAACCTTAAAACAAGTATTTCTCAAATTCACAATTACTCACTAGCATGACTCTAATATCACCATCTTTATATCTCAAAACAATCATAAGGAATCAAACTTCTTATAGTATTCAATGCACTTTATATGAAAGTTTTTATTATATCCCTCTTGGATGCCTATCATATTAGGACTAAATTTATAACCAAAGAAAATTACCATGCTGTTTAAAGACTCTCAAAATAATATAAGTGAAGCATGAGAGTTCAATAATTTTTACAAAATAAAGCCACCGCCGTGCTCTAAAAAGATATAAGTGAAGCACTAGAGCAAAATTGCCTAGCTCAAAAGATATAAGTGAAGCACAAAGAGTATTCTAATAAATCACGATTCATGTGTGTCCCTCTCAAAAGGTGTGTACATCAAGTATGATTGTGGCAAACAAAAAATAAAAGACTCAAATTATACAAGACGCTCCAAGCAAAACACATATCATGTGGTGAATAAAAATATAACCTCAAGTAAAGTTACCGATAGATGAAGATAAAAGAGGGGATGCATTCCGGGGCATCCCCAAGCTTAGGCTCTTGGTTTTCCTTGAATATTACCTTGGGGTGCCTTGGGAATCCCCAAGCTTAGGCTCTTCCCACTCCTTATTCCATGGTCCATCAAATCCTTACCCAAAACTTGAAAACTTCACAACACAAAACTCAACAGAAAATCTCGTAAGCTCCGTTAGTATAAGAAAATAAATCACCACTTTGGTACTGTTTTGAACTCATTATTTATTTATATTGGTGTAATATCTACTTTATTCCAACTTTTCCATGGTTCATACCCCCCGATACTACCCATAGATTCATCAAAATAAGCAAACAGCACAAAGAAAACAGAATCTGTCAAAAACAGAACAGTCTGCGAAGATCCAAATTGTTCAAATACTTATTTAACTCCAAAATTATGACAATTTAGGAAAACATAGGCAATTTATATACCAATCTATTATAAAAAATTCAGGGTTTTTCAACACTCCAGTGAATTATTAAAATTCTGTGACTGGACGCAAAAGTTTCTGTTTTTCAGCAAGATCAAATCAACTATCACCGTAAGCCATCCCAAAGGTCTTACTTGGCACAAACACTAATTAAAACATAAAACCACATCTAACCAGAGGCTAGATGAATTATTTATCGCAAAACAGAATCAAAAAAAGCAAAAACAAAAAATAAAATTGGGTTGCCTCCCAACAAGCACTATTGTTTAACGCCCTTAGCTAGGCATAAAAACACGAATAGATCTAGGTATTGTCATCTTTGGTATGCAATCCATAAGTAGCTCTCATAATAGATTCATATGGAAATTTAATTTTCTTTCTAGGAAAGTGCTCCATGCCCTTCCTTAATGGAAATTGAAATCTAATGTTTCCTTCTTTCATATCAATAATTGCATCAATCGTTCTAAGGAAAGGTCTACCAAGAATAATAGGACATGTAGGATTGCAATCTATATCAAGAACAATGAAATCTACGGGCACATAATTCCTATTTTCAACAATAATAATATCATTAATCCTTCTCATAGGTTTCTTAATAGTGGAATCCACGAGATGCAAATTTAAAGAACAATCATCAAATTCACGGAAACCTAACACATCACATAAAGTTTTTGGAATGGTGGAAACACTAGCATCCAAATCACACAAAGCATAGAACTCATAATATTTAATCTTAATCTTAATAGTAGGTTCCCACTCATCATAAAGTTTTCTAGGGATAGAAACTTCCAATTCAAGCTTTTCTTCAAAAGATTGCATCATAGCATCAACGATATGTTTAGTAAAAGCTTTGTTTTGATTATAAGCATGAGGAGAATTCAACATGGATTGCAACAAGGAAATAAAATCTATTAAAGAACAATTATCATAATTAAATTCCTTGAAATCCAAAAGAGTGGGTTCATTGCTACTTAAAGTTTTGACCTCTCCAATCCCACTTTTATCAATTTTTGCATCAAGTTCTAAAAACTCCGAATCATTGGGACGCCTTTTAACTAAAGTTGACTCATCTCCAGTCCCATCTTTATCAAGATTATATTGGAAAACAAAGATTCAATAGGAGTCACATTAATCACTTTAAGATCTTCATCATTATTTTCACGGAAACTAGAAGAACATGTTTTTACAAACCAATCTTTTTTTGCACGCATCTTAGCGGTTCTTTCTTTGCACTCATCAATGGAAATTCTCATAGCTTTGAGAGACTCATTGATATCATGCTTGGGTGGAATAGATCTAAGTTTCAAAGAGTCAACATCAAGAGAAATTATATCCACGTTCCTAGCCAAATCATCAATCTTAAGCAATTTTTCTTCAATCAAAGCATTGAAATTCTTTTGCGAACTCATAAATTCTTTAACACTATTCTCAAAATCAGAGGGCATCTTATTATAATTTCCATAAGAATTGTTATAGGAATTACAATAATTATTAGAGGAATTACTAGGGCACGGCCTAGGATTAAAATTACCTCTATACGTGTTATTACCAAAATTGTTCCTACCAACAAAATTCACATCCATAGATTCATTATTATTTTCAATCAAAGTGGATAAAGGCATATCATTAGGATCCAAAAAAGCACTCTTGCTAGCAAATAATTTCATAAGTTCATCCATCTTTCCACTCAAAACATTAATCTCTTCAATTGCATGCACTTTTATACTAGTGGAAGATCTTTCGGTATGCCATTGAGAATAATTAACCATAATATTATCTAGAAGTTTAGTAGCTTCTCCTAGAGTAATTTCCATAAAAGTGCCTCCCGCGGCCGAATCTAAAAGATTTCTAGAAGCAAAATTCAATCCGGCATAAAAAAATTGTATAATCATCCACAAATTCAAACCATGAGTAGGGCAATTTAGTATCATCGATTTCATTCTCTCCCAAGATTGCGCAACATGCTCATGATCAAGTTGCTTAAAATTCATAATATCGTTCCTAAGGGAGATGATCTTCGCGGGAGGAAAATACTTGGAAATAAAAGCATCTTTACACTTATTCCATGAATCAATACTATTTTTAGGCAAAGATGAAAACCAAGTTTTAGCACGATCTCGAAGTGAAAACGGAAATAGCTTCAATTTAGCAATATCATTATCCACATCTTTTTACTTTTGCATATCACACAAATTAATGAAATTGTTTAGATGGGATGCGGCATCTTCACTAGGAAGGCCAGAAAATTGATCTTTCATAACAAGATTCAACAAAGCGGCATTAATTTCACAAGATTCCACACTAGTGGCGGGAGCAATCGGAGTACTAATAAAATCATTGTTATTGGTGTTGGAAAAATCACACAATTTGGTATTCTCTTGAGCCAACGTGACAAAGCAAGCAATCCAACACATGAGCACACAAAAAGCAAATGAAGAAGACGAACGAAAAAGGGACGAAGAAAAGGCAAAGAGAGGGGCGAAGAAAAAGGCAAATCTTTTCGAAAAACATTTTAGAAGTGGGGAAGAGGAAAACGAGAGGCAAATGGCGAAAAATGTAATGCAAGAGATGAGAGTTTATGATGGGTACTTGGTATGCCTTGACTTGGCGTAGATCTCCCCAGCAACGGCGCCAGAAATTCTTCCTGCTACTTCTTGAGCTTGCGTTGGTTTTTCCCTTGAAGAGGAAAGGGTGATGCAGCAAAGTAGAGATAAGTATTTCCCTTAGTTTGAGAACCAAGGTATCAATCCAGTAGGAGACAATGCACAAATCACCGAATACCTGCACAAACAATCAAACAACTTGCACCCAACGCGATAAAGGGGTTGTCAATCCCTTCACGGTTATTTGCAAAAGTGAGATCTGATAGAGATAGATAAACGATAAAGTAAATATTTTTGGTATTTTTGTTTTATAGATCGGAAAGTAAAAGATTGCAAAATAGTAGATCAGAAACTTGTATGATGAAAAGTAGAAGATTATATGATGGAAAATATACCCGGGGGCCATAGGTTTCACTAGAGGCTTCTCTCAAGATAGAAAATAATACGATGGGTGAACAAATTACTGCCGAGCAATTGATAGAAAAGCGCAAAGTTATGACGATATCTAAGACAGTGATCATGAATATAGGCATCACGTCCGTGTCAAGTAGACAGAAACGATTCTGCATCTACTACTATTACTCCACACATCGACCGCTATCCAGCATGCATCTAGAGTATTAACTTCATAAAGAATGGAGTAATGCATTCAGTAAGATGACATGATGTAGAGGAATTAACTCAAGCAATATGATGAAAACCCCATCTTTTTATCCTCGATGGCAACAATACAATACGTGCCTTGCTGCCCCTACTGTCACTGGGAAAGGACACCGCAAGATTGAACCCAAAGCTAAGCACTTCTCCCATTGCAAGAAAAACCAATCTAGTTGGCCAAACCAAACCGATAGTTCGAAGAGAATTACAAAGATATCAAATCATGCATATAAAAATTCAGAGAAGATTCAAATAATATTCATAGATAAGCTGATCATAAATCCACAATTCATCGGATCTCGGCAAACACACCGCAAAAAAGTGTTACATCGAATAGATCTCCAAGAACATCGAGGAGAACATGGTATTGAGAATCAAAGAGAGGGAAGAAGCCATCTAGCTACTAGCTATGGACCCGTAGGTCTGTGGTAAACTACTCACGCTTCATCGGAAGGGCAATGGTGTTGATGTAGAAGCCCTCCGTGATCGAATCCCCCTCGGGCAGGGTGCCGGAAAAGGTCCCTAGATGGGATCTCACGGGTACAGCAGGTTGCGGAGGTGGAAAAGTATTTTCGTGGATGCCACTGTTGGTTTGGGGATATATGAGTATATATAGGCGAAAGAATTAGGTCAGAAGGTGCACGAGGGGCCCACAAGGGTGGGGAGCGCGCCCTACCCCCCTGGGTGCGCCCTCCGTCCTTGTGGCCGCCTCGTGGCTTCTTCGACTTCATCTCCAAGTCTCCTGGTTTCCTTCTGGTCCAAGAAAAATCATCGCGAAAGTTTTATTCCGTTTGGTATTCCTTTTCTGTGAAACTCAAAAACAAGGAAAAAACAGAAACTGGCACTGGGCTCTAGGTTAATAGGTTAGTCCCAAAAATAATATAAAATAGCATATTAATGCATATAAAACATCCAAAACAGATAATATAATAGCATGGAACGATCAAAAATTATAGATACATTGGAGACGTATCAAGCATCCCCAAGCTTAATTCCTGCTCGTCCTCGAGTAGGTAAATGATAAAAACGGAATTTTTGAGGTGGAATGCTACCTAACATATTTATCCATGTAATTTTCTTTATTGTGGCATGAATGTTCAGATCCATAAGATTCAAAACAAAAGTTTAATATTGACATAAAAACAATAATACTTCAAGCATACTAACAAGGCAATTATGTCTTCTCAAAATAACATGGCCAAAGAAAGCTTATCCCTACAAAATCATATAGTCTGGCTATGCTCCATCTTCATCACACAAAATACTCAAATCATGCACAACCCCGATGACAAGCCAAGCAATTGTTTCATACTTTCGATGTTCTCAAACCTTTTCAACTTTCACGCAATACATGAGCGTGAGCCATGGACATAGCACTACAGGTGGAATAGAATATGGTGGTTGTGGAGAAGACAAAAAGAGGGACATAGTCTCACATCTACTAGGCGTATCAACGGGCTATGGAGATGCCCATCAATAGATATCAATATGAGTGAGTAGGGATTGCCATGCAACGGATGCACTAGAGCTATAAGTGTATGAAAGCTCAAAAAGAAAACTAAGTGGGTGTGCATCCAACTTGCTTGCTCATGAAGACCTAGGGCAATTTGAGGAAGCCCATCGTTGGAATATACAAGCCAAGTTCTATAATGAAAAATTCCCACTAGTATATGAAAGTGACAACATAGGAGGCTCTCTATCATGAAGATCATGGTGCTACTTTGAAGCACAAGTATGGAAAAAGGATAGTAACATTGCCCCTTCTCTCTTTTTCTCTCATTTCTTTCTTTTTTTTTTCTTTCTTCATTTTTTCTTCTCTTTTTTTTCTTTCTCCTTTTTTTTCTTTAGCTTCTTTGGCCTCTTTCTTTTTTCCCCTCACATGGGACAATGTTCTAATAATGAAGATCATCATACTTATATTTACTTACAACTCAAAAAATTACAACTCGATACTAGAACAAAATATGACTCAATATGAATGCCTCCGGCAGTATACCGGGATGTGCAATGAATCAAGAGTGACATGTATGAAAAAATTATGAATGGTGGCTTTGCCACAAATACGATGTCAACTACATGATCATGCAAAGCCATATGACAATGATGATGCATGTCATAGTAAACGGAACGGTGGAAAGTTGCATGGCAATATATCTCGGAATGGCTACGAAAATGCCATAATAGGTAGGTATGGTGGCTGTTTTGAGGAAGGTGTATGGTGGGTGTATGGTACCGGTGAAAGTTGCGCGGTACAAGAGAGGCTAGCAATGGTGGAAGGGTGAGAGTGCGTATAATCCATGGACTCAACATTAGTCATAAAGAACTCACATACTTATTACAAAAATCTATTAGTCATCGAAACAAAGTACTACGCGCATGCTCCTAGGGGGATAGATTGGTAGGAAAAGACCATCGCTCGTCCCCGACCGCCACTCATAAGGCAGACAATCAAAAAATATCTCATGCTCCAACTTCGTTACATAACGGTTCACCATACGTGCATGCTACGGGACTCACAAACCTTAACACAAGTATTTCTCAAATTCACAATTACTCACTAGCATGAATCTAATATCACCATCTTTATATCTCAAAACAATCATAAGGAATCAAACTTCTCATAGTATTCAATGCACTTTATATGAAAGTTTTTATTATATCCCTCTTGGATACCTATCATATTAGGACTAAATTTATAACCAAAGCAAATTACCATGCTGTTTAAAGACTCCCAAACAATTTAAGTGAAGCATGAGAGTTCAATAATTTCTACAAAATAAAGCCACCGCCGTGCTCTAAAAAGATATAAGTGAAGCACTAGAGCAAAATGGCCTAGCTCAAAAGATATAAGTGAAGCACAAAGAGTATTCTAATAAATCACGATTCATGTGTGTCCCTCTCAAAAGGTGTGTACATCAAGGATGATTGTGGAAAACCAAAAAGAGAAGACTCAAATTATACAAGATGCTCCAAGCAAAACACATATCATGTGGTGAATAAAAATATAGCCTCAAGTAAAGTTACCGATAGACGAAGACGAAAGAGGGGATGCCTTCCGGGGCATCCCCAAGCTTAGGCTCTTGGTTATCCTTGAATATTACCTTGGGGTGCCTTGGGCATCCCCAAGCTTAGGCTCTTGCCACTCCTTATTCCATAGTCCATCAAATCCTTACCCAAAACTTGAAAACTTCACAACACAAAACTCAACAGAATATCTCGTAAGCTCCGTTAGTATAAGAAAATAAATCACCACTTTGGTACTGTTTTGAACTCATTCTTTATTTATATTGGTGTAATATCTACTGTATTCCAACTTTTCCATGGTTCATACCCCGTGATACTACCCATAGACTCATCAAAATAAGCAAACAACACAAAGAAAACAGAATCTGTCAAAAACAGAACAGTCTGCGAAGATCCAAATTGTTCAAATACTTATGTAACTCCAAAATTCTGAAAAATAAGGAAAACAGACGCAATTTGTATATCAATCTCGTATAAAAAAATTCAGTGTTTTTCAATGCTCCAGTGAATTATTAAAATTCTGATACTGGATGCAAAAGTTTCTGTTTTTCAGCAAGATCAAATCAACTATTACCGTAAGCCACCCCAAAGGTCTTACTTGGCACAAACACTAATTAAAATATAAAACCACATCTTCCCAGAGGCTAGATGAATTATTTATCTCAAAACAGAACCAAAAAAATAAAAAATAAAATTGGGTTGCCTCCCAACAAGCGCTATTGTTTAACGCCCTTAGCTAGGCATAAAAACACGAATAGATCTAGGTATTGTCATCTTTGGTATGCAATCCATAAGAAGCTCTCATAATAGATTCATATAGCAATTTAATTTTCTTTCTAGGAAAGTGCTCCATGCCCTTCCTTAACGGAAATTGAAATATAATGTTTCCTTCTTTCATATCAATAATTGCACCAATCGTTCTAAGAAAAGGTCTACCAAGAATAATAGGACATGTAGGATTGCAATCTATATCAAGAACAATGAAATCTACGGGCACATAATTCCTATTTGCAATAATAATAACATCATTAATCCTTCCCATAGGTTTCTTAATAGTGGAATCCGCGAGATGCAAATTTAAAGAACAATCATCAAATTCACGGAAACCTAACACATCACATAAAGTGTTTGGAATCGTGGAAACACTAGCATCCAAATCACACAAAGCATAGAACTCATAATATTTAATCTTAATCTTAATAGTAGGTTCCCACTCATCATAAAGTTTTCTAGGGATAGAAACTTCCAATTCAAGCTTTTCTTCAAAAGATTGCATCATAGCATCAACGATATGTTTAGTAAAAGCTTTGTTTTGATTATAAGCATGAGGAGAATTCAACATGGATTGCAACAAGGAAATAAAATCTATTAAAGAACAATTATCATATTTAAATTCCTTGAAATCCAAAAGAGTGGGTTCATTGCTACTTAAAGTTTTAATCTCTCCAATCCCACTTTTATCAATTTTTGCATCAAGATCTAAAAACTCCGAATCATTCGGACGCCTTTTAACTAAAGTTGACTCATCTCCAGTCCCATCTTTATCAAGATTATATTGGAAAACAAAGATTCAATAGGAGTCACATTAATCACTTTAAGATCTTCATCATTATTTTCACGGAAACTAGAAGAACATGTTTTTACAAACCAATCTTTTTTTGCACGCATCTTAGCGGTTCTTTCTTTGCACTCATCAATGGAAATTCTCATAGCTTTGAGAGACTCATTGATATCATGCTTGGGTGGAATAGATCTAAGTTTCAAAGAGTCAACATCAAGAGAAATTCTATCCATGTTCCTAGCCAAATCATCAACCTTAAGCAATGTTTCTTCAATCAAAGCATTGAAATTATTTTGCGAACTCATAAATTGTTTAACACTATTCTCAAAATCAGAGGGCATCTTATTATAATTTCCATTAGAATTGTTATAGGAATTACCATAATTATTAGAGGAATTACTAGGGAACGGCCTAGGATTAAAATTACCTCTATACGCGTTATTACCAAAATTGTTCCTACCAACAAAATTCACATCCATAGATTCATTATTGTTTTCAATCAAAGTGGCCAAAGGCATATCATTAGGATCCAAAGAAGCACTCTTGCTAGCAAATAATTTCATAAGTTCATCCATCTTTCCACTCAAAACATTAATCTCTTCAATTGCATGCACTTTTTTACTAGTGGAAGATCTTTCGGCATGCCATTGAGAATAATTAACCATAATATTATCTAGAAGTTTAGTAGCTTCTCCTATAGTAATTTCCATAAAAGTGCCTCCCGCGGCCGAATCTAAAAGACTTCTAGAAGCAAAATTCAATCCGGCATAAAAAATTGTATAATCATCCACAAATTCAAACCATGAGTAGGGCAATTTCGTATCATCAATTTCATTCTCTCCCAAGATTGCGCAACATGCTCATGATCAAGTTGCTTAAAATTCATAATATCGTTCCTAAGGGAGATGATCTTAGCGGGAGGAAAATACTTGGAAATAAAAGCATCTTTACACTTATTCCATGAGTCAATACTATTTTTAGGCAAAGATGAAAACCAAGTTTTAGCACGATCTCGAAGTGAGATCGGAAATAGCTTCAATTTAACAATATCATTATCCACATCTTTTTTCTTTTGCATATCACACAAATCAATGAAATTGTTTAGATGGGATGCGGCATCTTCACTAGGAAGGCCAAAAAATTGATCTTTCATAACAAGATTCAACAAAGCGGCATTAATTTCACAAGATTCCGCACTAGTGGCGGGAGCAATCGGAGTACTAATAAAATCATTGTTATTGGTGTTGGAAAAATCACACAATTTGGTATTCTCTTGAGCCAGTGTGACAAAGCAAGCAATCCAACACACGAGCACACAAAAAGAAAACGAAGAAGGCGAATGGAAGAGGGACGAATAAAAGGCAAAGAGAGGGGCGAAGAAAAAGGCAAATCTTTTCGAAAATCGTTTTAGAAGTGGGGGAGAGGAAAACGAGAGGCAAATGGCGAATAATGTAATGCAAGAGATGAGAGTTTATGATGGGTACTTGGTATGTCTTGACTTGGCGTAGATCTCCCCGGCAACGGTGCCAGAAATTCTTCCTGCTACTTCTTGAGCTTGCATTGGTTTTTCCCTTGAAGTGGAAAGGGTGATGCAGCAAAGTAGAGATAAGTATTTCCCTCAGTTTGAGAACCAAGGTATCAATCCAGTAGGAGACAACGCACAAATCACCAAATACCTGCACAAACAATCAAACAACTTGCACCCAACGCGATAAAGGGGTTGTCAATCCCTTCACGGTTATTTGCAAAAGTGAGATATGATAGAGATAGATAAACGATAAAGTAAATATTTTTGGTATTTTTGTTTTATAGATCGGAAAGTAAAAGATTGCAAAATAGTAGATCGAAAACTTGTATGATGAAAAGTAGAAGATTATATGATGGAAAATAGACCCAGGGGCCATAGGTTTCACTAGAGGCTTCTCTCAAGATAGAAAATAATACGGTGGGTGAACAAATTACTGCCGAGCAATTGATAGAAAAGCGCAAAGTTATGACGATATCTAAGGCAATGATCATGAATATAGGCATCATGTCCGTGTCAAGTAGACCGAAACAATTCTGCATCTACTACTATTACTCCACACATCGACCGCTATCTAGCATGCATCTAGAATATTAAGTTCATAAAGAACGGAGTAATTCATTAAGTAAGATGACATGATGTAGAGGAATTAACTCAAGCAATATGATGAAACCCCATCTTTTTAGCCTCGATGGCAACAATACAATACGTGCCTTGTTGCCCCTACTGTCACTGGGAAAGGACACTGCAAGATTGAACCCAAAGCTAAGCACTTCTCCCATTGCAAGAAAAACTAGTCTAGTTGGCCAAACCAAACCGATAGTTCGAAGAGAATTACAAAGATATCAAATCATGCATATAAGAATTCATAGAAGATTCAAATAATATTCATAGATAAGCTGATCATAAATCCACAATTGATTGGATCTCGGAAAACACACCGCAAAAAAGTATTACATCGAATAGATCTCCAAGAACATCGAGGAGAACATGGTATTAAGAATCAAAGAGAGAGAAGAAGCCATCTAGCCACTAGCTATGGACACGTAGGTCTGTGGTAAACTACTCACGCTTCATCGGAAGCGCAATGGTGTTGATGTAGAAGCCCTCCATGATCGAATCCCCCTCCGGCAGGGTGCCGGAAAATGTCCCTAGATGGGATCTCACCGGTACAGAAGGTTGCGGCGGTGGAAAAGTATTTTCGTGGATGCCTCTGTTGGTTTGGGGATATATGAGTATATATAGGCGAAAGAATTAGGTCAGGAGGTGCACGAGGGGCACACAAGGGTGGGGGGCGCGCCCTCCATCCTTGTGACCGCCTCGTGGCTTCTCCGACTTCATCTCCAAGTCTCCTGGTTTCCTTCTGGTCCAAGAAAAATCATCGCAAAAGTTTTATTCCGTTTGGACTCCGTTTGGTATTCCTTTTCTGCGAAACTCAAAAACAAGGAAAAAATAGAAACTGGCATTGGGCTCTAGGTTAATAGGTTAGTCCCAAAAATAATACATATTAATGCATATAAAATATCCAAAACAGATAATATAATATCATGGAACAATCAAAAATTATAGATATGTTGGAGACGTGTCAACTGCTCTTGCAAAAGTGGACCCGGCACTCTTCAACCCGAAAGGCATGCGCACAAAGCAGTATGTGCTGCATGGGGTGATGAATGAGGTCTTTTCTTCGTCCTCCTTGGACATAAAAATCTGATGGTATCCAGAGTATGCATCCAGAAAAGAGAGCAACTCACATCCTGAAGTAGAATCCACGATCTGGTCGATGCGCGGTAAGGGAAATGGGTCCTTTGGGCATGCCTTGTTCAGATCCATAAAATCTATGCAAAGCCTCCATTTTCAATTATCCTTGCACACAACCACTGGGTTTGCTAACCATGTTGGATGCAGTACTCCTTTGACCAAACTAGCTGCTTCAAGTTTCTTGATTTCCTCGGCAATAAACTGCTGCCGCTCCAAGGCCTGCTTCCGAACCTTCTGCTTGACAGGCCGGGCGTGTGGGCAGACAGCAAGGTGGTGCTCGATTACCTCCCTGGGAACACCGGGGATATCAGATGGTTGCCAGGCAAACACATTGATATTCGCCCGCAGGAAGGCAACGAGCGCGCTTTCCTATTTTTCATCAAGGGTGGCATTGATAGTGAAAGTACCATCAGCGCCGCCAGCCCTGCCGCGACCTTTTTCACTTGGGGTGGAGCAGCCTTGGATCTCTTGCTGTTGGAACTCTCTGGCATGTCATCAATGGGCGCGGCACATTCCACAGAGGTACGCTTCCCGGATCCCTTGCCAGTGCCTCTGCTATGCTTTTCCTTGGCGGGAACTGTGGCTTCCGCGACCTCTGCCGCGACCGCGTCCCAGTACATCTTATACACGCAAATAATTGCGTCTTTCTTGTCTGACGGAACGGAAATGACGCCCATTGGCCCTGGCATCTTCAAGGTGTTGTAGGCATAGTGCGATGCTGCCATGAATTTGGTCAGGGCCGGGCGCCCAAGGATCCCGTTGTACGGCAGGGGGAGGTCAACCACATCAAACACAACTTTCTCAGTCCTGTAGTTCAACTCTCCTCCAAATGTCACTGGCAACGTAACCTTTCCCTTAGGACGGCTCCTGCCGGGATTGACTCCTTGAATCGTGACTGTGGCCTTAAGTTCTTCCTCTGCTATCTGGAGTTTGCTGATAACCTTTGGGGAAATCAGATTCAACCCGGCCCCGCCGTCAACCAGCATCTTTGTGACCTTGAGGTTGCGAATTGTTGGTGAGACCAACAACGGCAAGCACCCTACTGTAGTAATGCGGTCGGGGTGGTCATCTTCATCAAAGATGATGGGCGTGCGTGACCACTTGAGCGGATTCCGAGCAGCTGGCTCCATGGCATTGACTTCACGCACCCACTGTTTAAGTTGGCGCTGCGAGGAGTGCAAAGATGCACCCCCGTCAATGCACAGGGCGTCAGCGGCCTTCTGGAATTCCTGCTCACTGGTTTCCTCTTCATTCCCTCCATCACTCTCATTACTGCAATCCTCCTTCTCTCGGCCTTTGGCGGGTTTCCCTTGGTTCCGAGGAGCCTTGCCGCGGCGATTTGCTTCACCACCCCGGCCCTTCCCGCCAGCGCCATTCTGACCTTTTTCCTTATCGCGCTTCTCATACTCAGCCTTCTGCCTCTTGACGAGCTACTCAACCTGATGACACTCCTCGAGATCATGGCCCTTGGTCCGATGAATCTTGCAGTACGGCCCATCACTTTTCCCAGCTTTCTCGGCAGCCGCCGCCTCCCGGCAGTCAGCGCATGAGGTAGCCTCCTTGCCGGGGGCTTCAGCCTTGGCCTTCTTGTCGGTACTAGGCGTGCCTGACCCCTCAACAGTCATCACAGTCTTATCCTTGTGCTTCTTGTTCATCTTCTTACTGATGGTTTCGTCGTCATCTTCTGAGTCGATGTCGATGCAATCTTCCTCTCCAGGAAGTTTCCTCCCCTCCTCCACTCGAGCACATTTGTCCACCAAAGTGTAGAGCTCCTTCACAATCTTGGGCAACCGAACGTTCATCTTGGAACGTATCCTGCGGTTGCGCATGTTGGATTGGAAGGCAGCTATCACGGCAGCTGGGTGGATATCTGGGATATTTCTGTGGACTCGATTGAATCTCTACATGTACTTCCGCAGAGTTTCTCCCTCTTTCTACCGGAGAAGCTGCAAGTCGCTGGGCCGCCCTGGTTCTTGATGGCCGCCCATGAAGGCACCAATGAACTCGTGGCACGGGTCAGCCAAGGTCGAAATGGAGTTCTCCGGCAGGTGCATCAGCCAAGACCTCACATTTGACTTGAGGGCCAAAGGGAAGTAGTTGGTGAACACCTTCTCATCTCTTCCCCCGGCAGCTTGAACAGCGATGGTGTAGATGCTCAAGAACTCTGCCGGGTTTAGTCTGCCATCATACTTCTCAGGTATCTCTGGCTTGAACGTGCGAGTGGACGGCCAACGGACTTGCCGTAGCTCACGGGTGAAGGCAGGGCACCCAACCTCGAAAGGCAGGCACCCGCTATCTCTGAGCGCGGGCTCGTCGACGTCAGGGCCATCACACCCATTGGACCGGCGGGGGTTGTCGTGGTGCCGCTCGTCGATGACACACGCGCCTTCCCTTCGCCTGCCCTCTAGGGCACGTTGTCGGCCTTGATGCGCTCGAGGGTCTGACAAGGCCATCGAGATGTCATCAGGCGCTTGGTTTTGCGGCTCTCGGGTGGCTTGCCATGGTGGGGATTGCGCCGTGAGGGTGACCCCTCCCGCACGACCAGCCGCACGAGCTGTCGTTGCTGCCTGGGAAGGCCGTGGCGGTCCGGCCCACTGTGATCCTTCCGCCTCGGCGAAACCAATCAGACTTTGGATGGTGGCTCACCACTCATTCATCTGGTCTGCCGCCGGTGGAAATCTCAACAGCAGTTGGGCTCGCGCCATGGCCTCTGAGGCAGTGCTTGGCATAGGTGATGACGATGTAGATCGTAGTGTCGCTCGGCTCCTGACGTTGCTGGTGGCAACCGCGCCGCGCCCTTGCTGTTGCGAACCAGCCGTTTGGACGGTATGATGATGTGGCAGAGGCGCCTGAGGGCCAGCGGCTCCGTTGGGCACAGTAGCTGGGTCAGCCCGCCCCGGGGGTGGCGCGTGCCCTGCAGTCGCGCCCGCAGCGGGGGCGGCCAGAGGGTTGCGATTCGCCCCAGAACAAGCATCATTACTGCGGATGTGCCCATTGGTGAGGAGAAGGGGTTCAGGCGGAACGATCCCTCCATCCGTACCTCGTGGAGCATGGCCGTCGAGATGTTGCTGATGCTGTCCTTCCCCGGTACCTCCCGTTCCTGCTTCAGCCGTGGGGGAGGTGGTGACGGCGCCGCCTACGCCGACCACGTCCCCCGCAGCATCCACACCCTCGTGAGCCCCCGCATTCCCCTCGACGTCGACGGTCGCGGGCGGCAAAGCCTTCGAGGTGGACGGGTGATTTGCAACTCCGGGCTTCCTCTTGGGCGCCATAGTCGATGACGCAGTCGACGACGAAAATGTTGATGAAGATGACGCGCAGCGTACGCTCTCGGTTTCGCGCAAGTGATCCCCCTACCTGGCAAGCCAAAGATGTCTTGGGAAACCACAGCCACCTATGGGGCCATGAGCCCCTTTTGGTTCGGCGGGGGGATGGGCACGTTGCACAAAGAGCGGAGAAACGTCGCGCAGCACGGCAGAGATCACACGGGCAATCTTTACCCAGGTTCAGGCCGCTGTGAGGCGTAAAACCCTACTCCTGCTTTGGTGGATTGATGGTGGATAATGGTGGTGGACACAGCACACTCGCCCGGCAAGGTCGCTCTGGGGGCGAGAGTGGCTACGCACTTATGGATATGCGTGGGTTCAACCCTTTCATTCGTTGCCATGGGCCTACTTTTATAGATTAAGGGGTCACCACAGTGGCAAATCAGTCTTTGCGTACTGATTAGATAGCTAACAATGCTATCATATCTAACTCTGCAGGCTGACAGAGCGCATTAAATGCACCGCTCAGTGTCACATCACAGCTCGCCTGGCAGGCCCTGCCGGGCTGTTTTGCCAGCTTCGCGCCTGCTCGCTTGACATGTCTCAGGACGGGTGTCATATGGAGGTGTTCGCTGTAGGAAGTGGCTACCATGTGGCAGAAAGTAGCCACTTAGTCACCTTGGAGCTCGACACCGCTTTGATTGATGACTTGCGTCGCTTGTGAGGTGGAGCGGTGGAGTGGCTTGCCTCCGCCAGCCCCGGCAGGCCTGCCGGGACGATCTGGGAGCTTGCTTCCGATGCCAAAAACCCAACCCTGCCGGGCTCGCCTGCCCGGCAAGGTAGGTCCTTCCCTTAGCGATGCCTCGTTCCTCTGGCTCACCTTGGCCTTCTCGACTTGCACTTGGATCCTTCGAAGGAAGTGATCCTCCTTGTTTGGTCTGATCTTGGTCTCGTAATCTCGTCTCTGGCCTGTGCACAGTCCGTGCAATAGACCCAGGGTCTGTTGCACCGACACCTCGCCTCCGCGGCCCTGGCCCAGGCTTGGGCCCAGGCCGCCGCCAGCTCCTCCTCGGCCTTGTTCTGGGCACGCCAAGCCACGCGCTTGGTGTCCTCCGGATCCAGGCCAAGGTCCTCCTCGGACGCATGCTCATCTCGGTCGATGGCACTGTGCCGGGTCTTCTGGAACGAGAAGCCACCTTCGGATGCAGTGTCTTTCATGGCCAACGCCAAGTCAAGAGGTGTCCTGAGCCATGTGAAGAAAACATAAGAAAAGTACGACTCGGCAGCTCGTCGTGATCAGCAAAGAAACGTACCCGATCGCCGTCGGGACGGCCTGTCTCGTCGGCACCGCCGGGATGACACGGCGCGCCCTCTTGGCGGCCGGCTTGCTGCCCGTGCCCCGACCCTCCGCCGCGTGCTTTGTGGTCGGCTTCGGCGGTGCATCGTCCTTCTCGTGCGGCCGGCTTGCCATTGCCGGCACGTGGGATGACCCGGCCCCCGCCGTCTTCTTCGGCCGACCTGGGGGGTCGATACTGCCGTCCCCTCCCCTCGGCGGCGCTGCAGCACTGGCGTGTGTCAGGATCTCCACGTCGTTGTCCGACCAATCTCGCAAGAGATCTGGATGCGGAGACTTACCCGCGCGGTGCACCTCGCCGGCTTCGGCGTCGGCCGGCTCTGGGTTCTCGACGAAGGATTCCGCCCCCTCCGAGCGGGCCTGCTCGACGGCCAGTACCTGCGTCCTCGTCCCGTCATGCGTTTGCCAGATTACATTCAGCAGCACCTCCCGCGTCGCGTCTGGGAGAAGGAGGAGCTGAGACATTGTGCAAAAAGAAGACCAAGGACTCACCGTTGGCGCCGGGATCTCTGCGTTGTAGGGCGCCTTCCCGAAGTGCCAGTCCAGGGCCAACCCGGCTTTGGAGATGCCGTTCACCCGTTCGGCCACCTGCTCCGGGTTCAGCCTCCCGGACGACATCCGGGTAGGATCCCGACGGTCGCCCATCAGGCCGACGATGTGCGCCCGGCGCTGCAGCGGCAGAACCCGGCGCACGACGAGGGCGGCGACAAGGTCTGTCCCCTTGATTCCCTCCCGCGCCGTCATCTCCCGAATCCGGTCGCATAGGTTCTGCATCCACTGCGGCAGGTTCTTGGGCATGTAGCCCCAGTTCATCTTGGCGAGCGGCTGCTCTTTGGTGAACGGGGGCAAGTTGATGGCGTCACCTCCTCCGCCGACGCGGCGAACATAGAAGAAGGTATTTTGCCACTTCTTGCCAGAATCCTCGATGGGCATCTTGGGGAACACCCCGTTCGGCCAGGCCAAAACGACGGCGGCCCCGCAGTCGAACATGGCTCTGGCCTCCGGCCCCTGCTGCTTGAGGAAGAAGAGGCGGCTCCAGAGCTCCACATCTGGTTCCACCCCCAAATACCCCTCGCAGAGGGTGACGAAACCCGAGAGCTGTAGCACGGCGGTTGCACCTAGGTGGTGCGGCTGTAGCCCGAAGAAGGAGAGAAAGGCGCGGAAGAAGGTGCTCGCAGGGAGGCCGAGCCCGCGCTTGAAGTGGTTGTAGAATACCACGCGCTAGCCGTCCCGCGGCTGCGGGTCCACCTCCCCTCCGGGTACATGCGCGGCCACCTCCGCCGCCGACGACAGGCGCCGGGTGTCGTGGAGGTACTGGATATCGTCATCGGTGACAATGGATCCCTCCCACGAGCCCTTCGTCGGCGCCATCTGCGGTGCTCGGCGAGGGTGCGAGAAGCGGGGGTGAAAAAGAGCTAGCACGGCCGGTGGGCGACTCGGGCGGCGCCTGGTGTTCCGGTGGGTGGCGAAGCTCGAGAAGATGCTGAGAAGAAAAAAAGCAAGACGAGGGACATGTGCGTGAGTGTTTCCGCCGCCCCCTCCCTCCGATTTTATAACCGTGGCCAAACGTGGGGAAGTGGGATCGGCTGCGCCCGCTTTTCCACTTCCCCGCATTATGTGGGCACGTTCCCCCCTCCCGCAAGTTAATTGCTCCGAGAAGCGCAACCGTCCGCGGTGGCCACAATAAATCCCTGTGCCGGGGCCGAGGGCGTGGCCTGGCGAGCCCCAGCCCCCTGTAACATCCCGTCGCGTGCGTGGCCTGGCAGGGCCTCTCCGGCTACTGTTCTCCACGTGGCGCCCGCGTCGGGTCGTGGGAGGCGCATCCCTTCCCCTTCAAGATTCTGTAGGACTCCTCGGTTTCCCGCCCATGCCAGGGTGCCGCGATCCGGCTTCCGAAAGCCGGCACACATTGGGTGTTGCCGGACCCGGCGGTCGCAAGCTTCATCAACATCAGCCACCTTCTCAGGGGGTGAAACTGTGAAGGCCCCCTGCCTGAAGCCGGCGGACCTTCACAGCTTCGGGGACTACTGTCGGGGGGATGGACCCCGGGCAGGCAATGGAAGCCGGATCCCTTTCAAAAACATCGGGGCTAGCAACGCCCCTCAATCCGGCTTGCCCTTGGCCAAATTCCCAGCTCAACCCGGCCAAGCCAGCTAGCGCATGCCGACCGGCTCTCGCAAGTCAAACCTCCAACAACAAACCAGCATGGCTACAGCGCGCCCCCCTTTACGCCGGCCCCGGCGGGCGTGACTGCCGTGCCGACCAAGCCCCAGCCTGGGGTGGGCGGGGTCTTGGGGGCGTGACCCTATAGCAGGACTGCGCGTCCATCTCATGACGACAGCACGGCGTGTCTATAGTACCCAGCAGCCGGCCATACCCGCGCCCGGCGGGCCCGGTACGGCCCGCACCCGACGGACCCGGCGAGACCTGCACCAGACGGACCCGGCGAACCCGGCAACTCGCTGCCGGCTCCAAGTCACTGATAACCCGGCCCCACGTCCATGTAACTTTACCATTATAACCCTGGGGGGTTGGCCTATAAAACCCCCCAGGGGGCCTCCATGCACGGGGCGATCAGAGGAGAACCACACACATACACTCACATCCACCACATGGAGAAGGAGTAGCCTATGCACTGGCATGCCTTCCTTCCTCCCCAAAACATCTCTAGGAGCAAGCTTGTATCATCCACATATAAACCACTCTCGGCAGGACTAGGGGTATTATCTCTCTGGAGAGCCCCAAACCTGGGTACGTCTGGTGTCTCGCACTCGCTCGTACCGACCTCGCTTCTGGAGCCCACCGGTTGCCTCTTGCCTATCCCTCTCTTTAGCCACCCCGTGGCATCTGCCGTGCGCCCACCACGACAGTTTTTGTCACTGTCAGGTTTACGGTGCGATGCAAAATGCCACGAATCGTAACTTGCTAATCATTACACGAATGTGGTGGTTCTGTGGATTTTACTACAGTTACTTTCATCCCTGGTGTTTTTAATTCACAACAAATATAGCATGTAAGAAGTCGCTACACGATATAATATGAAGAAAAAATGAATGTAAAGATCAACAAGGTATTAGATTATTAGTACCTCCAATTCATTCATGTACAAATATACCCAGAAAAGCATATCCTTCTCCAAATAGCTATGTAAGAGATATTCTAGCATTACCCCAACTCAAAAATCCATAGCAACAAATGAGTGACTGAATCTTACAGGTTGTGTTGTCCATGATTTACTGCAAGGATGTGTGTGTATCAATAATCTACATAGCTATAGAACAATAGTTTGATACACTCGTGACACTCAGCTATTGTATATTTACAATAAAACATATATACTTGGAACAAAATAAACTATCAAAACTGCACTTGCAACATGAGTTCCGCTAACAAGAGACGAGGTTTAGTTCACTAGCAGTAGGACTAGCAGAACTTCTATTCGTTGAAGATTTTACCAAAACCTCGCTTGGACCAAAGCTAGCAAACTTGGAGTAGTGGTTCGCTGGCACAATCGGAGTGGGGTATCTGAAGTTCTCCTCACACCTCTGACACAAACTCTCCACCAAAGCTACCAAACGATTGTGTATCAGGCATCCCAGTGGGTTGAGGGTCATCGAAAAATATCACCGGGGAACTAGAATAGAAGACAAACCCCCATTACTTTTTAGTGCAACAACGGAACAGTAATATAGCAGCATCAAAGAAACATACACACATATATGAAAGCAATGTAGTAGTTCTTCATACTAAGCCAGAGTGGCACTACACTTCTCCTCTACATAAACTACACAATGACACATATAACTGTTGCCGGTTTTCATCTTGTGTGGCACCAACCTTGTTCTTTTGCTATGACAAATTAATGTATTATGGTGTTTGACTAACCTAGGTGGCCTAAGATAGGCCTCAGTCAGGGCCGATCCAAACGCATTTGAGACATAGGGCAAATTAAAATTGTTGGGAAACGTAGTAAAAAACCAAAAAATTCGCCCTACGATCACCCAAGAACAATATGAAGATGCATAATGGGTTGTGATCAACGATCATTACCGACTCCAGGAGTGCAGCGGAAGTAGACGAGTTGGTGTAGATCGTACTTGAAGTCCCTCGAACATTGATGACGATCCCGCGAACCGCACACGAACGATCCCTCGAACAGAAGACCAAAAGCACAGCCTCTCTACTTGGTTGCAAGCGTACGTTCTTCATCATTCGGCAGCGCTTCGCCGTCCAGAGCTAATCGTCACCGGAGAATTAGAGGGAGGAGATTAGAACCACACGGGGCTTTTAATTATGAGGATTAGAGGTGGCTAGGTCTAGCTCTAATTAGTCAACTAGGACCAACAAGAACTAGAGCTCACTAGTAGAAAACAGGGCTTTGGTCCAGATCAGATCAGAGCATTAGTCCTGGTTCTTTTATGAACCGGGACCAATCGGTGCATCAATCCCGGTTTGAGCGGCCACGGCGCCGGCCGGGCCTCGGCAGGAACTAGTCCCGGTTCGTCTGACCCCTTTGGTCCAGGTTCCAGACATGAACCGGGACTAAAGGGCCTCGCTCCTGGTGCAGCCCCTTTAGTCCCGGTTGGTGGCTAGAATCGGGACTAAAGGTTGTCCTTTAGTCCCGGTTTTAGACACAAACCGGGACTAAAGTTTTCCCTATATATATCCACGCCCCCCCCCCCATCTCCTCTGTTTTTTGGCCGTGGAAGGGTGGGAGGTGTGCTGCTCTCTGTTTTCACCTCCTATGCACATGAGGAGTTCGATGAAATGCCGGAGCAACACTTAAGCTTTCTTCTCTACAAGCTCGACCTCCAAACTCCATTTTCCCAAAGATTTGTCTAGGTTTGGCGATGCACCAACTACACAAGTGTTCTAAAAGGTTAGCTACTTCATCCTTTCATCTCTCACTACTAGTTTAGCTCATTTCAAATGCTCTAGAAGTAGAGTGGTTTGTGGGTTTTAGTGTAGGAGTGTATGTGGGAGTTCTTTTGATTTAGATGCACAATTTGAGCTCAAATTAACTTCTTAGAGTCTGCACATGTGTAGGGTGCCGTCCCGTCCACGTCCTCACCGTGGTCGATCGCCCGCACCGATCTCGTCGCCGGCACCACCATGGTGAGCCTCTTGTTCTTATCTTCTTTTTAAAAAAAATTCTTACTTGTATGATTTAGATAGATACTTGTATAAATTTCTTACTTTTATTATTGTTTGTTATTATATAGTGCTATGGTTTTGGTATCCACCCCCGTCGGCCCTTGTCCGGTCTATGATTCGGATGTTATCGGGGATATACCCCGCGGTGTAACCCGGCTGGAAGTATAACCCGGCCGGACTTGGTGACTCACTAAAGACCCGCCCTGACTAGACGACTCACTAAGTGATCCGCCCGAGCCTGGAGACTCATGGGTGACCCGGCAAACGGGTTAGAGGAACGACAAGACCCGGTGGCCCAGAAGGTGGCTCATGGAAGGCCGGCTCATGGCATGGTGGGCCGGCTTAAGAGGAAAGGCATAAGGAATATTCTCTTACAAAAGAAGCAAGACTAGGATTCCACTTGTAATAGAATAGTCCTAATCCTATTAGGACTCCACATGTAACCCGCCCCTCCAACTTATATAAGGAGGGGAAGGGCACCCCAAGAGGGACAAGTTTTACAAGTTAAGACAGACAAGTCAATAGCTCTCGAGATAGAGGTAGCGAAAGAGCACCCATGTAATCGTGAGCATCACCATGATCAATATCAATGAAGCAGGATGTAGGCATTTACCTCCACCCTGAGGGGCCGAACCTGGGTAAAACCTCGCGTCTCTCATCCCGCTCAACCCCTCTCAAGCTACCACATACATGCGTTGGCCTCACGACTAAGTCCTTTTTCACGAGGACATCTGCCGTGACAAATCCACGACAGATGTGGTATCTTATCTTTTATAACTATTTGTTTCATTTAGTGTTTATGACAATTATGCCGACCAACGTGACATAGATGTTTTTTATCTAGGAGGTATGTGAACCGGAAATTCCAACTGACCCTCTTGTCGAGAGGTTAAATTTACTTGAAAAAGAAAACGAGTATTTGAAAGAAAAATTGAAAATAATTGAGGAGGAGAAGATGAAATTGGATTTGCATGTTGTCGATGTCGTCAATTATCACAAGATCAAGATGGATGCAATGCGCTTGAAGATTAGAAAGATAAAAAAAATATGCCATTGATAATGAGTGTAACACCCCTGTGTAATAGCCACTGTAGTTACCTGCTAATAATGCCAAGTCATCTCATTTGTAGTGCCTAGTCATAGTGGTTAATCTTAGCAATTCAAATACTTCTCTGAAAATCAACTCAAATTCAAAGTGCAAAATAAATTTGCTCAAACACTATGGGAAAAATGTTCTTTAAATAGCAAATATTCCAGAAGCACTCATAAAATTATAAACAATGATAGTTGAGTTAGCTAAATGACTCAAACTACATGAAACAGCACCAAAACAGAATTATTTAATCCATTTAAAATAATATCAAATTCAAATAAAATTCTACTTTGCCCAAACAAAATTTTGATGAAAGGTATTAATGCACTATAATATTTGGGCCAAGTTTCATATTTTACATAAGTCAAAAGTGGCCTAAATGATTACCTAACAGAAATAAATAAAGAAAAAGCAAAACAAAAAAAAAAGAAAAATAAAACGATGCACTATGCACTGGGCCTAAGTGCACAGTGCCCCGAAACGGCCCACCTGGCCCCATTCCCTCCTCTCTATCCTGCGTGTCGTCGTGCCCGTGGGCGAGCGCCCGCGCGCCGGCGAGGCGTCGACACGCCGACGCCACCGACGCTCCGCCGACGAAGAGATAAGGGCGAGTCCCCGTTCCTTCCCCCTGGACTCCCTCGACATTTTCCCCTCCTCTCTCCCACGCTCGCGCGCTCCTCCCTCTCCTTTGCTCGCGCAACCGAGCGCCATCGCCGCCGCGCGCAGCCACCACCATGGCGACCGACATTCTTGTTTCACTCCGACGCGCCAGGAGGCTCCGCCGGGCTCGACCACGCCTCCAGCACCATCACTTCGAGCTCGAGGAGCCCCACATCGCCTGGATCGAGCCGCCCTTCGTCTCCTCGGTCTCCGGTGATCTCCGGCATCCCCAACAACCCTGCTGCTCCTAAGCTATCAAGGGCCTTCGGCGTGCCGCTACGTGAGCTCCGCTTCTCCCTGCTCCTTCCTTCGCTTGCCTGCGTGCCACCGTTGAGCTGCCGCCGTGGTCGTGCTCTGACCACCGCCGAATCCGTCACCACCGCGCTCCCAAGCTTCTGCAGCTCGAGCCAGTGGCGCCAACGCGCTCCTGGTGAGCCGCAGCTTCCCCCTAGCTAGTTAGCACGCGTGAGAGCGTCGTGTAGCCACGTTTCCAAGGAGGCCCGAACTCCGGTGCCGCCCTTGCTCGATGCTGGCGACGATTCCGACCGATTCCGGCAAAGCCACCACCACCATTGGACGCGGTACTCGCTGCTCATTCGAACGCGCCCAAGCGCGCGCAAAACTACCCACCGTAGACGAAATCTGACGCGTTCTGGCGACGCGCCGCCGCGAATTTGGTCACCGGAGTAATTTTCGGCGACGCCGCCGACGTGGCACAGGCGGGGCCCACCCCTGGGTCACTGACCGTGGGCCCAAAGGGCCCATTTGACTGAGTTGACTCAGTCAACCTTGCTGACTGGGCACTCTGTGTCTATGACATGCTGGCCCCACCACTTATTACATTAAATAAAACGTTTTATTAAATAAAAATAATTTATTTAGACTAATGTCTCACTGACATATGGGGCCCAACCCCCTAATTAACCTTGTTAGTTAGATTAACTCACTGTTAGTCTTAACAGAGACTGACATGTGGGTCCCACTCGACCCACATGTCAGGCTTGACCTGGTCAGCCGACCAGTTGACCTGCTGATGTCAGCATTGCCTCATGCTGATGTCATAATTCCCTTTTCTGATAAAATAAATAAATTCCAGAAAATATTTAAATCTTTGAAAATTAATAACTTTTAAACCGTAACTCGGATCGAAAAACTTAAAACATGAAAGTTGATCAGAACGACGAGACGAATCTGATCGTGTCGTCTGTTTCGATGCCGAAACCCCCTACGTAGGTGAAACCGCAACTTCGAGGCCGTATCCGGTATATGAATAGTGCATAATCACCGGATAATAAATCCTGCGTTAATCCTAAAGTAACTAAAATGGCTTAGGTGCATCTTTAGGCAACCCTGCACTGCATCCTAGGCATAGCATGCTTGAGTTGCATCGATTGCTGTCTATTTACCTATTTTTTTCCCTCTTCTCTCTCGATAGACCCTGATGTCGATGTAGCTCCCGAGACTGACGCAGCTCCGGAGGTCGACTACGCTCCAGACGATCAGTCCCTTGCCGCCGAGCTTCCAGGCAAGCACCCCCCTTTTGAGCATTCTGATATCGCCTACTCTTCTCTCTCTTATGCTTGCATTAGAAGTTATTGCTGCTACTGTTATCCTATATCTGCTGCATAGCCTGTTTAATTGTAACCTGCTGTTGATACCTACCTGTTATCCTAAACTGTTTAGTATAGGCTGGGTAGAGACCTATCAGAGACCCCACTTTATCCCGATTGCCCCGCTGGAATTCTTAGAAGACCCGATCAACGGGATCGAAGACCAGGCCCCGACATTGCACGCCACTTCCCCCTTAACTGCTCGACACTACTTGGTTAATATCGAGTGCCGAGGGTGATACCTCGTTAGCACTTCTGATGATAACCTTGTAGGTTAGTTATTCGGTCGTGGTAAGCGAGGGTGATTCCTCCTACACCACCCCCGATAACGACATTGTCGTGCAACTGCTCAAGTGTGGACCTCGAGGGTGATGCCTCTTTAGTTCACCTTGATGTTACGTCAGGTGGGAATCCAATGAGGGTGATGCCTCGGGTTCCTTCTTGACATGGTAGCCACACGGATGCCTTTACATCGTGGTTGACACTGCTTATTCTGGTTAAAGACGGGTCGGCCCTGAGGGGTACCCGCCCGAGCTAAATTGCGAGAGATGTGGAGTCGGGTGGACCTGGATGGTGCCCGAGATTTGAACACGAGGCGTGGCCGGGCATTCCTAGCCCTTGCCACAAGTCCTCGAGATGGGGCGACAGGGTCACATCTTTCGTGAGTCTCTACTCATTACCGCACTACCAACACACTAACGGTTAGGATATTTGATCCGAGGGGCCTCTGGCCTGATAGCACTAACCGTCACGTGGGCATAGTATGGGCGTTCTGCGTCGTATATATCAGTCGAAGCTCTATAGACGTCAGCGAGGAGCGGCCTACTTTGGATTGGACTGGTTAAGCCTGCGCTTGTATTAAGGGGGCTAGGTCTGCTTCCGGAGCGTCCTCGCAACATGCAGGGTTCCCAGGGCGAAGGCCCAAGACCCCTGGGAGCATAGGTTAGTCCGGCGTGCTGACCTCTCTTTAGATCCTAGGTCGGGCTGCGGCGTGTTGCTTAGCCGAGGCCGGGCATGACCCAGTAAAGTGTGTCCGGCCGGAGTTAAGCGAGCGTGGTGGGTAAGTTGGTGCACCCCTGTAGGGAAGAAACAATATATCGATAGCCTGTCCTACGGTAATGGACACTCGGAGTTGTATCCCGATCGGTACAACTAGAACTGGTGACTTGAGATGAAATGGATAGTATGGCTCTGGGATTGCTTTCTCGCAGGGAGTCAAGGAAGAATCTCTGGGCGAGGTTGATGACATTACTACTACTTTACTTTATGTTAATCTGCACTCTTCTAATGCTGAAAGACCAATGAAGATGCTAGTCTTCGATAGGACTAGGCTCTCGCTTCTATTCTGGCATTTCTGCAGCCCAGTCCACATATACAGCCTCCCTTTGAAAATGTTGCATATGTAGTGTAGATCCTTGCTTGCTGAGTACTTCGGATGAGTACTCACATTTGCTTTATTTTCCTTTTCTCCCCATATCCACTTGTCGCAACCAGACGACAGAGCCCCAGAGCCAGCTGCCCCCGTCGACGACTACGGCTACTACTACTACCCTCCCGGCGAGTACTACTACGAGGAGCTGACCGATGACCAGGAGTAGGTTCGGAGGGTCCTAGGCAGGAGGCCTAAGCCTTTCGATCGTAGTGTTTTATTTTACCCCGCCTTCTTAAAGGCCTATCTGTTTCTCTGTAATATCTGTACCCAGATATCTGATGCTTCCGCTGACGCTTGTATGCCATCGATCCCTCGAGGCCCTGGCTTGTAATATAAAGCTTGTATGACTTTATTTATGTTTTAGAGTTGTGTTGTGATATCTTCAAGTGAGTCCTTAGGCTTGATCGTGTGCATTTGCGTGTATGGTTAGTGCACGATTAAGCCGGGGTCGTCACAATGAGGCTTGGTATCATTATGTTGTTGGATCAATTGTTACCTTAGTTGCGATTATGATCACATTTGTTGTTGCATTTAAATGTTTTACATAGTTGTATGTTAGTTTCAATGTATGTTTTAATTAGATGCTCTAGAGAGTTGTATGTTATTCTATGAGAACTATGTATGAACTTTATGTATTTATTTTTTCAGTAATAACATTTGATCACTACTGTACTTTGGTTTTAATGTGATGATGAACTTGTATTAATTTGGTCACATCTCTATTCATGATGTTCTGTAATGGTTTTTGATACACTTAATTATATAATGCATGCAGATGAACCGGCAATGGATGTACGGTGACCGACGCACCTCCGAGTATATTGAGGGCCTGCATAAATTTCTCGAAGTGGCTGAGGCAAACAAGCAGAATGGTTTTATGTATTGTCCATGTACTGTCTGTGGGAATACAAAGGATCACTCTAACTTGAAAACCCTTCACATCCACCCGCTTGAGAAGGGTTTCATGCCACACTATAATGTTTGGACCAAGCACGGAGAAAGAGGGGTTATGATGGAAGACAACGAAGAAGAAGAGGATGATGACAACTATCCCCCTGAATACGGTGATACTGCAACGGGGGAAGCTGAAGATCAAGAGGAACCAGATGATGTGCCGATGATGATCTTCGCCGGGTCATTGTTGATGCAAAGAGAGAATGCCAAAGTGAAAGGGAGAAGTTGAAGTTCGATCGCATGTTAGAGGATCACAAAAAAGGGTTGTACCCAAATTGCGAAGATGACAACACAAAGCTTGGTACCACACTGGAATTGCTGCAATGGAAGGCAAACAATGGTGTATCTGACAATGGATTTGGGAATCTACTGAAAATAATGAAGAAGAGGCTTCCAAAGGATAACAAATCACCCGACAGTACGTACAAAGCAAAGAAGGTTCTATGCCCTCTAGGATTGGAGGTGCAGAAGATACATGCATGCCCTAATGACTGCATCCTCTACCGCATTGAGTACGAGGATTTGAACGCATGCCCGGTATGTGGTGCATTGCGGTATAAGATCAGACAAGATGACCCTGGTGATGTTGAGGGCGAGCGCCCCAGGAAGAGGGTTCCTGCCAAGGTGATGTGGTATGCTCCTATAATACCACAGTTGAAACGTCTGTTCAGAAACAAAGAGCATGCCAAGTTGATGCGATGGCACAAAGAAGACCGTAAGAAAGACGGGAAGTTGAGAGCACCCGCTGATGGGTCGCAGTGGAGAAAAATCAAGAGAAGGTGGCGGGACTTTGCAGGTGACGCAAGGAACGTATGGTTTGGTTCAAGTGCAGATGGCATTAATCCTTTTGGGGAGCAGAGCAGCAATCATAGCACCTGGCCCATGACTCTATGTATCTATAACCTTCCTCCTTGGTTGTGCATGAAGCGGAAGTTCATTATGATGCCAGTGCTCATCCAAGGCCCTAAGCAACCCGGCAACGACATTGATGTGTACCTAAGGCCATTAGTTGAAGAACTTTTATAGCTGTGGAATGGAAAAGGTGTACGTGTGTGGGATGAGCACAAACAGGAGGAATTTGACCTACATGCGTTGCTGTTTGTAACCATTAATGATTGGCCTGCTCTTAGTAACCTTTCAAGATAGACAAACAAGGGATACCACGCATGCATGCACTGTTTAGATGATATCGAAAGTATATATTTGGACAAATGCAGGAAGAATGTGTACCTGGGACATCGTCGATTTCTTCCGACCAACCATCTCTTAAGAAAGAAAGGCAAGCATTTCAAAGGTGAGGTAGATCACCGGAAGAAGCCCGTCCTCCGTACTGGTGATGCCATACTTGATATGGTCAAGGATTTACAAGTAATCTATGGAAAGGGTCCTGGCGGACAATCTGTTCCGAATGACGCTGAGGGATGCGCACCCATGTGGAAGAAGAAATCTATATTTTGGGACCTACCATATTGGAAAGACCTAGAGGTCCGCTCTGCAATCGACGTGATGCACCTGACGAAGAATCTTTGCATGAACCTGCTAGGCTTCTTGGGCGTGTATGGGAAGACAAAATATACACCGGAGGCACGGGAGGACCAGCAACGTGTGCACGAAAAAGACGGCATGCATCCAAAGCAGTATCAAGGTCCTGCCAGCTACGCTCTTACCAAAGAAGAGAAGGAAATCTTCTTTGAATGCCTGCTCAGTATGAAGGTCCCATCTGGCTTCTCGTCCAATATAAAGGGAATAATAAATATCCCGGAGAAAAAGTTCCAAAACCTAAAGTCTCATGACTGCCATGTGATTATGACGCAACTGCTTCTGGTTGCATTGAGGGGGCTTCTATCGGACAATGTTCGATTAGCCATTGTGAAGCTATGTGCATTCCTCAATGCAATATCTCAGAAGGTAGTTGATCCAGAAATCCTACCAAGGTTAAAGAATGATTTGGCGTAATGTCTTGTCAGTTTCGAGCTGGTGTTCCCACCATCCTTCTTCAATATCATGACGCACGTCCTAGTTCATCTAGTCAACGAGATTGCCATTCTGGGTCCTGTATTTCTACACAATATGTTCTCCTTTGAGAAGTTCATGGGAGTCTTAAAGAAATATGTTCGTAACCGTGCTAGGCCAGAAGGAAGCATCTCCATGGGCCATCAAACAGAGGAGGTCATTGGGTTTTGTGTTGACTTTATTCCTGACCTTAAGCCGATTGGTCTCCCTCAATCGTGGTATGAGGGGAGACTGACTAGAAAAGGCACGCTAGGAGCGGATTCAATAATATGTAGGGACGGGCATTCTTGGTATCAAGCACACTACACAGTTCTACAGAATTCTACCTTGGTGACCCCGTATGTCAATGAACACAAGAATATTCTACGCTCCAAACACCCGGAGCAGTCTGACGACTGGATTACATGTGAACACATCACGACTTTCGGTAGTTGGTTGCACACACATCTCATGGGTAACAACATTGTTGGAGATGAGTTGTACTCGTTGGCCAGGACACCATCTTCGACTGTATTGACTTACCAAGGGTACGAGATAAATGGGAATACATTTTACACGATCGCCCAAGATCAAAAGAGCACCAACCAAAATAGTGGTGTCCGCTTTGATGCAGCAACCAAGAGGGGAAAGGACACATATTATGGTTACATAGTGGACATATGGGAACTTGACTATGGATATGATTTTAAGGTCCCTTTGTTTCGGTGCAAATGGGTCAATCTGTCAGGAGGCGGGGTACAGGTAGACCCGCAGTACGAAATGACAACACTGGATCTCAACAATCTTGGGTACACAGATGAACCATTCGTCCTAGCCAATGATGTGGCGCAGGTTTTATTTGTGAAGGACATGTCTACCAAACCGAGAAAAAGAAAAGATAAGGAAGCGAATACATCATACGATGAGCCAAACCGCCACATAGTTCTTTCAGGGAAAAAAGACATTGTGGGAGTGGAGGGCAAGACAGACATGTCTGAAGATTATGAAAAGTTTCATGAAATTCCTCCCTTCAAAGTGAAGGCTGACCCAAGCATCCTGTTAAACGATGAAGATTATCCATGGTTACGGCGCAATAAGCAAGGGACACACGCGAAGAAAAAGTGAAGACTTTCTCTCCACAACTATTCTGATGATGGATTTTATCTAGAATATCACTGCAGTTACATGTCAAGAAATGAAATGCCTTTTGTAACAGATGAGTTTTTGTTCGAAACCCTGATACTTCGAAAGAGATTGACCATTTTGTACACAAAGTGCATCCATTTTTTGCCGTAACCCTCTCAACTTTTTAGCACATGCTATGTGGGTGAAATGATGATATTCCATGCCAACTTTCAGCCTTTTCAGAGTTCACTTGTACTGCTTTTCAATTTCAGGGTCATTTAGCTAAAAAAATCAGTAAATGCATGCAAAATAGCAAGTGAAGTCAGAAAGGGTTGAAAATTGATGATGTGGCTTTGAATGGTGCATGTTGAATGCACAAAAAGTCTGGAGTTGAAATAAGATAAAAAAATGAAAGGCCTTTGTAACAGATGAGTTTTCGTCCAAAACTCTGATACTTCGAAAGAGATTGTCCATTTTGTACACGAAGTGCATCCAGTTTTTGTCGTAACCTCCTCAACTTTTTAGCACATGCTATGTGGGTGAAATGATGATACCATACCAACTTTCAACCTTTTCAGAGTTCATTTGTACTGCTTTTCAATTTCAGGGTCATTTAGCTAAAAAAATCAGTAAATGCATGAAAAATAGCAAATGAAGTCAGAAAGGGTTGAAAATTGATGATGTGGCTTTCAATGGTGCATGTTGAATGCACAAAAAGTCTGGAGTTGAAATAAGTTAAAAAATGAAATGCCTTTGTAACAGATGATTTTTCGTCCGAAACCCTGATACTTCGAAAGAGATTGTCCATTTTGTACACGAAATGCATCCAGTTTTTGCCGTAACCCTCTCAACTTTTTAGCACATGCTATGTGGGTGAAATGATGATACCATGCCAACTTTCAACCTTTTCAGAGTTCATTTGTACTGCTTTTCAATTTCAGGGTCATTTAACTCAAAGAATGAACTAATAGCAAAAAGGATGAATTAAAAAGCTTTTATAAAACTCTAATAGCAAAAAGAATGAACTAAAACGCTTTTATAAAACTATAATAGCAAAAAGAATGAACTAAAAAGAATCAATTAAATATAATATTCTTCAATAGCAAAAAGAATCAACTAAAAAGAATCAAAATAATATTAACTAAAATTATCAAAGTATTTATTTGTTAAAAACTTTAATAGTAAAAAGAATTTTCATAAAGTATTTTTGTTACAAACTTTAATAGAAAAATAAAAAGCTTTTATAAAACTCTAATAGCAAAAGGAATCAACTAAAAAGAATCAATAAAAAATAAAACTTATGCAACTAAAATTATATAAAATTTATGCAACTAAAATTATATAAAATTTATGCAATTAAAATTATATAACTAAAAATAACATATGCAAAAAATAACATTAAAATTTTAAAAACATAAAAAATGCAAAAAAAAGGCCCACCTACTTGCCACCACGGCCTCCATACGACTAGAAACCCTAGAAATGGGCCAGGATGCAGGCCCGCAGTGCAAGCAGGCCCAACAGGGTGTCAAATAGGCATGTACTGCTTGCAGTAGAGATTAGCTCGAGAGGGTAGCGGCAGCAGCGCATATAAACCACTCCGAGCCCCTCTCAACTAGCGAGGTGGGACTAAAATTATGGATGCGGCAGCGCAGCCCTTTAGTCCCGGTTGGTGGCTCGCACCGGGACTAAAGCCCCCCCCCCCCTTTAGTCCCGGTTCGAGCCACCAACCGGGACTAAAGCCCTTTGCTTCCCGCCCTTTCGGCTGCTGAAAAGGAGCTTTAGTCCCGGTTGGTGGCTCGGACCGGGACTAAAGGGGGGCCTTTAGTCCCGGTTGGAGCCACCAACCAGGACTAAAGGGCTGGGTATATAAGCCAACACTTAGGAAATTTTCCCCAACCTCCCATTCTCCTCCCGACGCCGACGCCGACACCCTGCCCCGACGCTACCAGGCTGCTGCGCCGCCCTCCTGACGCCGACGCCCTGCCTCCCAGTGAGCTCCGCCCCGGCCCCTTCCCCTGCGCTGCCGCTGCCGCCCTGCCCCGCGCTACCGCCGCCACCGCCCCTGCCCTGCTGCTTAGCCGCCGCCCCTGCCCTGCAGTTTTTTCATATGTTAGAATTTTCATATGTTCATATGCAAAGTTAGAATATGTTCATATGTTCATATGCAAAGAATATGCAAAGAAAATGTATGTATGTATATATGTATGGATGGATGGATTGATGTATATAGAAAATGTTCATATGTTTGTAACAAAGTTAGAATTTTTTATGTTCATAAATTTTTTTTCTTAAAATTTTTTATGTTCATAGAATTTTTTTGTACATGTATGTATGTATATATGTATGTATGGATGGATTGATGTATATAGAAAATGTTCATATGTTCATATGTTTGTAACAAAGTTAGAATTTTTTTTGTCCATGTAAAACACTTATATGAAGTGTCTCTGTTAGAACTATAGATCAATGGCGATCATCTAACAAATTTTGTAAATTATAACAGTTTCTGAAATTAATATCAAGTGGAACCGTCCCCCTCCGGTTCATCAGTCCGAAAATGCAGACTTCGGGAAAACATTCCCGGATGTTATCCCCCCTTCACCTATATCGTGTAGTGTCACGTTAGAACACCCCTAACTCTCTCGGGAATTCAACATATCCCAGATAACTTCGACATGAGGGGGGTCCGCAAGTATCGTTGACGACCATGAGAGAGGTGGTCCGTAAAGTATCCTCTCTCGAAAGATAGGACGACTCATCAGACATGAGGGGGGAGGAGTCCTCGACGATCGTCTGAAACTAACTGTCACAAGCAGCTAGCATAGCACCTGGAACCGTCCCCCTACGGTTCATCTGTCCGAAAATGCAGACTTTGGGAAAACATTCCCGGATGTTATCCCCCTTCACCTATATCATGTAGTGTCGCGTTAGAACACCCCTAACTCTCTCAGGAATTCAACATATCCCCGATAACTCAGACATGAGGGGGGAGGAGTCCTCGACGATCGTCTGAAATTGACTATTATAAAACTTGTGAACTTTGCATGATGTTTGCCACTAATCCATTGCTCATATACATATGATTCCCTGTTGTGATTAAGTCCATGTTTGCCACTAATCCATCTCTCATGTTTGTACATTGCCATGTTGTAATATTTGTAAAAACTATGGACAGAGACTTAGAAAAAAGAAGAGTTGTTGGGGATATAATCCGCGACGGAGGTGATATCACCTTGTCATTTCTCAACGACACCGATGATCCAATGGAGGAGGAAGGAGATCATGACGGCTCCGGTGACCGAATGGAGGAGGAAGGAGATCATGACGGCTCTGGTGACCAAACGGAGGAGGGAGCCTTAACTGTTGCAAAGTTCGGCGAGGTATATATATATATATATTAAGCCTCTGCTGACTTGATGCATTAATTGTTTTGTATGTACATACATTAACGCTTCTTTCTTCTTTTAGCCCTCCGGATCGAGCCAAACTTCCGTAAGGAGACGAGGCCTGAAGAAAAGGTTGCGCTAGGATGAAAGGTTCACGATCGAAGAAGTCGCTCGAGATCGCCAACCGATTGCTCCCAAGCGGACCAAGGACACATTTGTACATGAGTGCGGAGTTGTTGTTAGGGACAGCATCCCGATCAGCATCCAAGAATGGAATAAGAAGAAGGACCCTGAAGTTTCTTATGTCCAAGATAGACTGAAAGATGATCTTTGGAACTCGTTGATGCAAATTTCAGCCTACCGCCAGAGGAGGATCCGAATAACCCAGTTATACAGCGAAAGGTCAAGGCGTTTGCTCTTAAGAAGATGCCAGAACTATTCAAGAACTGGAAGAAAAATTTGAAGAAAAAGTTTGTCGACAAAGACGAGACTCCAGAATTCACCGGTCAATATGAGAAGATAAGAGATCACTGGCCCACATTTGTGGCCTACAAGAAATCGGAGAAGGCTAAGCAAAGGTCACTGACAAACAAGCAAAATGCTGCAAAGAAGCAGTATCACCATGTTACGGGGTCAGGTGGCTACAGAAAATCCCGGCCTACGTGGGACAAAGCTGAGCAAGACCTGCTTGCTAAAAGGGTCCAACCAGCGACATTGCACTGGCCAGATCGGGCAAGGACTTGGTTCTTCGGGGTTGGCGGAACTTTGGACCCAGAATCAGGGAAGTGTGTTTGGACGAACACTCAACTTGCAATACCCGTCAAGAAGCTTGAGAAAGCAATCCAGGCAGCGCAGGAAGGGAGGTTCCATCCCGACAGAGGGAAGGACGAGCTGACAGAGGCCCTCGGGAATCCTGAACACCCTGGACGAACACGAGGCACATCAGGCTCCATTCCGTGGGTGCATGGGTTTCCCGACAGCGGTGGTTATAGAAGCCGAGAGAGAAAGAAGAAAGTGGAAGCAAGCGAAATGCAGAAGATCAATGCAAGATTAGCGAAAATAGAGGAACTTGAGAGCCAGCGAGCTACCGGCCAACCATCTCAGTGGCACGAAGATCCTTCGTTCGACGCTGCCCCCGAAGCTACCCCACCATCTCAGTGGAGAAGCAGCGTGGCTTCCACGGAGCTCGTTCAGCCTGATATCACGGCTCCTCGCTACCCCGTGGATAGTATCATGGAGAATGAACATTGTGTGCTAATGGCGAAATGCCATAACCTGACAGTGAAGGTGGCGGTCGGCTCTGTCTTACCTCCTCGAGCTGAGGGAACTTTCCATTGCCGTCTGATTCCACATGGCTTTGCTATTGTCGGGGTGGATGAAATAATGGAGGGATTTGAGGGGCTGGAGCTTGAGTACCCTACAGGTGAAGGGAAGATGCTTCTGGAAAATGCCTTAAGGAGTACATGTCTATGGAGAAAGGAGCACATCAAGCTTCCAAACTGGATGCCGCCTCAGTAGACTCAGCCGGAACCTCAGCGGACTCCTCCTCATAGTCCAGCTCTGCTATCTCCACTGCCTGAGTCGTCTCCGACGCGTCAGCCATCTCCGCCGCCTCAGCAGACTCTAACGGAGGAGGCCCCTCAGCAGAATCCTCCTCGCCTCAGCTGTCTCCGGCGTGTCAGCCGTCTCCGCCGCCGCAGCCGTCTTCGGCGCGTCAGCGGGCTCCGGCGCCTCAGCGGACTCCGCCACCACAGTAACAGTGGAAGAGAGGCGTCGTCGCTCCGGCTGCTAGCAGCACAACAGGCAAGAAATTCAGAGTTGTTCCAAGCCTCAGGGCTCCTCCAAAGTTACCATATGAGAGGACTAATGAGGAAAACAAGGACATCATGGATACCGAAGTGCGGGCCCATTTTGAACGGAAATGTCCACCTCCGAAGGAAATAATAGATCCGGTGAAAACAAAGCGCACTCTGGATGCCCTTAAATGACCACCACCGCCTCCACCGTGATCCAACTATGACTGTTGTATTGCAAAGAAATATGATGAAGCACGGTGGTCGGGAAGTACTACCTATGCTGCAAGACGAAGTGGGAAAACAATTCCCCAACTCGGTGAACAGGAGAAGCAATCGTGCCCCTTGCTCAAGGTGTCTAGCGATATCGCTAATCATCCGGGGTTAGCGTCCAGTACCACTCTTGGTGATTACGTGGGCGATGATGTACAGTTTGAAATGGCTGAGGTAGTAGCGCCCTTTAGATAAGAGCACGGGAAGCCTCTCATCAAACCTGATCAGCTCCCGCATCTACCAACGATGATGCGAAGATTGCATGACTGGTACTTGGAAACCTGCAGCAAGGATGGGACCGATAATATATTGCTGGGAATTAAAGATGAGCACGACTTCATTGGAGTTGAGGTGTGTTGACACTGGATTTTGGCATGGTCAAAAACTTAATTAAGATGACCTCAAATGGAAAAGGACCTTCGAGTTTGTATGCAAAAGTCAAAGGCAAACACTTTGCAGACTAGTCCTGAATAAAAAGATGACATGAGGGACCAGACACTTACCTGGATGGTGTCTGATGAGTCGCGTAAGTTATTCGGCCTTTGCCTGCTGAATAAAGCTTGCCGACCGCGGGAGTCTTGCCGAATCTGAAAGAAGAACTTGCCAGCAAGAAGCTTGCCGGTGAGAGGCTTGCCGGATCCGAGTAAAAGGCTTGCCGGTCTTAAGTGCTTGCCGATTCTGAATGCTTGCCAGTCTTAAGTGCTTGCTGGTTATGAATGCTTGTCAGTCTTGAGGCTTGCCGGATCTGGAAGAAGAACTTGCCAGCAAGAAGCTTGCCAGCGAGAGGCTTGCCGGGTCCGAGTAAAAGCTTGCCGGTTCTGAATGCTTGCTGGTCTTAAGTGCTTGCTGGTTATGAATGCTTGCCGGTCTTGAGGCTTCCCGGATCTGAAAGAAGAACTTGCCAGCAAGAAGCTTGCCGACGAGAGGCTTGACGGGTCCGGGTAAAAGGCTTGCCGGTTATGAATGCTTGCCGATCTTTAGGCTTGCCGGGTCTGAAAAAGAGTTTGCCGGTGAGAGGCTTACTGGGTCTGAGTAAAAGGCTTGCCGGTTATGAATGCTCGCTGGTCTTGAGTGCTTGCCGGTTCTGAATGCTTGCCAGTCTTAAGTACTTGCTGATTTGGAAGGCTTGCCAGATTTAGTGAAGATCCAACCAGAAGTTGGAGATGGGCCCTAAAAGTCATAAAGACGGCCTTAAAAGGAGAAGTGGCCCATGTTGTATTATGTAGATCGTCGAGACGGACAAGTTTGATGTTGAATTCGACTCCATCTGAGTTAGTATGCGATTTCTACAGCCTATGCAAAAGCAGGACAGAAGTATGGGACAGATCCGAGCCAAATCCGAGTTGGACTAGAACTAGGACTTTTTAGGACGTGAATTGATGTAATATTCTTGTAAGGGAAGCCTAGATGAATACTTTACTTGTACGCGAAGTCCAGCCACCTCTTATATATGTTGGGGGTGACGGCCGATTAAACAACACACAATCGCAAACACATCTACAACTTTTTCATCTACGTTTTGTTCCTCCCTCGTTCTTCGTCGTTCTTCGCATTGGAGAGCTGCGAATACCGAGGCTCTAGGGGCGGCTTGACCGACCTAGGGAAGCCCATAGCCGCCGCACTCCCCGACGGGCCTCCCGGGAGTGTGGTGTTTCGGGCCCTCAAAAGTTCTCTTTGGTTGTCTTGCGAATCGCGCTTCCGGTGAGACTCCTTCGACGTGAGCTGCGGTGCATCACCCCCGGTATCGAGGGTACATGTGACATGTTCGTGTGCGAACACACTTTTTGGCGACTCCACTAGGGAATAAAGATCAATCATCATCATCATCCATCATGTCTGGCAACGACAAGATTCCCAAGCTCTCGGAAATCAACGCCGATAACATAATCAAGCCCAATTTTGAGGAGTTATCGAAGGAACATCGCCAAGCTTATGAGGAGCACAAGAAGGCACGTGAAGAGAAGGACATGCAGGAGTTCCTTGCTAAGCTCAAGAAGGATCGTCAAGGCAATATCACTCCGGTTGGAGAAATCAAGTTTCCCCCTCTTCATGATGAACAGGTTAAACCCCCTGTGAGTAATACCTTCTCTCCCGAGGTATGGGCTGAAATTGATAGTCGCATTACTGATAGCAATAATCTTTTATACCAAATTTTCTTGGAAAATAGTAATGCTCAAAAAAGTATGCCTCAATCATCTATTGGTAATGTTGGTGTGCCTGTTGCCGCAGAAATCCCTAATCCAGCTTTACCTATTTCATCGGCGCCTCCCGTGCCGATGAATTTTTATCCTAGCCCAACAAATCAAATTGTTGCTGCACCCATTAATCCTATCATGAGTATGCCAAGTTCGGTGGTGACGCCGAACCAAACCCTACCTACAAGTGCAAACGCTGTTAGATCATTGCCAAATTACAATTCGGCATATATGCCACAATTCACACCTGCAACTACTAATCCTACTCCTCCTATGCCACTACCCCAAGCTTCATCGTCCACTGTGGATGATGGTCTAGCTAATCTTAGAGAGGAGATGGCTAAGATGCTCCGAGAGAATTTTGGAGTTGAGTTACCAAGGAACCGTATTTACCAAAAGCCATATCCAGAATACTTTCATGCAATTCAATGCCCTCCGGGATATAAAATTCCAGATTTTGTTAAGTTCAATGGAGAGGGCACAAAAACCACATGGGAGCATGTTAATTAATACTTGGCACAATTGGGTGAAGCGGGCTCACTAAATGAATTGAAAGTGCGTTTATTTCCTTTATCTTTAACCGGTACCGCATTTTCATGGTTTGCCGCTTTACCACATGGTTCTATTCGTTTATGGTCACAACTAGAACAAAAATTTCATGATCATTTTTATAGTAGCGATAATGAGCTTAAGTTATCACATCTTACATCGGTTAGACAAAAGCATGATGAATTGGTCTCCGATTACATCAAAAGATTTAGAGATACAAAAAACCGGTGCTATAGTTTGGTGATAATTGAGAGAGATTTGGCTGATCTTGTGCTCAGTGGTTTGAGAACTCACATTAGAGAAAGGCTAGAAGGCTATGAGTTTTTAAATGTCAACCAAGTCTTACAAAGGGCTTTGGCTCAAGAAAGCCGAAGCAAAGATCTTAAAGAGGTGCATAGATATAAAATTGATCATCCTAAGATGAATATGGTTGAGTATGATAGTGAGCACTCGGACGATGAGGGTGATATTTATGCTACTGAATTTGTTTGGCCATCTAAGGCCAAACCATTTACTTGCAATGATTTAAAGCCGATTCATAAGAATCATGATGAAGAGATAAAATTTACTTTGAACATTACTAAGTGTGATAGAATATTTGATGCTTTATTGCAAGCGAAGATTATTAGAATATCTCATACTTTACCACCGTTTGAAGAGCTGAAACAGCATGCTTATTGCAAATATCATAATTCTTTTTCTCATGCTACTAATGATTGTAATGTTTTCCGACGACATATACAATCGGCCATTAATGACGGACGATTGAATTTTTCTGATATGCAAGTTGATAAGCAGCCTTTCCCGATGAACACCATGGATTTGGAGGGGAAGAAGATGTTAATTCGGCCCAGTATAGCCGAATCAGCTAATAAGAACAATATTGTCATTGGTGAGCTCAGGGAAAATAAGGAGAGCGACAAGGTCTTGGGGAGACAAGTTGTGCTTGACAAGCAACCCGATGGCAAGGAGATAATCAAGATCACCATCAAGAATCCTACACTCGGGGGGCAACCACAAGTGCAAGAGAACACTCATGTCAAATTTGTTAAGCCCAAGAGTCCAGAGGTTGGCAAGTGGAAGACGAATGAGGCTAAAGTGCATCGCAAGAGAATCAAGCCAACTTTTGATATGTTGTTGTCCAAATATGTTAATCAAGCGGTCGGTTCTAGCTCTAACCGGTCATCAAATTTGAAGCACTCAAGGTCACCTCCTTGGGAAGAATTTCAGCATCATGCAAGGCCCTATGGGTCGTGGGCACCGGGACCATGGATGGCGCCACCTCCCTATGCGCCATACTACATGGGAGACTTCAATGGAGGATGGGGGCAGCCCCCAATGGCCCCTTTTGCTTTTCATCTGGGTTGGGCAGAACCAAGGAGGCCCGTTCATGAGAGGCTTTCTTATCCCACACGAGGTCGTTTGAACAATGGTGTCAATCGG
Organism: Thinopyrum elongatum; assembly: GCA_011799875.1. Classification (NCBI taxonomy): domain Eukaryota; kingdom Viridiplantae; phylum Streptophyta; class Magnoliopsida; order Poales; family Poaceae; genus Thinopyrum; species Thinopyrum elongatum. The sequence continues at coordinate 543,759,692 of CM022299.1, forward strand.
CCAATGCAAGATAATCAAAAAAGGGTTGGCAAGCAAGTGTGGTGTGTTAAATCACCAAGTGCTGAAATTTCAGAGCCTAGCAAGCAAAAGGAGGAGAATACTAGTGCTGAAACTATTATGATAGGCACTAGAGAATTAACAATCAAAGAGCCGATTATTGTTGAAAATCCGGCTGATTCTAATAAAGATGTGGCTGCTGTCCAGCAAGGTCCCATGGCTAATGATCATGAAGCTAGCACAAGCAAGGCCAAGTCGAGGGATCCAAAATATACTCAGCCTAAGTGGTGTCCTTCCGGTCTGACCAAGGCACAAAAAAGGAGATTGCAGCGCATGAGGAGACACGAGAAGGAGGAACAAGAAGCAGAGAAGCAAAGGGATAAATTGTTCAATGAAACCCGTCCCATGGTGCCACCAAAACAAGTGTGGAAGCCTAAGCAAAAGGAAAACATAGCAGCTTCTGCATTGATCATAGCAACACTTACACCACCAACGGAGGACGATGCGGCTGCTATTACATCGTCCACATTGCCTATTACTTCCTCTTCCCTTGGAGCTATTTCGGAGTCAGTGGACATGCTTGAGGAAGGAGATGAAATGCTTGATTATGAGTCTACACCGGTTCATGAAGGTATGGATATTAATATGGTGTATTACTTACCCGCTGAATTTCATGCTATAGATGAAGAAGGGGAAGTAGCTCAGCTAGATTTTGGCCCTAAAAATGCTATATTCGAGAAGCCAAAAGAACCGGTGACGCACTTGAAGCCATTGTTCCTTAAAGGTCATATTAATGGATCGCCGATTGCTAGAATGCTTGTCGATGGTGGTGCTGTGGTGAATCTTATGCCATATTCGGTCTTCAAAAAATTGGGGCCGCGTGATGAAGAGTTAATAAAAACCAACATGGTGCTTAATGGATTTGAAGGCAAAGAGAAAACTGAAGCCAAAGGTGTAATGTATGTGGAGCTTACGGTGGGAAGCAAAACTTTGGCTACCGCATTCTTTGTCGCCGAGGTGCAAGGTAACTACAATGTGATATTAGGCCGTGATTGGGTTCATGCAAACCAATGTGTGCCGTCTACTATGCACCAGTTTTTGATTCAATGGGTTGATGATGAAGTGGAGGTCATTCATGCGGATAATTCAGCTTGTGTTGCTTTGGCCGATGCATCGGTGGATTGGCAACATCCTAATGCTACTTGCTTGACAGGGCGCAACTTATCAAAATTTGATTTTCTTAGCGCCACAAAAAGTGGTTTCGTGCCCGTTTCTTTAAAGTCGGTTGGCGATAATCGGCTCCAAGGTATGATGCATTTAAATGGATCCTAACTCAGAGTGGTTACAAAAGCGTCTTGTAGAATATCGGTCCAATGAGAATGATATGTATGAGTCCATAGAAGAGTTAGATGATATGGATAAATTAGGACAAGGTTTTACGTCGGCCGATCCATTAGAGGAGATAGACATAGGGGATGGTTCAATTCCTAGGACGACATTTGTAAACAAAAATTTAAGAGCCGATCATAAAGCTAAGTTGATCGAGCTATTGAAAGAATATGTTTGTTGCTTTGCATGAGAATATCATGAGATGCCAGGTTTAAGCCGAGAGCTAGTGGAGCATCGGTTACCTATAAAGGCCGGTTTTAGACCATACAAGCAATCGGCCAGAAAGTTTAATCCAAAAACATATGACCGGATCAAGGAAGAGATCGGTCGTTTGCTTAAAGCTAATTTTATTAGACCTTGCAGGTATGTCGAGTGGATTTCTAACATTGTACCAGTAGAAAAGAAAGGCTCCGGCAAGTTGAGGGTGTGCATTGATTTTAGAGATTTGAATAGAGCTACACCTAAAGATGAGTATCCCATGCCAATAGCCGATATGCTTATTAATGATGCTTCTGGACATAAGGTCATTAGCTTTCTTGATGGTAATGCGGGGTATAATCAGATTTTTATGGCCGAAGAGGACATGTCCAAAACTGCTTTTCGATGTCCCGGTTTCCGTGGTTTATTTGAGTGGACAGTGATGACCTTTGGATTAAAAAATGCCGGTGCCATGTATCAAAGGGCTATGAATTTAATTTTTCATGATATACTTGGTGTTATACTTGAGGTTTATATTGATGATATTGTTGTCAAATCGGATGCTTTTGAATCTCATCTAGCCGATTTGTGCTTAGCTTTTGAGAGAATGAAAAAATATGGACTAAAGATGAATCCTTTGAAGTGCGCTTTTGGTGTATCGGCTGGAAAGTTTTTGGGTTTCATTATTCATCAAGATGGCATAGAAATTGATCCCAAAAAGATAGAAGCTGTACAAAAGGTGAAGGCTCCAACATGCAAGAGAGATATGCAAAAGTTCCTTGGCAAGGTTAATTATTTGAGAAGGTTCATAGCTAATCTGTCAGGGAAAGTTGATGCATTTACTCCTATCCTTCGGTCAAAAAATGATGTTGATTTCACTTGGGGGGCAAAACAGCAAGAAGCATTTGATATGATCAAGAACTATTTGTGCACTCCTCCGGTGATGAAAGCGCCCAAGCATAGGGAACCCTTTAAGCTTTACATTGCAGCAGAAGAAGGTGTTATTGGTGCTGTTTTGACTCAAGAAACCAAAGAAAAAGAGCATGCTATTACATATTTGAGCAGGCGTTTATTGGACGCTGAGACAAGGTATACATTTATTGAAAAACTATGCCTATGCTTATATTATGCTTGCACAAAATTGAGACATTATTTAGTGCCGAGTGCTTGCATAGTAGCTTGCCAAACCGATGTCATTAAATACATGTTGCATAGGCCAATTCTTAGTGGTAGAATTGGCAAGTGGGCATATGCTTTGATTGAATATGATTTGGCTTATGAATCTCTAAAATCCATGAAAGGCCAAATCATTGCTAATTTTATTGTTGAGCATCGGATTAATGACAAGCATGATGTTGATATAAACCTTGTTTCATTAGTACCTTGGAGATTATATTTTGATGGTTCAGTTTGTAGCAATGGCCAAGGTGTTGGTATTGTTTATATATCTCCTCATGGTGCTGTTTTTGAAGCCTCATGCCACTTAGAATATTTTTGCACAAACAATCAAGCCGAATATGAAGCATTATTATTCGGCCTACAGATGTTACCTGCTATAGGTGTTAAACATATTGAGGCTTATGGTGATTCGTTACTAGTGGTGCAACAAATATCCAAGGTCTTTCAGTGTTTGGACGAATCACTTAATGTTTATATTGATAAATGTCTAGATATAATTTCTACATTGGATTGTTTTAGCATTGCTCATATATCTAGGCATGACAATTGGAGAGCAAATGAGTTGGCATAGCAAGCATCCGGCTATCATGTTGATCATGGCATGTTTCATATTTCTCAAAGACCGATGTCTTGTCTTGCCAATATAGGAGAGGCCGAACCAGAACCCACTGATTCGGCCATTAACAAAAAATCTAGTGCAGGTGACAATACCGACTGGAGGAAGCCCATTGTTGCTTACTTGCGCAATCCGAGTGAAAGGGTGGACAGGACTGTTCGGCGTATGGCTTTCAAATATACAATGAGGGATGATGACCTTTATCGCCGAACGGTTAATGATGTTCTTTTAAAGTGTTTAGATGAGGATCAAGCAAGAGTTGCTATGGGAGAGGTACATGAAGGCATTTGTGGCACTCACCAGTCGGCTCCCAAGATGACATGGTTATTGCGGCGTGCTGGGTTTTATTGGCCGACTATGATTAATGATTGCTTCAGATATTATAAAGGGTGTGAAGCTTGTCAAAAATTTGGTGATATTCAATTAGCTCCTGCTGCTATGTTACATCCTATTGTCAAGCCGTGGCCTTTCAGAGGATGGGGTTTAGACTTTATTGGAGAAATTCACCCGTCTTCCTCAAAGGGGCATCAGTTCATGTTGGTGGCAACCGATTATTTCACTAAATGGTCTGAGGCAGTACCTCTCAAGAACATGACACATACAGAGGTAATTCAATTCATAACTGAGCACATTATTCATAGATTCGGCATTCCTCAAACGTTAACTACAGATCAAGGTTCATCTTTCATGTCACATCAATTCAGAGAATTTGTCGAATCTTATAACATAAAGTTGCTCAATTCCTCTCCGTATTATGCCCAAGCTAATGGACAAGCTGAGTCCAGCAATAAAATTTTAATCAAGCTTATCAAGAAGAAGATTGAGGATAATCCGAGGAGATGGCATGAATTGTTGTTTGAAGCTTTGTGGGCACATAGGATCTCAAGGCATGGTGCTACGAAGGTGACTCCATATGAGCTAGTATATGGTCAAGAGGTTGTTTTACCGGTGGAAGTAAATTTGAATGCTTTGAGAATAGCCAAACAAAATGATTTATTGGCAATAGACTTTTATAACTTGATGATGGACAATATTGATGAGGTTGCCGATAAACGTTTGGCTGCTTTAAAGGCCATAGAGAGAGACAAGTTGTGGGTAGCAAGAGCTTACAATAAGAAAGTTAAGTTGAAGAATTTTCAAGTTGGTGATCTCGTCTGGAAAGTGATTCTACCGATTGGTTCAAGAGATAGAAAATTCGGGAAGTGGTCTCCGAGTTGGGAAGGTCCTTTTAGGATTACAAGAGTAGTTCCCAGAAACTCTTATTTGGTGGAATCCGTACAAGGGACATTGTTACCTCGAGCTCTCAATGGCAAGTACTTGAAGAAATACCACCCGAGTGTGTGGCAAGAGGCCTAAGTAGGCAATGGCCGATATACGATTATCGCCCTTAGTACAAACATGGCCGATACATAATTATCGCCTTGAGAAAAATAAATGGCCGATGGAATGTTGACATCGTCCTTAGAACAAACAAGGTACAAATTATTTTTCGGCATACAAGTTTTGCCGAAAAACAGGGGGACATGTGTTGACACTGGATTTTGGCATGGTCAAAAACTTAATTAAGATGACCTCAAATGGAAAAGGACCTTCGAGTTTGTATGCAAAAGTCAAAGGCAAACACTTTGCGGACTGTGTGGCACCCCGATAGAGGGCCGACGCACGACAGTCCCAGGATAAGACCTGACGCACGTCAAAGACATGATACAGCAATTCCAGGCACAAAATGGCTTTATTATATTAAATGGAGTATTACAATACTGTTGCTTACAACAATATTACATAGCTCCAAGGCTAACTAAGATGGCAGCGAAGGTCTTGGCTCAGCGGTGACATCGTCTATGGCTGGGCTCCATAACTCACAGGACTGGCTGGGTTACGATCTAGCACGACGAATCTTCTCCTGCAACTGGCCACGTGCAAGGCCAGGTGAGTACTTTGAATGTACTCGCAAGACAACCAAATACATAGCATCCAAACAAGCAGATGACAAAGCCAACCCTGTGCTATGCAAGAATTTATTTTAAACATGGCATGGAATTAACTGGAAATCACGAATCAAGCATAGCATAGCATACCTATCTAGCATTATTAATCATCATGTCGTAGCAAAATTATCTGGCATGTTTAAACATCCAGCAGCATTAATCATCACAATATAACGGGGTTATCTTGGCAAAGTAACTACTGAAGTAAAGTACAGTAAAGTAAAGCATGCATCAAGTAAATAGTCCATATTCTGAATATCTCATGATCCAATCTGAACCTGATCCAAATCCAAGTCTTTCGGTCATCTGACCATCTCCTCCATAGCCATCTCATGGCTAACATACCATACTCCTGACAACATCTGCTGTCCATGCAGGACAGGTTCTTCCACCATCATTATCATCATTACGGTTGATCGCCTAACGAGGTCTGGACGGGCTGTCCAATACCGTGGACACGGCTATTCGAATAGATTTAACACTCTGCAGAGGTTGTACACTTTACCCACACCACGGAACTCATGGCCTCGTACTCCCATTCGGGTGGACCAACGACGTTCCGACGAAACCTGTCTGACCCATGACTCTTCCATCGTACCACCGGCCATCACACTCCTTCTTGGAGTCAAGCCCTGGGTGGCCCCGTGTCACCTCGTGACACCCTGCCACCGTCGTGGCCAAACTAAACTGTCCCAAACGGGGACGGGTACCCAAACAACTCAACTGGGCTCACAGGGTTATCGCCGCCTACCGGGCCAGGGCAGCGCGCGCGCATAACCCTCCCTCTTTGGAGGTACCGATGAAAGAGCACGCGATCAGACCAAGTCAAGGCCGTCCCATACCGGCAAATGTGGTTGCACGGATAAGCCCGGACAGGTGACTCTGATCAACCGACTAGGTTTATCAATATATCTCCATCATCCCACCATTACCTTAACAATTATAAGTGTGAACAGCCACTTAACATCAGCATAGCAGAATCATTACAACGTTGACAAACATGGCAAGATATCAGATCATGGTACTCACATGATAACGGTATCCAAAATATTGTTACTAGCATGGCAGGGCATGGCATGGAAACAAGGCATGATATTAGATGAAACATAATGCTAACATCTAAAACAGATGGCATAACAGGTGTATGCAAGTGCAGGCTAACAGGTGATACAGATGTACTACAATGAACACACAGGGTGCAAGCAAAGTCATCACGCAAGTCCGGAGCTCATGGAAGAGGTTGGCTTGCCTGGGGTAGAGGAATACACCGGGTGGAAGTGCAATAACACTCCGGGAAGATTCGCCGGAAAAATTTCCCTCTCGGAGGGGCTGATCGAAGGGCAAGGGCAAAATGGTCATTTTCACAGTGTGAAAACATTATGAAAATGACGCCATCAGAACGGGCTCGTCGATCTGAAGACGTGGGCGTTGGTTTTACCTCAATCGGAGTTACGGTCGCAAAGTTAGGGCCGTTCGTTCGTTAGGCGGTAAAACGGACAAAATAGTGTCCATTTCAGTGCTTAACGGACGGATGTTCACAAACTAACAGGTTCGGCCGGCGGCTGGGAAAAACTAAAAGCGTATTTCGGATTTTACGCTTCCACTTATCCTGATGCGTGGGCCCGTTGACTTTTGGGTGGGGCCGGCCTTATCTCTCTCTCTTCTCTCCCTCTGGATCGTCTCCTCCTCCCGACAGAACAGAGCCGAGGCGGCCGGCCGCCGGCGCAGCTGTGGCAGGGGGACGCGGGAGGTCCAGCCGACGAGTGCAGAGGCTCCACCGCACCTCGTCGCGCCCACTGGTAGCCGCAGGACTGCCCGGTTCAGAGCACAGCGACGGCGCCATGGCTCGGCCACCATGGCCGGAACCGAGCCAGGGAGAGGTCGCTCCGACAGGGCTCCCTCGCCGGAGGTGAGGGCAGCGGCGACCTGCGAGCTCCAAGAGGAGGCTAGGGGCAGAGGAGAGGGAGGGGAACTAGCCACGGGGCTGGAGTCGCCGTGGGAGTCCGGAGGTGGCCTTCGGCCAAGGAAGAGGGCAGAGCTGCGGGAGCTCAAGGGAGGGGCGAGCTAGGCTTGCTGGTCAGGAGAGGGATTCGGGGCACGCCTTATATAGGCTAGAGGCGGAGCTACGCGACGGCGGACGGAAGTCTCCAGAGCTCGCCGAGGACCGGCGAAGAACCGATGTCGGCAGAGGCACTACAAGCTTCGAGACGAGGGGAAGAGGGCCCTGGAAGACTCACGCACATGGTTGGGAGCTCGTCGGCGCTCCCGAACAAGCTAGAACCCACTGGAGGTGGCCTCCCGAGAGCTCCAATGCACAGGGCGCCCGCTGTACCTGTATTTGTCGCGGTCACCACGCAGCCATCGCCTTGCCACGTCTTGCTCGATGCCAAACGATGTCTGGAGGTTTCCACACGCATCACTGAGCTGACTTGACCCCTCAACCAAGAACAGGGGGCTCTGGTGTGACTGCACCAAGGTCAAACAACAACTGGCAGCAAGGTGTTTGTCATGTGGTGTGGCCACCACAGTGCACCCTTGGGCATGATCTTGGGCAGGGGTGAGTCATCCACTAAGGTAGTCATGCTGGCAAAATTTGGGCACAAATGGACAATGCTAGCTGGTACTTCCTTTGTAACCTTGCCCACTGACCAGAAACGCAAATGATGATGCTGGGGTCAAATGGCTATATGGATTTGAATGATTCTTGGTGTAGAGTGATGATATGGTCATAGGAACTGTCTGGAAAAGTTTCAGCTCAAATTGATCATCTATTAGGGTACTTCCTTCACAGAGATGCAATCTGGACAGAAACTTAGATAATTTACTGAGGAAGATTGACTTGATGGAATGAGCTCATTTTTTGTATACAGGGGTAATATATCATACTGAATCACCCTGCAAAATTTCAGCCCAAGGAGATCAAGGAATCAAGCACTTCCTTTGCAAACTGAAAATCTGAACAGAATTTGCAAAGTGGTGTTGTGCTCAAAATTTAATGGGTGGAACTTGAGATCTTGATGGAAATGGTGAATATAGGGGTAGTACAAGCTCCACAAATTATTTGGGATTTTTCCCAACTACCAAAATGGTAGTTCCTTTGGAAAGGCCCCAAATTGATATATTGGCTTTAAATAGGAAAATGCAATTTCCCCTATTTAATTATGGCCAATATTTTTATGAGAGCTCAATATGATCACAAAGAATATCTCCACAAGTTTTCATGATCTTTGGAGATGGATAGATATTATTGTGGATTTAATTCCTCGGAAAGGAAGAAAAAGGAATTAATTCTAGATGAGAAATATTGCATATGACTTGGCAATATTTTTGCACATCTAGGGTTTATGAGTGAAGGATGATCTCCGGAAATTTTGGGAGGATCAACTGAGCAAGAAAAATGATAGTTCCTTTGTAAACGCAAAGGCAGGATTTCTAGTTCCGATATTTTGGAACTAGGGTTTGAATGAGGTTCGGGGTTTACAGACGGGAACTTGACTGGCACAGGAGCATGGAAAATTCATGGAGAGGCTGAGGATTGTCTGAATTCACCTGGTCATTCACCAGATTCCAGAGGAAAAATTCGGGAAAGAAAAGCTAGGAAGGAATAACAGCACAAAAATCGATAACCCGATTTTTGGGGTGTTACAGACTGGTCCTGAATAAAAAGATGACGCCAGGGACCAGACACTTACCTGGATGGTGTCTGATGAGTCGCGTAAGTTATTCAGCCTTTACCGGCTGAATAAAGCTTGCCGGCCGTGGGATTCTTGCCGAATCTGAAAGAAGAACTTGCCAGCAAGAAGCTTGCTGGCGAGAGGCTTGCCGGGTCCGAGTAAAAGGCTTGCCGGTTCTGAATGCTTGCTGGTCTTAAGTGCTTGCCGATTCTGAATGCTTGCCGGTCTTAAGTGCTTGCTGGTTATGAATGCTTGTCGGTCTTGAGGCTTGCCGGATCTGAAAGAAGAACTTGCCAGCAAGAAGCTTGCCGGCGAGAGGCTTGCCGGGTCCGAGTAAAAGCTTGCCGGTTCTGAATGCTTGCCGGTCTTAAGTGCTTGCCGGTTCTGAATGCTTGCCGATCTTAAGTGCTTGCCGGTTATGAATGCTTACCGGTCTTGAGGCTTGCCGGATCTGAAAGAAGAACTTGCCAGCAAGAAGCTTGCCGACGAGAGGCTTGCCGGGTCCGGGTAAAAGGCTTGTCGGTTATGAATGCTTGCCGATCTTGAGGCTTGCCGGGTCTGAAAGAAGAGTTTGCCGGCGAGAGGCTTGCCGGGTCCGAGTAAAAGGCTTGTCGGTTATGAATGCTCGCTGGTCTTGAGTGCTTGCCGGTTCTGAATGCTTGCCAGTCTTAAGTGCTTGCTGATTTGGAAGGCTTGCCGGATTTAGTGAAGATCCAACCAGAAGTTGGAGATGGGCCCTAAAAGTCATAAAGACGGCCTTAAAAGGAGAAGTGGCACGTGTGGTATTATGCAGATCGTCGAGACGGACAAGTTTGATGTTGAATTCGACTCCATCCGAGTTAGTATGCGATTTCTACAGCCCACTCAAAAGCAGGACAGAAGTATGGGACAGATCCGAGCCAAATCCGAGTTGGACTAGAACTAGGACTTTTTAGGACGTGAATTGATGTAATATTCTTGTAAGGGAAGCCTAGATGAATACTTTACTTGTACGGGAAGTCCAGCCGCCTCTTATATATGTTGGGGGTGACGGCCGATTAAACAACACACAATCGCAAACACATCTACAACTTTTTCATCTATGTTTTGTTCCTCCCTCGTTCTTCGTCGTTCTTCGCATTGGAGAGCTGCGAATACCGAGGCTCTAGGGGAAGCTTGACGGACCTAGGGCAGCCCATATCCACCGCGCTCCCCGACGGGGTCCCTCCTGGGAGTGTGGGGTTTTGGGCCCTCAAAAGTTCTCTCCGGTTGTCTTGCGAATCGTGCTTTCGGTGAGACTCCTTCGACGTGAGCTGCGGTGCATCACCCCCGACGTCGAGGGTACACGTGACGTATTCGTGTGCGAACAGGTGATGCCTATTGAATTTGTGGAATTATTTCAGTTATTCAATCAAGACGCCCTCGACAAACAACTCATGAGTTGCTACTGTCTGTAAGTATTATTTCTGTAATTAAGTCTCTAGCTCAGCTCGTTTATTGCATATATATATAATTATCCTCACTATATTATGCAGATTGAAAATCATCGAATGCAAAAGAGGACAAATCTATGACATTGGGTTCATTAGCCCAAATACCGTAAATGAATGGACGGTACAAAACAGAGTTGAAGATACTGAGGAAAACTTGCTAAAAGCATTCCTTCGACATCAAAACAAAAGGGAAATACTCTTTCCTTACAACTTCAAGTGAGTGTTACTGTCTTGTGCATATTCGGTTTCGCTTACTCGAGGTTAAGTACTGTAATTGATGAGTTATGCGTGCGCAGGTTCCACTTTATTCTGCTACCCATTAAGCTTGACGGGGTAGTAGTAACTGTCTTAGACTCGAGATGTAAAGATCCTAAGGATTATGCGGACATGAGTGAAATGCTCTAGAAGTAAGTTCAATCATTATCGCACCATATCGGCAACTTTCGTTCATTTCCTGATATCAAGTAATCATTTTCTTTGTCGGGCAGGGTTTGGAAAAAGTTCACCGGAATGGTTCCGGGTCTGAAGAAGGAGCTGTGATTTACACACCCCAAAGTAAGTAGTACTAGCTAGTTCCGCGCATCTCTCATTGATTCTAGTTTCATCAATACCATTATCATGCTTGATTATCACCATTATCATGCTTGATTATCAGTTCGATTGAAATCTATTCTCGTAAAGTGCTTGTGGCAGGCAGGCGGGAATAATTTATGTGGATACTACGTTTGCGAGTTCATGCGCCACTCGACCTCTGAGCGGGGCTACTCTGAAAAATAATTTGAAGTACGTAAACAATATTCACAGTTTATTTTATTACCATCAGTTGTGTTGAGTTTCATTCATATATATGTATTGACCCCCTTCTTTAAATTAGATGTGGGAGATGCGGGAAGAACTCCTACCAAGTGATCGCATACGAGCAATTCAAGAGGAATTGGCGGGATTCTTTCTTGACCATGTCATACATGAAAAGGGAGAATACCATACGAAAATTCAAATGGATTTTCGATAGATGATGTCAGGATCGTAAGAGATGTTATATTGTATATATGTAGTAGCTTCGGATAGATATACGAAAACTTGTTGTTCGACCAAGCACGGAGAAAGAGAGGTCACTTCTCTCTATATATGTTCATGACGATCTTGTGTAATTAATGGTTCCTTCATTTGCTTACTAGCTAGCGTCGAGTTCTCTCTATATGTAGTAGGTAGCGTCGACCAAGCACGGAGAAAGAGAGGTCACTTCTCTCTATATGTAGTAGCTAGATAACACAATATGAAACCCCTAAACCCTCTAAAACCCCTAAAACCCCCCCTTTCAAAAAAAACCCAGCGCCTGGGAGCTGCTGACGCGTGGCTGCCTTTTAGTCCCGGTCGGTGTTACCAACCGGGACTAAAGGTCCTCCTGCCTGGGCGCCCCACAACAGCCACGTGGAGCTCCTTTAGTCCCGGTTCGTAGGCCAACCGGGACTAAAACTGAGGGGCTTTAGTCCCGATCGTTTTGTCCCGGTTGCAGAACCGGGACTAAAGGCCCTCTGGAACCGGGACAAGTGCCCTGTTTTCTACTAGTGACTAGATCAACTAGAGGAGGCTCCAAAACTTATGTCTTTAATTGGGCACCAAACCTCCACTATATATAGGTTAGAGGGGAGAGGGAGGGCTGCCACCAAGGAGGGAAACCCTCCTTGGGGCGTCCAAGTAAGGGGAGGAGGAGTAGGACTCCTCCCCTTGTCCAATTCGGCCCCCTTCCTTAGGGAAGGGAGGCACTTTCCCACTTGGGCCCTTTTGGCCCAAGTTTCCTTCCACCTCTTGGCCTTATTAGGCCCATTGATATTAAATTAAATATATATTTGTTCTAAACATTTTCAGAGCATTATATATATAATTTAGCATCCCCAGAAACATTTTCCACCTATATATATTAATCGGTAATACCCGGTATTACCTGATATTCACCGAAACCCTTCCGGTGACCCCGAAACGTTTCCGGAACCTCTCGGAACTATTTCGGATATTAATGAAACAATTTCACAAATATATTATCATCACTCCTGTCCTACTAACACTCAACAGATCATGATTACCTTAAGCTTGTGACCCCGTAGGTTCGGTAACCATAGACATGAACGAAACCCCTTCGTTCAATGACCGATAGCGGAACCGTGGACATCCATATCGGTCCCTATGATTACACAAATGATATTCGAGTGAACCTTTGGTTATCATGTGATGTTTCCTTTGCTTCGCGATACTTTACAAAACCCGGTGTGCATCGGTATCCTCCAGAGTCATCACCATGCTCACTATACCGTTGCTCCAGTTACCGGTTTTGTTCCTCTTTCTCGTTGATGTGTTCCGGCATCCCCGTGACGTAGTCACCTGTGTCTGGCCAGATGATGATGTATACCGTCACACCGAGAGGGCCCTAAGAATATCTCTCCATCGTCGGAGGAGTAAATCCCACTCTCGAGTTGTCTGGTCACTTGTCAAACTTTCCGGTGTGCCTGAAAGTTGTCGTTATGATCACATTGTTACAATGACGTTTGAGCAACCCCAAAGCCCACCGTCTGGTAGGAAGTGACCGAGACACTCTCATGGTCTGAGGAACTAAAACACATGCTAACACTCCATGTTATAACAGATGATTTCAGACGATATGATCACATAGTATAACAGACAAGTATTGGGTCAATTCAATATGATCGGTCTTCTAACGTCATACCCTCAATGTTGTTTTAGGACTATTGTTACACTTAACGATATCCTAAGATCCGGAAAACGTGATTACCAACAACACTTGAGCCGGTCTTAGAGGCGAGACTGGGAACCTATTGTTTACCGTTTATCATTCCACACGTGCATATGAGTTTTCCACTGAATCGCATATTCCAGGATCATAGCAGTTATAGCATGGAATATAAACTCTTAACTATGAATAATGGAAATATAATAATACAATATTATTGCCTCTAGGGCATATTTCCAACAAAAATAACAATTTTGTACCAATTTGTGTATGTCTTAAATGTATTGTTTATTATATTACAAAATTAGCGAGTATCATTTCTATTATTCAGTTGACATAGTTAACCACATAACAATATTTTTTGTGTTAAAACCATATGACGATGTTATTAAATATTAATCGTAGTGTTCTCTCTTATCAATTTGAATGTATATCAGTGGAAACTTTGCTTTGGCAAACTTAAATTGTGTGTTCTAACAAAATCTATCTTTGAATTACTTTTTTGACAATTACATAAACTATATAGAGCACATGTATATATTTGCATGTATGTGCCTTTGTTCTTGTATATTTTAATACCATTAACCAGCATGGCTAAAGTCCCTCAAGCGTAATGTCTAAATAATATCTTAGTGATGGTTTTTTACTATATTATTAGGTAAGCATGTATATATATTCTTCCAGAGCTTGGCCTGTTTGTAAATGTGCTGAAAGTTCGGTTCAATAATAAGTTGCTCTATACTGGGCATTGAGCATAACATGTGGATGATTCGATTTTGCATACATATAGATGTTAATTTGATATGATTCAAACAGAATTTCTCCGTTCAAATATACTTTTTGTGGCATATAACTTAATTTTTTTGTAAATTTAATGGTCAAAGTGAGACATAAAAAAATTAAGTGACCTTGCATACGAAAATGGAGGGGGTAGATATATTTTTATTGCAGTTTTTTGTGTAATATCTTGAAATTTTTGCTACTATATTAGCGGACAGTTGATAACTTGATATTCATACATAAGTGGCAAGTTTTTTTTGACAACTTACATAAGTGGCAAGTTAGTGCTGCTAGTAGAGTGTTAGTTTAAACAGTTGCAGGTTCATACCAATTCTTTTGCAATGTGTGATGTATAATCAAAATTAGTGTTTAATATGTGGCACAGTTTGTAGGGTGATTCCATAGGATTTCTCATGCAACAAGTAACCCTACCGCATTTTTTAAATAAAAGCATCTAGATGACATCTTAGATATGATTCAAATCAAAGAAAACAAAAACTAATATAATGAATTGACAACTAGAAACAGAACGACCATTAAAAAAAATATTAAAAATCATGCTATATTCTCCATCCTCCTTCGATCGTACGCCATCACCGGAGATTGAAAAATATATCGAACCAACAATAAAGGAAATGGCCACCTACAAATGCCCTCACCATATCAGTCTTTGAATACCGCAATAGCCACTCAACCCTTGAGACGAGATCCATAAATCAATGAAGCATTATCGGTTAAAGTATCGCCCACACATAACAGTCTTGTAGTACATCACCGCCAGCTCAGAGGATTGAAGAAACACACCATGCCACACAACACTGTTAAAATCGTCATACCAATAGCCAGCCCGTAACTCTCTTTAAAAGACTTGCCCGTAAAAAAAATTGTCTTTAAAAGACACACCAGGAAACAACCTTTACCCTAATTAATCGGGACGTCGTAAGGGCATGGCCAATGCATAGTCCCAGAGCGATGCCTCGCATGCCTGTAGAATCGGATGTCAGGAAAAGTAGGTTCAGATGGGGAAGCGGGATCCTCTGCAGGAGGCGGATGTTTGGAGAGAGAAAATGTGGTGCGGTGTAAAAAGCTGAAAAAATTGAAGTGGAGAGTAGAGATGCATGTGTACTAGAGTCTTTATTTTCTATTCCTTGATGAGACCCACTAGTGATAGTTTGCATTGGAAAAAAATCAATATAGATGCCAAACTATTTTTTCTCATAGGATATATGTATCCATATTGCCACCATAGTTCATGCCCTAAAAGCTTTAAAAAAAAGGACGTCGTAAAGGTAGAAGAGACGGAGAAAAGAAAACGGGACGGACGCTTCCCTCGTCAAAAAGAGAAGAGAGAAAAGGGTAGAGCGTCGCTGGCCCACCACCCAGTATTGACCCCGCTCGTGCAGTCCAGCTCGGGCAGTCCGCCATTGGTCAAGCCCCCTTCCTTTCTCCCCTCTCCCTCCGTCTCCCCCGCCTCGTCTCCGCCCGCCGCTCGCCGCCGCACAACCTCCTACTATTGGGTCGGCCCTCCTACCCCCACGGGATCCAGCTCGCGCTGCGCTGGGGTAGACCGGGCCGGCGTGAGACTCGCCCGGCTGGCAGCGAAGATGAACGCGCGTCAGACTGCGCACGTGAATCAGGTCGTCGGCGCCGTCGGGATGCCGCCGCCGCAAAGCCAGACGCAGGACGCGTGGGTCGATCCCCAGTTCGTGATGATGCGCAGCAACAACCGAGACAAGATGTAAGCGTTCAGTACTCTTATCTGCTCCAGTTGGAAATAATCGATATTCATACTCCAGGAAAGGGGTTGGAATTGAATTCTCTAAACAATAGATTCCATCAGGCATCAGGCTTACTGGTACTACGTTGTTTCATTCAAAAAATTATAAGCAAAGACGATCACAGATATAGTGCTGTTCGAAATTAATGGCTTCCCTTGAAGTTTAGAAGGGCTTTGCATACACATTTGGCAACTTTGGGGGTGCGTTTAGATCCTCTGTTCAGTTCCGAGGGTTATTTAGGCTATAAGACAGATGCCTGATGGTCTGAATTTGGTATGAAAGTAAGGAGGGTAGTTATTTATTTAATTTTATTACATATACTTGTTATTGAATTGGCAGATTCGAGTATATAGGAAGGAAGCAAACCTCGGCTGATTGGCGGAGGAGGTTACCCGAGCTCGCGAGGAGGCTCGAGGAAATCTTGTTTAGAAAATACCCAAGCAAGGTGTTGACCCCTTTCCTTCTTATTTTGTAGCTTTGGCTTTCGAGCAATCAAGTCCATTTCCGAGCAAAATTAAATATCACCGTTTCATCATTTTAATATTTTTCTGTTTTTTTTTACGCTCAGGCGGAGTACTACAATATGATGAAGGAGCGAATTGAGCCACACTTGCAGTTTGCTATCAAGCAGTTGAGTGCTCAGAACCAACAACGACAACAGAACCAACAATTGTCAAGACAGATAGCATCTTCCCCTGGCAATGGGACGATGATTCTGACACCTGGTATCACGCAAGGCGCAAGTGAAACTTCTATAATGTCTTATGTGACAGGCAATATTGGCCCTTCGTCGTCTGGTGCAGACATGGTTCCTCTGAACGCCAACATGGGTACCTTGCTGCCAGGTGCAGATAGTTTTACTGAACTTGTGCTCATTTCCTTCAAGCTGTGTACCTTAACTTGAAATTCTTCTGTACCATGCTGTAGAACTTCTAGCCTTTGAAATCCAATAGCCAGCAACATATTGGACAAAACTGAACATGTGTGTTGACACCTAACAAACCACCTTTTTGGGAGTCTAGCTTGTGTGTTCGGGAAAGGCCATCCACTAAGTAGCTATTGTATGCCAAAAAAACTCCAGTGAAATGTTAACCTGAAAGATCCATTATCAGAATTTAACACTAACTATCTTCCTTCGGACGCTTAGCCTCGATTTTTTTCAATTATCAATTAGATATGGGATATCACACTGCTCAGTCTCAGTATTTGCCCATATTGATTTATGACATTTCTTAACATACATATACTATTCAGTCTTGGAGCTGTATGCTAGCTCTAGTGTATATCACCGTTTTTCCCCCTAGTTTCCCCTTTTGGACTATGTTTCCATTTACTAACTTGGTTTGCGTTGCTTTCTTTCCAGGGGAAGCTCCTGATGAGCATGTGAACACACTGTTGTCTCTTGGGATGAACCCTACACACCATGATCGCCCCAGAGCATGCAACAACAACCTCGTGATAGACACGGTGGACAGACCTACAACCAACAGACTCTTGGTAAGAATTGTGCATTGACTTCACAGTTATCATGTATAGTAATATCAGCTCTCCAAGGCTTGCTCACAAACTGCAGCTCATGGTGATGCAGAAATCCCATGCACCTCTGAAGGAGGTCCGAAAGGACCCAAAGTTTAGCTGCCCAGTCTGCATGAATGAGCTGGTCAATGCGTCATCCACCATCTGCGGCCACATCTTCTGCCAGAAGTGCATCCAGGCCTCCATCCAGGTTCAGAGCAAGTGTCCGACCTGCCGTAGGACGCTAACCATGAACTGTTTCCACCGCGTCTACCTCCCGACAATGGACTGACCTGATCCACCCTGTTTTATTTACTCTTTTACCCCGGGGTGCTGCAAATCAGATGGTAACATTTGTGAAGCAGGTTTGGTGAAGGATGACGTTAGCAGGGATATGGACTCATTTGCTTTTCTTTAAAGTCTTCTTAAGGCATTTGTATTATTTACATGTATAAGGTGTATTCGCTTCCGTTGTGAGTTGTATCTCCCTTGTATTGTATCTATTTGTTAAATTTGACTCTTCAGAGTTGTGTATATATGTTGTTGTGTATCTGTTATGAAATTGTGTTGTCATATCTACTGCTCCACCCATGTCGCGTGTATGTTGCTATGTGCACGTTGTGTGGGGTGGCGTCTTTGGGTCGATATTATGCGGATGCTAGTGGAGGTGCTAGATCTGTATAGTGTCGCTCCTGGGACGCTACACTTTTGGAGATGCCTTTGTGAGGTCATGCAGTGCAGTTGGTGCCCGGCGGATCTGCTCAACCTTGTGGTCATTGCCTAGTCCCTCACTGATAGGAGATGCCTCCTATAGTTTTTCTTTTGAGAAAAGTATGTTTTTGGTCCCTCAAGTTTTCAGAAAGTATAGACTTGGTCCCTCAAGATTTTTTGGTATACATTTGGTCCCTCAAGTTTCAAAACCGGATAAATTTGGTCCTAAACCAGATTTTGAGGGCGTTGACCGGGTCAAAACCACCTGATGAACAGTAAATTCAAAAAAAATCAAAAAAATATGAAATTTTTTGGAGTTCAATATGCTTACATGCGCAAGGTGCGCTCAAATTTTTGTGCTCTTTCGACACTCGAGGAGCTCGTGGCAAAAAAAAATCTGCCTGATGAATAGTAAATTCAAAAAATTCTGAAAAATTTTGGGGTCTAATATGCTTACATGCGGAAGGTGCCATCAAAATTTCGTGGTCTTTCAACACTCGTGGCAAAAAAAACAAATTCTGGCTTCTTTTTGTGAGCAAAAATTTGTTTTTTTTGCCACGAGCTCCTCGATTGTCGAAAGACCACGAAATTTTGATCGCGCCTTCCGCATGTAAGCATATTCGGCCCCAAAAAAATTCAGTTATTTTATTTTATTTTGATTTTTTTTCAAATTTACTATTCGTCAGGCAGATATTTTTGTTTTTTTTTCCACGAGCTCCTCGAGTGTCGAAAGAGCACGGAAATTTGGGCGCACCTTGCACATGTAAGCATATTGAACCCCAAAAAATTTCAAATTTTTTTGAAGTTCATCGGGCGGTTTTGACCCGGTCAACACCCTCAAAATCTGGTTTAGGACCAAACTTATCCGGTTTTGAAACTTGAGGGACCAAATGTATACCAAAAAATCTTGAGGGACCAAGTCTATACTTTCTGGGAACTTAAGGGACCAAAAACATATTTTTCTCTTTTCTTTTACAGCCATGACCTGAGCCCTTTGGACCTCTTGGAACAAGCTTGTGATTGCTCACCAACGTATATGACATGAATCATATACTACATACCCACATATTATACATATTATATTATACTCCCTCCATTCCAAAATAAGTGACTCAACTTTGTACTAGCTTTAGTACAAAGTTAGTACAAAGTCGAGTCACTTATTTTGGGACGGAGGGAGTATTATATTAGCGCCTGACCTTGTTTACATTCCTATTGCATTTATGCTGCAGTGGCAGCTTCTCATGAGACTCTAGTAATGAGATGTCCTTGACTCGATGATTGACGGGCTTCCAGTTCCAACGAGATAGAGTCGGTGGCCTCTTGTATCCATTTTCTTCTATTTGAGCTTTCTTTGGTTGTGCCCCTTGTACTAGTTGTTTGGATTGGTTGGTGCTTTATCTATAAAAGCAGGCTAAGGCCTAATTTCTTGAAGATGGCACCAAGAGAGTGTGGATGGGTCGAACATGGTGTAGAGAATACATTTGGGCAAAAAGAAAGCCTCAAGCCTTGGATTTGAGGAAAATGAAAGGTTAGGAGGTTTGGTAGGCGAAGGTTACCAATATACTTCGGAGGTCGTTTATATACATAGTCCTCTATTGGCGTGAAAGCCCCCGCTCTACCGACCCCCTCGGGCTTCCAGATCTGGGTATCCATTTGGGTTTTAGGAGTTATGTTGTAGAAGTTGTGTCTCACGTGTTTGGAGAAGTGGCAATGGTTGCGGCCCAAGGTTAGATCTAGATCCTTTCTTTTTTGCAATTTATGGGTAGTATTTTCAAAATTTTGACACAGGTGACAAGTTAGTGTTATTAGTAGAATGTTACTTTAAATAGTCATATGTCCATACAGGTCCGTAGCAAACTTTTTGAAATGTGCGGTGTCCAACCAAAATTATTGTTTTACGTAGGGCGATTCCACATGATTTCTCTTGGACCAAGGGTTGCACTACTCTCACAGTCTCACCCAAAAACACAACCTACTAGGGGTTTCCCGTAGATGCAGCCGCCTCCGCCAGTTTCATTCGCCTCCAAATGTCTTCTGGCATGGATATAATGGAGAAACCATCATTTGAGGATTAACCGTGAAATTTATGTCGTTCTAGACCTGATTAGGGTTTAGGGTATGTTTGGTTCTTGCCTATAGCTGCCCTGCCAATATTGGCTTGCCAATTATTTGGCGTGGGATTCCAACGCCAGGGTTGGCCAAAGATTTGGCAAGAATCTATGAAGGAAGCAACAATGGCCTCGTTGGCAGCCAAATATTTGGCAACAAACCAAACAACACACAAGGACTTTGGTATGACCAATATTTTGGTAGGGTGAGTTGGGGCATAAACCAAACAGGGCCTTAGTCTACCTGTGTAGCCGATGATGCAAAAGGAAGACGATGTCGATATATCCAAGAATAACATGTGCGTTAGTTTCTATTTATGTGAGGATGATCTCGTACTAAGGATTGATAATTTTCTCCTTTTTCTTCTTGAAGTAAGGCTTGATAATTTTCTCGGAAAAAGAGAAGGTAACTCTGCCGTCCCGACACGGCACGGCTTGTGCTAATCGTGCCTAGCACCGCATGGCCCATACATGCACATTTACTAGACGGGTCGTGTCGTGCCAGCCCACGCGCCTTGCTCCCCGGTCAGTGGCGGAGCCAGGAAAAATGTATAACACGGGCCGACTGAAGGGGACAACACTTTCGTACAAATTTTTTGCCAAAAAAATCGTGAAACAGATGTAATAGCAAAATATTTTTCATTGATTACATCACCATTCACCATCGATCACAAGAGGATATGCAATTTTTGAATTGTACATCACACAAAAGAAAAATCTAGACAATAGAAAGATAGAGAAACTAACTTGCTTCAGGCCTTCAACTAAATGCCACTCGACGTGTTGGTTCGTCGAACTCATCTATAATTGCATCTGTTGATATTCCAACAGCAATCTCCTTTTCAATATAAATTAGCAAGCAGTCCCTTAGAAATCCATCTTCCATTTTATTCCGAAGCCTTGTCTTCACAAGTTTCATGGCAGAAAATGCACGTTCTGTCGTTGCCGTTGAAACCGGTAAAGTAAGAACAAGCCGAATGAGTCTGTTCATTAAGTAGTTAGTAATTTTAGCAATAAATAAATCACCAATATAGTAGCAGAGGACACTAGATACCTATCAATTAAGTAATATTCATCTGATTTTCCACTAGATGCAAGTTGTTGACAAAGTTCTGATATAGTTGTCAAATTCTGAAACTTTGGGCTTGTGGTTACAACATTCTCATAATGTCGTAACTGACATCTGAGATTATTCATTTCTTGTTCTTTAAAATCAGCAGGATAGAACTTTGAAGCCTGAGAACATATATTATCAATGTTAAATGAACGGAATGAATCCTTTGGGTCCAAGGAAGTACACAGGATGAGAAGCTCTGTTGCTTGTTTGTTGAATCTGCAATTCAGCTCTTGTGCTTGCTGATCAACAACAACCATGAAAATGTACATCTCTCTTCGTCATCAACTCTCTTCCATTTTTTGAATCCTTTCACTATAAACACATCATATTCTTTCTTTCCGAGTGGCTTCTTACAAAATAAAAAGCATGGAAAACAGTAGACTGCATCTTTATCCGGTGAATATTCTAACCAAGGGAAGCTCTTAAACCAATGATACTGAAACTTGCGTGGATGGGTCAGCGAGGATACTCATCCATTTTAAAATGATATGCCCCATGCTTTATATATGCCATTCGAGCTTTTTCTTGATCGTTAGGAGGATAATCTGAAATTTGGCACCGCAGACCTGGTTCTCTTTCTACCACCAAAAGAGCAGAACCATCATTGCCTCTCCCTCTCATAACTTGAGGTGGTGTTGTTGATATTGGAGTTTCTTCTACTTGTTCTTGTTCATCTACTTGTTTTTCTTCATCTACCAAGGGAGGGGCATCAACCAAATTAATCTGTTCTGGAACATCAGTTCTTCCTTTCTTCTCAAAAAAAGAATGCAATGTTGCAAGCTTTCTTTTATTTTTGGCCATGGAGACAACCGATTACCCTAGAAAAATTGAACACAGACCACTATAAGACTATCCAATTTAGAGAATTGAAAAGCCAAACAAAAATTATAGAACAAATTTCAGATCTGTGGGACAGAGAAAGAGGGATCTCAAATCAAGAATATATACCTCTTCTTGTGTGCTTGCAGCGGCTTGAAGAAAGATGAGCCATCCAGCCAGCCGGCGGCGCTGCAACAGCTACAGGAGAGAGCAACTAGAAAGATTTAGGAGATTTGGGGGCTAGTGGTTTGTCTCCATGGATGAGCAGAGCAAAGGCTGGACCGCAGGGGACCAAGGAAAGGGAAAGGTGGGAAGTGGAATCACATGTGGCTCGGAGCCGGGGTGGCTTTGCCTCTTTGTGTTTGGGATTAGCTTTTGAGATAGAATAACAATAGGGAAAAGTCAAGCCTACAGGATTCCTTGTGCCATTTTTGTTGTTGCTCATCGGTTAGGGAGGGCCAGGCCCAGAACAGCATAACACACAGCTTCTGAAACAAAAAACCGCTGCTCTAAAATTTTTTTTTTGGCATGTTGGCCCGGGCCTTGGCCCTTGCTGGTCCCCTGTTGTCTCCGCCGTTGTCCCCGGTCCAGGCACGACACTTCAGTAAACGGGTAGGCCCGTGGCACGTTTGGCCCGCGTGCTTTTCAACCTACTGGGCTGTTTTCTAGGTGCTATATATAAAAATCAAAAAAGTACAAAAATAAATAAACGGGCCGTGCCGTGCCGGCCCGCGTGACGGCACTCCAGGCCAGGCACGGGCCGTGCCTGCGTGCTAACGGGCCGGCTCAGATGGCCAGGTTTGACCACCTGTACTCACCCCGCCTCGTGTAGGCCGTCATCCGTCTCCCCGCCTCACCCTCGCGCCTCCGCCCTCCGGCCGCCGCTCCTCTTAGGTTGGCCCTCCTACCACCCTTCAGCGACGCCATCTCGCATCCAGCTTGCGCTGCGCCGGGGTTGACGGGGACGGCGTGAGGCTCGCCCAGACTACACCGGTGAATCAGGTCGGACGCGCTGATCAGTTTGTGATGCTGCGCAACAGTACTCGGGAGAAAATGTAAGCGTTCGTCACTGCTCCAACTGGAATGAATCCAAATCTATACTCGTAGTAATCTACTCACTGAAGTCACTGGTCAGGGGTTTTAATCGTACTACTAAACAACAGTGTCAAGTTAATTAGTACTCCTTCCGTAAAGAAATATAAGAGTGTTTAGATCACTAAAGTAGTGATCTATATGCTCTTATGTTTCTTTAGAGAGGGAGTACTCCCTCCGTCCTAAAATAAGTGTCTCAAGCTTAGTACAGCTTTGGATTAAAGTTAGTACAAAGTTGAGACACTTATTTTGAGACGGAGGAAGTACTATGTTATTTCATTCACAAACCTATGAGCAAAGGTGATCATAGATATACTATCAGAGTTAATGGACACAAATTTTGGAAATCTGGAGCTGCAGTTGAATCCAATTTTCAGTTCTGTTTATACTATCAAAATGCTCATGGTCTGAATCTGGTATGAAAGCAAGGGTATGTTTTTATACATGTCCTTGAATTGGCAGATTCGATTGTATGGGAAGGAAGCCATCCTCGGCTATCTATCGGGGGCGGCTGCCGGAGCTTGCGAGGCGGCTCGCGGAGATCTTGTTTAGAGAATACCCAACCAAGGTGTTGATCTCTTTCCTACTTCTTTTGTACCTTTGGTTTTCGAGCAATCAAGTCATCTCCTAGCAAAAGTATGTAAAATTGCTTCATCATTTTAACATTTTCTGTTTTTTTGGCAGAGTGAGTGCTACAATATGATGAGGGGGCCGATTGAGACCCACTTGCGGTTTGCCCTGAACCTCTTGAGTGTTGAGAACCAACAACAACAACTGAACCGACAATTGTCAAGGCAGATAACATGCCCCCCTCACAATGGGACAATGATTGTGACACCTAGTATCACGCAAGGCACAGGTGAAAATTCTAGAATGTCTGATGTGACCGGCAACATTGGCCCTTTGCCGTCTGGTGCACACATGGTTCCTCTGAACGCCAACATGGGTACCTTGCTGCCAGGTGCAGATAGTTTTACTGAACTTGTGCTCATTTCCTTCAGGCTGTGTACCTTAACTTGAAAT
Source organism: Thinopyrum elongatum (assembly GCA_011799875.1). Classification (NCBI taxonomy): domain Eukaryota; kingdom Viridiplantae; phylum Streptophyta; class Magnoliopsida; order Poales; family Poaceae; genus Thinopyrum; species Thinopyrum elongatum. Next base: position 543,783,897 of record CM022299.1, read on the forward strand.
TCTTCTGCACCATATTGTAGAACTTCTAGCCTTGAAATCCAATAGCCAGCGACATATTGGATAAAATTGAACATATGTGTTAACACCTAACAAACCACCTTTTTGGGAGTCTAGCTTGTGTGTTCGGGAAAGGCCATCCACTAAGTAGCTATTGTATGACAAAAAAAGCTCTAAGCGAAACGTTAACCTCAAAGATCCATTGTCAGAATTCAACACTAAGTATCTTCCTTCGGACGCTTAGCTTCCTTTTTTTTTCAATTATCAATCAGAAATGGGATATCACACTATTCAATCTCATTGTTTGCACATATTTATTTATGGCATCTTGTAACCTACATATACTATTCGGTCTTGGAGCTTTATGCTCTAGTGTATATCACCTTTTTTATTTCCTAGTTTCCCTTTTTGGACTATGTTTCCATTTACTAACTTGGTTTGTGTTGCTTTCTTTCCAGGGGAAGCTCCTGATGAGCATGTGAACACACTACTGTCTCCGGGGATGAACCCTACACACCATGATCGCCCCAGAGCATGCAACAACAACCTCGTGATAGACAGTGGACACACCTGCAACCAACGGACTCTTGGTAAGAATTGTGCATTGTACTTCACAAATATCATGTATAGAAGTTATATCACCTCTCCAAGGCTTACTTACAAACTGCAGCTCATGGTGATGCAGAAACCCCGTGTACCTGTGAAGGAGGTCCTAAAGGAACCAAAGTTCAGCTGCTCAGTCTGCATGAATAAGCTGGTCGATGCGTCATCGACCATCTGTGGCCACATCTTCTGCCAAAACTGCATTGAGGCCTCCATCCAGGCTCAGAGCAAGTGCCCAACCTGTCGTAGGACGCTAACCATGAACAGTTTCCACCACGTCTACCTCCCGATGATGGACTAACCTGGTCCAGCCATTCTTGGCAGAGCAGAGCCTTGGCACCTGTGCTCCTCTCTCTTCTTGCAACTGTTTATTCTCTCCACATTGATGACTATCACGACTCCTCAGGTGCCTCCTGCAACTGCCTCTCCCTCCACACTGCCTCCACCCATGAACGGCATCCTTTGCCCCTATATAAGGTCATCCAGCGCACCATGAAGGGGACTTTCAAGATCTATCGAAGACCTAGTCTAGCCACTTAGCCAGGCATCTCGCCGAGATCAACCATCTAGAACTCAACGAGTTGCTATTCAACTTGCCGAGACCCCCATTGTAATCATTCTTTGTACTCTATCTTCAGATCATCCCATATAAGCAAGAGTAAGGCCATTCCTGGGGGCTCGAACCTGGGTAAAACTTGTGTCCCATGTTTATCTGACAACTTGTGGTTACGTTCCACTCTCATACATATCTACCCGTGACTCTCCATTTTTGGACTTCAAGAGAGTTTTCTTGTGTTTCAAATTTTGGAAAGTTGGAATGGTTGTGCCTGAAAGGTTCGATCTACATATTTTATTGGCAATTTTTGTTTAATACTATTTTGAAAATTTAGCATTGCGTGGGAGTGGGTAGTTGGCGAGTTAGTGTCGTTAGTAGAAGTTAGTTTAAACAGCTGGAAGTCCATACCAAACTTTTTGCAATCTGTGGTGTATAACCAAAACCACACGCCGCCAGGCTCCGCCCCCGGTCAAAACTAGTTTTAACACGTGGCATAGCGCGTAGGGTGATTCCGAAGGATTTCTCTTGCAGCAAGTAAACTTTGCAGCATTATTCTTGGCCGGAAGCAATTCTGTGACGAAGAGCCGTTATATAGAGCGTGAAGCACGCCGCTGGCCCACCACCAGTATTGACCCTCCAGGCTCGGGTAGTCCGCCATTGGTCTGGGACGGTGTAAGGCTCAGCTGGCTGGCTGCGAAGATTGGGCCCATGAATCAGGTCGGTGGTGCTGGCACCGGGATGCCGCCGCGGCAAAATCAGATGCGGGATGTGGTGGACCGTGCTGCAGGGGTCGATCCCAATTTCATGGTGCTGCGCAACAATACTCGACAGAAGATGTAAGCTTTCATTACTGCTCCAACTGGAATGAATCTACTCCTACTATTTTACTGGTCAATTGGTCAGAGGTTTTGATTGTACCATGCTCTAAACAACAGTAGCAAGTTTATTTGTCCTATGTTATTTCATTCACAAAAATATAAGCAAAGGTGATCGTAGATATACCATCAGAGTTAATGGTTTCCGTAAGTTTACAAGGGATTTGCATATAAATTTTGGAACTCTGGGGCTGCAGTTGAATCCTCTTTTCAGTTCTATTTATACTATCAAAATGCTCATGGTCTGAATCTGGTATGAAAGCAAGGGGATATTTTTATACTTCTTCTTGAATTGGCAGGTTCGAGTATGTAGAAAGGAAGCAACCGTCGGCTATCTGGCGGCGGCGGCTGCCGGACCTCGCGAGGCGGCTCGAGGAAATCTTGTTTAGAGAATACCCAAACAAGGTGTTGATCTCTTTCCTACTTGTTTGTAGCTTTGGTTTTCGAGCAATCAAATCATCTACTGGGAAAAGCAAATATTATTGCTTCGTCATTTTATTTTTATTTTATTTTATTCAGAGGGAGTACTACAATATGACGAAGGGGCCAATTGAGCTCTGCTTGCAGTTTGCCATGAAGCTCTCGAGTGTTCAGAACCGGCAACGACAACAGAACCAACAATTGTCAAGGCAGATAACATGTTCCCCTTCCTATGGGACAATAATTGGGACACCTGGTATCACGCAAGGCGCAAGTGAAAATTCTAGAATGTCTTACGTGACAGGCAACACTGGCCCTTTGTCGTCGGGTGCAAACATGGTTCCGCAGAACGCCAACATGGGTACCTCGCTGCCAGGTGCAGATAACTCTAACAAACTTGTGCTTATTTCCTTCAGGCGGTGTACCTTAACTAGATATTCTTCCTACCATATGCGTTAGGACTTTTAGCCTAGAAATCCAATAGCCAGCAGTTTGTTGGACAAAATTCAACCTATGTGCTAACGCCTAACATACATCACCTTGTTTAGAGTCTAGCTTGTGTTTTTGGGAAAACCCACCCACTAAGTAGCTACTGTATGACAAAAAGCTCTAAGTAAAATGTTAACCTGAAAGATCCTTGTCAGAATTTAACATTAAGTATCTTCCTTTAGACTCTTAGTTTCCTTTTTTTTCAATCATCAATTCGAAATAAGATATTACACTGTTCAGTCTCGGTGTATGCCCATATTTATGTATGTTATTTTCGGAATCTACATATACTATTCAGTTTTGGAGCTTCATGCTGTAGTAGACAGGTCACAGGTGTATATTTCCATATGTCCTAGTTTCCCCTTTTGTACCATGTTTCCATCTACTAACTTGGTTTGTGTTACTTTCTTTCCAGGGGAAGCTCCCAATGAGCATGTGAACACACTGCTATCTCTGGGGATGAACCCTACGCACCATGACCGCTCGGGAGCGTGCAACAACCACCGTGTAATAGACATGGTGGAAGCACCTGAAACCAACAGACTCTTGGTAAGAATTGTGCATTATACTTCACAATTACTCCCTCTGATCCAAAATAAACTAAGGTTAGTTCAACCTTAGCTCAAAGCTGCGACACTTATTATGGATCGGAGGGAGTATCATGTTATAGCAGTTATATCAGCTCTTCAATTCTTACTTACAAACTTCATCCTGTGTTTATTCGCAAAAAAAAAAAACTTCACCCTGCGTTGACGCAGGCAACCCATGCACCCGTGAAGGAGGTCGCAAAGAAACCAAAGTTCAGCTGCGCAGTCTGCTGGAACGAGCTGACCGATGCGTCATCGACCATCTGCGGCCACATCTTCTGCCAGAAGTGCATCGAGGCCTCCATCCAGGCTCAGAAGAAGTGCCCTACCTGCTGTAGGACGCTGACCATGAAGGGTTTCCACCATGTCCACCTCCCGACGATGGACTGAACTGATCCAGCCATTTTGGGCGCAGCAGAGCCTCAGGCACCCGTGTTCTTCTCCTCGCCTGCATTGCGACCATTCTATCTACACAGGGTTGCCTCTACCATTCAGTTTCCTGCCCCAACTGTGTGACTGGCAACAGTATTGAGACGTCGTTACCAATCAGTCTGTATCCCTAGCGCTAAATAATACCGTACTCTCTTTGTTCGGGTTTACAATAAGGTCTGTTGCTTTTGTCTTAAGTCAAACCTCCTTGAGTTCTATATATACAAATGTCAACATTTATAATACCATAAAATGTGTTTTTCTTAATGTTTTTACTATTTATTGTACTCCCTCCGTTTCTAATTATAAGTCTCTTTAGAGATTTCAATATGAACTACGTACGGATGTATGTAGACATGTTTTAGAGTGTAAATTCACTCATTTTGCTCCCTATGTAGTCCATATTGAAATCTCTAAAAAGACTTATATTTAGGAACGGAGGGAGTATATGGAATATGGTGTTGTTTTTCTCAAAATTTGTTGCCTTATAAACCTGAATGAAGGGATTAGTGTTTTGTGTGGAAGATTGTGCTTGCTATTGAGTGATTCATGTGCAAAAGAAATATATAATTTTTTTTTAGTTAGTGCCTGTAATTTCTTATATGATGTCAGCTTGCATCCTCTAGAATATTGATTGTGTGGTCATAAATTTAAAGTCTTTTTTTTTCCTCGCGAGTCTTACATCCCCTTGGGCCTGAAAAAACAGGCCTTCCGTGTGCCAGGCTATGGCCGAGTAGGCTGGTTACATCTACTGGGCCCCCTTTGTCTCAAAACAAATCTACAAGGTCCACACTGGGCCCGTATGTCTCACTTGACGCGAGACGTAGGGCAGCCTCGCATAAAGGCTACTGTGAGACAGGACGGCCCAGGCGCGCGCGAGGCCACAGGCCACAACCTCCTTTTTTCACGTTTTTTGTTTTCCTTTTTTGATTTATTTTTAAATTTCGTTTATACTTTCAAATATTATATATATATATATAATGTTATAAAAATAATTTACATAAAAAATTTCAAAAATGTTAATCAGCATTTAAAAAATGTTAAATATGTAGAGACAAAATGTTAATAATGTATTAAAAATATTATGCGTGCATTAAAAAAATATTTTGACGTGTAAGAAAAATATATAATGTGTAACAAACAATGTAGACATGTGTTGAAAAAAGAAAAGAGAAATACAAAGAAAAAAATTAAAGAAACGAAAGAAAACCGAAGAGAGAAAGGAAACAACAAAACCAGAGAAAGATAATGCAAAAAGAAAAAAACAAAGAAACCGAAAAACAAGGAAGAAACAAAGAAAACCATAGAAAAAAACAAAAAAGGAAACACACAAAAATCCGTGAGAACTAGAAAAGAAACAAAAAAATCGGTGAAAACCAAAAAATAACTAAAGTTATAACAAAGTAAAGAAGAAAGCCCAAAGAAAACCAATGAAAAAACAAAAAGAATCAAAGGAAAAAGAAAAGAAAAAGAAAAAAAGGAAAAAACTACAACTAGTGAAGCCTGAGCAGCTTCCATCTCCCGTGAAGCAGAAATAACTCTCGTGTCCCACTATTCTCAAAAAAGGAAAAATCTGTTGGCTTTTCACTTGAAAAATCACTTCCGTGGGAGCAAGTCCAGCCGCAGGGCGGCCTGTTTAGGAAAAAATCAAGCCCGTACCAAGTTCAGCTAGTGGCCCTCTCACCGAAATCACTAATTGAAGAAGAGTACTCATTGCAAAGATCACACACACCTTCCAGGTTGCGACAAGTGGCGTGCTGCATGTGCGTCACTTGTCGCAACCTGTGAGTTTTCTCTTTTTTTGTAGATCCATTTATTCAAAATGTTTTTATCTCTTAAATCGCGCGTCCAAATCTCGAACCGTTTTCACCGTTGGATTCCTCGCGTCGACATCTTCAAAACTAGATCCCATATTGATAGGTTTTGACGAACTTTTTTTCACGAAAAAAACCAGACGAAAAAACCGAACCGGAAGCACGGGATTTTTCTCTTTCCGAAAAAGGCACGCCCATGCCTCTCGCGAAAGCAAAACCGTGCCTCTCGCCGAAGGAAAAAAAGAAGAGAAAACGCGTTTTTTTTTCCGAAAAGGCACGGCCGTGCCTCTCGCGACAGCACAACCATGCCTCTCGCGGAAGCAAAACCGTGCCTCTCGCGAAAGAAAAAAAAACAGAAAACACATTTTCTTCGTTTCCGAGAGGCACGGCCGTGCCTCTTGCGAAAGCACAACCGTGCCTCTCACGGAAGCAAAACATTGCCTCTCGTGGAAGGAAAAAACAGAAAACGCGTTTTTTTCGTTTCCGAGAGGCACGGCCGTGCCTCTCGTGAAAGCACAACCGTGCCTCTCGCGTAAGCAAAACTGTGCGTCTCGCAAAAGAGAAAAAAAACAGAAAACACATTTTTTTCATTTCCGAGAGGCACGGCCGTGACTCTCGCGAAAGCAAAACCGTGACTCTCGCGAAAGAAAAAAAAACATGTTTTTTCGTGTAATTTTTTTTGGATTTTTGTTTTCATCCAAAAGCTGAGGAAGACCGGTGGAAAATCGAAACGTCGAAAAAACCGAAAAAAATGTTTAAAAAGCCAAAAACGCGTGTGAAAAAAAACAAAATCCGGAAGGAGCGCCCAGAGCGCGACACGTGGCGGACGGTTGAGAGCACGCCAAGTGACGCTGATCGTTGTGAGGCTCCCGAAGGAGCGCTCGTCAACTAGTTGCCCTCCCCTCTCACCCCGCAAATGATATATCTTGCTTATAGCGAGTGTACCTTGGCGAAACCTATTTGGCGCTGCAGCCGCCGGTTATAGCTGTTTTTGAAGGAAATATGCCCTAGAGGCAATAATAAAGTTGTTATTTTATATTTTCTTATTCATGATAAAGGTTTATTCATGCTAGAATTGTATTGATCGGAAACTTAAATACATGTGTGAATACATAAACAAATACCGTCTCCCTAGTAAGACTCTGCTAGACTAGCTCGTTGATCAAAGATGGTTAAGGTTTCCTAACCATAGACATGTGTTGTCATTTGATAACGGGATCACATCATTAGGAGAATGATGTGATGGACAAGACCCATCCATTAGCTTATCATAATGATCGTTCTGTTTATTGCTATTGCTTTATTCATGTCAAATACATATTCCTTCGACTATGAGATTATGCAACTCCCGGATACCGGAGGAATACCTTGTGTGCTATCAAACATCACAACGTAACTGGGTGATCATAAAGATGCTCTACAGATATCTCCGAAGGTGTTTGTTGAGTTGGCATAGATCGAGATTATGATTTGTCACTCCGAGTATAGGAGAGGTATCTCTGGGCCCTCTCGGTAATACACATCATAAGAAGCCTTGCAAGCAAAGTGACTAATGAGTTAGTTACAGGACGATGTATTATGGAACAAGTAAAGAGACTTTTCGGTAACAAGATTGAACTAGGTATGAAGATACCGACGATCGAATCTCGGGCAAGTAACATACCGATGGACAAAGGGAATTATGTATGTTGTCATAACGGTTCGACCGATAAAGATCTTTGTAGAATATGTAGGAGCCAATATGGGCATCCAGGTTCCGCTATTGGTTATTGACCGGAGAGGTGTCTCGGTCATGTCTACATAGTTCTCGAACCCCTAGGGTCCGCACGCTTAACATTCGTTGACGATCTAGTGTTATATGAGTTATATGATTTGGTGACCGAATGTTGTTCGGAGTCCCGGATGAGATCACGGACATGACGAGGAGTCTCGAAATGGTCGAGAGGTAAATATTGATATATAGGACGATAGTATTCGGACACCGGAAGGGTTTCGGGATGCACCGGGTAGCCATCGGGTCACCGGAAGGGGTTCCGGACACCCCCGGTAGGTGTTATGGGCTTAATGGGCCAAGGGAGGGACAGACCAGCCCACAGGGGGCTGGTGCACCCCTCTCCCTAGCCGGCCAGCCCTAGGGAAGGAAAAGGGGGAGGGCTAGCCCCTCCTACCTTTCCCTCTCATGGGAGAAAGGAAAAGGGGGGCGCCACCCTCCCCTGCCTTTCCCCCGCACCTATATAAGGTAGGGGGCGCGGCTTGGGAGAGACCCCAAGTAGGATTCCTCCTACTTGGGCGCCCCCTTTGGCTGCTCCTCCCTCCCTCCCACCTATATATATGTGGGAGGGGGCGCCTAGCACACAACAGACAATTGCCTAACCGTGTGCGGCGCCCCCCTCCACCGTTTACACCCCCAGTCATATTTTCGTAGTGCTTAGGCGAAGCCCTGCGGAGATAGCTTCACCGTCACCATCACCACGCCGTCGTGCTGCCGGAACTCATCCACTACCTCGCCGTCTTGCTGGATCAAGAAGGCGGAGGACATCATCGAGCTGAACATGTGCTGAACGCGGAGGTGCCGTATGTTCGGTGCTCGATCAGTTGGAACGCGAAGAAGTTTGACTACATCAACCGCGTTGTCAAACTCTTCCGCTTACGGTCTACGAGGGTACGTAGACACACTCTCCCCTCTCGTTGCTATGCATCTCCTTGATAGATCTTGCGTGTGCGTAGAATTTTTTTTCCATGCAACGCTTCCCAACAGTGGTATCAGAGCCAGGTCTATGCGTAGATGATATGCACGAGTAGAACACAAAGAGTTGTGGGCGGTGATAGTCATACTGCTTACCACCAACGTCTTATTTTTATTCGGCGGTATTGCGGGATGAAGCGGCCCGGACCAACCTTACATGTCCACGCACATGAGACCGGTTCCACCGACAGACATGCAACTAGTTTTGCATAAAGGTGGCTGGCGGGTGTCTGTTTCTCCTACTTTAGTTGAATCGAATTTGACTACGACCAGTCCTTGAAGAAGGTTAAAACAGCAAACTTGATGAAACACCGTTGTGATTTTTGCCGTAGGTAAGAACGGTTCTTGCTAGAAGCCCGTAGCAGCCACGTAAAACTTGCAACAACAAAGTAGAGGGCATCTAACTTGTTTTTGCATGGCATATTGTGTTGTGATATGGTCAAGACATAATGTGATATACGTTATTGTATGAGATGATCATGTTTTGTAAATTATCGGCAACCGGCAGGAGCCTTACGGTTGTCTCTTTATTTTATGAAATGCAAACACCATGTAATTGCTTTACTTTATCGCTATGCGTTAGCAATAGTTGTAGAAGCAATAGTTGGCGAGACGACCATGATGCAACGATGGAGATCAAGGTGTCGAGCCAGTGACGATGGAGATCATGATGATGCTTTGGATATGGAGATCAAAAGCACAAGATGATGATGGCCATATCATGTCACATATTTTGATTGCATGTGATGTTTATCCTTTATGCGTCTTATTTTGCTTAGAACGGCGGTAGCATTATAAGATGATCCCTTCACTAAATTTCAAGATAAAAGTGTTCTCCCCGAGTATGCACCATTGCCAAAGTTCATCGTTTCGAAGCACCACGTGATGATCGGGTGTGATAGACTCTACGTTCACATACAACGGGTGTAAGACAGTTTTGCACATGTAGAATACTTGGGTTAAACTTGACGAGCCTAGCATGTACAGACATGGTCTCCGAACACTGGAGACCGAAAGGTCGAACGTGAGTCATATAGTAGATATGATCAACATAGAGATGTTCACCATTGATGACTACCCCATCTCACGTGATGATCGGACATGGGTTAGTTGATTTGGATCACGTATCACTTAGATAACTTGAGGGATGTTTATTTAAGTGGGATTTCATTAGTAATTTAATTAATTGAACTTAATTTATCATGAACTTAGTCTTATAGTTTTGCATATCTATGTTGTAGATCAATAGCTCGCGATTTAGCTCCCCTATATTTTTGATATGTTCCTAGAGAAAAATAAGTTGAAAGATGATGGTAGCAATAATGTGGAATGGGTCTGTGATCTAAGGATTATCCTCATTGCTGCACAGAAGAATTTTTCCTTGATGCACCGCTAGGTGACAGACCTGTTGCAGGAGCTGATGCAGACGTTATGAAAGTTTGACAAGCTCGATATGATAACTACTTGATAGTTTAGTGCGCCATGCTTTACGGCTTAGAATCGGGGCTTCAAAGACGTTTTGAACGCCATGGAACATATGAGGTGTTCCAAGAGCTGAAATTGGTATTTCAGACTTATGCCTGTGTTGAGAGGTATGAGACCTCTGACAAGTACTTTGCCTACAAGATGGAGGAGAATAGCTCAGCCAGTGAGCATGTACTCAGAATGTCTGGGTACTACAATCACTTGAATCAAGTGGGAGTTAATCTTCCAGATAAGATAGTGATTGACAGAGTTCTCTAGTCACTATCACCAATCTACTAGAACTTCGTGATGAACTATAATATGCAAGGGATGACGAAAACGATTCCCGAGCTCTTCGCGATGCTAAAATCGGTGAAGGTAGAAATCAAGAAAGAGCATCAAGTGTTGATGGTTAACAAAACCACTAGTTTCGAGAAAAAGGGCGAGGGAAAGAAAGGGAACTTCAAGAAGAATGGCAAGCAAGTTATCGCTCCCATGAAGAAGCCCAAAGTTGGACCCAAGCCTGAAACTGAGTGCTTCTACTGCAAAGGAAATGGTCACTGAAAGCGGAACTGCCCCAAATACTTGGCGGATAAGAAGGATGGCAAAGTGAACAAAAGTATATTTGATATGCATGTTATTGATGTGTACCTTACTAGTGTTCGTAGTAGCACCTAGGTATTCGATACCGGTTCAGTTGCTAAGATTAGTAACTCAAAATAGGAGTTGCAGAATAAACAGAGACTAGTTAAGTGCGAGGTGATGATGTGTGTTGGAAGTGATTCCAAGGTTGATACGATCACCATCGCACACTCCCTCTACCTTCAGGATTAGTGTTGAACCTAAATAAATGTTATTTGGTGTTTGCGTCGAGCATGAATATGATTAGATCATGTTTATTGCAATATGGTTATTCATTTAAGTTAGAGAATAATTGTTGTTCTATTTACATGAATAAAACCTTCTATGGTCATACACCCAATGTGAATGGTTTATTGAATCTCGATCGTAGTGATACACATATTCATAATATTGATGCCAAAAGATGCAAAGTTGATAATGATAGTGTAACATACTTGTGGCACTGTCATTTAGGTCATATTGGTGTAAAGCGCATGAAGAAACTCCATGCAGATGGACTTTTGGAATCACTGGATTATGCATCATTTGATACTTGTGAACCATGTCTCATGGGAAAGATGACTAAAACTCCATTCTCCGGAACAATGGAGCGAGCTAATAACTTATTGGAAATAATACATACCGATGTATGCGGTCCGATCAGTGTTGAAGCACACGGCGGGTATCATTATTTTCCGACCTTCACAGATGATTTGAGTAGGTATGGGTATATCTACTTGATGAAACACAAGTCTGAAACATTTGAAAAGTTCAAAGAATTTCAAAGTGAAGTGGAAAATCATCGTAACAAGAAAATAAAGTTTCTATGATCAGATCGCGGAGGCGGATATTTGAGTTACGAGTTTGGCCTTCATTTAAAACAAAGTGGAATTGTTTCACAACTCACGCCACCTGGAACACCACAGCGTAATGGTGTGTCCGAACGTCGTAACCGTACTTTATTAGATATGGTGCGATCTATTATGTCTCTTACCGATTACCACTATCGTTTTGGGGTTATGTATTAAGAGATAGCCACATTCATGTTAAAATAGGGCACCGTCTATATCCGTTGAGACAACATCGTATGAACTGTGGTTTGGCAAGAAACCTAAGCTGTCATTTCTTAAAGTTTGGGGTTGCGACACTTATGTCAAAAGGCTTCAGCCAGATAAGCTCGAACCCAAATCGGAGAAGTGTGTCTTCATAGGATACCCTAAGGAAATAATTGGGTACACCTTCTACCACAGATCCGAAGGCAAGATCTTTGTTGCCAAGAATGGAACCTTTCTAGAGAAGGAGTTTCTCTCAAAAGAAGTGAGTGGGAGGAAAGTAGAACTTGATGAGGTAATTGTACCTTCTCTCGAATTGGAAAGTAGCACATCACAGAAAACCGTTCCAGTGATGCCTACACCAACTAGAGAGGAAGCAAATGATCATGATCATGAAACTTCAGATCAAGTTGCTACTGAACATCGTAGGTCAACCAGAGCACAATCCGCACCAGAGTGGTACGGTAATCCTGTTCTGGAAGTCATGTTACTAGACCAAGGCGAACCTACGAACTATGAAGAAGCTATGATGAGCCCAGATTCCAATAAATGGCTATGATGAGCCCAGAATCCATGTATGAGAACAAAGTGTGGACTTTGGTGGACTTGCCCGATGATCGGCAAGCCATTGAGAATAAATGGATCTTCAAGAAGAAGACTGACGCTGATGGTAATGTTACTGTCTACAAAGCTCGACTTGTCGCGAAAGGTTTTCGACAAGTTCAAGGAGTTGACTACGATGAGACTTTCTCACCCGTAGTGATGCTTAAGTCTGTCCGAATCATGTTTGAAATTGCCGCATTTTATAATTATGAAATCTGGCAAATGGACGTCAAAACTGCATTCCTTAATGAATTTCTTAAAGAAGAGTTGTATATGATGCAACCAGAAGGTTTTTTTTATCCTAAAGATGCTAACAAAGTGTGCAAGCTCCAGCGATCCATCTATGGACTGGTGCAAGCATCTCGGGGTTGGAATATATGTTTTGATGAGGTGATCAAAGCATATGGTTTTATACAGACTTACGGTGAAGCCTGTATTTACAAGAAAGTGAGTGGGAGCTTTGTAGCATTTCTGATATTATATGTGGATGACATATTATTGATTGGAAATGATATAGAATTTCTGGATAGCATAAAAGGATACTTTAATATGAATTTTTCAATGAAAGACCTCGGTGAAGCTGCTTATATATTGGGCATCGAGATCTATAGAGATAGATCAAGACGCTTAATAGGACTTTCACAAAGCACATACCTTGACAAGATTTTGAAGGAGTTCAAAATGGATCAGTCAAAGAAGGAGTTCTTGACTGTATTGTAAAGTGTGAAGTTGAGTAAGACTCAAAACATGACCACGGCAGAAGATAGAGAGAGAATGAAAATCATTCCCTATGCCTCAGCCATAGGTTCTATAAAGTATGCCATGTTGTATACCAGACCTATTGTGTACCTTGCCATGAGTTTGGGAAGGGGGTACAATAGTGATCCAGGAGTAGATCACTGGACAGCGGTTAAAATTATCCTTAGTTGCCTAAGAGGGCTAAGGAAATATTTCTCGGTTATGGATGTAATAAAGAGTTCGTCGTAAAGAGTTACGTCGATGCAAGCTTTGACACCGATTCGGATGACTCGGAGTCTCAATCTGGATACATATTGAAAGTGGGAGCAATTAGCTAGAGTAGCTCCATGCAGAGCATTGTAGACATAAAAATTTGCAAAATACATATAGATCTGAATGTGACAGACCCATTGACTAAACTTCTCTCACAAGCAAAACATGATCACACCTTAGTACTCTTTGGGTGTTAATCACATGGCGATGTGAACTAGATTATTGACTCTAGTAAACTCTTTGGGTGTTGGTCACATGGCGATGTGAACTATGGGTGTTAATCACATGACGATGTGAACTAGAATATTGACTCTAGTTGTCGGGGGGATGAACCCCGGGCAGGCAACGGAACCCGGATCCTTTTCAAAAACTTCAGGGCTAGCAATGCCTCTCAATCCGGCTTGTCCTCGGCCGGGTTCCTCAACCCGTCCAAGGCCCGCAACCCGGTCAGACCCATTGGCGCATGCCGGCCGATCCCGGCGAGTCAAGACTTCTTCAGCAAGTAAGCGCAACCACGGTGCGCCCCTCAACCCGGTCACGGGTCAGCTCCCGTCCCATCCGGGGCGTACGACGGAACAAGTCCCCATGAAGGGATCAGCATGGCTACAGTGGCCCACCAACCCCGCTGACCGGCAGGAGCGTGGCAACAGTGGCCCACCTACTACGCTGACCAGGGCCGCCATGGCTACAGTGCATCCCTCATCCTGCTAACGCAAGCCGCTGGCAACCAGGCGACGCGCCACTATAGGCGGGCTGGCTCACCCACTCCGTGACGCATGACAAGATGGAGAACAGTGTCCCCTGGCGCACGGGGCCCGCGCCCGGAGAACCCGGCGTATCCTGGTACCCAGCGGGCCCTAGCGCTGGCTTCCCAGACGCTGACATCCCGGCCTCGCGGCCATGTAACTTTACCTTCATAACCCTGGGGGGTTGACCTATAAAACCCCCCAGAAGGCCTCCACGCAAAGGGTCGACCATCAGTAGAATACAGACAGATACGAGGAGAAGGAACAGCCTATGCTTGGGCATGTCCTCCTCCCGCCCCGAAACAGCTCCAGGAGCAAGCTTGTATCCTCCACATATAAACCACACTCGGCAGGACTAGGGTGTTATCTCTCCGGAGAGCCCTGAACCTGGGTATGTCTTGCGTTTCTTGCTCGCTCATGCCGACCTTGCCTCTGGAGCTCACCGGTGCCCTCGAGCATGTCCCTCTCTTTAGCCATCCTTTGGCATCTGCCGTGCGCCCACCACGACAGTTGGCGCCCACCGTGGGGCAGCTCGAGGTCCCGGCCGGAGACACGTTCCAGACGGGGCCCTTCATCGACACTGGTGAGCACATTGCGCACTTCATCAACTCGCTCACCGCCTCCTTCGGCGCGCTGCGCATCTCTGATGCGTCCGCGGCTGATGAGTACCACAACGGGGTGCTCGACATCACGAACTCGCCTGTCCCCCTCGGTGACGTCTCCGCCAGGGTGGCAAATCCCTGTGTCTGGGCAGAGGTGCTCGCCACCGGCTCTAGCTCCTCTTCGTCTAGTGCCGTGAAGAATGCCGCCGCCGCCAGGGCCACAGCAGGGATCACTGGCGCGACCGACCCGCTACGCGCCATGATGCAGAACCTCAGCGTCCCCATCGCCACCGACATCGATGCCACCATCGACGACACCGACACCCGCCACCGCCTCGATCAGCTCGCCCTCTCCCTTGAGCTGGAGGAAGACAACGCCGTCGGGCCGGCTTGCTTCAGTCCGTGCATCCGGGATGAGCCCTTCCACAAAGGGTTCACGCTGCCTCGTGACACCATGAAAGTCCAAGTGGTGCTGGACAAAGCCGGCAAGGCGTTGCCGACATCCCCCTCCAAGCCGGCTGGCGAGAGCAGCCGCCAGCAAAACCAGCAGAACAACAAACGCAAGGCCGACCAGCAGGCCCCCCGCTACGACAGCCGCCCCGTCGCGGCCGCCGAGCAGGCACCCGCGGCTGAGCTGGCCGGCAATCGCCGGCAAACCAGCAAGACGGCATGGCAACCCGCCATGAGCTTCGAGGAGATGCTCGACGCTCCCTGCAAGCACCACAGCGGCGCAAGGCCGTCCACGCACACGCTTCGGCAGTGCGCCATCACCAAGCGCATCATGAGGGGCGACATCCCGCCGCCTCTGCCTCCTCCCCCTCCCTCGGCAAATGGCGTGATGCGCAATGATGTTTTTCCCAACCAGAACATGAGCTACGTCGTCTTCACCAGCCTTGGCGATGACAAGCATAGCGAGCGCCTGCTCCGGCAGGAAGTGAACACCGTCGTCCCGGCCGTGCCGGAATACATGCACTGGTCGGAGCGCCCGATCAGCTGGACCCAGGAGGACCACCCGGCCGTCATGCCCAACCCGGGTGGCTACGCCCTCGTCCTCGACACCACCGTCATCGCCGCCAAGCGCACTTGCAAGTTTTCGCGGGTCCTTATCGATGGCGGGAGCAGCATCAACATCCTCTACTGCGATACCATGACTAAGCTCGGCATCAAGTAGTTGGAGCCATCCCGGACGGTGTTCCACGGCATCGTGCCGGGTTTGTCCTGCTCCCCCATCGGCCAGATCCGGCTTGATGTCGTTTTCGGCATGAGCGATCACTTCCGGCGCGAGCCTCTCTAGTTCGAAGTGGTGGACCTGTCCAGCGCGTACCACGCGTTGCTGGGCCGGCCTGCGCTCACCAAGTTCATGGCGGTCCCCCACTACGCCTACCTAAAGATGAAGCTGCCGGGTCCCAAGGGCCTCATCATCATCGTCGGCGACAACAGGAAATCTTTAGAGTGCGCTCAAGCCAGCGCCAAGCTGGCCGAGTCGCTGGTCATAGCCGAGGAGCGGCGCCAGCTCGACCGGATCGTGGCGCTGGCCAGCGAGGAGCCGTCCGTGCGGGCTTCGGCCAAGGAGCCGGCCGGCGAGGCCTCGTTCCAGCCGTCCAAGGAGACCAAGAAGGTCAAGATAAACCCGAAAAACCCCAGTTGCAGCAAGTACGTCGTCATAGGCACCCGCCTCGACAGCAAATAGGAAGGCGAGCTCGTCGACTTCCTCCGTGAGAATCGGGATATCTTTGCATGGACCCCAAAGGACATGCCGGGAATTCCGAGGAAGTACGTGATGTTGGCTTGAACTACGTCGGTATTTCCCCAAAGAGGAAGGGATGATGTAGCATAGCAACGGTAAGTATTTCCCTCAGTGATGAGACTAAGGTTATCGAACCCATAGGAGAACCAAGCAACACTACATAAACAACACCTACACACAAAGAACAAATACTTGCAACCCGACGTGTTAAAGGGGTTGTCAATCCCTTTTGGGTAACGGCGCCAGAAATTGGCAAACGGACATGAGATAAATTGTAGTAGATTGGATAAATAGATCACGAATAAAATAAAGTGAAGCAAAATATTTTTGTGTTTTTAGAAATATAGATCTGAAAATAAAAGTGGCAAATAAATAAAAAGGCAAATAGCAATATAGATCTGAAAATATATGATGAGAAAATAGACCCGGGGCCGTAGATTTCACTAGTGGCTTCTCTCGAGAAAAATAGCATACGGTGGGTAAAAAAATTACTGTTGGGCAATTGATAGAACTTCAAATAATTATGACGATATCCAGGCAATGATCATTATATAGGCATCACATCCAAGATTAGTAGACCGACTCCTGCCTGCATCTACTACTATTACTCCACACATCGACCACTATCCAGCATGCATCTAGTGTATTAAGTTCATGGAGAAACGGAGTAATGCAATAAGAAGGATGACATGATGTAGACAAGATCTATTTATGTAGAAATAGACCCCATCTTGTTATCCTTAATAGCAACGATACATACGTGTCGGTTCCCCTTCTGTCACTGGGATCAAGCACCGTAAGATCAAACCCATCACAAAGCACCTCTTCCCATGGCAAGAAAAATCGATCTAGTTGGCCTAACTAAACCAAAGATTCGAAGAAGAAATACGAGGCTATAAGTAATCATGCATATAAGAGATCAAAAGACTCAAATAACTTTCATGGATAAAAACATAGATCTGATCATAAACTCAAAGTTCATCGGATCCCAACAAACACACCGCAAAAAGAGTTACATCAAATAGATCTCCAAGAGACCACTGTATTGAGAATCAAAAGAGAGAGAGGAAGCCATCTAGCTACTAACTACGGACCCGTAGGTCTACAATGGACTACTCACGCATCATCTGAGAGGCACCAATGAGGATGATGAACCCCTCCGTGATGGTGTCTAGATTGGATCTGTGGTTTCTGGAACATGCGGCGGCTGGAATTGATTTTTGTCGACTCCCCCAGGGTTTCTGGAATATTGGGGTATTTATAGAGCAAAGAGGCGGTGCGGGAGGTCACCGAGGTGGGCACAACCCACCAGGGTGCGCCTGGGCCTCCAGGCGTGCCCAGGTGGGTTGTGCTCCCCTCGGAGCACCCCTCTGGTACTTCCTTGGGCCAACTTGTGTCTTCTGGTCTAGAAAAAATCACCAAAATTTTTTGCTGTGTTTGGACTCCGTTTGGTATTGATTTCCTGCGAAGTAAAAAAGCAAGCAAAAAACAACAACTGGCACTGGGCACTATGTCAATAGGTTAATCCCAAAAAATGATATAAATTTGCTATAAAATGGTTGTAAAACATCCAAGAATGATAATATAACAGCATGGAACAATCAAAAATTATAGATACATTGGAGATGCATCAGAATCCCCAAGCTTAATTCCTGCTCGTCCTCGAGAAGGTAAATGATAAAAACAGAATTTTTGATGTGGAATGCTGCCTAACATGTTCATCACATATTCTTTTCTTTGTAGCATGGACATTTGGACTTTTATATGATTCAAAGCAATAGTCTAGTTTTGACATGAAGATTTGTTGGAAATATGCCCTAGAGGCAATAATAAAGTGGTTATTATTATATTTCCTTGTTCATGATAATTGTCTATTGTTCATGCTATAATTGTATTAACCGGATACCGTAATACATGTGTGAATACATAGATCACAGCATGTCCCTAGTAAGCCTCTAGTTGACTAGCTCGTTGATCAATAGATGGTTATGGTTTCCTAACCATGGACATTGGATGTCATTGATAACGGGATCACATCATTAGGAGAATGATGTGATGGACAAGACCAAATCCTAAGCATAGCAAAAGATCGTGTAGTTCGTTTGCTAGAGCTTTTCTAATGTCAAGTATCATTTCCTTAGACCATGAGATTGTGCAACTCCCGGATACCGTAGGAATGCTTTGGGTGTATCAAACGTCACAACGTAACTGGGTGACCATAAAGGTGCACTACAGGTATCTCCGAAAGTGTCTGTTGGGTTGGCACGAATCGAGACTGGGATTTGTCACTCCGTATGACGGAGAGGTGTCTCTAGGCCCACTAGGTAATGCATCATCATAATGAGCTCAATGTGACTAAAGAGTTAGTCACGGGATCATGCGTTACGAAACGAGTAAAGAGACTTGCCGGTAACAAGATTGAACGAGGTATGGGGATACCGACGATCGAATCTCGGGCAAGTATCATACCGGTAGACAAAGGGAATTGTATACGGGATTGATTGAATCCTCGACATCGTGGTTCATCCGATGAGATCATCGTGGAGCATGTGGGAGCCAACATGGATATCCAAATCCCGCTATTGGTTATTGACCGGAGAGATGTCTCGGTCATGTCTACATGCCTCCCGAACCCGTAGGGTCTACACACTTAAGGTTCGATGACGCTAGGGTTATAGGGAAAGTTTGTACGTGGTTACCGAATGTTGTTCGGAATCCCGGATGAGATCCCGGACGTCACGAGGAGTTCCGGAATGGTCTGGAGGTAAAGAATAATATATAGGAAGTGAGGTTTTGGTCACCGGAAGTGTTTCGGGCGTCACCGGTAATGTACCGGGACCACCGGAAGGGTTCCGGGAGTCCACCGGATGGGGCCACTAGCCCCGGAGGCTTGCATGGGCCAAGAGTGGGAAGGGACCAGCCCCTAAGTGGGCTGGTGCGCCTCCCACCAAGGCCCAAGGCGCAGCAAAGGGGAGAAGGGGGAAACCCTAGGCGCAGATGGGCCTAAGGCCCACCCTAGGGCGCCCCCCCTCTCTCTCCCCCTCTTGGCCGCCCCCCTCCATCCCATCTAGGGCTGTCGCCCCCCCTAGGGTGGGAACCCTAGAGGGGGCGCACCCCCTCCCCTCCTCCTATATATAGTGGGGGTTTTGGGGCTGCCAGGGTGACGAATCTCTCTCCCTCTTGGCGCAGCCCTACCTCTCTACCTCCTCGTCTTTCGTAGTGCTTGGCGAAGCCCTGCTGGAGAACCACGCTGCTCCAACACCACCACGCCGTCGTGCTGTTGCTGGAGTTGTCTTCCCCAACCTCTCCCTCCTCCTTGCTGGATCAAGGCGCGGGAGACGTCACCGGGCTACCGCTATCATTTTGGGGTTATGCTTTAGAGACTGCCGCATTCACTTTAAATAGGGCTCCGTAGAAATCCGTTGAGATGACACCGTATGAATTATGGTTTGGGAAGAAACCTAAGCTGTCTTTTCTGAAAGTTTGGGGATGCGATGCTTATGTCAAGAAACTTCCACCTGAAAAGCTCGAACCCAAATCGGAAAAATGCGTCTTCATAGGATACCCTAAGGAAACTATTGGGTATACCTTCTACCTTAGATCCGAAGGCAAGATCTTTGTTGCCAAGAATGGATCCTTTCTGGAGAAAGAGTTTCTCTCGAAAGAAGTAAGTGGGAGGAAAGTAGAACTTGATGAGGTACCCCCTCTTGAACCGGAGAGTAGCGCAGCTCAGGAAGATGTTTCTGTGGTGCCTGCACCGACTAGAGAGGAAGTTAATGATGATGATCATGAAACTTCGGATCAAGTTGCTACTGAACTTCGTAGGTCCACGAGGACACGTTCCACACCAGAGTGGTACGGCAACCCTGTCCTGGAAGTCATGTTGTTAGAAAACGGTGAACCTTCGAACTATGAAGAAGCGATGGCAGGCCCGGATTCCAACAAATGGCTTGAAGCCATGAAATCCGAGATAGGATCCATGTATGAAAACGAAGTATGGACTTTGACAGACTTGCCCGATGATCGGCAAGCCATAGAGAACAAATGGATCTTTAAGAAGAAGACAGACGCGGATGGTAATGTGACCATCTATAAGGCTCGACTTGTCGCTAAGGGTTATCGACAAGTTCAAGGGGTTGACTACGATGAGACCTTCTCACCCGTAGCGAAGCTGAAGTCTGTCTGAATCATGTTAGCAATTGCCGCATTCTATGATTATGAGATATGGCAAATGGACATCAAAACGGCATTCCTTAATGGTTTCCTTAAGGAAGAATTGTATATGATGCAGCCGGAAGGTTTTGTCGATCCTAATAATGCTGACAAGGTATGCAAGCTCCAGCGCTCAATCTATGGGCTGGTGCAAGCATCTCGGAGTTGGAACATTTTGCTTTGATGAGATGATCAAAGCGTTTGGGTTTACACAGACTTATGGAGAAGCCTGTGTTTACAAGAAAGTGAGTGGGAGCTCTGTAGCATTTCTCATATTATATGTGGATGACATACTATTGATGGGAAATGATATAGAATTCTTGGAAAGCATAAAGGCCTACTTGAATAAGTGTTTTTCAATGAAGGACCTTGG
The DNA here is from genome assembly GCA_011799875.1 of Thinopyrum elongatum. Lineage (NCBI taxonomy): Eukaryota > Viridiplantae > Streptophyta > Magnoliopsida > Poales > Poaceae > Thinopyrum > Thinopyrum elongatum. Next base: position 543,804,844 of record CM022299.1, read on the forward strand.
AGAAGCTACTTACATATTAGGCATCAAGATCTATAGAGATAGATCGAGACGCCTCATTGGTCTTTCGCAAAGCACATACCTTGACAAGATATTGAAGAAGTTCAATATGGATCAGTCCAAGAAGGGGTTCTTGCCTGTATTGCAAGGTGTGAGATTGAGCACGGCTCAATGCCCGACCTCGGCAGAAGATAGAGAAAAGATGAGTGTCATCCCCTATGCCCCAGCCATAGGGTCTATTATGTATGCCATGCTGTGTACCAGACCTGATGTGAACCTCGCCGTAAGTTTGGTAGGGAGGTACCAAAGTAATCCCGGCATGGAACAATGGACAGCGGTCAAGAACATCCTGAAGTACCTGAAAAGGACTAAGGATATGTTTCTCGTTTATGGAGGTGACGAAGAGCTCGTCATAAAGGGTTACGTCGATGCTAGCTTCGACACAGATCTGGATGACTCCAAGTCACAAACCGGATACGTGTATATTTTGAATGGTGGGGCAGTCAGCTGGTGCAGTTGCAAGCAAAGTGTCGTGGCGGGATCTACATGTGAAGCGGAGTACATAGCAGCCTCGGAGGTAGCACAGGAAGCAGTCTGGATGAAGGAGTTCATCACCGACCTAGGAGTTATTCCCAATGCGTCGGGCCCAATGACTCTCTTCTGTGACAACACTGGAGTTATTGCCCTTGCCAAGGAGCCCAGGTTTCACAAGAAGACCAGGCATATGAAGCGTCGCTTCAACTCCATTCGTGAACATGTTCAAGATGGAGACATAGATATTTATAAAGTGCATACGGATCTGAATGTCGCAGATCCGTTGACTAAACCTCTTCCACGAGCAAAACATGATCAACACCAGAACTCTATGGGTGTTCGATTCATCACAATGTAACTAGATTATTGACTCTAGTGCAAGTGGGAGACTATTGGAAATATGCCCTAGAGGCAATAATAAAGTGGTTATTATTATGTTTCCTTGTTCATGATAATTGTCTATTGTTCATGCTATAATTGTATTAACCGGATACCGTAATACATGTGTGAATACATAGATCACAGCATGTCCCTAGTAAGCCTCTAGTTGACTAGCTCGTTGATCAATAGATGGTTATGGTTTCCTAACCATGGACATTGGATGTCATTAATAATGGGATCACATCATTAGGAGAATGATGTGATGGACAAGACCCAATCTTAAGCATAGCACAAGATCGTGTAGTTCGTTTGCTAGAGCTTTTCTAATGTCAAGTATCATTTCCTTAGACCATGAGATTGTGCAACTCCCGGATACCATAGGAATGCTTTGGGTGTATCAAACGTCACAACGTAACTGGGTGACCATAAAGGTGCACTACAGGTATCTCCGAAAGTATCTGTTGGGTTGGCACGAATCGAGACTGGGATTTGTCACTCCGTATGACGGAGAGGTATCTCTGGGCCCACTCGGTAATGCATCATCATAATGAGCTCAATGTGACTAAAGAGTTAGTCACGGGATCATGCGTTACGGAACGAGTAAAGAGACTTGCTGGTAACGAGATTGAACGAGGTATGGGGATACCGACGATCGAATCTCGGGCAAGTATCATACCGGTAGACAAAGGGAATTGTATACGGGATTGATTGAATCCTCGACATCGTGGTTCATCCGATGAGATCATCGTGGAGCATGTGGGAGCCAACATGGGTATCCAGATCCTGCTGTTGGTTATTGACCGGAGAGATGTCTCGGTCATGTCTACATGCCTCCCGAACCCGTAGGGTCTACACACTTAAGGTTCGATGACGCTAGGGTTATAGGGAAAGTTTGTACGTGGTTACCGAATGTTGTTCGGAGTCCCGGATGAGATCCCGGATGTCACGAGGAGTTCCGGAATGGTCCGGAGGTAAAGAATAATATATAGGAAGTGAGGTTTTGGTCACCGGAAGTGTTTCGGGCGTCACCGGTAATGTACCGGGACCACCGGAAGGGTTCCGGGAGTCCACCGGGTGGGGCCACCAGCCCCGGAGGCTTGCATGGGCCAACAGTGGGAAGGGACCAGCCCCTAAGTGGGCTAGTGTGCCTCCCACCAAGGCCCAAGGCGCAGCAAAGGGGAGAAGGGGGAAACCCTAGGCGCAGATGGGCCTAAGGCCCACCCTAGGGCGCCCCCCCCCCTCTCTCCCCCTCTTGGCCGCCCCCCTCCATCCCATCTAGGGCTGTCGCCCCCCCTAGGGTGGGAACCCTAGAGGGGGCGCACCCCCTCCCCTCCTCCTATATATAGTGGGGGTTTTGGGGCTGCCAGGGAGACGAATCTCTCTCCCTCTTGGCGCAGCCCTACCTCTCTACCTCCTCGTCTTTCGTAGTGCTTGGCGAAGCCCTGCTGGAGAACCACGCTACTCCAACACCACCACGCCGTCGTGCTGCTGCTGGAGTTGTGTTCCCCAACCTCTCCCTCCTCCTTGCTGGATCAAGGCGCAGGAGACGTCACCGGGCTGCACGTGTGTTGAACGCGGAGGCGCCGTTGTTCAGCGCTTAGATCGGAATCGACCGCGATCTGAATCGCTGCGTGTACGACTCCTCCAACCGCGTTCTTGCAACGCTTCCGCATCGCGATCTTCAAGGGTATGAAGATGCACTCCTCTCTCTCTCGTTGCTAGTCTCTCCATAGATTGATCTTGGTGATGCGTAGGAAAAATTTTGATTTACTACTACGTTCCCCAACAAGATTTCAATACTCAAGCATATCAACAAGCAACCATGTCTTTCAAAATATCAACACTAAAGCAAGTTATCCCTAGCCCATTATGCTCAATCATTGATCCATTCATGAAACACACTCGCATATTAGCTACACCCAATGCTCAAGTACGATCATAGTGCCCCTTAGTTGGTGCTTTATAAGAGAAGATGGAGACTCAAAATAAAAATTGCATAAAGTAAAATAAAGGCCCTTTGCAGAGGGAAGTAGGGATTTGTAGAGGTGCCAGAGCTCAAAGCAAAAAAGTAGAGATAAAACATTTTGGGTGGCATGCTTTTCCTGTCAACGAAAACGATCGAGTAGTTCCCAATACCTTCCATGCTAGATATATCATAGGCGGTTCCCAAACAGAAAATAAAGTTTATTCCTTTTTCCACCATTCTTTCACATTCCACGGCTAGCCGAATCCACGGGTGCCGTACATACCAACACTTCCCAAGGAATTTATTATTTGACAACATAAAGTAAATTCACTTTTCATTTCGGGACTGGGCATCCCTAATACCTTTGCCGTACTCTCGTGCAATGACAAGTGAATAAACACTCATCTTGAGAATAACACAGCTAGCATGGAAATATATCAGCCACCCCCTACCGTTTCATGAGCGGTACGAGCACACAAAAGAGAAATTTATTTTGAAATTAGAGATGGCACATACAAATTTGTTTAGAACGACACGGAAATACCGCATATAGGTAGGTATAGTGGACTCATATGGCAAAATTGGTTTAAGGATTTTGGATGCACAAGTAGTGATCATACTTAGTGCAAATGAAGGCTAGCAAAAGATTGAGAAGCATCCAACCAAGAAACGAAAAATCTCATAAGTGAGCATTAAGCATAACTAACACCGAATAATACACCACAAGTAGGATGTAATTTCATTGCATAACTATTGACTTTCGTGCTTGCATAGGGAATCACAAACCTTAACACCAATATTCTTACTAAGCCATAATTACTCATTAACATGACTCACATATTATATCATCATATCACAAAACTATTACAAGGAATCAAGTTTATTTTGTCCAATGATCTTCATGAAAGTTTTTATTATATCCCTCTTGAATATCTATCACTTTGGAACTAATTTCATATGTTGCTTTTGATAGCTCAAACAAATCTAAGTGAAGGACATGAGCATAAATTTTTCTTCTCTCAAAATAATTTAAGTAAGCAAGAGAGAATTTCTAAAAAAAATTTACAAACTCTCAAATAAATCTAAGTGAAGCATGAGAGCATTTCTTCAAAAATACTAAAGCACACCGTGCTCAAAAAGATGTAAGTGAAGCACTAGAGCAATTCCATAGCTCATAAAGATTTAAATGAAGCATAGAGAGCAATTCTAACAAGTCATAGCATAATTTTGGCTCCCTCAAATAGGTGTGTCCAGCAAGGATAAATAAAAAGCAAAACAAGCAAAGACTCATATCATACAAGACGCTCCAAGCAAAACTCATGATATGTGACGAATAAAAATATAGCTTCGAGTAAAATACGGATGGTCGTTAGAAGAAAGAGGGGATGCCACTCGGGCATCCCCAAGCTTAGTTGCTTGCTTCTCTTTGGATAATGGCTTGGGGTGCCATGGGGCATCCCCAAGCTTAGGCTCTTCTTACTCCTTATTTCTTCATCCATCATAATGTCACCCAAAACTTGAAAACTTCAATCACACAAAACTCAACAAAACCTTCGTGAGATCCGTTAGTATAAGAAAACCAATCTTTACTTTAAGTACTGTAGAAAACCCATTCAAATTTTTTTCTTGCATTATATCTACTGTATTCTAACTTTACCATGGCTTATAACCTCCAATACAAACCATAGATTCATCAAAATAAGCACACAATGCAAAGAAAACAGAATCTGTCAAAAACAGAACAGTCTGCAAAGATACGAATTTTTCTCATACCTATGTAACTCCAAAAATACTGAAAAAATAGGAAAACAGAGGCAATTTGTATATCAATCTTGTGTAAAAATTCAAAAAAAAATCATTGCTTTTGTGATTTTAAACAATTATTTTACTGACGCAAAAGTTTCTGTTTTCCAGCAAGATCAAATCAACTATCACCAAAGCTATCCCAAAGGCTTTACTTGGCACAAACACTAATTGAAACACAAAAAACACAAATCATAACAGTAGCATAATTGTGCAAACACTCAAAAACAGAAAGAAAAAGACAAAAATAAATTTTATTCATTGGGTTGCCTCCCAACAAGCGCTATCGTTTTACGCCCTTAGCTAGGCATAATGCGAAGATCTAAGTATTGTCATCTTTAGTTTCCAATTCTTCAATCAAACACTTGGAATTCTTCAGAGATTTAGCATACAAATTTTCAATAACAATACTTCTAGGAGCAAGATGGAAAAATTCATTCTTGCAAGTAGGATCTCTTATTACTTCAATAAAATTCGGGTGAATACTAATCATCTTAAGATCTTCTTTGTTACTATTAGAAGTTGCACCCTTGTTTAGTGGCTTGATTAATCTTGCCTATTTTTACGGGGGCTTTTTCAAAAGTTTTAGCAGAAGCAAAGGCCGTGCTTAAATTGCTAAAAAAATCTTCCAACTTATCGATCCGAGAAGGGCATTCTTCAATTCTTTCGTGAATTACGGTTCCCTTTTCTTTCAACAACTTAAAGACTTCTCCTGTTTTTGACCCAAATTTAGTAGAAAAATTATGCATCTTTTTATCCAAGTTTTCAAAGTGTTCTTCGGTAAGCATTTTCTTTTCGATAGCATCCAGTCTTTCCATAACGTGCTCAAGAGTCAAAATTGTTTCATTAATTATAAGAGGCGGTGAACCCACTAAATTTCCCATAGCATTAAAAGCATCAAGAGAGGGGCACATCAAGAAATTTCCAATGGTAATCATATCAAGGACGAATCTATACCAAGTGGTGATGCCCACATAAAAACAGCGAAGAAGAACAACGGTAGATTGCTTTCGGATAGATCTATTATGAGCATTGCAAATCCTATACCAAGCATCTTTTAAATTCTCCCCTCCCCTTTGTTTAAAGTTAAGAACCTCGTTCTCGGGGGTGCACGCGATAGAGGAAGAACTATCCATAACGGCAAAAAGTGATCAACAATATTGCACACAAAACAGATCTGACGAGAAAACGGCGAACGAAAAAGAGGGCGAATAAAATGGCAAATTTTTGTGAAGTGGGGAAACGAGAGGCAAATGGCAAATAATGTAAATTGCAAGAAGATGAGATTTGTGATTAGGAACCTGGTAGATGTTGATGACGTCTCCCCGGCAACGGCGCCAGAAATTCCTTTTGATGTTGGCTTGAACTACGTCGGTATTTCCCCAAAGAGGAAGGGATGATGTAGCACAGCAACGGTAGGTATTTCCCTCAGTGATGAGACCAAGGTTATCGAACCAATAGGAGAACCAAGCAACACTACGTAAATAGCACATGCACACAAAGAACAAATATTTGCAACCCGACGTGTTAAAGGGGTTGTCAATCCCTTTCGGGTAACGGCGCCAGAAATTGGCAAACGGATGTGAGATAAATTGTAGTAGATTGGATAAATAGATCGCGAATAAAATAAAGTGAAGCAAAATATTTTTGGGTTTTTAGAAATATTGATCTGAAAATAAAAGTGGCAAATAAATAAAAAGGCAAATAGCAATATAGATCTGAAAATATATGATGAGAAAATAGACCCGGGGGCCATAGATTTCACTAGTGGCTTCTCTCGAGAAAAATAGCATACGGTGGGTAAAAAAATTACTGTTGGGCAATTGATAGAACTTCAAATAATTATGACGATATCCAGGCAATGATCATTATATAGGCATCACGTCCAAGATTAGTAGACCGACTCCTACCTGCATCTACTACTATTACTCCACACATCAACCGCTATCCAGCATGCATCTAGTGTATTAAGTTCATGGAGAAACGGAGTAATGCAATAAGAACGATGACATGATGTAGAAAAGATCTATTTATGTAGAAATAGACCCCATCTTGTTATCCTTAATAGCAACGATACATACGTGTCGGTTCCCCTTCTGTCACTGGGAGCAAGCACCGTAAGATCGAACCCATCACAAAGCACCTCTTCCCATGGCAAGAAAAATAAATCTAGTTGGCCTAACTAAACCAAAGATTCGAAGAAGAAATACGAGGCTATAAGTAATCATGCATATAAGAGATCAAAAGACTCAAATAACTTTCATGGATAAAAACATAGATCTGATCATAAACTCAAAGTTCATCGGATCCCAACAAACACACCGCAAAAAGAGTTACATCAAATAGATCTCCAAGAGACCATTGTATTGAGAATCAAAAGAGAGAGAGGAAGCCATCTAGCTACTAACTACGGACCCGTAGGTCTACAATGAACTACTCACGCATCATCGGAGAGGCACCAATGAGGATGATGAACCCCTCCGTGATGGTGTCTAGATTGGATCTGTGGTTTCTGGAACTTGCGGCGGCTGGAATTGATTTTCGTCGACTCCCCTAGGGTTTCTGGAATATTGGGGTATTTATAGAGTAAAGAGGCGGTGCGGGAGGCCACCGAGGTGGGCACAACCCACCAGGGCGCGCCTGGGCCTCCAGGCGCGCCCAGGTGAGTTGTGCCTCCCTCGGGGCACCCCTCTGGTACTTCCTTGGCCCAACTTGTGTCTTCTGGTCTAGAAAAAATCACCAAAAAGTTTCACTGCGTTTGGACTCCGTTTGGTATTGATTTCCTGCGAAGTAAAAAAACAAGCAAAAAACAGCAACTGGCACTGGGCACTATGTCAATAGGTTAGTCCGAAAAAATGATATAAAGTTGCTATAAAATGATTGTAAAACATCCAATAATGATAATATAACAGCATGGAACAATCAAAAATTATAGATACGTTGGAGACGTATCAGTACGCCGAGCACAAACTACACGTCCGCAAGGACACCAAGCCTGTCCTTCAACCGTTACGTCGCTTTTCAGAAGAGAAGAGAAGAACCATCGGTGAAGATGTCGCCAAGCTGCTCGCGGCCGACTTCATCATGAAAGTGTTTCACCCCAAGTGGCTGGCCAACCCGGTCCTTGTATTGAAGAAAAACAACACCTGGCGCATGTGCATAGACTACACCAGCCTGAACAAGGCCTGCCCCAAGGATCCTTTTGCCCTCCCGCGGATTGATCAAGTGATCGACTCCATCGCCGGCTGCGAGCTCCTGTCCTTCCTGGATGCTTACTCCGGCTATCATCAGATCAAGCTGGACCTGGCCGACGCCCTGAAAATGTCCTTCATCACGCACTTCGGGGCGTACTGCTGCATCACCAGGTCGTTCGGCTTGAAGAATGCCGGAGCCACCTTCCAGCGCTGCATGCAGAAATGCCTGCTGAAGCAACTTGGCCGCAACATTCACGTCTACGTCGACGACATCGTGGTGAAGACCAAGCAGCACCTCACGCTCCTTAACAACCTGAAGGAGAACTTCGCCAATCTGCGCTAGTACCAGATCAAGCTCAACTCGGAGAAGTGCGTCTTTGGCATGCCGGCCGGGAAGCTGCTCAGTTTCCTCGTCTCGGAGCCAGCATTGAGGCAAACCCGGAAAAGATGAAGGCCGTCGAGCGCATGCGCAAGCCAGCCCGGCTGCGTGATGTCCAGAAGTTCACCGGCTGCTTGGCCTTGGTCAGCCGGTTTCTCAGCCGGCTGGGCGAGAGGGCCTTGCCCCTATATCAGCTGATGAAGAAGATGACGCCGTTCGAGTGGAACGACCAGGCGGACGAAGCGTTCCAGGATCACAAGCGCATGCTCTCCACCGCACCCGTCCTGGCCACATCAGCTGACAAGGAGCAGTTGTTTCTATACATTGCCGCCACCTCGCGGTCGGTCAGCACGGTGCTGGTGGTCGAGCGACCAAAGAAGGGCAAGATCCAGTCCATCCAGCGCCCGGTCTACTACCTGAGCGAGGTGCTTTCCGCCTCCAAACAGAACTACCCGCATTACCAGAAGATGTGTTACGGCGTGTACTTTACCGCCATGAAGCTGAAGCAGTACTTTCAAGAGCATGTCATCACCGTGGTCAGCACGGCCCCCATCGGCGAGATCATGGGCTGCCGGGATGCCTCTGGACGGGTTGCCAAATGGGCCATCGAGCTGGCCAGCAACACCATCCTCTACGAGACCCGCACCACGATCAAGTCCCAGGCCCTGGCCGACTTCCTCGTCGACTGGACAGAGACCCGGTACCTGCCGCCGCCGTCGGATTCGACGCACTGGCGCATGGACTTCGACGGCTCCAAGATGCGCACCGGCTTGGGAGCTGGCATCGTGCTGTCTTCCCCAAAGGGCGACCGGCTGCGGTACGCACTCCAGATCCACTTCACCGCCTCCAACAATGTCACCGAGTATGAAGCCCTTGTGCATGGCCTCCGGCTTGCCAAGGAACTCGGCGTCCGGCGCATCCTATGCTATGGCGACTCGGATCTGGTGGTGCAGCAGTGTTCCGGCGAGTGGGACGCCCGGGATGCCAACATGGCCAGCTACCGTTTCCTGGTCCAGTAGCTCTCCGGCAACTTCGACGGTTGTGAGTTCCTACACGTCCCACGCGTAGAAAACGAAGCCGCCGACACACTAGCCAAGATTGGCTCATCCCAGTAGGCCATACCGTCCGGCGTCTCCCTCGAGTACTTGCGCAAGCCATCCGTCAAGCCATCTCCGGATTCAGAGTCCATCTTCATCCCAGATGAACCTGCGGTGCCCCTCCCCAACCCGAACCCGGGGACTGCCGACCCAAGCTCGGGGGCTGCCGTCCCCAGGACAGTCCCGGGGGCTGCGGATCCCAGCCCGGGGACTGCTGACCCCGGCCCAGGTGCTGCCTTCTTGACCCCGGCCCGGGAGCAGCTGAACCCAGCACGGGGGCTGCCGTGCTCAACCCGACCACCGCCGTCCCTGACCCAGGGCCTGCCGACCCCGGCTCAGGGACTGCCGCCCCAGAGCCCGTCTTAGTGGCCGTCTTCACCGTAGTGACGGCTCTGTCATGGGCCCAGCCGATCCTGGCCTTCCTGGAGAGCGGAGCGCTCCCCATGGACGAGACCGAGGCCCGGCAAGTGCAACATCGGGCGTCCGCCTACAGCATCATCAACAACGAGCTCGTTAGGCGCAGCGCGACAGGCGTGTTCCAGCGCTGCGTCGAGCAAAACAAGGGCATAGAGATCCTCCTCGACATACATCAAGGTGAGTGCGGGCACCACGCCGCCTCCAGGTCCCTGGTGGCCAAGGCTTTCTGCCATGGTTTCTACTGGCCCACGGCCCTCAAAGACGCCGATTCGCTCGTCCTCAAGTGCGAGGGTTGCCAACGCTTCAGCAAGCGCAGCCACCAGCCGGCTTCAGCCCTACAAACCATCCCAATCACCTGGCCCTTTGCGGTCTGGGGGCTCGACATGGTAGGACCCTTCAAAACCGCTCGGGCGGCATGACACACTTGCTGGTGGCGGTCAATGAGTTCACCAAGTGGATCGAGGCGCGGCTGATCAAGAAACTGGACAGGCCAACGACCGTCCGGTTCATCAAAGACATCGCGGTACGCTACGGCGTCCCACACAGCATCATCACTGATAACGGCACCAACTTTGCCAAAGGCGATCTGGCGCAACACTGCTCAGTCTCCAGCATCTGGCTTGACCTGGCCTCTATCGCCCATCCCCAATCCAACGGCCAGGTCAAGCGGGCCAATGGGCTGATTCTGTCCGGCATCAAGCCGCGACTCATCGAGCCCCTCATCCGCTCACCCGGTAGCTGGCTTGACGAGCTGCCGGCCGTCCTCTGGAGTCTCCGGACAACGCCAAACCAGTTGACCGGGTTCACCCCATTCTTCCTCATCTACGAAGCAGAAGCCGTCATCCCGACCAACATCGAGTTCGACTCACCATGAGTCATAATGTACACAGAAGCCCAAGCCAAGGAAGCCCGCGAAGACGGCATCGACCTACTCGAAGAGGCACGCCTTTTGACCCTCAGCCGGTCGGCTATCTATCAGCAAGGACTGAGGCACTACCATAACAAAAAGATCAAGCCCCTCGCATTCCGCAAAGGAGACCTTGTCCTCCGGCTTGTCCAGCAGCAAGCCAGCCAGCACAAGTTGGCCTCCCCATGGGAGGGCCCCTTCATCGTCAGCAAAGCACTGTGTGACCACAACGCCTACTACCTCATCGACGCCCGTAAGCCGAACAAGCGCAAGAGAGATACCGCCGGCAAAGAGACAAGCCGGCCCTGGAACACAGAGCTCCTCCGCCCATTTTACAGTTAGCTGTATGCACGTATGTATCCCTGTCCTTTGTAATTCTATGAAAGACTATGGGACCCCCGAACGACACTCGGGGGCTGCCTTTTCCTGCCAAGTCATTGTGTTTTGCACATCCTTGCAACTTTTCTTAAACCTCCACCGCCGGGTTGGTACGCCCAACCCGGGGGCTCGGGGGCTGGCTGGCTTGGCCGCAACCCGCAGTCCCCTTAGCACATCCCGCCATGTTCGAGTAGCCAAGGCCCTCCACTTCGCCCTACGCCACAGTCCGGCTTCGGTTGTCGGCAGGCAAGAATTATGGGCCAAAGCACCTGCACGCCGAGAAACACTAAGTTGGACTTGCCGAATCGGTCAACCCGGCCTCACCGCACTAAGTTGCCACACGACCGGCTGCCGCCAGCTGGCCCAGTGGGTGTTTCACTCGCGCTCAACGTTCGAAGGGCCTAAGTACTGCGCGCTCTTTCCAGGGACCGAACTCCTTGTCACAGACCGGAACCCGGCTGTTCGACTCGCGGGTGGGGGGGGAGCCCAAAGAAGGAGAAAGCAAGGAAAAAGGCTTAGAGAACAAAGAGCAAAGAAGTAAACACTCGCGAAAATATTTACATTCTAGAAATATGGGCCCAAGCCCAGAGTTCATTACATTCACCAGTACACCCCAGTGGGTGGGTGGACCTGCTACTTAACAAAAGTGCGAGTAAGATAAAACAGGGCGACTTCAGACGGCTCCCGCGCCGGGTTGCGCAGCTGCCGGCTCCCCCGCGGTGGCCTCTGGGTTCACCGAGATGCCGGTATCGTCCAACCCGGCCTCGTCGTCTGCATAGGTGCCCGACTCCTCGGAACTGCCCTTCGGGTAGTCGAGCAGCAAGCCGAAGTTATCAGGTGGCACCACCCCGCCGTCGTCAGTCCGCTCTACCTGGAACTCGTCATGCGATACAAACGAGGCCAGGTAGCTGTCTCGCGCGGCAATCCTGCCCACGTCGGCCTGCAGCTGGGGCTCCACGCTGGCTCGCTAGGCTGCCAGCCGGTCCAGGTTCAAATCCGGATACCAAGACATGACAAACCTCAGCGCCAGTGATACGTCTCCGTCGTATCTACTTTTCCTAACGCTTTTCCTCTTGTTTTGGACTCTAATTTGCATGATTTGAATGAAACTAACCCGGACTGACACTGTTTTCAGCAGAACTACCATGGTGTTGTTTTTGTGCAGAAATAAAAGTTCTCGGAATGGAACGAAACATTGCGAGGAATTTTTATACAATAAAAAAAATACTGGAGCCAAGAACCACCGGAGGGGGGCACCTGGGTGGGCACAACCCACCAGGGCGCGCCACCCCCTCCAGGCGTGCCCAGGTGGGTTGTCCCCACCTGGTGGCCCCGCAGACCCTGAAACCAACGCTAAAAATCCTATTTTTCCAAAACAAAATCAGGCAGAAAGAATTATCGCGTTTTGCGAGACAGAGCCACCGGCACCTCCTGTTCTTCATCGGGAGGCCAGATCTGGAGTCCGTTTGTGGCTCCGGAGAGGGGGGTCTTCGATCTTCGTCATCACCAACCCTTCTCCGTCGCCAATTCCATGATGCTCCCCACCGGGAGTGAGTAATTCCTTCGTAGGCTCGCTGGTCGGTGAGGAGTTGGATGAAATTCATCATGTAATCGAGTTAGTTTTGTTAGGGCTTGTTCCCTAGTATCCATTATGTTCTGAGATTGATGTTGCTATGACTTTGCTATGCTTAATGCCTGTCACTTTGGGCCCGGGTGCCATGAATTCAGATCTGAACCGTTTATGTTATCACCATTATATCCATGTTCTAGATCCGATCTTGCAAGTTATAGTCACCTACTACGTGTTATGATCCGGCAACCCCGGAGTGACAATAGTCGGGACACTTCCCGGTGATGACCGTAGTTTGAGGAGTTCATGTATTCACCCTGTGTTAATGCTTTGTTCCGGTTCTCTATTAAAAGGAGGCCTTAATATCCCTTAGTTTCCAATATGGACACCGCTGCCACGGGAGGGTAGGACAAAAGATGTCATGCAAGTTCTTTCCATAAGCACGTATGACTATTTACGGAATACATGCCTACATTATATTTATGAACTGGAGCTAGTGCCGTATCGCCCTAGGTTATGATTGTCACATGATGAATATCATCCAACGAATTGCCGATCCAATGCCTACGATTTTCCTACATATTGATCTTGCTAAGTTACTACTGCTATTGTTACTATTGCACTTGCTACAAAACTACTGCTATCACTGTTACTGTCACTATTGTCGTTGCTACTATTATCAAAACTATCATACTACTTTGCTACTGATCACTTTGCTGCAGATAATTAATCTCCAGGTGTGTTTGAATTGACAACTCAGCTGCTAATACTTGCAAATATTCTTTGGCTCCCCTTGTGTCGAATCAATAAATTTGGGTTGAATACTCCACCCTCGAAAACTGTTGCGATCCCCTATACTTGTGGGTTATCAAGACCTTTTTCTGGCGCCGTTGCCGGGGAGCATAGCTATATTTGTTGAGTCACTTTGGGATTATTATCAAATTATCACTATGAAGAATCTGAAGGATGCTAAGACTAAGATTTTTCCCTCTAAGACGAGGGGAGGTAAGGAACTGCCATCCAGCTCCGCACTAGATTCACCTTCTGTTATAAGTAGACTTGCAACACCACCACATGCTATCAATTCTGATATGTCGCAAGTTATTGATGATGCTACTTCTGCTATGAATGCTACTCATGATGATGCTAGTACCTTGCTTGATGATTGTAACACCCCTTGTATTAAACTACAGTAATCACCTTTTGATTATGCCAAGTCATCATGATCAACAGTGCTTAATCATCATTAGTAACATATCCCTTGTCAAATTCAAATTCAAATGGAAATTCAAAACTAAAAGTGGAAAATAAAAGTTGTCCAACATAGAAACTAAAATGTTCATTAAATGGCAAATATTCCACCGACAATTCTAAAATCATAACCAACATTCACTAAATTAATTAACTGACCCAAACAGCAGTAAAACAACACTATTTCATACCTTTTTAATTAAATAAAATCCCAAATGAAAACCTTTGGACTCAAAACCATTATATTGTAGTGGCTTATAATGCACCATATTTATTTGGGCTAGTCTCATATTTTATAAAATTGGTTTGAAATAAAAACAAAAGGCAAGAGTCAAAACAAAACAGAAACAAAAGAAAAACAGAAAAGGAAAACGAACAGAAATAGAAAAGAGCCCACCACCACCTGGGCTCTAGTCTACAGGGAGACCCAGCCCACTTCCCCCTCGCTCATCCCTGACCTCCTGCTCATCCCCCTCTCGCTGTCAGCTCGCGCGCACACGCCGCCCTGGCCCCCCTCGCTCCGCTCGATAAAGAGCCTCGCGCCCGCTGTGGAGGGATAAGGGCAGCCCCCAGCGCTCCACTGCCCCCCCCCCGGCCACTCCTCACCTCTTCCCCTCTCGGTTCCTCCTCGCCCGAACACCACATCGCCGCGCCACCGCGCCGTCGTCAATCCCGTGGCCAGCGACCATCGTTCGCCGCCCTGGTGTGTCCAAACGCTCCGCGAGCGTCGACTACGCCTCCGCACCGAAGAAGTTCAAGCCACAAGGTGCTGCATCGCCGCCTTCGTCATCATCGTCAACATTCGGCACCGACGTCCGCCTCCGTCAAATTCGCCGGCCTCCGTCCGTCCCCGAGCTCATCGTCCGCTCCAATCGAGTCACTGTGAGCCGCAGCGTTTTTCCCTTCTTTCTCCCAGTCGGTTCCGTCCCCGTAGCCGTGCCCGACGTCGTGGCCGAGATGACTCACCGCCAGCCATGGCGCTGCCGTGGCCTGGACCACCTTTCGTCGCGTCCGAGCGCGTCTTTAAGCTCAGCATGCTCCCAGGAGCTCATAGTGCTAGTTAGTTCATCAAGCCGTGCACCGTAGCACCGTCGCCATCGAGCACCGAGCTCCGCCGCCGCCATGATCGACGCTGCACTCGCTCCTGTCCATCTCCGATCGTTCTGCGCCCACCGATCGACGCGCCGCAGCTGCAGCTTTCGATTGTGCCCTTCCACGCGAGCTCCCGTGGCCGGAGCTGGCCGGACTGAGCACCTCCGCCGCTTCGGCTTAACGCCGGTGATGGTGGCCGTCGTTAGGGGCCCTAATCCCCGGTTTAATTAACCCCCTGTCTCTATGACAGGCGGGCCCAGCGCACTTAATTAATCGGTAGTTTAAAATTAACTGTTTTAATTAATAAACCCTCTGGCCCCACGCGTCAGTTGACTTGCTGACATGGCGTTGACTCGGCCCCACCTATCTGTCTCACAGACAGCTGACTGGGCAGTGCCCAGTCACTGCCAGTGGGTCCCACGTGGGCCCGGTTGACTGGTCAGCGGGTCCGCTGACCACTGACACAGTGCTGACATCATAATGACGTCCCAATTCATTTTCTGCCGATTTTAAATAAAAATAATAATTCCAGAAAAGCAATAAAAACTTTAGAAAATCATATCTTTTAATCCGTAACTCCGATGAAAATAATTTATATATGAAAAATGCTCAGAATTTCGAGACGGATCCGAATACGCGGTCCGTTCGTCCGCTACATGTCCCTAGCTACCCGAACATGGAACCGTTCCCCTCCGGTCATCTGTCTGACAAATGTCCGGAACCGGGAAAACATTCCCGGATGGATTCCTCCTTTCTCGGTAACGTGCAACCACACGTTAGAACACACCCGGCACTGCATATTGTCATGTCGTACATTGTGTTGCTCTTGTTTGATTTGTATTTACTGTTTCTTCCCCCTCTTCTCTCTCGGTAGACCCTGACACCGACGTCGACCCCAAGACCGACGCAACTCAGGAGCCCGACGCCACCATTGACGACCTTGCCTTTGCCGCCGAGCAACCAGGCAAGCCCCCCCTTTGATCATTCTGATATCGCCCATTCTATTTTCTCATGCTTGCATTAGAATTGCTGCTGCTGCTGCTTTACCTATTCTGATGCATAGCCTGTTTATTGTAACCTGCTGTTGATAATTACATGCATATCCTAAACTACTTAGTATAGGCTGGGTAGAGACCTATCAGTGACCCCACTTATCCCGATTGCCCGCTGGATTATCCGAAGACCCGCTCAACGGGATTGAAGACCAGGCCCCGACACCGCACATCACCCCCTTAGTTGTAACGACACTGCAGCGTTACTATCGAGTGCCGAGGGTGAAACCTCTTGTAGCACTTCAGATGTTAACTCTGTAGAGTAGTTATTTGGTCGTGGTCATCGAGGGTGATTCCTCCTTCCCCACTTCCGATAACGACGCTGTCGTGCAACTCATCAAGTGTGAACCCATCGAGGGTGATTCCTCTGAGTTCACCTTGTCGGATACATCGAGTAGGAATCCAACGAGGATGATACCTCGGATACTTGGACTTTACACTGTTACTTGGAAAGGCAGGTCGACCCTGAGGGGTACCCGCGTGTGATGTGAAGACGGGTTGCGTGTATGGTGCTCAAGTGAGAATATGAGGCGTGGCCGGGCATTCTTGGCCCTTGCCGCAAGTCCTCGAGACGGGGCGACGGGGTCACATCTTTCGTGAGTCTCTGCTCGTTGCCGCAAGCCCTAGTCCACTAACGATTTGGATATTTGATCCGAGCAGGCCTCAGGCCTGATAGCACTAACCATCACGTGGGCATAGTATGGGCGTTCTGCATCGTAGCATCAGCCGAAAGCTCTGTCAGACGTCCAGTTCAGCATTGCGGCCGGGACAGACCGGCGCCCCCCTGGTGCCTGGCTTCCCCCTGCACGCAACGACTCGGAGTGCACAGGGCGATGGCCCAAGACCTCTGAGCGCTTAGGATGTAGACCGACGGGGACCTTTCTGCTGAGCTGTAGGTAGGGCTGCGGTGTGTCGTTTGGCCGAGGTCGGGCAGGACCCAGAAAGTGTGTCCGGCCGGAGTTAAGCGAGCGTGGTGGGTAAGTTGGTGCACCCCTGCAGGGAAGAAAACTTCTATCGATAGCCGGTCCTACGATAACGGACACTCGGAGTTGTATCCTGATTGATACAATTAGAACTGGATACCTGGATATGAGGCTCTGGGATTGCTTCTCGCAGGGAGTCGAGAAGGGATCTCAGGACGAGGTTGATGACTGCATGACTTTGGGATTGCTTTCTCGCAGGGAGTCGAGAAAGGATCTCTGGGTGAGGTTGAGACTTAATGATACTGCTACATTATATTGTACTGTCCTACTCTCTTCTATTGCTGCAAGACTGCTGAAGATGCTAGTCTTCGATAGGACTAGGCCTTTCTCTCTATTCTGGCATTTCTGCAGCCCAGTCCACATATACAGCCTTCCTTTGATAATGTTGCATATGTAGTGTAGATCCTTGCTTGCTGAGTACTTCTGAGTACTCACGGTTGCTTTGTTTTCTTTTTCTCCCCATATCAGTTTGTCGTGATAGGAGGACGGAGCCCCCTGAGACAGATGCCCCGTCGATCGACTATTACTACTACCCCGAGGAGGGATACTACTACGAGTTGACTGACGACCAGGAGTAGGTTTTGGAGGGTCCCAGGCAGGAGGCCTACGCCTTTCGATCGTAGTGTTTTATTTTGCCCCGCCTTTCTAAAGGCCTTTCTGTTTCTGTTTCATATCTGTACTCAGATATCTGATGCTTCCGCTGACGCTTGTACGCAAGCTTATGTATTCGAGCCCTCGAGGCCCCTGGCTTGTAATATAAAGCTTGTATGACTTTATTTATGTTTTAGAGTTGTGTTGCGATATCTTCCCGTGAGTCCTTAGGCTTGATCGTGTGCATTTGCGTGTATGATTAGTGCATGATTGAGCCGGGGGCGTCACAGTGATAATGAGCCACTAGTGAATTTCTTGATGAACAAATTGCTAGAGTAAGACAGCATGATATTGTTGAAACTGATGATGAGCTTGAAACTGAAAATCTTGAAACGCCTGTTAGAGCTAGCCCTCCAAGATATGAATTGCCTAAGGTACCGGAAGGTTATGTTGTGGGTGAGGAGGCAACTAGAGATATTCTTGCTTGTAAGGATAGAGAAGATCTAGAAAAATTATTAAGCAAGTATAAAGAAAGATCTTTGAATGCTAGAATGAAACGTAATCCTAAGTTTGCTACTTCACCTATTTGTGTTGATGATAAGGATTATGAATTCTCTGTCGACCCAGAGTTAATTACTCTGGTTGAATCTGATCCTTTCCATGGTTATGAAACTGAAACTGTTGTGGCACATCTTACTAAGTTGAATGATATAGCCACCCTTTTTGCTCATGATGAGAAAATTTGCTACTATTATATCCTCAAATTATTTCTGTTCTCATTAAAGGGTGATGCTAAAGCTTGGTACAATACTCTTGCTCCTGGTTGTGTGCGTAGTCCCCAGGATATGATTTACTACTTCTCTGAAAAATATTTCCTTGCTCATAAGAAACAAGCTGCCTTGCAGGAAATATTTAACTTTGTGCAAATTGAAGAAGAGAGTCTCCCACAAGCTTGGGGGAGGCTTCTCCAATTGCTTAATGCTTTGCCTGATCATCCTCTTAAGAAAAATGAAATACTTGATATCTTCTATAATGGACTAACCGATGCTTCTAGGGACTTCCTAGATAGTTGTGCTGGTTGTGTTTTCAGGGAACAAACTATTGGGCAAGCTGAAGAACTATTGAATAACATATTGAAAAATTATGATGATTGGACTCTTCCTGAACCACCGCTTAAACCCACTCCGAAGAAAAGGGGTATCTTATATCTCAGTCCCGAAGATATGCAAGAGGCAAAGAAATCTATGAAGGAAAAAGGTATTAAAGCAGAGGATGTTAAAAATTTACCACCTATTGAAGAAATACATGGGCTTGATACACCGCCACCACCTAAGGTGGTAGAGGTAAATTCTTTACTAAAGTTCAATGAAGGTGATATTCCTTATAATAAACATCCTAGCCAATGCCTTTATGAGTTTGATAATTACATTAGAAAGCAAGATCACTTCAATGCAAATATTATGAAGCAGTTGAAATACAATTCTGATATGATTGCTCGCTTGAGTGACTTGTTATTTAGAATCTCAAATGATGTTAGAGGTGTAGGAAAGCATGCTTCTATGGTTTAAACTCAGTTAGAACAAGTTGCTAAATCTCAAAGAGAATTGTTAGATGAAATGAATAATAATATCAATGATCATGTTGTTAGAGTAATGACTAGGGGAGGTAGGATGACTCAGGAACCACTTTATCCTGAGGGACACCCAAAAATAATTGAACAAGACTCTCAAAGAGTTGACACTGATGCACGTAGTCCCTCTAAAAAGAAAAAGAAGAAGAAAAATGATAGGACTTTGCATGCCTCTAGTGAACCTGAAGTAGAAAAACCTCCTGATAATGATAATGAAGTTTCTATCTCTGATGCTGAAACTCAATCTGGTAGTGAACACTCACCTTATGATAATGAAAAACATAATGATGAGGCTCATGAAGAAACTCAAACAAATAATAAAGAACCAGACAATGATGTTGAGATAGAACCAGCAGTTGATCTTGATAACCCACAACCCAAGAATAAAGGATATGATAATTGCTAGGAAACACGGTAAGGAAAGAGAGCCATGGGTTCAAAAACCTATGCCCTTTCCACCTAAGTCAACTAAAAAGAAAGATGATGAAGAATTTGAACGCTTTGCTGAAATGCTGAGGCCAGTCTTTTTGCATACTCGCTTGACTGATATCTTAAAAATGCCTCCGTATGCAAAGTACATGAAAGACATCATCACCAATAAGAGAAAAATACCAGAGGCTAAAATCTCCACCATGCTTGCTAATTATACTTTTAAAGATGGAGTACCTAAAAAACTTGGAGATCCGGGAATACCAACTATACCTTGCTCCATTAAGAGAAATTATGTGAAAACTGCTTTATGTGATTTGGGAGCTGGTGTTAGTGTTATGCCTTTCTCTTTATATAAAAGACTTGATTTGAATAAACTCACACCTACTGAAATATCTTTGCAAATGGCTGACAAATCAACTGCCATACCTATCGGTATTTGTGAGGATGTGCCCGTTGTTGTTGCTAATGTTACTATTTTGACTGACTTTGTTATACTTGAGATGCCCGAGGACTACAACATGTCGATTATCCTTGGTAGACCCTTTTTGAATACTGTAGGGGCTGTTATTGATTGCAATAAAAGCAAGGTCACTTTTCATATCAATGGTAATGAGCATACGGTGCACTTTCCGAAGAAACAATTCCAAGTGAATGGTATTAATGTTATTGAAAAATCTCCGACAATCACTATTGGAAGTTTTCAACTACCTCTACCTACTGTTAAAAAGAAATATGAAATGCTTATTGTTGGGGACATTCATATCCCCGTTGAGGTAACTTAGTGATTTACGGAAGTTCTTCGGTTTCATGCTAATCGAAAGTGGTTGTTAATAAGACCTGATCAACCTTATTAATGGATCATTTTTTAGAGGTATGAAGTTGATGAATTTAGTGAGCACTACTTTCTATCCCTGCCTGTTGTTTTCTGTTTTTATTAGTTAAATAAAATAAAATGCCATGTTTTGTCTGTTTTCTGAGTTTTCCGTGCAATAAAAAAATGACCCATAAATAAAAGTTCTCAGAATGCTCTGAAAATTTAATACGATTTTTTCTGATTATTTAAGAATTTTTGGTGCATATAATATCAGAGGGAGGTGCACCAGGTGGGCACAACCCACCTGGGCGCGCCAGGACTCCCAGGCGTGCCCTGGTGGGTTGTGGTCCCCACGTGGGCCCCCTCACTTATCTCTTCATCCCACATCACCACCTACCTCCAGAAAAAAATCACCTTTGCTCTATCTCTCGTGTTCTTGCTCTCAAACCCGTAGATTTCGATCTCTTTGCTCGAAGCTCCGTTTCCAAAACTGTTTCGGCGGATTGTTGCTTGGTATGTGACTCCTCCGTTAGTCTAATTAGTTTTTGCTTTAGTGGTTTATATTTTGAATAATTAGCTACTCTTGGTGCTGTTGTAGATGTGCTTGCATGTTGAATTCTTAGAGTTCTAAGTAGTTTGAATGCTTGTTATGGCCTCTATGCATCTCTATGAATAGTTGTTTTCAATCTTACAAAGTTTTGTTGACGAAAATTTGTGACACAATTTTTTTTCAGAAAATTGTACGCGAATATTATGAACTTCTTTGGAAGGAGTTCTTCGAGGCGGAGGTCCTCGGAGGCATCTTCTAGTAGCAGCTCCGCTCGTCGGTCTTATGTTGAGCCAAGTGAAAGTTCTATACGAGATGCCGCCACCAAAACATGCTTATGGCCATGCGATGATTATATGGTGAGCGTGGGCATTAAGGACGAATTTGAGCAATATGTTCACAATGCCGAGCTCAGTCCTTACATTTCAGATAAGTGCAACCAACACCTCACTCTCACTGAATCATTTGTCAAAGGATTTAAATTCCATCCTCGTGAGTCTAGGGTGTTGTTTAAATTATATGAAAATCCATTTACCATTTCTTTAGAGAGATTTGCTCACCACTGTAAAATCCCATTTTGGGGTTTGCTTGATGAACCACCAAGGTCTGAGTTTGAAATATTCTTGACTAGTCTTTGTTATGGTGAAAATAGGGGAGTGACGCAAGGTAGAATAAAGAGCATTCATTTTCCCGCAATCCAGTATGTCGCATTATTCAATGGAAAATGCATTGTAGGCAAACAAGATTGCAGTACACTTTGTGCTCCAGACTTGAGCCTCATTCGCACCGCTCTCACCGGTGACAAAAGTTATAATCTTGGAGCGATTATTGCACGTAGGTTGCAACACAATGCTGGTAGTGGATATTTTTATGGTGGAATTTATGCCACACGCTTAGCAAGAGAGCTGGGGGTTTCACCTTTGCTCTATGATCCTATTTTACCCACGCAGTACCTAGACTTTGAAGCTATGAAACGTCATAAGATCCTTAGAGGTGAACCCCATAATTTCACTTATAAATTGTTGTTTAATAAGGATTCTGTTGTGGACACATATTTTCCTGCACCTGCTCTCTTTAATGTTCACAGTAGGGGAAGATATTATGTTCTCGAGAGCGAGGCCCGAGTTCATAACGCGGTAGTGGTGGCCGCACGGCAGGCTGCATCCGCACCAAGAGCCTCCGTGAGTTATCACTCCGACCATTATGCAGGCTACTGAAGATTACCAAGTTAGGCCAAAAGCCTAAGCTTGGGGGAGTACGTATTTCCACCGACATTACATTCATGTTCACACATTTCATTCCAGTTGTCGGTGTTCACACTTTTTCATTGTACTATCCATGTTAGATTTATTTTCTTGTTTTCTTCTTGTGTGTTTGAAAAACTTTGAGAAAAATCCAAAAATATATTTCTTGCTTCTTTTTGATTTTTCTTCCTAGTTTAAATTGTTGTAGTACTAAAAAGAAAACCCAAAAAGATTTCTTTGTTCTTCTTTTACTTGTTGGGAGCTTTCCCATGTAAATAGTTTTTCTTGTTTTTGCTTTTCCCTTTTTATTTGCTTGTTTACGAAAAACCAAAAACTCCAAAAATATTTCAGTGTGTTTTTCTGAATTTTTTTTTCCTTTTTATCGAGTCGTACCGAGGAGAAGACCACGATGAAAATGTTGAGTGGCTCTCATATGCATTATTGTTGATCTAACAAAGAGCACATTTTACCTTGTCTTCTCCTTTTGAATAAAATGTTTGCAGATTCCAGCTTAGTCCATGGCACTCTTGCACTATTATTATTTTCAAATCGTTCGGCCGTGCAAGTGAAAGGCAATAATGACGATATTTTATGAACTGGCCGTGGCAGAGAGAAATGGGTATGAACTCGACTTGTTCTGTTTTTGTAAATATGTTTAACCTAGTATCCATGATTCAGTCTATTATGATCAAACATGTTTGCAATGACAATTAGAGATTATAATTTCTCATGCCATGCATAAGTAGCTAGGAGTGGATAATGATTTATCTTGGATGTCAACATTGCGTTAAAATGATTGTGATGTAGTATGATGATATGGTATCCTCCTCTGAATGTTCGAGTGGCTTGACTTGGCACATGTTCATGCATGTAGTTGAATCAAAACCAACATAGCCTCTATGATATTTATGTTCATGGTGTTCATATCCTACTCATGCTAGTATCCAATGTTACTTATGCATAATGCATGTTCATGACCGTTGTTGCTCTCTAGCTGGCCACTTCTCAACCTATTTGCTAGCCTTCGCCTGTACTAAGTGGGAATTCTGCTTGTACATCAAAAACCTTGAACCCAAGTTATTCCAGATGAGTCCACCATATCTACCTATATGCGGTATTACCCTGCCGTCCTAAGTAAATTTGCATGTGCCGCCTCTAAAAACTTCAAATAAATATCCTTTTTGTGTGCCTGGATTGTTCATAGAGTGACAGGAGGTAGTTGGTATCTTCCATGCTAAGCGGGTTATTCTCATGATGAGTGTTTATTCACTCGTCCTTGCACGAGAGGGGCGGTAATAGGGATTTCCAGTCCCGAACTCAAAATGCAAATAATTAAACAAAACTCCCCCGGGACTGTTGTTGGTATGGACGGCACTCGTTGTTTCGGACAAGCCATGGAGTGTGAATGTTGGTGGAGGGGGAGTAAACCTTTACTTTTATCGCTTGGGAACCGCCACTAATGTGTTTAGCATGGAAGATATTGATAACTGATGGTCGCGAAGTAAACAAGGAGGGTGCATCTCTCAAAATTTCATTTACCTCTGTTTTTAAAAAAAACTTGAGCTCTAGCACCTCTGCAAATCACTGCTTCCCTCTGCGAAGGGACTATCTATTTACTTTTATGTTGTGTCATCACCTTCTCAAATAAGCGCCAGAACCTGAGAGCACTGATGTCATGCTTATGCATTGTGTGTAACTAATGTTGGGTGCATCATGACTGGATCTTTTCTACCATGAATTACAATGTTTAGTCGCTGCTCGGACTTTGGAGGTGCTCTGCATTTATGTTTTGCGGTCTCGGAAAGGGCTAGTGAGATACCACTATTGTCATATTATATCATGGTTGTTTTAATAACGTGTTGTTGTTCGAGATATCTTATTATTGCTCGCTAGCTGATTATGTCATTGTTATGAGTTAATGTAATTTTTAAAAGTTATTGTCGACATAGTTAGTTATAATCTTTGCTGAAAACCTGGGTGCTACTTAAGCTTATTTATGCAAACAAGAGCAAAAAAATTCGTAAAAGTTTTTCTTTTTCACTTTCAGTTTATCAACTGAATTGCTTGAGGACAAGCAAAGGTTTAAGCTTGGGGGAGTTGATACGTCTATGTCGTATCTACTTTTACTAATGCTTTTTCCTCTTGTTTTGGACTCTAATTTGCATGATTTGAATGAAACTAACCCGGACTGACACTGTTTTCAGCAGAACTACCATGGTGTTGTTTTTGTGCAGAAATAAAAGTTCTCGGAATGGAACGAAACTTTGCGAGGAATTTTTATACAATAAAAGAAAAATAATGGAGCCAAGAACCACCGCAGGGGGGCACCTGGGTGGGCACAACCCACCAGGGCGCGCCACCCCCTCCAGGCGCGCCCAGGTGGGTTGTCCCCACCTGGTGGCTCCGCAGACCCTGAAATCGATGCTATAAAATCCTATTTTTCCAGGAAAAAAATTAGAGAGAAAGAATTATGGCATTTCGCGAGACAGAGCCACCGCCACCTCCTGTTCTTCATCGGGAGGCCAGATCTGGAGTCCGTTTGGGGCTCCGGAGAGGGGGATCTTCGATCTTCGTCATCACCAACCCTTCTCCATCGCCAATTCCATGATGCTCCCCACCAGGAGTGAGTAATTCCTTCATAGGCTCGCTGGTCGGTGAGGAGTTGGATGAGACTCATCATGTAATCGAGTTAGTTTTGTTAGGGCTTGATCCCTAGTATCCATTATGTTCTGAGATTGATGTTGCTATGACTTTGCTATGCTTAATGCTTGTCACTTTGGGCCCGGGTGCCATGAATTCAGATCTGAACCGTTTATGTTATCACCATTATATCCATGTTCTAGATCCGATCTTGCAAGTTATAGTCACCTACTACGTGTTATGATCCGGCAACCCCGGAGTGACAATAGTCGGGACACTTCCCGGTGATGACCGTAGTTTGAGGAGTTCATGTATTCACCCTGTGTTAATGCTTTGTTCCGGTTCTCTATTAAAAGGAGGCCTTAATATCCCTTAGTTTCCAATATGGACCCCGCTGCCATGGGAGGGTAGGACAAAAGATGTCATGCAAGTTCTTTCCATAAGCACGTATGACTATTTACGGAATACATGCCTACATTATATTTATGAACTGGAGCTAGTGTCGTATCTCCCTAGGTTATGACTGTCACATGATGAATATCATCCAACGAATTGTCGATCCAATGCCTACGATTTTCCTACATATTGATCTTGCTAAGTTACTACTGCTATTGTTACTATTGCACTTGCTACAAAACTACTGCTATCACTGTTACTGTCACTATTGCCGTTGCTACTATTATCAAAACTGTCATACTACTTTGCTACTGATCACTTTGCTGCAGATAATTAATCTCCAGGTGTGGTTGAATTGACAACTCAGCTGCTAATACTTGCAAATATTCTTTGGCTCCCCTTGTGTCGAATCAATAAATTTGGGTTGAATACTCTACCCTCGAAAACTGTTGCGATCCCCTATACTTGTGGGTTATCAGCCAGCTCAGTGCCGGCACGAGCAGCAGAAACACGCCACGCGTGAAGCCGCGTCGGCCCAGCTTCCAGCCACCACGCCAGTTGCGTGAAGCTGTCAGGCGCAACGGCGTCGGGCCAGAGGGCCGTCGTCATCCCCACTCCGGTTGCGGACACCCGCGACATCTGCGTACCCAGGACCTCCAGGCGGGCCTCGGCGGCATGCATGATCTCCGGGAAACTCCAGACGACGTTCGGGTCAAGCCCGGCACCCGCGTCCGCCTGGGTCGACCGGTGGGCAAGCATGGCCTTGTCCGCCGTTCCCTGTGTCTCCGGGAAGTGCCCTGTCAAGAAAAGAAGCAAGACAGTGAGCAACAAAATAAAGCAGCCGGCTTGCAACCCGGCGACACCAATGAAGAAACACTTACTGGTGAAGGCCTCATCCAGGTGCTGCGCTTCGAGCAACGTACCATGCCACTCCAAATCCCCGGAACAGTCGCGCTCTTCGAGCGCCTTCTCCAGCTCGGCGCACTTGTCAACGCCCGCCTTCAGCTCATCGCCCTTAGCGACGGCCACCTCCTCGTACTCCCCCTTGAGGCGGAGGAGCTCCGCCTGGTGGGCCTCCGTCGCCTTAACGACCTCCGCCTTTTGGCGCTCCACCTCGGCCTGGAGCTGGCTCTTGTCGCCGGCCAGCTGGTCACGCTGCCGACCGGCTTCCGCGAGTGCCTGTTGGGCCTCCACCACTTTGGCCGCCTTCGCCTTCATGCGCTCCACTTCAGCCTGGAGCTGGCTCTCATCGCCAGCCAGCTGGTCGCGCAGCTGGCCGGCTTTGGCAACCGCCTGCTGGGCCTCCGCCACCTTGGCTGCTTCTGTCCTCAGTTCCTCCACCTCAGCCCGGAGCTGGCCGGCGTCAGCGATCGCCTCATAACGCTGATGGCTGGCTTCGGCCAGCCGGGTTCGCAGGTCCGGCACCTTGGCCACGGCGGTTGCGTGGCAAAGACTCAAAGTCAGGATGACGGAAGAAAAGGAAAAGACAAAGCATTTGAAGATTCAACCCAACTACTACGTAGTTAGCCCGAATCTCGGGGGCTACACCCAGTGGGTGCGCTAGCGCGCCCCCACTAAGAGCATGCAAGACGTACCTTCAGCAAGGCGGAGCGCCTCCTCCTTGGCGGTGAGCCGCGCCGTGATCTGCTGGTGCTTCTCCAGAAGCCGGTTGTAGACGCCTATCCGGAAGGCATCCAGTTGCTGCGAAAAAGCAAGAATCAACACAAGACACTTACTGAAGATTCGACCCAACTACTACGTAGTTGGCTCGAATCTCGGGGGCTACACCCAGTGGGTGCGCTGGCGCGCCCCCACTAACCGGCTACAAAGAAAAAGCCAGAGGAAGAAAGACTCACAAACATGGAGCGCTCCAGCTCCCACGCCCGCTCCATCTCGGCCTGGGCAAAGGCATGAACCCGCTCCACGCGCCCGCGGAGATGCCGGCGCACGGCGTCCATCGACGCCTCCTCCTGCGTCAACGGTCCAAAGACGGCCCGACTAGACCCTGCCTGCACCGACTGCGACCCGGCTGCGGGGCGGCCTCCCGGTGCCACTTGCGGCCGCCTGATCACCAAGGCATGCTCGCCGCCTGCCGTCTCCTCTACGGCCGGCCTCAGCTCTAGCGCACCAACCGGTGTCCCCTGCGGCGCCCCGTCCGGCGTCACCCGCAGCGTCCCCTCTGGGATGGCCCCTCCTCCCACCTCCACCCACTCGACCACATCGGTCCGGGGTGGGGGGTCGTCGTCAATCTCCATGACCTCCCGATCGCCCACCGCCATCTCCACCCGGCCGTCCGGATCGCGCCCCTCCTCCGCCGGCGGCACGATGACCGTCTCTGCCGGCTCGAGGCCCGCCGGCATCTCTGGCGATGCCTTCTCCACGGCGGCTTGCCCGCTCGCCCCGGCGGCCCTCGCCCATGCCTGGGCCGAAGCCTCCTCCGTGGCCCTGATGGTCGCCGCCTCCTCCTCCTCGGCCTTGTTCTGGTCCCGCCAGGCGCAGTGCTCCGTGTCCGCCGGATCCAAACCGAGGTCCTCCTCGGCCAAACCCCGCAGGCAAACATCACGCCTGCCTCCGACCCCTGCTGCTTCAAAAAGAAGAAGCGGACCCAGAGATCGACGCTGGGCTCGACGCCGAGGTAGCCCTCGCACAGGGTGACGAACCCCGAGAGCTGCAACACCGTGTTCGCCCCCAGGTGATGCGGCTGAAGCCCGAAGAAGTCCAGGAACGAGCGGAAGAAGTCGCTCGCAGGGAGGCCGAACCCACGCTTGAAGTGGGAGAAGAATACCATGCGCTCGGTCCCCTCCGGCCACGGCGCCAGCTCGCCGTCTGGCAGGCGCACGACCACCTCCGTCGCCTGTGGCAACCGCCGCATGTCGCGTAGATACTGAAGTTCCTCCGTGGTGACCACTGAACCCTCCCACGAGCCCTTGGGCCTCGCCATCGGCGAAATGCGGCAAGAGAAGAAAGGCGCGTCGGCTAAAGCAAGGAGGCGCAGCGGCTGCTGGGCGCTGCAGAGCGGCGGCAATGCTCTGCTCGTAGGCGGCAAGGCACTACGGCATGCGACGAACTCAGAAGCAAGGGCGAGGGAAGAAGAAGGAGGCAGGGGGCACGTGCGTGAATGATTTCCGCCGCCCCCTCCCCCCCCCCCAGTTTATAACCACGCACAGAACATGGGGAAGTGGGATCGGTTACGCCCGCCCTTTCCATTTCCCCGCATTATGGGAGCACGATCCACGCGCGAATTAACTGTCTCGAGAAGGGCAACCGTCTGCGGCCGCCACATTAAATCCCCGCGCGGGGGCCGAGGGCGCGGAGTGGCGGGTCCCAGCCCGCTGTTACGTCCGTCGCGCGCGTGGCCTGTCAGGGCCTCTTTAGCTGCTATTCACCATGTGGTGCCCATGCCGAAACCAAGAGGGCACGTCCCTTCCCCTTCAAGATTCGACGGACTCTTCGGTTTACCGCCCATGCCGGGATGCCCCGATCCGGCTTTCGGAAGCCGACACCCAGTGGGTGTTGCCGAACCCAGCGGTCGCAAGCCTCATCAACATTAGCCGCCTTCTCAGGGGGTGAAACTGCGAAGGCCCCCCGCCTGAAGCCGGCGAGCCTTCACAGCTTCGGGGACTACTGTCCGGGGGATGAACCCCGGGCAGGCAACGGAAACCGGATCCTTTTCAAAAACTTCAGGGCTAGCAACGCCCCTCAATCCGGCTTGTCCTCGGCGGGGTTCCTCAACCCAGCCAGACCCGCTGGCGCATGCCGGCCGGTCCCGGCGAGTCAAGATTTCTTCAGCAACTAAGCACAACCACGGTGTGCCCCTCAACCCGGTCACTGGTCAGCTCCCATCCCATCCGGGGTGTACGATGGAACAAGTCCCCATGAAGGGATCAGCATGGCTACAATGGCCCACCAACCCCGCTGACCGGCAGGAGTGTGGAAATAGTGGCCCACCTACTCCGCTGACCAGGGCCGGCATGGCTACAGTGCATCCCTCATCCTGCTGACGCAAGCCGATGGCGACCAGGCGACGCGCCACTGTAGCCGGGCCGGCTCACCCCCTCCGTCACGCATGACAAGATGGAGAACAGTGTCCCCTGGTGCACGGGGCCCGCGCCCGGAGAACCTGGTGTATCCTGGTACCCGGCGGGCCCCAGCGCTGACTTCCCAGACGCTGACATCCCGGCCCCACAGCCATATAACTTTACCTTCGTACCCCTGGGGGGTTGACCTATAAAACCCCCCAGGGGGCCTCCACACAAAGGGGTGGCCATTAGTAGAATACACACAGATACGAGGAGAAGGAACAGCCTATGCTTGGGCCTGTCCTCCGCCCTCCCCGAAACAGCTCCAAGAGCAAGCTTGTATCCTCCACATATAAACCACACTCAGCAGGACTAGGGGTGTTATCTCTCCGGAGAGCCCCGAACCTGGGTATGTCTTGCATCCCTCGCTCGCTCATGCCGACCTCGCCTCTGGAGCCCATCGGTGCCCTCGAGCCTGTCCCTCTCTTTAGCCATCCTTTGGCATCTGTCGTGCGCCCACCACGACACTAGTGCAAGTGGGAGACTGAAGGAAATATGCCCTAGAGGCAATAATAAAGTTGTTATTTTATATTTCCTTATTCATGATAAAGGTTTATTATTCATGCTAGAATTGTATTGATCGGAAACTTAAATACATGTGTGAATACATAAACAAATACCGTGTCCCTAGTAAGCCTCTACTAGACTAGCTCGTTGATCAAAGATGGTTAAGGTTTCCTAACCATAGACATGTGTTGTCATTTGATAACGGGATCACATCATTAGGACAATGATGTGATGGACAAGACCCATCCGTTAGCTTAGCATAATGATCGTTCAGTTTATTGCTATTGCTTTCTTCATGTCAAATACATATTCCTTCGACTATGAGATTATGCAACTCCCGGATACCGGAGGAATACCTTATGTGCTATCAAACATCACAACGTAATTGGGTGATCATAAATATGCTCTACAGGTATCTCCGAAGGTGTTTGTTGAGTTGGCATAGATCGAGATTAGGATTTGTCACACCGAGTATCGGAGAGGTATCTCTGGGCCCTCTCGGTAATACACATCATAAGAAGCCTTGCAAGCAAAGTGACTAATGAGTTAGTTACAGGATGATGTATTACGGAACGAGTAAAGAGACTTGCCAGTAACGAGATTGAACTAGGTATGAAGATATCGACGATCGAATCTCGGGCAAGTAACATACTGATGGACAAAGGGAATTACGTATGTTGTCATAACGGTTCGACCAATAAAGATCTTTGTAGAATATGTAGGAGCCAATATGGGCATCTAGGTTCCGCTATTGGTTATTGACCGGAGAGGTGTCTCGGTCATGTCCACATAGTTCTCGAACCCGTAGGGTCCGCACGCTTAACGTTCGTTGACGATATAGTGTTATATGAGCTATATGATTTGGTGACAGAATATTCTTCGGAGTCCCGGATGAGATCATAGACATGATGAGGAGTCTCGAAATGGTCGAGAGGTAAAGATTGATATATAGGACGATAGTATTCAGACACCGAAAGGGTTTCAGGATGCACCGGGTAGCCATCGGGTCACCGGAAGGGGTTCCGGACACCCCCGGTAGGTGTTATGGGCTTAATGGACCAACCAGCCCACAAGGGGCTGGTGCACCCCTCTCCCTGGCCGGCCAGCCCTAGGGAAGGAAAGGGGGGAGGGCTAGCCCCTCCTGCCTTTCCCTCTCTTGGGAGAAAGGAAAGGGGGGGCGCCACCCTCCCCTGCCTTTCCCCCACACCTATATAAGGCAGGGGGTGCGGCTTGGGAGAGACCCCAAGTAGGATTCCTCCTACTTGGGTGATAACCCACAAGTATAGGGGATCGCAACAGTTTTCGAGGGTAGAGTATTCAACCCAAATTTATTGATTCGACACAAGGGGAGCCAAAGAATATTCTCAAGTATAAGCAGCTGAGTTGTCAATTCAACCACACCTGAAAGACTTAATATCTGCAGCAAAGTAGTATGGAAGTAACGGTAATGGTGGCAAAAGTAACAGTAGCAGTTTTGTAGCAATCGTAATAGTGGCAACGGAAAAGTAATGAAGCAAAGATCAATATGTGAAAAGCTCATAGGCAATGGATCAATGATGGATAATTATGTCGGATGGCATTCATCATGCAACAGTTATAACCTAGGGTGACACAGAACTAGCTCCAATTCATCAATATAATGTAGGCATGTATTCCAAATATAGTCATACGTGCTTATGGAAAAGAACTTGCATGACATCTTTTGTCCTACCCTCCCATGGCAGCGGGGTCTAATGGAAACTAAGGGATATTAAGGCCTCCTTTTAATAGAGAACCGGATCAAAGCATTAGCACTTAGTGAATACATGAACTCCTCAAACTACGGTCATCACCGAGAAGTGTCCCGACTATTGTCACTCCGGGGTTGCCGGATCATAACACGTAGTAGGTGACTATAACTTGCAAGATAGGATCAAGACCACATGTATATTCATGGAAACATAATAGGTTCATATCTGAAATCATGGCACTCAGGCCCTAGTGACAAGCATTAGGCATAGCAAAGTCATAGCAACATCAATCTTAGAACATAGTGGATACTAGGGATCAAACCCTAACAAAACTAACTCGATTACATGATAAATCTCATCCAACCCATCACCGTCCAGCAAGCCTACGATGGAATTACTCACGCACGGCGGTGAGCATCAAGAAATTGGTGATGGAGGATGGTTGATGATGACGATGGCGATGGCGACGATTTCCCCTCTCCGGAGCCCTAAACGGACTCCAGATCTGCCCTCCCGAGGAAGAATAGGAGGTGGCGGCGCCTCCATATCGTAAAAGGCGATGAATCCTTCTCTCTGATTTTTTTCTCCCCGAACATGAATATATGGAGTTGGAGTTGAGGTCGGTGGACCTTTGTGGGACCCACAAGCCAGGGGGCGCGCCCAGGGGGTAGGGCGCGCCTCCCACCCTTGTGGACAGGCGGTGGGTCCCCCTCGGTTGATTCTTTCGCCAATATTTTTTATTTATTCCAAAAATATTCTCCGTGAAGTTTCAGGTCATTCCGAGAACTTTTATTTCTGCACAAAAATAACACCATGGCAATTCTGCTAAAAACAGCATCAGTCCGGGTTAGTTCCATCCAAATCATGCAAATTAGAGTCCAAAACAAGGGCAAAAGAGTTTGGAAAAGTAGATACGATGGAGACGTATCAACTCCCCCAAGCTTAACCCATTGCTTGTCCTCGAGCAATTCAGTTGACAAACTGAAAGTGATAAAGAAAAACTTTTACAAACTCTGTTTGATCTTGTTGTTCAAATATGTATAGCCAGCATTCAGGTTTTCAGCAAAGATTATGAACTAACCACATTCACAATAACCTTTAGGTCTCACGTTTATTCATATCAATGGCACAATCAGCTAGCAAGTAATAATAATAAATCTTGGGTGACAACACTTTTCCAAAACAATCGTGATATGATATAACAAGATGGTATCTCGCTAGCCCTTTCTGAGACCGTAAAACATAAATGCAGAGCACCCCTGAAGATCAAGGACTGACTAGACATTATAATTCATGGTAAAAGAGATCCGGTCACAGTCATACTCAATATCAATTAATAGCAAAGCATACAAATTACAGTGGTGCTCTCTAACTGGTGCTTTTTATAAGAGAATGATGACTCAACAATAAAAGTAAATAGATAGGCCCTTTGCAGAGGGAAGCAGGGATTTGCAGAGGTGCCAGAGCTCGAGCTTTTTGAAACAGAGATGAATATAATTTTGAGCGGTATGCTTTCATTGTCAACATAACGGCCAAGAGATCTCGATATCTTCCATGCTACATACATTATAGGCGGTTCCCAAATAGAATGGTAAAGTTTTTTTACTCCCCCTCAACCAACAAGCACACTCCATGGCTGGTCCGAAACAACGGGTACCGTCCATATAAGCAACAATCCTGGGGGAGTTTTGTTTTAATTTATTTTGATTTGATTTGAGCATGGGACTGGGCATCCCGATTACCAGCCATTTTCTCATGAATGATGAGCGGAGTCCACTCATCGTGAGAATAACCCACCTAGCATGGAAGATACTGACAGCCCCTAGTCGCTACATGAGCGATTCGGGCATAAAAAACAGATTATCATTTGAAGGTTTAGAGTTTGGCACATGCAAATTTACTTGGAACGGCAGGTAAATACCGCATATAGGAAGGTATGGTGGACTCATATGGAATAACTTCGGGTTTATGGAAGTGGATGCACAAGCAGTATTCCCGCTTAGTACAAGTGAAGGCTAGCAAAAGACTGGGGAGCGACCAACTAGAGACCGACAACTGTCATAAACATGCATTGAGAGTAACCAACATTGAGTGCAAGCATGAGTAGGATATCAATCACCATGAACATAAATATCGTGGAGGCTATGTTGATCTTGTTTTCAACTACATGTGTGAACATGTGCCAAGTCAAGCCACTCGAATCATTCAAAGGAGGATACCATCCTATCATACTACATCACAACCATTTTAAAAGCATGTTGGCACGCAAGGTAAACCATTATAAACTCCTAGCTAATTAAGCATGGCATGAGTAACTATAATCTCTAATTGTCATTGCAAACATGTTTCATTCATAATAGGCTAAATCAGGAACGATGAACTAATCATATTTACAAAAACAAGATAGGTCGAGTTCATACCAGCTTTTCCTCATCCCAATCATTTCAACATATATCGTCATTATTGCCTTTCACTTGCACGACCGAACGATGTGGATAATAATAATAGTGCACGTGCATTGGACTAAGCTGGAATCTGCAAACATTTATTCAAAGGAGAAGACAAGGTAATATGGGATCTTTGTTAGATCAACAATAATGCATATGAGAGCCACTCAACATTTTCATCGTGGTCTTCTCCTCTCGACCCCCAAAGAAAAGAAAAAGAATTTCAAAGAAACACACTGAAATGTTTTTGGAGTTTTTGCTTTTCTGAAGAAAGTAAAACAGGAACGAGAAAACTATTTACACGGAAAAACTCCCAACAAGCAAAAGAAGAACGAGAAATCTTTTTGGGTTTTCTTTAATACTACAACTAAGCATGGTAGGGAAATAAGCTATAACTAAAAAAATTTGTTTTGTTTTTCTCAAAGTTTTTCGAACACACAAGAAGAAAACAGGAAAAAGGAAGTAAGCTAACATGGATAATACAATGAAAAAGTATGAACACCGACAACTGGAATGAGTGTGTAAACATGAATGTAATGTCGGTGAGAAATACGTACTCCCCCAAACTTAGGCTTTTGGCCTAAGTTGGTCTAGGGCCACGGCTGGCCCGGATTGTATCCGAAATCATAGTTGGGGTTGTACTGTGCTGCGGCAGCTACCGCTTGGCGAGCTGCTTCTTGAAGGCGAGCGGCCTCCGCTGCTCTCTCATACTCGTTCGCCTCCTCTCTTAGTTATAAAATATCTCTCATTTACCTGAAAGTTAAAGAAGGCAGGAGCAGGAAGGGTAATATGGACAGCACGCCGTCTGTCAAAGATTAGTCGGTAATGGAGGGACTGTTCGTTCCTCTCAAGAAACTGGTAGCGTACCATAGCATCATAATCTAGAAAAGCAGGTGGCAACTCAATATCATTCCCTCTTATGGGTACACCAAGATAATTAGCTAAATGAGTTGCATAAATCCCACCAAATAAATCTCCATCTTTAGCATTAAGGTGCAACCTCCTCGCAATAACAGCCCCCAAGTTATAACACCTATCACCTAACACCGCACACTTGAGGACACTAAGATCTAGAACGCAAAGGTGGCTATGATCATGTTTACCATTAATGCATCTACTTATAAAGAGGGCAAAATAATGTATGGCAGGAAAGTGAATGCTCCCTATGGTAGCTTGTGTGATATTTCTAGTTTCTCCCACAGTGATGCTAGCAAGTAAATCATTGTATTCAGCTTTGTGAGGCTCACTAAGAAGGCTCCATTGTGGTATTTTGCAAGCAGTATTAAAATCTTCAAGGTCCATGGTATATGATTCATCATAAAGATCAAATATGACAGCATGAGTATTGCGCTGAGATGTAAATTTAAACCTTCTTACAAATGAATCAGTGAGTTGATAGTATTGGGGACACCTATCTGACAAGAAGTCCCCCAGTTCAGCATTTTGCACGTACGCAACAAACTCATCCTTGAAACCTGCACGAACCATGAATTCATCCGATGGCCATTCACAAGGCCGCACTTGAGCTTCCCTTGGTGGTTCAAAGTCCGGTTCACGTATCGCGAGCCTCGGTGCTTGCTTCCTCGAAGAACTACCTTGGTACATTTTCCTAGACATTTTTCTTGCTCTGAAAATTTCTGAAACTTTTAGTGACTTTAAATAAAAGTGAATCAAACTCAACAAAATTGATAGCAACTACTCCCACAAGTGTCTAGAGGCTAAATCATGCATCAAAACTACTTTGGACCATATAAATATGACATGCATGCTTAAGAACAAGGTCACCACAGCAGCAAAAAATTGCAATAAATAAAGCACTAGAACAAAAACTAATTAGACCATTGGAGGAGTCACATACCGAAGAACAATCCCCCAAAACAGTTTTGCAAATGGAGCTTTATACAAGGAGATCGAAAATGGCAGCAAGATGAGCCAGAACACGGGTTTGAGCTACGGGGTGATTTTTTCTGGAGGAAGACGAAGTGGATGGGTGATGGAATAAGTGAGGGGGGCCTACGTGGGACCCACAAGGCAGGGGGCGCGCCCAGGGGGTAGGGCGCGCCCTCCACCCTTGTGATCCACTGGTGCAGCCCCTCGGTGCATTCTCAGTGCCAGAAATTCTAAAATATTCTATAAAAAATCATACTAAATTTTCAGGGCATTTGGAGAACTTTTATTTTCGGACTTTTTTTTTTGCACGAATAATTCAGAAAACAGACAGAAAATACTGTTTTTTCTTTATTTAATCTAAATAATAGAAAGTAAGAGGTGGGTACAGCAGGTTGTGCCTTCTAAATTCATCCATCTCATGCTCATCAAAAAGAATCTGTTAACAAGGTTGATCAAGTCTCATTAACAAACTTCTTTCGAATAACATGAAACCGGAGAATTTTTGAATAACACTAAGTTATCTCAACGGGGATATGCATGTCCCCAACAATAAGAATATCATATTTCTTTTGGGCAGTAGGGAGAGGGAATTCAAAACCTCCGATAGTAATAGTTGAAATTTTTCCAATAGAGTTAATACTATGAACTTGAGGTTGTTTCTTCGGAAAGTGTACAGTATGCTCATTACCATTAACATGAAAAGTGACATTGCCTTTATTGCAATCAATAATAGCCCCTGCAGTATTCATCGAGCTGAACGTGTGCTGAACGCGAAGGTGTCGTTCGTTCGGTGCTCGATCGGTTGGAACACGAAGAAGTTCGACTACATCAATCGCGTTGTCAAACGCTTACACTTACGGTCTACGAGGGTACGTAGACACACTCTCTCCTCATGTTGCTATGCATCTCCTTGATAGATCTTGCGTGTGCGTAGAAATTTTTTTGTTTTTCATGCAACGTTTTCCAACAGTTTTCTGCAAACCGGCGCCTGCAGCTGCGTTAGTTGGGCTCGGCCCATATACTGTGTTTTTAATCGGCAAAAAACAACATTAGTTTCATGTATCGAATCCGAGACCTCCGTCACAGAGGCAGGCTCGTCTAACCACCACGCCACAAAGCCGGTTATGCTAATTGGCAACTGTTTCTTTCTTTTATTCCTTAGTTTCCTTTTTTCACTTTCCGTTTTTTCCTTTTTTTTTCCTTTTCATTTTCCCATTTTCCTTTTTCCTTTTTCTGTTTTTTTTCTTCTTCCTGGTTCGATGAATTGCTTTTGTAAATACGTGAAGTTTTTCTTCAAATCGATGAACTTTTTTGGAAATTCGCTGAACCTTTTTTCAAATCGATGAACTTTTTTTCAAAATCGATGATCTTTTTTAAGAAAAATCCATGAGCTTTTTTCAATTTCGATGAACTTTTTTTTTAAATCGATGAACGTTTTTTACAATCTGATGAACTTTTTTCAAAATCGATGACATTTTTACAATACGATGAATTTTTTTCAAATTTGATGAAGTTTTTTTCAAAATTGATGAACTTTTTTTAATTCGATGACCTTTTTATCAAATTTGGTGAACTTTTTTAAAATTTGATGAACATTTTTCCAAATTAGATGTAGTTTCTTAAAAATTGATGAATTTTTTCTTCAAATCGATGAACTTTTTCATTTTTGATGAATTTTTTTTCAAATTTGATGAACTTTTTTAAAATTTGTTTAACTTTTTTCAAAAATGATGAACTTTTTTCCAATTTGATGAACTTTTTTTAATTTTTGTTAACTTTTCTCCAAATTCGATTAATTTTTAAAAAAACAGGATGAAGTTCTTCAAAATCTAGGAACCTTTTTGAAATCTCTTTTCTTTGTGGTTTTTTTCCGTTTTAATTTTTTCCTCTCTTTTTTAAAGCCAATGGTCAACCGCGACCGTACAAACAGCCCTGAGGCTCGAGCGAGCGAGGGACCAGGCGGGGCGAGTTGAGCGAGGGACCGGGGGTGGCTCGCCACATGGGCCGGTCCACGATTCGGCGGCTGTGGGCGACCCGTGTACCTTTGGTCCGGCTTGAAGCATTTTTACATTGCTACAGTACTGGGCCGACTCATTTTGACTATCTATCTCTTTCGTTGTTTCTGATCGAGACGCTCGCTTGCGTTGGTCGATGTACTAGTTTCTTCCATGTGTTTTTTTTTCATTTTTGTTTTTTTTTTGTTTTTTCTTTCAGTTTTCTCTGTTTCTTCAGCAGTTTTCTCTAGTCTTCTGTTTTTTTATTTTTCATCAGAATTTTTTTCTTTGTTCTTTGAACACATTACAGATCCAGACGCTCTTACATGCGCACATACACTCACCTCTACGAATACATGCATGTACACCCTACCCCTATGAGCACCTCCGAGGGACTGAGCCGGCATATCATCTTGAGATTGACAAAGTCACCAGAAACTCCTTCCTAGTCGACGGGAACGTCTCCTCCCACTGAATGCACATCGTCGGAAGGCTCGAAATAAATCCAGGAAAATATGAGCACCAATGCCAAGTCTAGGACTTGAACCATGGTGGGTTGGTTCTTTTTTGTTTGATTTTTTTATTGCTTTTCTCAGTTTCTTCAATCTCATGTTTTTCTTTGTTTTTCATCCTTTTTTGTTTCTTTCTCGTTTTTCACTGTTTTTTGGTTTTTCTTTATTTCCTTGTTTTCCTTTGTTTCCTTCTTGGTTTTCATCGGTTTTCTTTGTTTTTTGTTGTGTCTTTCTCAGTTTCATTGTTTCCCACTGGTTTTCTTTTTTCTTCTTTTTTTCCTTTGGTTTCATG
Source organism: Thinopyrum elongatum (assembly GCA_011799875.1). NCBI lineage: Eukaryota > Viridiplantae > Streptophyta > Magnoliopsida > Poales > Poaceae > Thinopyrum > Thinopyrum elongatum. Next base: position 543,843,590 of record CM022299.1, read on the forward strand.
TGATTCTTTTTTGGTTTCCGTTGGTTTTCTTTCTTTTTTTTTTGGTTTAATTGGTTTTGTTATTTCTCTTTCCGTATAGAATAGGAAGATTTTTCATGCACGTTTACCATTTTATTCAAATACATGAAAGATGTTTTGTGGACACGTTGAATTATCTTTCAAATATGTAAATAATTTTTTTTTTTTGGAAATATATTTTTTATGTCAACTTCTTTTAAGCACATTCTACAAATGTTTGTATACATGTGAAATATATTTTATACACACATTTCAAACTTAAAAAATACATGATTAACATTTTTAATACATATTTGATGCTACTTTTTGGCATACATATTGAAAAAAAATTGCATACATCAGAAATATTTTTTATATACATGTTCAGATTTTTTTAATAAATTATTAATGTTTTGGAAAACATATATTTTCATGTCTACTTTTTTGCATACGTCAAGAACATTTTTATATGCTTTTAACATTTTTGACTATTTATTTCTTTCGTTGCGCTCACTCGCGGTGGTCGACGTACTAGTTTCTTCCATGTGTTTTTTTTTTGTTTTATTTTTTTTTTTCAGTTTTCTCTGTTTCTTCACCGGTTTTCTCCGGTCTTCTGTTTTTTTGTTTTTTATCAGTTTTTTCCTTTGTTCTTTTAACACATTACAGATGCAGACGCTCACACATACGCACATACACTCACCCCTATGAATGCACGCACACACACCCTACCCCTATGAGCACCTCCGAGGGACTGAACCGGCATATCATATTGAGATTGACGAAGTCACCACAAACTGCTTCGTAGTCAACGGGAACGTCTCCACCCACTAAACGCACGTCGCCGGAAGGCTCGAAATAATCCAGAAAAATATGAGCACCAATGCCAAGTCTAGGACTTGAACATTGGTGGGTTGGTTCTTTTTTGTTTACTTTTATTTTTTCTATTGGTTTTCCCAGTTTCTTCAACGGTTTTCTTCAATCTTATGTTTTCTTTGGTTTTTCATCAATTTTTTTTGTATATTTCTCGGTTTTCACAGTTTTTGGCTTTTGCTTATTTCTTTGTTTTTCTTTGTGCCCGTCTTGGTATTCATCGGTTTTCTTTGTTTTTTGTTGTGTCTTTCTCAGTTTCATTGTTTTCCACTGGTTTTCTTTGGTTTCCTGTGATTCTTTATTGGTTTTCTTTGTTTAATTTTTTGGTTTTCATTGGTTTTGTTATTTCTCTTTTCGTATAGAATAGGAACATTTTTTATACATGTTTTCCATTGTATTCAAATACATGAAATTTTTTTGTGGACATGTTGAATTATCTTTCAAATACGTGAATAATTTTTTTTTTCAAACATATATCCTGTCAGTTTTTTATACAAATTCTACAACTTTTTGTATACATGAGAAATATATTTTTATACACACATTTCAAACTTTAAAAATACATGATTAACATTTTTAATACATATGTGATGTCTACTTTTTGGCATACATATTGAACATTTTTTGTATACATCAAAAACATTTTTTATATACACGTTTAGCATTTTTCTAATAAATTTTTATATTTTTTTAAACATATATTTTATGTCTACTTTTTTGCATATGTTAGGGACATTTTTTATACGCTTTTAAATTTTTTTAAATACATGGTTAACCTTTTTTCATATATATGTTTTGATGTCTAATTTTTTGTATGCACATTGTACATTTTTTGCATACAACAAAAAATTTGTTTATGCACATTACCATTATTTAAATACATGATTAACATTTTTTTTTTGTATGAACGTTTTGATGCGTACGTTTTTCCATACACATTGTGCATTTTTTGTATACATTATAAACATTTTTCTATACACGTTTAACATATTTCAAATGCACGATTAACATTTTTCAATTCTGCATGTAAAGTGATTTTTATATTAGATATTTTTTTAGGGATAGATATATTTTAGAAAATTTCGAAATATATGAAAAAGTAATAAAAGCAAAAATGTGAGAAACCAAAACCGATCTATGCCTCTGGTCCCCGCTGGGCCGGCCCATTCAGGGTGCCGCTTGAGGTGAAGCTGCCCTACATCTCGCAGTAAGCGAGACATAGGCGCGCCCCGCTCGCCGCCTTGGCTAACATGATTTTTTGTTCTCTTTTAGCTAGCCAGCGTCTTTCTTTTTTTTTTTGGCGCACTTAGGGCACATACAACACAGGCACTAAGCCAGGGGCGCTAGGAATTAAATCCTAGCTTTTGTGGCAGTTTCCAAGTTATTCCCGGCGCTATTTCTGGCATCGATGCCCAAGTAGGAGTCCAGCGCTTAGAAATTACGTACAAAAGTCACATCCTAGCGCTTGCTTCTAGCGCCCAGGCGCTTGTGGAAAAAAAAAATCAAATCCTAAGCGCCAATATAAGCATCGCTGCATTGAACATGCCCTTAGCTAGCCTGCGTCTGGGTGCCTGCGTAAGCAGGCCGGAAAATGTCTTGGTCATGCTCAGTACGTAGGGGTGCTTGTCGACGAGTTGCCATCCATTTGGCCTAAAGCAAGGGGCGCTGCCGCACCACGGGCAGGGATCCAGCCGTTGACGCCGACGGGGATAAGGGGCGGTGGACGGAGGGATGTTGACGCCACCGCACCCAGCATTATCCTCCTCCACTCGATCACGTATGATGCGGGTTGCACTAGCCAAGGTAACGCCTCCCTCGTATGGCTAAAGATGAAGCTTGGAGAATATGGACTGGAATCCACACTTGACTAGTCCGATTTGCCCCCTGCCCTGGTCGTTAATCCATCCATCCTTCTAGTAGGAGTAGGAAATGGGGTGGCGACCGGTCCGGTGGTAGACCAAGGAATTCTCAACACCGCCGGCGAACCACGAACCAAAGTGGTTCTACTGCGTGTAGAGTATAGAAGAGAACATTGCATGCAAGCTTGCAGTGCGGGGCGTGGCGTCTCCTGGCCGCTGCAAGCCAGCCAGGCGCGGCGTTCGCGTCCCGGCGGCCGGACGTGCAACGCGGGCGCACAAGGAAAAATAGACTACGGGCACAAGTAAACCAGCGGCGTGGCGTGACGGCACGACGCGCGCGCGCGAGCTCGTCAACGGCCGCACTGTGGGAGGTCCTGTTTGGCTGGCTGGGTTGACGGGTCCGTCGGACTTGAACGAAGCGGTTCACCGCTGATCCCACGGGCCAGGCCCACGTCCAGCAGGGATACGAGCTTTCCTTTTTCTTCTGCAGGAATTTCCATGCATTTTTGGCAATGTACCTACAAAAATATGTTTTTTTTAGTTGGACCTACAAGAACATGTTGCATACCATGGACTGATGAGAGATTGACAAAAAACTACCACATTAGGGGTTCGCGTCCCACAGAACTATCAGTTTTTAAAATCTGACAGAAAACTACCGAAATTTGCTAATTTTGTAACTAAAAACTACCAAGTCTAAGTGATGGTCGTTTGAACCGTTTTAACCGCGTTTCTGACACTAAAGGCCCACCTGCCAGGCTGTCGGCCGGCCTAACGGCTAACGGCGCGCGCTTGCCCGCTGTTAGAGCAGCCGCTCGATCGGACCGGGTCGGACCAGGTCAAACCTGACCGGCCGGCTCCCCCATTCCCCACCCTCTCTCACTCTCCCCCGAGCTCCTCCCTAGCCCTAGCCGTGGCCAGTCATGGCGACTGTGGATGCAAACTCCGGCGGAGATTCAGGCATACCTCCGGACGTGGTCGGCAGCGTGGTTTGCGACCTCGCGGCACAGCAGCCTTCTCAGTCCGAATCTCATCCTTCGCAGAAGTTGGCTTGGTCGGCGCCGGCGCGACCACCGTCGACGACAAGAAGCACAGCTCAAGGCCGGCGGAAGCTTCCTCGTTCTGCGGGCGGCGGCAGGTACGGCATCTCATCTGTTAGATTCAGAGATTTTAATTGTTAGATTCAGAGATTTTAATTATTTTCATTTAGGACGAAATTTAGGCTAGTTTTTTGCATAGTTAGATTCAGCTTTCTATCATGTCTGATAACATTGGTGCCCTTGCAAATTGTTAAAAACTTACACTTTGTTGTGTAAGAAACTGAAAAAAAACAGTTTGTCAGAAACTCAATATTGTGCATACTTAGGTTCAGTTATCCAGTTTTCAGTTAATAAAGGTTATTCATTAAATAATTTTCAGAATTGATGACCCAAAGTGGGCAATTTGGTTCCATTTCAATGCCAGAGAATCCGTGGTTCGAAATCTGTACCAGTCAGACATATCATATTTGACAATGCTTTCTCTTATTGGGAGTGAGGGCTTTATGGCTGATGATTATATGTACTATGTATTTGATGAGGAGAAAGGATTAGAAGGTTTAGATAAAATATGTTGTGAAGATGATGTGCAGCAGATATTGATCCACTCTCATAATGAAAAGATTCTGAACATAAGAGTAGTGGGAGCTCTTGAGGCATGTAATGCAGATGAAAACAGAGATAGTTATTTTGCTGAACATTGCATTAACACTCAACAAAGTTGCACTAAGGTGATGGATATAAGCATGGATAGAAAGGAAGAGCTCAAGAAAAGCATGGTGCAGAGAGAAGCTGACCTTAACCATTTTGAAGGTGACACTGATGTGTCTGAATTTCTTTCTGACGATGAAGCTGCAAATTCAGATTCAGATGGGAGCAATGTGGATTTTCAGTTACAGTATTCTTCTGAAGATGAAGCTGCAAAACAAGATGCAACAGTAATACAGAAACTCAAGGTAGTGAGAAAACCTGGTCCAACCAGTAGATCCCACCACGAGGTTGAGAAAAAGAAGAAATCAGATTGGTTCCCTGAAGCAGATGAAAAATGTTTCCCTGGTGATTATGGCATCAGTGATGAAGAAGATGAGCCTGAAGGATCCTATAAACTACCAAGTGGTAGGAAGAGAAGGAATAAGAAGTTGAAAGACAGGATATGGTATGATCACAAACTTGCAGAACCAGTAGAACAGTTCTGTAAGGGCTTGTGCTTCACCAATGTGTATGAGTTCAGAGATGCACTTAGGGATTTTCACATTAGGACTTTGAGAAATTATCATTACCACAGAAATGCCCCAGATAGGATTATTGTTTGGTGCTCAGAGAGAGCCCTGGGTTGTGATTTTTATATATGTGCCTCTAAGATAGCTCATGAAAAAACTTTCTGCATCAAGAAGTGTGATATGTTGCACACTTATGGAGCATGTGCAGAGTCCACAAAGGTTACTACTAAGTGGTTGTCAAGGTCAGTAGAGGCAGCATTGAGAGAAGACATTAGATCTCCTGTGGATGCATTAATTAAGAAGACCAAGACTAAGTTTTCAGTGGATGTATCAAGAAGTGTGGCATATAGGGCAAGGAGGAAGGCTGTTGATGTAGTTCAAGGTGACCACAAGCAGCAGTACTTGAGGCTCAGGGATTATCTTCAAGCAGTTCTTGACACAAACCCAGGTAGCAGGTGTATAGTAACAACATTTGAAGATCCAGAGAACCCAGCACCTACTCCTAGATTCAAGTATATGTTCTACTGTTTAGCAGCTTCAAAGGAAGGTTTCCTTAATGGTTGCAGACCATTTATAGGTCTTGATGGATGCTTCATCAAGTTAACCACTGGACAACAAATTCTTGCAGCCATAGGAAGGGATGGAAACAACAACATTTATCCTATAGCTTTTGGTGTGGTTGACAAGGAAGATGGTGACAGTTGGAATTGGTTTTTAACTCAATTAAGATGTTGCATTGGCAGTGGCAACAAATTTGGAACATACACTATCATATCTGACTGGCAAAAGGTTGGGAAGAATTTCATTGAGCATTTTAGTGTTAGTACTTTTTTGAATTATTTCATTCTGTTCAAGTGTAGTAATAATTTTTTAATGTACAGGGCTTGCTTAAGGCAATAACTGAGGTATTCCCTGATTCACCTCAAAGGTATTGTCTTAGGCACATATATGCAAATTTTCAATCTGCTGGGTTTAGAGGCCAGGAACTAAAGAAGTGTATTGACAAGGCTAGCTACTCCTACACTAAACATGGGCATGATCTAGGGATGGCAGAGCTGAAAGCATGGTCTGAGGAAGCTTGGAAATGGCTCAAAAAAATTGAGGTCTCTACTTGGGCTAGGTTTGCTATGGATCATACTTGCAAAACAGATTTAGTTGTGAACAATCTTAGTGAAGTCTTCAACAAGATGATACTGGATGTTAGGGCCAAACCAATAAGGACAATGTTGAAGGGATTAGAACAAAGCAAATGATCAAGAGGCAACAAACTAGGGAGAAGTTACAGATTAGCAGGTGGACAATCACACCTAACTACTCAGAGATTTTAGAAGAGAACAAGAAGTATGCCAAGTATTGCCAGGCTGATAGAGCTGGTCCAACAATTTGGCAAGTTACTAGCAAAGAAAAACAGTATTGTGTGGACATGGAAGGGTATACATGTGACTGCAAGAGATGGAACATGACTGGTGTACCTTGCAGTCATGGCATATCTGTAATGACAAAGCAAAAGCTGCATCCTGAGGACTATGTCAATGAGTTTTTCAAGAAGCCACTTTACTTGGAGACATACAAAGAAATTATATACCCTGTTCCTGGTCCAGATTTCTGGCCTCATACAAACACTCCAGACATTGAACCTCCTGTGTTCAAAGAAAAGGCAGGCAGAAAACAGACTGCAAGGAGGAAAGGGGAGTTTGAAGTTCCTGGCCCAAGAGACACCAGTAGGATGGGGACAATTACCTGTGGAAATTGTGGGTTGGAAGGACACAAGTATACAAGTTGCAATAAGACTCTGAAGCCTAAGCTTCAAATGAGGAAAAACAAATATCAGATAATTACCAAGCATCAGAGCAATGTTTCCTTTTACATAGTCTAATGATTGTGAAGTTGGACCTTTAATGCAGGAAAACAGGGCAGTTTATGCAGATGCACCTGCTCCATCTGCTCCAGTACCAGGCCCAACTCCAAGAGCACCAGCAACAGGCCCAACTACAAGAGCACCAGCTCCTGCTGCATCAGCACCAGCCCCTAGTGCAAGAGCTAAAAGGGGTAGGCCTGCAGGTGGAGGGAGAGGCAAGGGATTCAGTGCACCAAGATCTGCTGCTGCAACTTCAGATGTTTTGGCTGGTACCAAAAGGAAGAGGTTTGCAAACAGCAAATTAAAGGGTTACTTCTATGCAAGTGGTAACTATTGAAGTGACACAGTGGTAAGGAAGAACCTCTCTCTATGGACCTGTTTGAATTCTTTTTGAACCTGTCTGTACTTTTTTGCATGAGTCTGTCTGAATTAGTCTGCATCTTATCGAATTTGCCGTGTACGTGGGCCTGATGGTGGGCTTTCGTTTTGGACCTAACTAACCCACCAAGCCTGCCACACTGTCTACATAAGACAAGCCACCCACAAAGCCACTGGATCCCTGCGCCTCATTCCCCTTGACCAAAACCTAGCCGCCAGAAACCCACTACATCCATATTCTTGCCACTGATGGATCCACAGTTAGGAGAGATAGTTGATGAGAAAGAGGAGGTTGCTAGGGTTGCTAGGGCTGAAAGGAGGGCCAACCGTCGAGCGCAGGCACAGGAGCGACGCCGAAGGATTGCTGCCATGATTATGGCGGAACGCAACCAGAATGACGTCAAGCAGTTCAACGAGGTGTTCCCAGAAGGAACCAACATCACAGATGAACTAATCATTTGGTGGGCCAGAGATAGGGCATCTTTCAATCGATTCCAAGCAACAAGGAAGAGATGGACTCAGATCCTGGCTACAACCGAAGGAAGACAGGATTAGTTCAACGCGGTAGTTTATGTCTAAATTGTGGTTTCAAATAGTTGTTGTTGTTCTGAAGCTTGTCTTGTTCTGGATCTTGTCTCGTTCTGAATCTTGTTCAACTTATCAAATTTGTCTTGTTCTGAAGCTTGTTCATCTTGATATGTATGTGCAACTGTCTGAACTTTCTGATTGCAGTGAAGGATGCAGCAAAGGAGATGCAACATCCATGATGAAGACAATGCAATGTGGCTGCACTTCCCCATCTATCTATGTTTTTATGTTGAACACTATATCTATCTATGTTTCTATGTTTGGGTTGTTGAAAAATCTATGATAAAGACGATGCTTATTTTGTAAGAAATGTATCCGTGGCACAATCTATTTAAGTCTGAACTTATGCCTGAATCCCTGTATCTGCATTTATCTGAATGTTTCTATGCTTGGACTTTGCTGAACTTGCCGAGTTTTTTTGTCACTCCAATTTTTAAAATACTTTGACCAGCAACTACTCCACTGATTTAGCACAAGTTTCAACAAAGCCATTAACTGCAGCACAACTACCACCATTTCTCATCACTCACTACCACTTCCCCACTGTCACGCTCCACCTATCTATCTCTACTCCAACACTGAAGTAGCCCAACAACTCACTCTATCTCTCTCTCCAAAACCTCACTCTACCTACATCCATGGCTGGTTCGTCCTCTACGCCAGACCCATGGTTGAATCCCTTCCCCACCGGCAAGGGTTGGGTTGCCATGCTGTGACGACCCCGGCTTAATCGTGCACTAATCATACACGCAAATGCGCACGATCAAGCCTAAGGACTCACTTGACGATATCACAACACAACTCTAAAATATAAATAAAGTCATACAAGCTTAATATTACAAGCCAGGGCCTCGAGGGCTCGAATACATAGCTCGATGGCATACAAGCGTCAACGGAAGCATTAGATATCTGAGTACAGATATAATACAGAGAGAGAGATAAGCCTTCACAGAGGCGGGGTAAAAATAAAAACTACGATCGAAAGGCGTAGGCCTCCTGCCCTGGACCCTCCGATCCTACTCGTGGTCGTCGAACGGCTCCTCGTAGTAGTAGTACTCGCCAGGCGGGTAGTAGTACTGGTCGTCGGCTGGGGCTTCTGGCTCAGGGGCTCCGTCGTCTGGTGGCATCAAATGGAATATGGGGGAAAAAGAAAATAAAGCAAACGTGAGTACTCATCCGAAGTACTCAGCAAGCAAGGATCTACACTACATATGCATCATTGTCAAAGGAATGGCTGTATATGTGGACTGGGCTGCAGAAATGCCAGAGTAGAGGGGGAAAACCTAGTCCTATCGAAGACTAGCATCTTCAACAATCTTCGACAGTCTTGCAGCATCAGGAGAGAGCAGATGAACATAATGTAAAGTAGTAGTAGTAATATCATCAACCTCGACCTGAGATCCTTTCTCGACTCCCTGCGAGAAAGCAATCCCAGAGCCGTACTATCCAATTCTCATCACATGTTCTAGTTGTACCGATCGGGATACAACTCCGAGTGTCCGTTACCGTAGGACAGGCTATCGATAGAAGTTTCTTCCCTGCAGGGGTGCACCAACTTACCCACCACGCTCGCTTAACTCCGGCCGGACACACTTTTCTGGGTCATGCCCGGCCTCGGCTAAGCAACACGCCGCAACCCGACCAAATACTTAACAGAGAGGTCAGCACGCCGGACTAACCTATGCCCCCAGGGGTCTTGGGCCATCGCCCCGGGAACTCCTGCGCGTTGCGTGGGCGGCCGGAAGTAGACCTAGCAACCCCTTAATACAAGCGCGGTTGCGTAACCAGTCCAATCCAGCGCGCGCCGCTCAGTCGCTGACGTCCATTAAGCTTCGGCTGAAGTATACGACGCAGAACGCCCATACTATGCCCACGTGATGGTTAGTGCTATCGGGCCAGAGGCCCCTCGGATCAAATATCCAAACCGTAGTGGATTAGGAGCGCGCGGAAACGAGCAGAGACTCACGATCGATGTGACCCCGTCGCCCCGTCTCGAGGACTTGCGGCAAGGGCTAAGAATGCCCGGCCACGCCTCGTAGTTATCTCGCGGGCACCATCCAGGTCAACCCGACTCCACATCACTTCGCGTTAAGCTCGCGCGGGTACCCCTCAGGGCCGACCCGTCTTTAGTATCGTGGTTCATAGTCAAGTCATAATATCCAAGGTAACCGTGTGTCGGACACCGAAGGGAACCATGAGGAATCACCCTCGATGGAATTCCCGCTCGATGTTGTCATCAAGGTGAACGAAGGAGGAATCACCCTCGAGGTCCACACTTGAGAGGTTGCGCGACGATGTCGTTATCGGGGGTGGTGTAGGAGGAATCACCCTCGCTTACCACGACCGAGTAACTAACCTACAAGGTTAACATCAGAAGTGCTAACGAGGTATCACCCTCGGCACTCGACGGTAACCCAGCAGTGTCGGCAACTAAGGGGTAGTGATGTGCGGTGCCAGGGTCTGGTCCTCAATCCCGATGATCGGGTCTTCTGATATCCAGCAGGGCAGTCGGGATCAAGTGGAGGTCTCTGTCGTGTCTCTACCCAGCCTATAATAATCAGTCTAGGATAACCAGTAAGGTAACAAAGCAGGGTACAATAATCAGGCTATGCAGCAGATATAGGAAAACAGTAGCAGTAGCAGTTCTAATGCAAGCATAAGAGAGAAAAGAGTAGGCGATATAGGCATGCTCAAAATGGGGGTGCTTGCCTGTTTGCTCGGGGTCAAGGGCAAGGTCTTCAGTAGTATCGTCGGGGACGTAGTCGTACTCCTGTGCGGCGTCTGCCTCGGGAGCTACGTCAACGTCGGGGGCTACCGAGAGAGAAGAGGGGGAAGAAACAGGTAAACATAATGCAAACAAATGCAACACGGTGCGTGTGATGCTATGATGCAGTGTAGGGTTGCCTAAATATGCATCTAAGTCATTTTAGTTATTTTTAGAATTATTCTGGGATTTAATATCCGACGTGTGTGCACTATTCATCTGTCGGATTCGGGTCCGGAGTTACGAGTTCTTCTACGTAGGAGGTTCCGATGGAGAAACAGACGGCACGATCAGACTCGTCTCGTCGTTCTGAGCAACTTTCATGTTTTAACTTTTTCGATCCGAGCTACGGTTTAAAAGTTATTAATTTTTAAAGATTATTTGAATTTCTGGAATTATTTTATTTATCAGAAAATGAATTATGACGTCAGCATGACGCGCTGCTGACGTCAGCAAGTCAACAGTCGGCTGACTAAGTCAAATATGACATGTGGGTCCAGTGGGACCCACATGTCAGCCTCTGTTTCTTTAACCAGTGATTCAGTTTAATTACCAGGATTAATTAGGGGGTGGACCCCACATGTCAGTGAGACATTAGGTTAATTAGTTTATTTTTATTTCTAAAATGTTTTAATTAATTAATCAGGGAGGTGGGGCCTGCCTGTCAGCGGCTGGGCCGGTCCAGTCAGCAAGGCTGACTGGTCAACTGGCCGGCCGGGCCCCTGGGACCCACGGGTCAGTGACCCAGGGGTGGGCCCCGCCTGTGCCACGTCAGCGGGGCCGGCGGCTGGTCGCCGGCGACCAAATCGCACGGCGGCGCGTCGCCGGAGTTGGCCGGAATCGAGCTATAGGGCTCGGTTCGAGCCGGGCTTGGGTGCGTTCGAAAGCTAAGAAGCTCGCGCATCCATCTACGGCGTCAAAACGAGTGGGGGAAGGTCGGAAACGCGCCGGCGTCGAGCCGTAGCGGCGACGGAGTTCGGGCCTGGACGGGATCGCGGCTGCGCGGCTCGAGGGGGTACGTGCGAGTGCGCGTTCGACTTCCGGGGTTGCCAGGAGCACAGCGCGGTGCTTAGCCAAGCACGGAAGCGGCCATGGCCACGAGCACGAGCTCGTCGGCGGCGGCCAAAGCACGACTACGGAGGCGGCTAGCTACGGCGGTTCCTATGGCGCAGCGAGAGAGAGGAGGGGGAGAAGCTCACCGTGCAGGCTCACACGTAGGCCCGGCGAGTGGTTTAGTAGCTGCTGCGCCGGGGATCGACGGAGAGGCGCCGGCGACCGAAGCAAAGGGGGCGGAGAAGAACGACGCCTGTGGAGCTCCCCTGCTCCACCAGAGAGCTTCAGGCGACGCGGTCGACCACGGCGGAGGCGAGGGACATCTCGACGAGGCGATGCAAGGCCGGTAGCCGCGAGCACGGCGTCGAGCGGCGGCGGCCGCGTCCGGCTGCTCCCGGATCTGAGGGGGAAGGAGAAGCGAGGCGAGCGTGGCTGAAGGAGGAATGACGGGGAGGACCAGGGGGAGAGGACGGGCGCCGTTCTTATCCACTCGCGGCGACCGCGGGCGTCGGGGTCGTCGTCGTGTCGCGCGGCGACCGGAGCGCGGGCGCTCGGCCAGGAAGACGACGACACGTGAGGGAGAGAGACGAGGTGGGCCTGCTGGGCCGCGACTCGGGGCACTGTGCACTAAGGCCCAGTGCACAGTGTCCCGCTTTTGATTTTCTGTTTTAGCTTCTCCATTTTCTTTTATCCTTTTCTGTTTCAAAATGTTTAGGGCACTTGTGCACTTTCGAAAAATGTGGGAGTTGGCCCAAATATTGCAATGCAATATTAGCTCTCACCAAAAAGTGGTTTGGACAGTTTTGGAGTTCATTTGAATCTGCAATGATTTTAAATGAATTAATATTGCTGTTTTGGGTGCTGTTTCATCTTGTTTGACTCATCAATCATATTCCAAAAATGTTGGTTATGATTTTGCCATGACCACTGGATTATTTGCTAATTAAATAACATTTCTCCAGCAGAGTTTGATCAACCTTATATTTCACTTATGAATTTAAGTTGATTTTTTTTTTAAAATGGAGTTGATTTACTTTGGTTAACCACTATGTTTAATCACTGCATATGATATGACTTGGCATTATTAACAGCTGATCATGGTGGCTATTACATAGGGGTGTTACAAGTTCTCCTCCTCTAAAAGAAATTCTCGTCCCGAGAATTTAGGAGGTAGAAGGAAAGAGTCCGGGATATTCTTCCCGAAGATGATCCTCACGTTCCCAAGTGGCTTCATCTTCAGTATGATTCGACCATTGCACTTTTAGGAACTTGGTCGTCTTCTGACGAGTACGACGCTCAGCTTCGTCGAGGATGCGGATCGGATGCTCCTTATAGGAAAGATCATCTTGTAGCTCGAGCATCTCATGATCCACTGCACGGTGCGGGGATTCCTTGAAGCACTTACGGAGTTGCGACACGTGGAAGACATCATGAATATGAGAGAACTGTGGCGGCAATTCCAATTTATAAGCCACATGTCCACGTCTGGCAACTATGCGAAAAGGACCAATATAGCGAGGAGCTAGCTTGCCCTTGATTCCGAAACGACGGGTGCCCTTCATTGGAGTGACACGAAGATAGGCTTGTTCATCAGGTTGATAGATCACACCCCATCGCTTGCGATCATAATTACTCTTCTGACGGTCTTGAGCTGCTTTGAGATTCTCCCGGACAATTCGGACTTGTTCTTCGGCATGCTGAATAATGTCCGGTCCAACAAGAGGTCGTTCCCCAGTTTCTGACCAATTCAGAGGGGTTCGACATTTACGTCCATAAAGAACCTCAAATGGGGCCATTTTTAAGCTGGCTTGATAACTGTTGTTATAAGAGAACTCAGCATACGGGAGAGATTCCTCCCATTTCTTACCGAAGGATATAACACAGGCTCGTAGCATGTCTTCAAGCACTTGATTAACGCGCTCAACTTGGCCTTGGTATTGGGGATGATAAGCTGAACTCCAGGTAATATGAGTTCCCATTGCTTTCTGGAAACTTTCCCAGAAATGGCCAGTGAAAATACTGCCACGGTCTGAACTGATTTCCTTGGGAATACCATGGAGTGAAACAATTCTGGCAATGTACAGTTCTGCTAGCTGGCTAGCGGTGATAGTCTCCTTAACAGGTAGGAAATGAGCAACCTTGGAGAGTTGGTCGATGACGACAAGAATGGCATCGTGACCCTTCTGAGACTTGGGAAGACCAGTGATGAAGTCCATTTGCACTTTATCCCACTTCCATAGAGGAATAGGGAGCGGTTGCAGAATTCCAGCAGGTTTCTGATGTTCTGCCTTCACGCGACGACAAACGTCACACTCGGCAACATAACGAGCAATATCCTGCTTCATCCTAGACCACCAGTACCTTTGACGAAGATCTCGATACATCTTGGTACTACCCGGATGGATAGACAGCGGTGTATCATGGGCCTCCTTCATGACTTTGTCAGTCATTAGTTCGAAGCGAGGTACTACGATGCGGTCTCTGAAATATAACGTTCCATCTTCAGCAACTGAGAAATCCCGGTACTTCTCAAGGTGAAGTTCTTTCTTCATCAAGTCAATTTCAGCATCTTTGGCTTGCGCTTCTTTAACAACCTTCAGAAGGTCTGGCTGTACCACAAGGTTATTAAGAGAACCCTGGGGAACAATTCGCAGATTCAGCTGAGTCAGTTCTGCGTGAAGACGAGGTTGAGCTTGCCTAACCATGAGGTTGTTGCAATATGACTTGCGACTCAGGGCATCGGCCATTACATTAGCTTTGCCCGGGGTATAAGAAATACCGCAGTCATAATCCGCAATAGCTTCTAACCATCGTTGTTGTCGGAGATTAAGATCCGGTTGAGTGAATAAGTATTTCAGACTTTGGTGATCGGTATAAATTTCACACCGATTACCCAGAAGGTAGTGTCGCCATAATTTCAATGCATACATCACTGCTGCAAGTTCAAGATCATGCAGTGGATAATTCTCTTCATGTGGACGCAATTGACGTGAAGCATATGCAATTACTCTCCGCTCTTGCATTAGGACGCAGCCTAATCCCTGACGAGAGGCGTCGCAATATATGACAAAGTCCTTGCGAGAATCAGGAGGAGCAAGCACTGGAGCAGAAGTGAGCTTGTCCTTGAGGGTTTGGAAACTTTCCTGACACTTGTCTGTCCACTCAAACTTAACGCCTTTGTGGAGCAGATTAGTCAGGGGCTTGGCGATCTTGGAGAAGTTCTCGACGAATCGGCGACAATAGCTGGCTAGACCGAGAAAGCTTCGGACCTGCTTGGCATTCTTCGGAGGAGTCCAGTCAAGGATAGCCTGAACACGCTCCGGGTTAACGGCAATACCATCCTTGGAAATCACATGTCCAAGGTAGGTCACTTCAGGAAGCCAGAATTCGCATTTAGAGAACTTGGCATATAATTGGTGCTCTCGAAGTCTCTCCAGAACTAGTCGAAGGTGCTCAGCATGTTCTTCTTTGTTCTTCGAATAAACCAGAATATCATCCAGATATACCACGACGAATTTGTCGAGGTAATCCATGAATATGTAATTCATTAGGCGGGAGAATGTAGCTGGAGCGTTTGTTAAACCAAACGACATGACTGTGTACTCGTAAGAGCCATAACGAGTAACGAATGCAGTCTTCGGAATATCCTCTTCACGAACACGGATCTGGTGATAACCCAACCTCAAGTCGAGTTTAGAAAACACCGAAGATCCAGCGAGTTGATCATATAAATCGTTGATCCGGGGAAGTGGATATTTATTCTGAATGGTTGCCTGGTTGATAGGACGATAATCTTGGACCAACCTATTCGTTCCATCTTTCTTCTTAACAAAGAGAG
This sequence comes from Thinopyrum elongatum, assembly GCA_011799875.1. Classification (NCBI taxonomy): domain Eukaryota; kingdom Viridiplantae; phylum Streptophyta; class Magnoliopsida; order Poales; family Poaceae; genus Thinopyrum; species Thinopyrum elongatum. The sequence continues at coordinate 543,859,052 of CM022299.1, forward strand.
AAGGTGCTCCCCAAGCAGAGGAACTAGGGCGGATGAAACCCTTCCTTAAAGATTTATCAATTTCCTCCTTAAGCTCGATGAGGTGGTGCGGAGGCATCTTGTAAGGACGCTTCGCAATAGGAGTGGTGCCAGGCTTCAAGTCGATGACGAACTCGACAGCTCTAGCAGGGGGTATTCTGGAAGTTCTTCTGGAAAAACATCTGGGAAGTCACAGACCACTGGGATATTCTCAATCCCATCAAGCGGAGAAGCATTCAACGCATTCAAGGCATAAATTTGAGCCTCGGCGTTCTGAGTGATATGAGCATGGTAATTCACCATCTCATTCGAGGGGTGCAAGAGGTGAACAACTTTGGTGGCACAATTGATTGAGGCATAGTGGGCCTTCAACCAATCCATTCCCAGAATAAGTTCAATCTTGGACGATTTCAGAATAATGGGAGACGCACTGAACTCCAACTCTTCGATTTCAACGGGAACATTATAGCTAACTGCAAAGGTTCGGCAACCACCCGCGGGGGTGTGTACCAATAAGGGTGTGTTCATGTATTCGCATTTAATGTCATGCATGCGTGCAAAATGTTCTGACATGAAGGAATGCGATGCTCCTGAATCAAATAAAACAGATGCTGGTACTGAATTAACGAGAAGTGTACCCATCACAGTATCTGGTTGATCTGGAGCTTCAGACATGTTGACGTGGTAGTACTGCCCACGACCATAAGAAGGTCTGGCATTATTGTTGCGCTGCTGAGGAATACCACGGCCAATTCCACGTCCAGCAGAAGGGAGAGCTAGTTGATTCTGATTCTGAGAACAGTCTCTAGCACGGTGACCTGGCTTGCCACACTTGAAGCATAGTCCGCTGTCAGGACGAGGTGCTGGAGCTCGAGGTGCTGGAGCTGGCAGGGGCTGTCTCTGTGGTGGAGGTGGCAGACGTGGTGCAGCATAAGAAGGTCTGTTCGCAGGAGCTGCTGAACGGAACATGCCTTTGGGGAACCAGATGCGTCGCTTCTGGGAAGACGAGCCCGAAGAGGAGCCCGACTCACGGGTGCGTCTGGACGCTTCCTTGTGCTTCTTAAGTCCAGTTTCAACCATGATGGCCTTATTCACCAAGGTGGCGAAATCAGGATAATCTTGAACAAGAAGGGCTAACTGAATGTCATGGTGCAGTCCTTCACGAAACTTCTCCTGTCTGCGTTCATCAGTAGGAATGTCCTCTTCAGCGTAACGAGATAAGTCTAGAAACTCGCGCTGATAGACTTCCACAGTCTTGTTTCCTTGGACAAGGCTACGGAACTCAGCCTTCTTCCTAGCTATGATAGCTAGAGGAATGTAGCGGGCACGGAAAGCAATCTTGAACTCTGCCCAAGTGACGACAGTACCAGGCGGCAGAGTCTGTCGGTGAGTGGCCCACCATTGGGCTGCGGGACCCTTAAGAAGATATGTCGCAAAAGTGACATAGTTAATTTCGGCGACACTAGCAGACTCCATCTCATGAGAGATATCACGCAGCCAGTCATCTGCATCCAGTGGGTTGACTGTGTTGCGGAAGAAGGATGGGCTGAGCCGCATAAATTCTGGCAAAGTGATGGAGAAAGGCTGCTGATTAGCATCAGGACGAGGGAATTGCTGCATAATTCCCGTCATAAACTGGCGGTTGAGTTCAAACTGTTGCATCATCGCTGCCATGTAATCAGGTGGTGGCGGCGGTGGCGGGTTGTTGTCAGCCATCCTGCTATTCCAACAGGGGTATTTCAGCGATAGCTTATGCAAGTGTTTAACATTAAACATGAGGTAACTCGACATTATTGAAAGAGTGCAATAGATGCTAGAAGTAGTCATTAAGACGTACAGATCCATACATAGTCGGTTACATTCGGGCAGCATAACGGCGCAAATTGAAAAGCTAGACATGCTAGGCGGCGCGCAGGCACGCGGTAAGGAAGTACACAACGGGACATAGCAAGGGCTACATCAGCGTCGGAGAAAACCACTGAAACGGGGTAACTGCAAGTGCGGACGATGGACGTTCGTCGCAGAAGGATCCTGCGCTCCATGGGCACTCTGATGCAGAACCCGGTCTCGAGAAGAAAGAAGAGGTCCACGTGCAGGCGTGTGACCTCCCACAGCAGGCCAGACGATCCCTGATGGCATCTCAGTCCTGCTCGGGTAAAGAATGTACTCCGGATGCATCCCTGCACGAACAGCTGGTAGCAACTGTGTCATAGCCTCGTAGTAGCGTGCTCGAGTGGCAAACAACTCAACAGCAAGTGCACGAACAGTGCGATCCAAAGCCTGAGCATAGTGGATCAGAACTCGCTGATCATAGCGACGAGGCTCGTACGGGGCACAGATAGCTGTGTAAAATCCAGTAGCATCTCCAACAGGTGCATACGAAATGTACCGATACTCAGAGGCATCCAAGTCAGCACTGAACTGTCCTCGAAGTCGTGCGACGGCAGAGTAAGCAGCATCATGGACTGCCATCTCAATCGTCACGCCGATACCGTGAAAACGGTGAAGCTCAGTGTCAGAGTTATCCTGCTGATCGTAGATGCGAACATCAGTATAGTACTGCTCCTGGTTGAACTCACGATAAACCTCATAGACCATGTACTCGGGGCACCAGCGGTAACCCAGTCTACTCAGGAGGGCGATCAGAACAGCTGGAAATCCAGGGATGTCTCGAGCACAGGTGCGAAGCACGAGCTGCGTCGTAGGACGAGGGGGAAACAGTCGATCATTCTGAAATAAGAAGTTCAGGATTGTCATAAGACATTGAGAAATATAACCGATCTCGGAAGGAAAGGTTAAACAAAACAATGGAAAGGAAAATGATTATCAGACTAATCAGATCAAAGACAGGGAAATCGCACTGAATCCAGCTCTCCGGGTGGATAGAATTAACGAGAACCTAAATGTCGGCGTTTAGTAATTTTGCAAAACCCGAATAGAAGAGAGGATAGAATCCCAGAGTAAAGACGGGGAATAAAAGATCCTAATACCACCCAGTTGGCGACGTGGGCCCGTAAGCCACACAGCCAAGTTAGTAAAACAATTTTTGACCACTAGACTCAACTTCGGCCAAGGAATTGGAAAGGGGGAACTCCTAGAGGCAGTCGGCTCTGATACCAACCTGTGACGACCCCGGCTTAATCGTGCACTAATCATACACGCAAATGCGCACGATCAAGCCTAAGGACTCACTTGACGATATCACAACACAACTCTAAAATATAAATAAAGTCATACAAGCTTAATATTACAAGCCAGGGCCTCGAGGGCTCGAATACATAGCTCGATGGCATACAAGCGTCAACGGAAGCATTAGATATCTGAGTACAGATATAACACAGAGAGAGAGATAAGCCTTCACAGAGGCGGGGTAAAAATAAAAACTACGATCGAAAGGCGTAGGCCTCCTGCCCTGGACCCTCCGATCCTACTCCTGGTCGTCGAACGGCTCCTCGTAGTAGTAGTACTCGCCAGGCGGGTAGTAGTACTGGTCGTCGGCTGGGGCTTCTGGCTCAGGGGCTCCATCGTCTGGTGGCATCAAATGGAATATGGGGGAAAAAGAAAATAAAGCAAACGTGAGTACTCATCCGAAGTACTCAGCAAGCAAGGATCTACACTACATATGCATCATTGTCAAAGGAATGGCTGTATATGTGGACTGGGCTGCAGAAATGCCAGAGTAGAGGGGGAAAACCTAGTCCTATCGAAGACTAGCATCTTCAACAATCTTCGACAGTCTTGCAGCATCAGGAGAGAGCAGATGAACATAATGTAAAGTAGTAGTAGTAATATCATCAACCTCGACCTGAGATCCTTTCTCGACTCCCTGCGAGAAAGCAATCCCAGAGCCGTACTATCCAATTCTCATCACATGTTCTAGTTGTACCGATCGGGATACAACTCCGAGTGTCCGTTACCGTAGGACAGGCTATCGATAGAAGTTTCTTCCCTGCAGGGGTGCACCAACTTACCCACCACGCTCGCTTAACTCCGGCCGGACACACTTTTCTGGGTCATGCCCGGCCTCGGCTAAGCAACACGCCGCAACCCGACCAAATACTTAACAGAGAGGTCAGCACGCCGGACTAACCTATGCCCCCAGGGGTCTTGGGCCATCGCCCCGGGAACTCCTGCGCGTTGCATGGGCGGCCGGAAGCAGACCTAGCAACCCCTTAATACAAGCGCGGTTGCGTAACCAGTCCAATCCAGCGCGCGCCGCTCAGTCGCTGACGTCCATTAAGCTTCGGCTGAAGTATACGACGCAGAACGCCCATACTATGCCCACGTGATGGTTAGTGCTATCGGGCCAGAGGCCCCTCGGATCAAATATCCAAACCGTAGTGGATTAGGAGCGCGCGGAAACGAGCAGAGACTCACGATCGATGTGACCCCGTCGCCCCGTCTCGAGGACTTGCGGCAAGGGCTAAGAATGCCCGGCCACGCCTCGTAGTTATCTCGCGGGCACCATCCAGGTCAACCCGACTCCACATCACTTCGCGTTAAGCTCGCGCGGGTACCCCTCAGGGCCGACCCGTCTTTAGTATCGTGGTTCATAGTCAAGTCATAATATCCAAGGTAACTATGTGTCGGACACCGAAGGGAACCATGAGGAATCACCCTCGATGGAATTCCCGCTCGATGTTATCATCAAGGTGAACGAAGGAGGAATCACCCTCGAGGTCCACACTTGAGAGGTTGCGCGACGATGTCGTTATCGGGGGTGGTGTAGGAGGAATCACCCTCGCTTACCACGACCGAGTAACTAACCTACAAGGTTAACATCAGAAGTGCTAACGAGGTATCACCCTCGGCACTCGACGGTAACCCAGCAGTGTCGGCAACTAAGGGGTAGTGATGTGCGGTGCCAGGGTCTGGTCCTCAATCCCGATGATCGGGTCTTCTGATATCCAGCAGGGCAGTCGGGATCAAGTGGAGGTCTCTGTCGTGTCTCTACCCAGCCTATAATAATCAGTCTAGGATAACCAGTAAGGTAACAAAGCAGGATACAATAATCAGGCTATGCAGCAGATATAGGAAAACAGTAGCAGTAGCAGTTCTAATGCAAGCATAAGAGAGAAAAGAGTAGGCGATATAGGCATGCTCAAAATGGGGGTGCTTGCCTGTTTGCTCGGGGGCAAGGGCAAGGTCTTCAGTAGTATCGTCGGGGACGTAGTCGTACTCCTGTGCGGCGTCTGCCTCGGGAGCTACGTCAACGTCGGGGGCTACCGAGAGAGAAGAGGGGGAAGAAACAGGTAAACATAATGCAAACAAATGCAACACGGTGCGTGTGATACTATGATGCAGTGTAGGGTTGCCTAAATATGCATCTAAGTCATTTTAGTTATTTTTAGAATTATTCTGGGATTTAATATCCGACGTGTGTGCACTATTCATCTGTCGGATTCGGGTCCGGAGTTACGAGTTCTTCTACGTAGGAGGTTCCGATGGAGAAACAGACGGCACGATCAGACTCGTCTCGTCGTTCTGAGCAACTTTCATGTTTTAACTTTTTCGATCCGAGCTACGGTTTAAAAGTTATTAATTTTTAAAGATTATTTGAATTTCTGGAATTATTTTATTTATCAGAAAATGAATTATGACGTCAGCATGACGCGCTGCTGACGTCAGCAAGTCAACAGGACGGTTGACCAGTCAAACCTGACATGTGGGTCCAGTGGGACCCACATGTCAGCCTCTATTTCTTTAATCAGTGATTCAGTTTAATTATCAGGATTAATTAGGGTCGGGCCCCACATGTCAGTGACTCATTAGGGTAATTAGATTATTTTTATTTCTAATTTGTTTTAACTAATTAAACAGGAAGGCGGGGCCCGCCTGTCAGCGGCTGGGCCGGTCCAGTCAGCAAGGCTGACTGGTCAACTGGCCGGCCGGGCCCCTGGGACCCACGGGTCAGTGACCCAGGGGTGGGCCCCGCCTGTGCCACGTCAGCGGGGCCGGCGGCTGGTCGCCGGCGACCAAATCGCACGGCGGCGCGTCGCCGGAGTTGGCCGGAATCGAGCTATAGGGCTCGGTTCGAGCCGGGCTTGGGTGCGTTCGAAAGCTGGCGTCCTCGCGCATCTAGCTGAGCCAACAGCCGGGCTCGGAGGTGGCCGGAACGTCGCCGGCGTTGAGCGAGGCGGACGTCCGAAGCTCGAGCTCGTCGGGTTCGACGTTCTAGCGCGCGGGCGACCTAACTAGCTAGCTGTGCGGGGCCTACGGCTCACAGGGAGCTCGCCGGAGGAGTCAAACGAGCTAGCAACAGCTCGGGAGCTTGGCTGCAGCGGCAATGGCGGCGGTGACATTCGGGTCTCCGAGGTGCCGCGGCTACAGCGTGTAGACGGGCTACCAGAGAGGCCAGAGAGAGAGGGAGAGTGCTCACCGAGCGGCGCAAGGTGGCCCGTGTGAGGATTAGGAGCTGCAGGGGTCGAGGTCGCCGGAAGCGCGCCGGAGATGCAGAAGAGGGGCGCGGCTCGATCCGCGCAACGTGGAGCTCCTCGGCCCCAATCAACGGCGCCCAAGGCCGTGGCAGTCCATGGCGATGGTGCAGGACATGGCAGAGCGGCAGGCAGGGCTTGGTGGCCGCGGGGACGAACGAGAACGGCGGCGGTGGCGCTCGGATCTGGAGGAAGGGGAAGAGACAGAGCGGCGAGGGAGAGAGATGGGGATGAGGCAAATGACCAGGGGGAAGGCACGGGCCTGCCCTTATCCTCTCGCGGCGCCCGCGGCGTCGCGCTGTCGAGCAGCGACCGGAGCGAGCGCGCGCGTCCATGGACGAGGCGACACGGCGACGGAGAAGGACGACGACTGTAGCGAGCTGGGCCAGGTGGGCCGCGGTCGGGGCACTGTGCACTAAGGCCCAGTGCACAGTGCCTCGCTTTCACATTTTCTATTTTCTGTTTCCTTTTTCTTTTAATCCCTTTTCTGTTTCAAAATGTTTAGGCCACTTGTGCACTTTTGAAAAATTATGGGAGTTGGTCCCAATATTGTGATGCAATATTAGCTCTCACCAAAAAGTGGTTTGAACATATTTGGATTCCATTTGAATTTGATATTAATTTAATAGATGTAAATAGTCTGTTTTGAGTGCTGTTTCAGGTTGTTTCACTCACTTAGCTAACTCCAAAAATAATGATTATGATTTTGCCATGACCACTGGATTATTTGCTAATTAAATAACATTTCTCCAGCAGAGTTTGATCAACTTTATAATTCACCTTTGAATTTGAGTTGATTTTCAGATGTGGATTTGAATTGGATCATTAACCCTCATGACTTGGCACTGCAAATGATCATGACTTGGCAGTTTTAACAGAGTGTCACAGAGTTTATTACAAGGGGGTGTTACACATGCTTTTTGGGTCGGCTCGCGGCGACGAAGACCTATTCCTCGACTACATGAAGATTGCCATGAGATACAACAGCGCAGAAGGGCTCGTGGATGCATCTGAGGAGGCGAGAAAGAAGGCGACGCCTCAGGAGAAGCAGCGCATGGACCAGCGCTATGGAACCCCAGGTAAGGGGATCCTGCCCATCGACATGCTGCTGTGGGCAATGAAGGAGGCGGACTCCGGCGATGCTGGGCAGAGGGAACGGTGGGCAGCCCACCGCTATCCCTCCAGCACAAGCTACGGCTCCAGCTGCTATGGGCAACGACGACGAGGACATGTAGATCTTCGCCCCACCAGCACTGCTGGCTCGCCGACGTCCACCTCCCATCATCGTCATCGATGGAGACGAAGAGGAGGTGCCAGAGCTGCCACCTCGCACTCAAGTCAAGCAAGAGGTGCGACGGTCATGTCGCATAGCAGGGAAGGAGCCTAACAATCTGAAACTGTAAGTTTCAGATTCAGTTACATCAGTTATCGCCAGTGTTTGCAATCTCAGTGAGATTCAGTTCTGTCAGTTTAAGTGTCTTTGAACAATTTCAGTGTCTATGTGCTATCTATGTAAGACTAAATGCTATCTATGGGAGACTAAATGTCTTTCAAAACTTCTCTGAATTTGTCTGAACTTGTTTAGATACTGTTTAACTTTCTTGCAGGCTGTGATGAAGCATTTTCTGAAGTAAACAGATCTCAGCAAGAACTTATGATACAACACACAGAAATAAACTGCATCAGACTTAGATAATTTAGTTCTTAACTTAACTTAGTACCAGTTCTCAGCATCAGGATAACATTTGGGCAGTACAGATCAGGGCAAACAGCACCCCCCACACCAACCAAAATGATCTGAACCCATTACAGTTCTTAGGCAGTTCATAGCTAATATTAATATTAGGATGCATATTTGCATCAGACTGATCAGTCCTAGGCCAATTATATATATAGGCCTCATATATACTTACCATCCAGAGCTGCCACTTCACTCCTCCATCACAACTTCCTTGACCTTGTCTAGTTTTTCCTTGCACCCATGACCAACCTTCAGGAGCTCAGCAATGACATTCTCCAGCTTCTTCTTCTCTTCTTTAAGGAGGTCTCTGTCCACCTCTATCTCCTTCATGGCCTTCCTTGTGTTTTGGATTATATCAGCTTGACTCTGAAGGATGCACCTATGTTCTTTTTTCAGCTTAAGCTTCTCCATTTGAAGCTCAATCTTTGCCTGCTCCTCAAGTTGCTTTTTCTTCTCCTTCAGTTCATTGATTGCCTGGCTTGTGCAATCCATGTCATGAGATTTCATTCCATCCTGAAAATCAAACAACTTGGACACATCATCCACTAGCTGGCTGTATTGATTGGCTAGAGAATCAAGCTCCTTTTTCAGTTTTGCAACCTCTATCCCATGAGCCTCATTATCCTGGACTCTACCAAGGTTCTCCTCATGATACATATCCCAGAGCTTGCTTAAGCACCTTTGTAGAATTACAGGCCAAGGGGCATCTACCCACTCCAGAACACCACAGTTCACACCATCCTAAAAATTAAGTTAAATTTACAGTGAGTTGTATTGTTCAGTAACAAACAAATTCGGAATAACAAATCATAAACACTAATCATATACATAGCTACACTAGCTAGCTCTGAACTCAGCTAGCTCTCTACTAAAATTACAAAACATTGCTATGTTTTCGGTGCTCTTTGCTACAAGTACATTATTCAGACATAGCAATGTTTTTACACTTCAGCAAAATTCAGATTAATAGCAACTATGCTAAACAAATCCATGACAACTTGGTCCATTACCTCAGTAGCACATCCTATGAATCTCCTGCCAGTGTCAGTGCCTTCAAATGCCACAAACTTGCCTGGCCTCTGCCTGTGCAAGATGCACCTTCGCTCAGATTCAGTCACAAGCCCACAGAAACTAGGGTCTATCACAGTGTCAGGAGTTTGCTGCAGCAGCAAAAACATATATATCAACTACAACTCACATATATGAACTTAAATGGAAGAAATCCCAATTATCTTCAAACCCTAACCCTAACCCTAGAACAGACAGGAGAGGAGAGGAGAGAGTGAGCTGACTTACAAAGTACTCCATCGGCATGCTGCTGAGCTCGCTCATGTACTCGTCATCGTCGGAGGTCTCGTTACTGTTGGGCCACGACGGCATGGTCGCGGCGTCGCCGGAGAGCGAGAAGATGAAACAGAAGCAGAGGAGAGCAGAGAGTGGAGTGAGCTCGGGGGGAGAGTGAGATCGGGTGGGGACGAGCTGGCCGGTCGGCCAGGTTAGTCCTGGTCCGACCCGGTGCCACCGACAGCCTGCTCTAACGGCGGCAAGCGCGCGCCGTTAACCGTTAGGCCAGCCGACAGCCTGGCAGGTGGGCCACTAGTGTCAGAAACGCGGTTAAAACGGTTCAAACGACCATCACGTAGACTTGGTAGTTTTTAGTTACAAAATTAGCAAATTTCGGTAGTTTTCTATCAGATTTTAAAAACTGGTAGTTCTGTGGGACGTGAAACTCTAATGTGGTAGTTTTTTGTCAATCACTGATGGACGCATTCACAAGGTTCTTATTAATTTATTTTTGGTGATACATCGGGGCATTTTTATACATAGGGCGCCCACAATTGCACATGGAAACAGAAAAAGCTGTTGGGCCACAACAGCGAGAGCTTCTCCTTACTCCATGGAAATTCCAAAACTCTGTCTGTCATGGTGCCGGTTGCCAGCCACTGGTTTTGAGACGGAGACCCTGAATCAAACTTCTCCAGAAGCGACCAAGCCATTTCGGTGTTGTGAAGACTAATCAAAAGAAAAAACGAAATAATCAAATGAGAGACCATGGATGATTCCTGTTTTCTCGTTGCTCGAATATGACCTGAGTACGGCGGTTGGCGGATGCAGCGGCACGTTCCTTTGACATGTTTTTTTTTTTTTTTGCACACACAAATTCCTTTGGCTCTCGTGGTACACTTATCTTGTAGTGGCCTCGTCTCAGTGGTGGAGGTAGCTATCTGGTCCAAAATATTTTATGCACATCTTTTCGCTCACTCTATAGATTCAGCTTGAAAACGAGACCACGGCTTTATGGTTGACGGATAGTCAATAGATACCGCCTTTCGAACAAAAAATATATGTAGCCTGCTGCTAATTGCAGTGGATGTGGTTGGAGTAGCAGCAGGCCTTGGGCATGATCTCAACGTCTTGGCACCATCTTGCTGTATGTCTCCGTGTCTTGGATTTCACTTTCATGCCGAGTGCTTTCACCTTGTTTTGTGTTCAGGTAAAAGCTCAGGCCGCGGAAGACAGTGAAGATGTTTTTCACTTGACGGGCACACGTGCCCTGCATCTTAGCTAAAAGCTTAGGCCGCAGAAGCTCCAGCAAGGTGTGCGAAATGGTGGCATGGGACCCACACTTGAAAGCCCCTCGTGGGGTTCATTGGAACTGCCCAAAACTCATATCCTGCCTCGGCTGATCTCCTCACTTGTCAGGTCGTGGGCCCGCCTTCCATTGACACTGCAGTTTCTGTTCATTCCCTCTTTAGCAGGTTGTCTCATAATTTATTTATTTTCTAACTATGTCTCATAAGAGCATCTACAGCCAGGCGCCTCAAACCCGCCTCATACGCTCGGGCGGGCCGCCCGGTCACTGACCGGTCACGATTTTTCGACCCAGACAAACGCTTCAAACATGCCTCAAACGCCCGGGCTGACCGGCACCCCTCATATCCAGCACAAATATGGGGCGGAAATGGGGGCGCCCGGGCACGCCCGCCATGTCGGACCCGATCCATGCTGGCCCACCCGACCCCACATATATTCGTCCCCATCCGTTCGCCGGAGAAAACCCTAGCCACTTCACTCCACTCCCCTCTGCCACCCGAGCTCACCTCCGGCGGTTCCCGGCCTTGTCCGGCATTGCAGGCAGCGGATCGGACTTCGACCAGTCCGGATCCGTCGATTGGGGTGCCATCCCTTGCGGGTTGGAGGAGGCAATGGCAGTCCGCATTGCACTCCACCGCTCCTGGGAGGACAGCGCCCGGCCGACGGACGGATCTGTCCGCCGCGACTCCATAGCGTTGGCTCACCGGGCGCTCGGGTCCTCCGGGGCTGGATCCTCGCGGTCCCGGTAGCCGGAATCCCTCTCCTACCCCATCACCCATGGGGCAGACTATGAGTCCCATCGGGCCCGGGCGGCCCGCCGTGGGAAGGAGAGGATAAGGGCCGAGGAGGCCCTTATCGCGACGGAAATGGCGGCGGCGCGGGCGGCCGCAGAGGAGGAAGCCATCCGCGCCCGCATTGTGAAGAAACGACAGCGAAGGAACACGCGTGCCCTCGCCCGAGAGCAGCGAAAGGCAAGGACAGCCGTGGATGAACTCCATCATAGTCAAACATGCCAAATTTTGGTAGTCCGATGACATGTTTAGTTAGTAGTGATGGAGTAGCCGGACGATGTGTGTGCATCGACGTAGTTGCATGAGTTTGTATGGATTTGAGATATGATAATAGAGGTGTCCGGATGTGGATTACATTATTTGAGAGGTGCCCGGTCAGTGCCCGCGGACGCGCCCGAACACGTCCGCGGGCGTTTGAGGGGCCAGATTTGCTAAGTCCGGTTGTAGATGCTCTAAATTTCGCCTACACAGCAGATGATTTTCGCTGGACACCACATGATTTCCGTTCTCACAGTCACAGTTTAGGACCTCTTTGATTGTATTTTTTTTTCAAAATAGAGAATTCTAATCATTAGTATTTTTCCCCGGATGGCTTGTTAGATTCATAAGATTTGCAATCGATGTGAAAGTTTTCATAGGATGCATTATGCTAGATTTGAAAGAAAAAATTCATCCACTTCAACCTCCTTTGAAGACTTTTATGTTTTTCATGCACACAATCAAACATCAATGCAATAAAATAATGTATCACCTCTGTTCACTAATGTAAGACGTTTTGGCAGTGCATATTGGACTGTCAAAACATCTTACATTTAGGAACAGAGTGTGTATTATTTAAAGATGGTATGACATTATACTCTTTTAGTTTTTATTTCTATTCTCGCGCCTTAGAAATCCCGTGAACTAGACTGTCTTAGAGAAAATGTAATGAAATGGAATATGATCAAAGTGCGAGTAATTGTCATTTCCATCATCCGATGGAGGAAACATTGAGTAAAAAAACATATTTTCTTATTGCAACTTCCCTTTTGGCATGTCGTTTGTTTATTTTGGTACCATAGAAGGCCTTTTTGTTTCCTAGATTTTTCTAAGATGCGATAATAGTATAAAAAACTAGAATAAAGTGCTATATATCTTCAATACTATAAGATTGCATGGGCATCCAACTGCGGCATGACACGATAATGCGTGCGCCAGATCCTCAACATGTGGGTTGTGCTAGGACCGGAGAGATAGAGTTAAGTACTAACTTTAGGCTACGATAGATGGCGGCAACTGTGGTGGTTCCCCGCCCATCCATGGAGAGCTCACCCTATCCGAATCGAGCGAGTTATGTGTCGATATCTTTTACTGTAACAAACTTTCTAAACTTTTAAATATTTGGTCATCAATATTTAGTTAAATATTTGGGTTCGATGTGTGAAGGTCGTATGGAAAGATTTATAGTGATTATACTTTCACAATATGACAATTTATTCGGTTTTAAAAATTACACTGTGGCGAGCATTAATTTTATTCGAAACAGTAGTCTATTAGAGGCAACCACACAGTTCCTACCATGGTAAACATTAATGTGCAAAGTTCTATTTTAAAATAGTGTAGATGTTTAAAATTTCACGTTCGTGCAGAGTGAAAGGAGAGTTTTGTATAGCACAAAATTCTAAAACAAATTAGCGAAACTCTCACGGTGGTAACCGCATATTTCTTACGGTGGTAAACCGGGCAAGGCTCTGTTTTAAAATTGTGTCAATGTTTAATATTTCACTGTTGTGAAGATTGGGAGTAGTGTTTTGAATATAGCACAAATTTCTAAAACGAATTAGCCGCAAAGTTTCCTTTTGCACCCTTTGTTCGTTGAAACGTCGCTCTGTCACCAACTCGCCATGCATATCCTGATCTCCGCTGACCCAATGAACCATGGCTATGAATGCAGCTCAAGGTACGAGGGACAACATGGCAGGATGACCTAGCTTTGGTAGAACAAATTTTCAAGAATCCAGTGTGTACTTCCGTTTAACGACTTCTTAACCAACTTTGTCATGCATAATAACGAGCCACCAGCTTGTTTTTGTCAGTGCAACGTGGCTTGAGGGTGACAGATTTCAGAAAGAAAGATACTGTTTTTTTAGAATAGCAACTTTAGGGTTCTTTATTGAGTTTTCTTGATAAAGATGGTGACATAATTTATCCAGAAGCGACCGGCCAAATTAAACATACCACTGTTAATTAAGTTAAAAAGGAAAAAAAAAGATGAGAATGGGATGGTACGTAGATGAAAGCTGGTGGATTGGGAACTATGCGGCTGGTCTCTGGTGTTTGACGACGAAGTGAATACGGCTTGGTTGGCGGATGCAGTGGCACATTTCTTTTGTGTTTGACAAATGACAAGCATGCACCTATCTTTAGTGACTACTTCATCATCTCAGTGGTGGAGATAGCTTTCTGGTCCAGTATGATAGATGCATTTCTTTTCTTTTTTGCTCTTTCTAGCTTCAACTTTTATGACTGAGCATTCGTATTTGCATATCCACTGCAGTGATTAGGCAGTACTATCATTTGGATGTGTGGAATTCATAAGTAATGGATTTGTTTGGAAAAATGCTTTCATAGTGCAATAATTTTGTTAGATTTTACAGATTACGCTGTGGGGACATATTTCAGTGCCAAAACGTAAAGGTTATGCCAAGGCGAAAACGCCGTTCTTATTTTGTATGACACAAAATTCTAAAACAGATTTGCTGCAGAGTTTCCTTATGTACCCTTTGCTAGTTGGACTATCACTCTGTCGCCATGCATGCACGCTTACTGCTCCGAGAAGGCGAGATGATCAGGTACCAGGGTGCAACATGACACGGTTTGTAGCTTTGGTAGACCAAAATTTCAGGGTGTACTTTCACCTAATTAACGACCTCCTAACCAGTGGCGAATCTATGGAATAAATGGAGGGTAGGCTCAACTCTAATTGTGCCACTGAGATGGGCTGGGAAGCACTGACCTGGCCTGATCGTTGATAGTAGTAAAAAGGAAATCACCCCTGTTGGAGGGCAGGCTGAAGCCTGTTAAAGCATGCCTAGTAGATTCGCCCCTGCTCCTAACAAACTTCGCCATGCATCACGAGAATATTTTGTCAGAAGGAAAGAGACTATTTGCAACAGTTTTTTATATACATTTGGTACGGCAAATATTTGTTGGTAATATAGCATTTTTAGGGACTGTTGCCTCGGGGCATATTTTGTTGCAACAGCTTCCCTCCATCCATCCATTATTTTCGCACGGAAATGTTTGGTTGTAGGGACACATCAGCAAAATTAAGGCGTCTTTTTCTCAAAATATAGATTCCCAATTTTTCACACCTCGGCTCTTATTACTGTTCTTTATTCATTTTTGGTGGGATTTATTGATTCTCTTCATAGATAGAGACATTGTCTTCATCCTCTAGAAGGGATTGGGCCAAAGTGTAATAGTATAAAGAAACAAGAAAATAAACATAAAAATAAAAATGGGATGGTAGTTGACAGCTGACGGATGAGGAGCTATGAGTCTGTTCTTTGTGTTTGACGACGAAGGATGCAGTGGAGGTCATGTTTCTGTGGCCGTATTTCTACTCCCTTCATTCATTGTTATAAGATGTTTTGGATATTTTAATATGAACTATGTAGGGACTGAAGTGAGTGAACAAACACACTAAAAACGTGTGTATGTATATATGATTTAGAAAAATGTTTAAACATCTTATAATAGTGAACTAAGGGAGTACCATTTTTCTATTGACAAGCATGCACTTATGGTTTAGTGACTACTTCATCGATCTCAGTGGTGGACATTGCTTTCTGGTCTGGGTCCAATATAATGTATACGCATTTCTTCCCTTTATGCTCTTCTAGCTTCAACTTGAAAGGATCACAACTTTGTGGATGGTGGATGGATACCTTTCTAATAGAGCATTTTATTATCCACTGTGGTCATTAGGCACTATCATTTGCAACAAGAAATTCACCCCGCGCATGATTACTTGATTAGAATGGTGTTATTTCTCTTCTTCTTCTTTTTATATCTGAAGACTTGCTACTGTTCTTAATACTTCTGTCTGGAAGTGTATCACAGTCAAACTTCTCTAAGCATTTTATCATGGTGGTGGTTATACACTCAACCTATCAGAGATGAAATCTCCGATTTAAGGTCTTGCATGTCTCCACGGTGAGACATCATATCCGTCGAGCAAGAAGACGTCTTACAGTGTCTTCATTCACGTTCAAACTCCACGACTCCAATCTTCGATAGACGCGTTTGAGTGTGTGTGCGCACCTGAGTTTGGTGCTTTGCGCGTCTAAAAACCATACTCTTTTTTCATGGGATTAAACAAATGACAAAAATTTCATCATATTTTTCATGAAAAATGTCAGTGTAGCATGGTTGTTTTATACTTCCTTCGTCCTAAAATTCTTGTCTTAGATTCGTCTAGATACGGATGTATCTAATACTAAAACATGATTTGATACATCCGTATTTAGACAAATCTAAGACGGGAAATTTGGGACGAAGGGAGTAGTAGCGTGTTTGTATCATGGCATTCAGAGCGTATCTTGCATGCGGTACTGTGCAGCCAAACCTGACTGAAGAAACGCTGGATTTCACCTTGTTTTGCTCATGCAACGATGCAAGCGTACCAAAGCCAATATTTCTGTCAAAAAACATAAGGTGCGAAAGCTCAGGCCACAGAAGATCCCGAACACGCTAGGATACATGCAGTGAAGATTTTCCAGCGAGTTGTGCGAAATGGAGAGTGGCCCCCACGTCTTGAAAGCCCCTCGTGGGGTTCACGCGAACCGGCTCAAACAAACTTCATCTGGCCCCACTTATCAGACCCACTGAGACGGCAGCTTCTATTCATTCATTCCCTCCGTCGCAGGTCGTCTCGTGGCGGGTGAATTTTATCAGCTCCGCCGAATACCATTCAGCCACCGTATCTCTCGCTCTATTAGTAGAAATTAATAACGTAATCTTTTTTCCAAGAATACGATAGATTGTGATTATTTTCTGCTTGTACTCATTGAAGCAGTAGAATAGATTTCTCTCAAAGAAAAGTAGTAGTAGGGGAAATTGACAAAAATAAATGAGCACATCTTTTTAGCTTAGCTGGTGGGTGGAAACCGAAAAGGCAAGTCCCCCCTCTTGTGATGTATAGTCATATATCTTGACTTCCACAAGTATTATTCCAGCATCTTTCGTCGCAAACCCTTGGCTTTCACCTTTTTTGGCAGGCACCATGCAGCATTCATATATTTCTTTTTTGAGTTGCATTCAAATATGTCCAAAATATATGTTTTATCACGTTTTAGTTTGGAGCAATCCCCCCCCCCACCACCCCCCAACCCACCCCCACCCCGCACCCCCCCCCCCCCCCCCCCCTTTTTTTCTAAATTTAAAACACCCATAAACTCTAGAACCTTTAACTTCTTCTTTGAAAAAAATTCGGTTACAACTGTATTACGCCTTGCATAAATTTCTTTTGCGGAAAGACGTGGCATAAGTAACCGCAAGGAAGACGTGTGTTGCACTTGTCTAAGTGTTAAAACACATTACATGTTGGAGGAGATGCTAAACCAGCAAACTCAGCAATGATTGATCAGTTGACTGATGTTTAGAGTAATATAGTTTGTAAAATATATTCGAGCTGATGTCTTTTAATAATCTAGAGAAATATACTATACACAATGCCGTGTACACGTCGCGATGCCACGCCTAATGATGAGGTGTTTTATACTGCAATACATAATAGCTTGACACCTCATTGCATCTCTTTTTAACCAAAAACATGAATAGCAAGGACCAATAAACCATGATCACGAGTATCCTTAAACCCTTTTTAGGGATGTATCTCCAAATAATTAAAATATCAGGGGTATATTAGTAAGGACGCAATACCGCCCAGAAACGGAACCGAAAGCTATGATTCATGAGGGGCTAAAGCATTAAAAATATCCCTCCATTACCATTACTACTCTCTTCCATCTCCCTCCCAACTTCTCCTACCCCCTTCGTCTCCAGTTCCGACTTGTTCAGTTCTTCCTCGCGCCGCCGATTCCTGCCGCTCCTCCCACGCCTCCGATCACGAACTCGGCCCCGTCAATGGTCGCCGGCGGCTGGCGTAAACCCCCGACGGACTCCTGAGAGGATCGCCTCTTCGCTTCGGCCTCGCCATGGTAAGCCGTTCTTGATCTCCTCTGTTTTTTGCCCGGCCACGATTCCCCGCCGGAGTTGGAGCTTTATCCATTCCAGTTCCAGGCGACGTGGATGGACTTCCGTTACGTTTCGGTGCTTTTTTTTCTGCGAGGAGATGCGTAACGCCTCCTCCCTGAATTCGCGCTGCCCTCCGCCGCCTTTTTGCCGAGTCGTTGGGTTCATTCATAACACAAACGGCAGTTCAGAAAATCGAATCTCTCCGAGCTCGTGGGTTCCCGGCGCTGAATTCTCATGTCAGAATTCTCCCGTGGAACTGTCCGTGACGAGGTGATGATGATTCGCGGAGAATTTTTGTGTCGTCTGCTTGCTTGGGATTCACTGAATTGCGTTCAAGATTGGAATTTTGGAATTCTCGGAAGAAACTGTCGTTGGGGTTTTATCGCCTTTCTCGCGAGGAATTTCAGCGGCCTGGCCGGCGCTCCGGTAGTTCTCCGTCGACGCGCTTTCCATTTTAGAAAATTCTGTAGCTATGGCAGGTGCTCTGCTTGCGAGGCTCGAGTGAATCAGAATTCAGACAGAGGTTACTCTGGTTCCATAATTTGAAATTTCAGAATTTTGGTTCCATTTTATTAGCTCTGATACATTGCATGTGAATCCATAATTTGAAATCTCTTTCCATTTCGTGGACTAAAGGTCGTGCCAACTCGATTGGAGCAGCGAAATTCTTCTGAAATTTTCGACTCTCCTCGCACGTTTTGCTGCTAGTACTTATTATTCAGTTGTTTTTATAGTTCCTTGGAGTGCCACAGAGGTTGTTTGCTGCTGTTGCAGAGTTCTTAACCCTGGTGAAGGTTTATTTGCTTCGGGGCCACACTTGCAGTAGATTTCAGGGCGCGCCTTGGCATAGCTTCCCCGTCCTCCCTTGGGTTTCCCCTCCTCCGCGTAAACCTCCGTCTCTTTGCTTCCCGATCAAGGCCGGCTTGGTTAATCCGGTCGAGTTTGCCCTCTCTGAAACCTTGGCACATGTATGATGATGCGCTCGCTCTCTGCTGGTTCTGACGGCTCGTCCACGCAGGGTCCGGCGCCGGGCGACTCGAAGCGGTTCTCCGGCGTGGTGCCGCCGGCCGCGCTCGTCTTCCTCGCGCTGGTGTTCGTCGCCGGCGCCATCGTCACGCTCCATCACAAGGAGGTGCGTGCTGTGTGCTGTACTGCACTGCAGATAACTGAACATGATATGTTGATGGTGATCACAACATTTCGCGTCACACGAATGAGGCGCCGCGATGCTGCACAAGTGTCACGCCTGACCTGCCCGGTTGT
This sequence comes from Thinopyrum elongatum, assembly GCA_011799875.1. Taxonomy (NCBI): domain Eukaryota; kingdom Viridiplantae; phylum Streptophyta; class Magnoliopsida; order Poales; family Poaceae; genus Thinopyrum; species Thinopyrum elongatum. The sequence goes on from CM022299.1 coordinate 543,878,134, forward strand.
TTCCCTGCAGAACCTGTCGATACTGCAGGTGCAGCCACGAGAGCTGGCCGCTAACGAGGACTCGTTCAGGTCCGTGCCTCCGGCCAGCGATCTGCGCGTCGCCGGCGATGATGTGGCCGAGACTCCGTCGGTGGAACAGGCTACGCCGCCGGTGGAGCAAACGACGCCGCCGGTGGAAGAAGCCCCTGACATCTGCGAGGTCAGTCAGTCAGAGACACATTGTTTTCAGTTTCAGAACACTTGCTGAACAACCGTTCCTTGCAGAACCAGTGCAGGCCTCCGGGCAGCGAGGCGCTGCCGAGGGGCATCGTGCAGGACAAGTCCAACTTCGAGTTCGAGTCGCTGGGCGGCAACCCTGGGCGGAAGGGGGTCGCCGCCGGCCGGACGGCGAAGAGCCTCCTGGCGATCCCCGTCGGCATCAAGCAGAAGGCCGTCGTCGACAAGCTCGTTTCCAAGGTGCGCGCCATGCATGACCATTCAATTTTTCTGATCAGCTTAATTCTCGATGCTTAACTGTTCGCCGTGATCATGGCCGTGCAGTTCCCGGCGGCGAACTTCGCGGTGATGCTGTTCCACTACGACGGCGCGGTGGACGGGTGGAGCGACCTGCCGTGGTCGCGGCGCGCGGTGCACGTGGCGGCGGTGGACCAGACCAAGTGGTGGTTCGGCAAGCGGTTCCTGCACCCGGACCTCGTCGCCGACTACGACTACATCTTCCTCTGGGACGAGGACATCGAGGTGGACGGCTTCGACCCCATGAGGTACCTCAGGATCGTCAGGAAGGAGGGGCTCGAGATCTCGCAGCCGGCGCTGGACCACCGGTCGCAGATCCACCACCGGCTCACGGCCCGCGCGCGGCGCGGCGGGACGGTGCACCGGCGGTTCTACAAGACGGCGGGGGGCGGGAGGTGCTACGGCAACAGCACGGGGCCGCCGTGCACGGGGTGGGTGGAGATGATGGTGCCGGTGTTCTCGCGCGCGGCGTGGCGGTGCGCGTGGCGGATGATCCAGAACGACCTCGTCTTCGCCTGGGGGCTCGACTTCAAGCTCGGGTACTGCGCGCAGGGCGACCGGAGCGCGAACGTCGGCATCGTCGACAGCGAGTACGTGCTCCACCGCGGCATCCCCACGCTCGGCGACGGCGGCGGCAAGGGGACGGCGCCGAAGGCGAAGGCGTCGTCGGCGACGTCGGCGGACAGGTACGCAGTGCGGCTGCGATCGTATAAGGAGCTGCAGATATTCAACAAGAGGTGGAAGGAGGCGGTGGCGGAGGACATGTGCTGGACGGACCCTTACCCGCAGCCGCCGACGGCGACGCCCAAGGGATGACCCACGGTGACCCGCCGCCGGCGATGGCGTTTGCGGTTGAGTAGATGACATAGAAGATACATCAAAATTTACAGGTCTAGAGAGCTTCAGATAACATGTCATGTACAGATCTCTTTCTCCCCGGCCAATAAGTAAGATAGGTTCGAAGACGATGTAATTTTCATAATTTTCGGTAAAAAGGTGGATTAATGAAGTCTTGAGTTTTTGACATGTCAGGTTTATCATAACTTTCAGAAAAATTGATGGACTCAACTTTTTTTTAAACTTATTAAGCTTTCCTAAATCAGTTTTGCTATTTCTCATCTAGATGAGATTTATTATCTCACATCTAAGTTGTTAGCCGTTCGATCTGTTTTCTGCTTTAAATCTCGTGCAACTCTGATCTACATTCCGTCATGGGCTTCCTTCGTCGCGACGTCCTATTCTTTTTTCTGTCGGGCCGTTGTGTGGCCGCGTGTTTTTTGTTTATACATGGGCTTGTGTCAGATTCGTTGTCAGGATTTGTATTCTGTTCTATCGTTCGTTTCACAAACCAAGAGCTGGCTGCCGATTCTTTTCTCAGTCTGTTGTTACTCTCTCTTCCATCTCCCGTGTTCCTTCCTCCATTACCAGCTTTTTTCTTTACTTTTTCTTTCTTTTCTCTATTGTCTATATACGGTTTTTCTTTTTTTCCCTTTTTGTGTCCGTTTTTCTTTCTTTCTTTTTTGATTTGTCTTTTATTTTATTTTCCTTTTTTCAAGTATGTGAATAATTTTTTTGTGTGAATATTTTTTAAAATTGGAAATAATTTTTAGGTTTGTGAACACCTTCTAAATTCTCTTCGATTTTAGTTTTTGTAGTTTTCTTGCAAGCGCCCGATTGCCCGTCTTGCTGGTCGCTATTTATTTGTCGCGCATCCTTTTGTTGCCTAGTTTGCCTTCATTTTTGTCGGCTTATTATCGCGATGGATTAGCAAGTCGTTTGCTACGTTGTTTCTATGTTGTGACGTAGAATTGGAAGAGACTACAAAAGAAGAGCTCTGTCGCAGTAGCTGTCTTCTCAGTCCATTTCGACACTCTCCCATTCCTTCCAAGCTTCATCTAGATAAGATTAGGAATGTCTTATCTAAGTTGTTGTCCATTGGATCTTTGTTGCTGTAATTTTTGCGCAAACTCTTTGATCTTGCGTCGTTGGCCGATGTATTCTCATGTTGCCTTATTCTATTTTTTCTACTTTATCGACCCGTTCGCATTGTAAACCTTTTTTTGTTAGGCCTTTTTTGGCACATTTGTGGCCCAATTTTCATATACCGTTGTTGTAGAAATAGAAGAGACATGCTCTTTCGCTTGTTGTTGCCTATTTTTATTTTTACTTTCTAAATGTTGAAGAGGCCGTCTGTGTGTAAGATACATGCTCTAACACGAGAGTTGCATGTTCACCATCGATAGGCAACTTTGCATGATCCCCCGACCCAATTGCATGTCCACTAACCACACACAACTTGCTCCGACCCAGTTGCATGTTTAGCACTGACATGCAACTCACCCGGCCCTGCGGCACAGTTGCATGTCCCCCACCGACACGCAACTTGGCCCGAACCCTAACATAGTGGTATGTCCACCATCGAGACGCAACTTTGCACAATCCCCCCGACCCAGTTGCATGTCCACCATCGACACACAACTTTGCCCGATCCCCCGACCCAATTGCATGTCCACCAACCATATGCAACTTGCTCCAACCCAGTTGCATGTCCACATCGACATGCAATTCGCTCGGCCCAGCGACACAGCTCCATGTCCACCATCGACACACAACTTGGCCTGTACCCCCGACCTAGATGCATGTCCACCATCGGAGCGCAAGTTTGCTTGATCCCCTTGTCCCAGTTGCATGTCCACCAACCATACGCAACTTACCCCGACCCAGTTGCAAGCCCTATTTTTGTCCCAGTTTGCGAGTTCATCGCTGACATGCAACTCAGCCCTTGATCCTTTTTTGCCCCAGTTGCAAGTCCACACTTGACTCGCAACTAAGCCTGGCTTTTTTTTACCCAATTGCATGTCCACCATCGACTTGTAACTTGACTCGATCCTTTTCTCATTTCAGTTACAAATCCACCATCGACTCGCAACTGGGCCAGTCTTTTTTGGTCCCAGTTGCAAGTCCATCATTGACATGCAACTGCACCCTGATCCTTTTCTTCCCTAGTTGCAAGTCCACACTTGATTCGCAATTGGGGTCGACTTTTTTTGACCTAATTGCAGGTCCACCATCGACTTGCAACTTGACTTGACCCTTTTCTCATTTCAGTTGCAAATCCACCATCGACTCGCAACTGGACCGGTCTTTTTTTGTCCCAGTTGCAAGTCCATCATTGACATGCAACTGGGCCCTTGATCCTTTTTTGCCACAGTTGCAAGTCCACACCTGACTCGCAAGTAGGTCTGGCTATTTTTGACCCAATTGCATGTCCACCATCGACTTGCAACTTGGCTCCTTTTCTCATCCCAGTTGCAAATCCACCATCGACTCATAGTTGGCCCGGCCTTTTTTGTACCAATTGCAAGTCCACTATTGACATGCAATTGGGATCTTTGATCTTTTTAGCCCCAGTTTGCAAGTCCACCGACTCATAACTTGCCCTTTTTTGCCTCAGTTGCAAATCCACCATTTGACTCGCAACTAGGGCTTGTTTTTGCCTCAGTTTCAAGTCCATCCTTGAGTTGCAATCGGGACCGACTTTTTTTGCCTTAGTTGCAAGCCCACCATCGACTCGCAACTAGGGCTTGTTTTTGCCTCAGTTGCAAATCCACCCTTGACTCACAATCGGGTCTGACCTTTTTTTTTCCTTAGTTGCAAGTCCATGATCGACTCGCAACTGGGCCTAACCATTTTCCCCCAGTAGTAACCCCACCCTCGACATGTAATAGGGCCTGCTTTTTTCCCTACCTGCAAGTCCATCCTCGATATAAACGTGGGGGGGGGGGGGTCCGTCTCTTTTTTTCTGAGTTGCAAGTTCACCCTCAACACGCAACTTTGGTGGACGATCCTTTTTTTGTCCCAATTGCATGTCCACCCCCGACATGCAACTGAGCCCAACCTATTTTTTTGTCCCGGTTACAAGTCCACCATCGACACGCAACTGGGGCCCCCACTCATCTTGTCCCAGTTGCAAAGTCCATCCCCAACATGCAAATGGGCCCACTTCAATTTTTGGTCTTAGTTGCAAGTACACCCTTGATACGTACTAGACCTAACCCCATTTTTTGCCCTAGTTGCAAGCAAATCCTCGACATGCAACTGGGGGAGGGGCGACCCTTTTTATCCCAGTCACAAGTCCACCATCGACACACAACTCGCTCGTGACCTGAACCAATTGCATGTCCATCATCAATATGCAACTAGCCGGAACCTGACCCAATTGCATGTCCACCATTGACACACAACTCGCCCTGACCTTACCTGGTACGTTGCATTCCCACCACGACACACAACATTTATAAGTTCATTTTTGTCCCCAGTTGCAACTCCACCCCCGATATGCAATTGGGGTGCCCGCCTTTCTTTAACCTAGTTGCAAGTCCACCCTCGACACACAACTAGGGGGTGGCGACCATTTATGTGAGTTGCAACCCCACCTCTGACATGTAATTGCGGGTCGTTTTTTTCTTGTCCTAGTTGCAAGTCCATCCTCAACACGCAACTGGGGTCCAACCCATTTTTGTCATAGTTGCAAGCCCCAACTACATACCTAACATGTAATTTTTGGGCCTGCCTTTTTTATACCAATTGCAAGTCCAACCTGGATATGCAACTAGGGGGCTGAACAAATTTTTTCCTAGTTATAAGTCCATCCTTGACACGCAATAGGGGCTGACACCCATTTTTGTCCGAGTTGCAAGTCCACCCTCGACACGCAACTAGGGAAGTGGGCTTTTCTCCTAGTTGCAAGTTCACCACTCACATGCAACTAGGCGTGCCTCTTTTTTTGGCCCAGTTGCAAGTCCGCGATTGATACGCAATTGGGCCCGACCCATTTTTGCTGTCCTAGTTGCATGTTCACCCTCAACACACAATTGGGTATGACCCATTTTTTGTCTCAGTCGCAAGTCCATCCTCGAAACATAACTAGGGGACCCAGCCCCTATTTTGATAGTTGCAAGTCCACCCCCGGCGTATAATTGGGGGGCTGGCCTTTTTTCTTGTCTTACTTGCAAGTCCACCATCGATATGTAACTGGCCCTCGACTCCCATCTAGACTCTGACTTTTTATTTCACCTATGTTGCAAGTCCATCCTTGACATGCAACTAGGCCCGATGTTTTTCTGGTCCCAGGTAGACTCGCAACTCGTCTCGACCTGGGCCCGACCCTTTTCTTGCCTCAGTTGCAAGTCCAACCTCGACTCGCACAAAAGCTTGATACCTTTTTTCTGCCTTAGTTGCAAGTCCAGGCTCGACTCGCAACTACGCCAATTTTTTTTTGTTTTCTGTGTCGGTTTTCAACGGTTTTCTTTTGACTTTTGGTTTTCATCAATTTTCTTTGGGTTTTTTGTTTCTTCATTTTTCCCGTGTTTTTCTATACGATTTTCTTCGGTTTTAGAACATTCCGATTGGCTTTTTCTTATACATTAGGAATATTTTTATAAATGTTTAACATTTTCTAAATACATGATTAACATTTTTAAACACATAGTTTTGATGTCCACTTTTGTATACATCTGAAACATTACTGATATACATGTTTTACTTATTTCAAATACATGATTCACATTTTTTTCAAATGCATCTTTTCATGTCTAGTTTTTCCGTAAATGTTGTATACTTATCTTATAAATCTGAAACATTATTTTTATACACATTTAAGATTTTTCAAATACTTGATTAACATTTCTTTTTTGAATTCCTTTTTTGTGTCTACATATTTTGTACACATTGTACATTTTTCTTATACATATGAAACATTGTTTTTATACACATTGAGAAATGCAAATACATGATTAACTTTTTTATAAATACATGTTTCGAGGTCTACTCTTTCATACACATTTAATATTTTCTTATACGCTGGGACATATTTTTATAACTGTTTAACATTTTTTCAAATACATGACTAAATTTTTTTTAAATACATATTTTGATATCTACTTTTTTCACACATATTGTACATTTTTCGTGGACATCTAATTTTTTTTATATATGTTTAATTTTTTTTCAAATACAAGATTAATATCTATTCAAACACATATTTTTGAATTTTTTTAATATATGCTAAACAATTCTGTAATACACATTGAAACATTTATATTGCATTATATGAAACTTTTTTTTAAAGTACGTGAATATTTTCTAAATGTCATGAACAATTTTTTTTAATCTTATCAACATTTTTATAAAGCTGTGCGGACCTTTTTTACACTGCATGAATTTAATAAACACATGCGAACAAAGTTACTTTTCATGAACATTTTTTTAGTGCGTAGGGAAATATTTAGAAACTAAATAAATAAAATATTTCACTCTTGCATGTACGCACGTGGCATGTAGACCGAAAACAAAAAAAGACGTTCTGTGCATGGCTCACTGCCCGGCAATACGTATTCTTGCACACATGTATGGCCCGTGTTCGGTGTGTGTTCAGCTGTTTGTTTTTTTGTTTTGTCTTGAGACAAGTTTTTCAGCTGTACATGCACATGTCAGAAACAAATGTGCGTCCAATGCTTTCAGTGGCTGACGAGGGTTGGGTTTGGCAGCCACAAACAAAAAGCCGAGGACAAACAAACATGTTTGGTTGTACAAAGTTGGGAACGGGAGAAAGAAACCGATCATAGTTGTTAATAGAGGGGCCACAATATAAGATGACATCATCTTAGATGTGAGAATATCTCACATCTAGATGTAACATAGTCGGACCCTTTCGAAATTGTCCGACTCAACTTCCAGAAAATTGAATCAAGCCTTCAAGCTTTAAGAATTTGATGGTCTCAAGTCTCAACTCTCAACTCCCAGGAAATCAGATCCGGACATGGTGATGATGCATCGGAAGAACTAATGGCAGTTAGCAGCTTGTTGCGTTGACATTCTCTTAGACGATATAGAAACATCAAAATTGCAGGTCTAGTTAGAGAGCTTGGAGCTTCAGATACAATGTAACAATACATTGTACATATCTATGTTTCTCTTTGAGAATAAACAAAACTAGAATCGAAGATGACGTGCATTTAGAAGCTGATCACAAAGGGATTCACGGTTTTCCAACAATCCCAAGCCTGCTTGGCCAAAAGAGCATGTAAAAAAAATGGAGATCGTGAAAGCACATGCCTCCACGCCCCTGGTGTAATATTTTCTTTCCCGCGTCAACCAATGCATTTTCCTTCGTTCCTTTTCCTCACTCCACTAGAAGTCCGGAACAATATGGGTTAAATCATCACACAAACCAGCGTGGAATTGAAACACCCATGGCATACATAGGCAATGCTTTGTCAGGTATATATATATATATAGAGGGTAGGTCTATTATGATAACACCCTTAAGACCTTATTCTGATAATACACGAGCTTATTCTGCTAACACCCCCGAACGAAAAAACATTAATAAGAACCCACACCTCCTCCCACGACCACCCACCAGCCCCCATGACCGACCACTCTCCCCAATCTCCACGACCTACCTCCGCTGCCGCCGCCGCGCCCTGCCCCACCACCACCTGCGCCAAGCCCCGCCGCCCACCACCACCTACCCGGCAACCGGCGACCAGGGGGACGGACCCAACCACCGCACCCCACCACCACCATCTCTATCTCCTCTCCCCCGCGCCACCAGCCTCCCCTGCCCCGCCTTCCTATCCCGCCCGCCGCTGCCGCCGCACAGGGCCCCCCGACCAGCCAACTACCTCCGGCGGCCAAGGCCCTCCCAACAACCACCAGATCCGGTGGGATCCGGCTACACCTCCCCTCGTCTCCCCCTCTCCAACTGCCCAGTCACCGGCCAAGGCGCACTGAGGCACCGCCCTCCCTCCCGGCTAGCCGCGCCGCCGAGCCATGGAGCAGCAGCCCCACGCGGGATCGAGATGCGCCGGTCCCTGCGACCTGGGTAGCGCGCACGGGGCAGGGGGGAGGGCGGCAGGATCCACTCGCCAACGCCTCCCTCCCCTCTGCTTCTGCCTCCACCGGCGGCCCCTCCCATGCCGGCAGTGCACACTGGCGCACGGGCAGTCCGCCCCTCGATGGCATGCAGTACCAGATCGATGGATTAGGGGAGCTCCATTTATCGTCTACCTCGCCTCCCCTCCACCCCTCTGTGCAGTTTGATAGAGCTCCGGCTGCTCCCTGTCCACGGAGGCGTGCGGTGCACAGACTGGAGGCATGCGGTTCACTGTGCCGGCCACCTCTCACATAGCTTTTTTGTGTTTTGGATTTTTTTTGTTTGCAATCAGTGTTGTTTATACTTTCGAATGTGTTCGTTGTGTCACTGTGTAACCCGCTGCAGGTGTGTATCTCGTGTGCAGTTCGCTGGTCATCCCGTGTGTGTCTATCAGAAGTTCGTTCCTACTAGGAGGGCGGTTCATTTTGTCAAGCATATTTTCGACCTATATCTTCGTGGGGTGATCTTGCTGTATGTGTATGCGACCTATTTTTGCATTGTTTCGTGCAGTGCACATGTGCCACCCCTGTAGTGCACTAGTCTTGTTCATGCAGTGCAGAACGCGCCACCCCTGAGGAACGTATACAGATAACTACTCTCATCCTTGCAGTGCAGAACACACGATGGAACGAAAAAAATATAATAACTCCATCAAGTAATGCGGTTCACTTGACCATTTGATGCAGTGTGGTTTCCCAACCGAAGCAGTGCGATCGACCGATGTTGTTCATCATGTTAGTGCAAGAATTTTTTCCTACCGAGACGACAAAAAAAGTAATGCGGTTCACTTCTCCGTACTTTTGCGGTTTACTTACGCCCGATGTGAAGCGCACTTCACTTCTTCGTCTGAGAAAAATTTATGTCCGACAAAAAAATAATGAAGTTCACTTGACTCTCTGATGCAGTACGATTTCCAATCTGAAGCAGTGCGTTCTGTTGTCTGATGCAAAACACATGTCAATTTGGGTGTCGCGAAAAACAGAGTTTCCGCATTTCGGTAAAAATGAAACTGCTCTTAAACCGGAAGGAATTAGAGAGTGTGTTATACATGAAAAAGTTGCGTCTCGTCGATATCTTTCCAACGGTGTATAATTTGGATCATTCCGACCAGCGGTTTGTAAAAAATTCGCGAAAAACGGCCGCTGCCACTCGTCGTCCGCCGCACGATTTTCAAAATTAACTTAAAACCGTAAGGAATCTCAAAAACATTTCAACATATGAAAGTTGCGCCTCGTCCATAGCTTTTCAGCAGTATATTACATGCCTCGTTTCGACAAACGGTTAAAAAACTGGAGCGAAAACAGTATCAAAAATTGAATTTTTTTGAAAAACAGAATTCCGCGATTTAGTAAATTTGAAGCTGCTTTTAAACCGTAACGAATTAGAGAAAATAATAGATATCAAAAAGATGCGCCTCGACGATATCTTTCTAACGGTGTATCATTTGCTTCATTCCGACGAGCAATTTAGAAAAAAAAAAGCGAAAAAACGCTCGCTGCCACTCGTCGTGTGCCCCACCGTTTTCAAAACTGCTCTTAAACCGCGAGGAATCTCGAAAAGTGTTCAACATGACGAAGTTGCGCCTAATCCATAGCTTTTCAACCGTATATTACACGCCTCGTTCCGATAAACGGTTAAAAAACTAGAGCGAAAAAGGTACCAAAAAACACAGCGTGCAGCCCACCGTTTTCAAAACTGCTCTTAAACCGCGAGGAATCTCGAAAAGTGTTCAACATGACGAAGTTGCGCCTAATCCATAGCTTTTCAACCGTATATTACACGCCTCGTTCCGATAAACGGTTAAAAAACTAGAGCGAAAAAGGTACCAAAAAACACAGCGTGCAGTTTTTTTGCGACGGGAAGTTCACTCGCCTGAGTACTGCAGCACACTTGGTTTAAATAATGACGTGCACTTGCGTTGAGCGTGCAGTGCGGAAGTGTTATCAAAATAGTTATTCTACTAATATTAGCAGAATAGACCGGCTGTATATATACAATGGCCTCCAGAATTACCATAGCAGAAGCTTGGTTCTTAATACTACACTTCTTACCAAACATAAGGGAACACTTAGACGTGTTCAGCTGCTAACATGTTCCCTCTCACACTTAGACAAAATATTGTTAATCCTCAAAGACTGGTCAAATTCACTTGAAATAACATCATACAATCATCTCCAAAAAGCAAATACGACCTCCCCAGTGCTTGCCTACCCATGCTAAATTCCTGGAGCACTCTCCTACAAATGGCATCGATCAAAAGAATAGAGAGCATGTGAACCAGCAAAAGAAATGAATAAGATAATAGAGGATCGCCTTGTCGGAGGCCTTGGGTTGGGGAAAAGGACGCCATCCGTTGTCCATTGAAGCATATAGAATATGCAAGAATAGGCGCATAAGTCATAATCCAACTAGTCCAAATAGATGTGAATCCCAGAAGCAGAAGCATAACCGCCAAGAAGGTCCAGTCCACTCATTCATAGTCTTTCGTCAAATCCATCTTATAAGCACAAAATTCAGACCGTCACCCCTTCAAAGTGCTGATGGAATGCACACACTTGAACACAAAAATGAGCATTATCTATGATCAATGAAAGTAGTGTGAGTAGGAGAAATCGTATCATCCAACAATGGCCTTCAGCGGTTCACCAAACACTTTGAGAGGATTTTATAGATCAAATTAAAAAGATTGATAGTAAAAAAATCCTCTACATCCACTGGATTCGTTACCTTTTGTAACTCACACAATATTTATATCATTAACCCCTCAACTATATAGCTTGTAGCAAATAGCCCTATCAAAACATCGAAGTAGCTTGTAAAGTATCACTGTCCTTCCTTTAATTCCTTTAATCGAGGGATTGAAATGCTTCACAACACGAATAATATCCTCGGCAACGCAAAATATCTGAACAAATTTCAGAATCTCTTTGGATCCAAATGGTCATCAACTTCCTAAATTTTGGATAGTTGACTCAATTCACAAATCTTCAAGTGCGAAATTGGAGTTAAAAACTCATAGATCCATTAACCATGTTTTTTAGCAAAGGATGAGTCCGAAAGGACCCAATACTGCATTTTCATCAAAGCGGTGGAGTAGTAACTTACACAGAAGACCATAATAACAAACTTAAAGTTACAGAAAAGTCCATGAAACATGCAAAGAAGACCCTCAACAAAGATGCAAAAGTGCTCCCGAGTAGAACCTATTTCGCCTGTATCAGGGACGAGACCACTTGGTATGACGAGATCTCCAGCGCTACACGTCGTAGACTCCACCTAGAAGCAACACTGCCTGTGTTTTAGCATCGAGGCCGTGAGGAATAAACTTGGTTCCCATTCGACCCTAGAGTACGACAGCTTGTCGGAGAAGACAAACAGTCGTCGGGCAACGCAACTCCATCAAAAGCACCGTCATTGATGCTCACGGTCCCAATGTGCAACATATTCATGTTTCAATCGCAACTACTCCAGTGGGGTAACGATGAGCAGCTCCTTTTTTGGAGTATGGAACAACTCCACCCTCGTCGGAAGCTTAGATCTAAAGGCATCAGTGGAGCCAGCCAAGGTGGGATCCCCCACCGATGTCCCTTCCGCCGTCACGACAATAAGGAGGGAATTGAAGGAAGCCCACACCAGCTCGTCCTAGTGCCCGGTTGAACTTTTTTTGGGGGGGGGGTATCTACCAAATCTGCCTCCTTCCCCTATCCTCCATGGGTGGAGGCGGTGCAGTAAACGATGCACATAGTGCCAGTCACGACACAAGGCCAGACACTACAAAGACGATGACCCCAATCGTGCTATACGCTGAAGCAGCCCAAGCTCTCCTCTCATCCCCACTCCGGGTAGCAACGCTGACATAGAAGAGAGATAGGAGCCGGTGTCAGGCCTAGGCTTCAGTCGACATCAGTTGGTCTCTCTTCAGTTGACATGCCCATTTCCTTTATATAATGATTCGTCGGATCCTACGGCCGTGATTCATCCGGAGCCTGAGTAGCTCCTTCAACGACCCGGACGTTAATTACCATTGTTTACTTTATCGTGTAACCACATATAAATCCCTGCCGGCTTGTGGCTAGGCTTCTTATGCTTGACCTTATACTTAGATTTCGAGTAAATTTCCGTGCAGATCTTCGAACTCCTATACTAATACATGGCCCTCTTTGCTTGGCCTTATACTTAGATTTCGAGTAAATTCCTGTTCCGATCTTCGATACAATTTGTTGATCCCCATTGCGGATCTGGCCGCCGGGAGACGAGGCATGCTCTCAATGCGAACACATCAACCGTGTCGAGAAGTGTTGAGAAAAACACACAAAGAAGAAACGAGGCGCGGCGCGTGTAGCCGTGAGCAGTCACTGACAAGCCGGGCCCACAAAAGTTCACGTTTCCGGATCACGGCCGTTAGAACTGTGGCGGGAGGAGCAGGTGGGCACGAACCAACCAAACCCTATCCCCTCCAGGCCCCGCCACGGTCTCCCTCCAAAACCCCAACGGAATCCGATCCCCCATGGCACCCGCCCCGCCAGCCTCCCATGGCGCCGCCGCTCGCCGCCCCGCGCTTCCACGCCGCCCTCCCCCGCGGCCTCCTCCTCCGCCCCCGGAAGCCCCTCCCCTCCTGGCGCCGCGCCGCTCGCCCCGATGACCAGGTCCATCCCACGCGCCCGCGCCCGCATTTGGTGGTTTGTTGCCCGGTTTGGGTTTGATTTGGTGTTTGTTGCAGGATTTGTACGTCGACGACGATATCGGAGACGGCTTCTCGTTCAGCGGGGGTGAGTTAGAGTTCTGTGTGTATGCTTGCGGAATCGCAGGGTGCAAAAGTTTGGGTGGGTTCCTGTCTGCTCTGATTGCTTGCTAACGTGGGGACTGCTGCAGGGAAGTATGCGGAAGCCGAAGGCCCGAGTAAGTCGGACGAGTGGTTCGCTCAGGGGAGAATGGTACGATGCGATCACTCATTCACTCTGTTCCGATCTGTTGTTTTGCGCTGATGGATACTCACAATCTTTCTAGTTTTGAGCAAATGTTTAGATGTTTACACATTTTTCCTGCTGATTCAGTGCCGTGTCATGAACTTTTGACTTATCAATTGTGTGACCACTGTAATTTGAGCTAGCGATGCTAATGAGTGTGCACTTGTGCTGATAGGTAGTTTTCTTTATTTTGTTTGAGCAAATGTTTGACTGTTTGCGCCTTTCATCTGCTAACTTCGTGTTGTGCCATTGTTGCCGTAAACTTTTGACTTATCAGCTGTCTGACCAAGCATGGCAATGAGTGTACACTTGTGCTGATAAGGGGTTTTTTTTTGGTGTGGTGTGGTGCCAATTAGCTGCATTGTATATGCTGGTTGGTTTTTGATGAATTATCCAAATTGTTGCAGGTAAAAGCTCATGCATTATATGGGAACAAAGAAAAGGCAAAGGATCCCTTTTTTGGGCTCACCATGGGTTCAGGATCACAATCTTCGGGTGATGTTTTTAAGTGAGTTGAATTAAACCATATGTTGTCTGCTAATATATAGGGCAAGTATGTTAATATAGCAAAGAAGATCATAGTTTTTCTGTGTACTTCTTTATTGTGTTTCAGTTGGTTTTGTGTGGAAGCGGGGAGTTCTTCTAATCCTACGGTCCTTCTAATTCATGGGTTTCCATCTCAGGTCAGTTTTTAGATGGCTTCCAATTTCTTTGCATTACACTGACAATGGCTGAGCTGAGGCTTTTTTGGGTTACAGGCATACTCTTACCGAAATGTGCTACCTGTACTATCAGACAAGTATCGTTCCATTGCTTTTGACTGGCTTGGTGAGTTATGTACATCTTTTGGTGCTTGATAAATGTAGAATAATCGAATAAGTTGGCAGAGAAAAGCTATGTCATTCATATGTTGGCCAAACACATTCTGAAAAGTTACTGGTCATTAGTCTCAAAGAGTATACGGACCAATATAGAAAGTCATCACTGGTACAAGTTATCAGCCTCCATCGTCAGAAATCAATAACAGGGAGACAGATTTGACTGGCTTACCAGTTACCACCCACAAAACTTTTTCCCCTTCTGTAAAACCCCCTCAGCGGTTTATGGACTAGTAAATAACTGGTTGCGTTTCTGCTTTGTGTTGCTGCTTAGTCCCCAGAAGTTAGAACAGTCAGATATTTATCTCTTAACTCTAGAACAAAGAACTTTGTATCTGCAGGTTTTGGATTCTCAGACAAGCCTCAACCTAAATATGGTTTTGACTATACTCTGGATGGTAATGTGATCTTCATATTATTCCTTTTGTTCCAAACAATCGTGTTGAACTGCATACTAATGTGAACTACCATGTTCCAGAATATACTTCAGCACTGGAATCGTTAATCAATGCTGTTGCTCCTGATAAGCTCTCCATTGTTGTTCAGGTGCTTCTCATCATATGGGTGTTGGTTAATGTATCATTGTGTGTGTTTTTTAATGCAAGAATGTAAAATCTTGCAGGGGTACTTCGCTCCAATTGTAGTCAAATATGCTAAAGAACATCAGGACAAGTTGAACCACCTTATACTAGTTAATCCACCGGTAAGTTTTTTTATCGTGTATTTTGCACAGGCATTTTGGTGATATAAGCAAGTTTTCCCTCTAAAGCTTCATTATGCATTAAGAGTTGCAGGCTGAATCTAATTTATAAGTTAAAGGCTTCATTATGTTTGAAGAGTTATAGGCTGATCACAGGATATCTCATATTATAGATAACCGACAAACATGCAAAGCTTCCATCCACCCTTGCATGTTTCAGCAACTTCTTGTTGGGCGAAGTATTTTCTCAGGTTAGCAGCTATTGTGCTAACTTGGCCTAGACTTATGTTATATATCCATTTTGGTTAAAAATAACTGTCTGAAATCTTTCAGGATCCTCTTAGAGCTAGTGATAAGGCCTTGACTAGTAGTGGCCCATACATGATGAAGGAGGAAGATGCTACTGTATATAGAAGGCCATACCTTGTCTCAGGTGCATCTGGTTTTGCACTGAACGCAATAACGAGAGCTATGGGAAAGGATCTTAAGGTAGTACACTCATCTATTGCCTGGCTTTTGTTTCAAAAAGAGGGTAATCCCTGCCCACCAATGCAGACAGCCAATCTATCACCTTGCTATTGCTTTGTTAATTTAAATGTTCTAAATTGGTTGTTTTAATACAGGCTTACATTGAGTCCATGAGGAGCATATTAGCAAGTGATTCATGGAATACGAAGACAACAATATGTTGGGGCTTGAGAGATCGTTGGCTCACTTATGATGGGGTGGATGATTTTTGTGATGGCCTAAAACACAACGTTGTGGAACTGCCAATGGTTTGTTTCTGTACTCTTCTGCCAAAATTTTTAAAACATTATGTTCAAAGTACTTAAATGGAAATGAAATCAAATCAAAGTAAAATTATTGCAGGTCTAGATTATTTTCATGGTTCCTTGTATTAGGCATAGGTGGCTGACACATCTTCTTTTGCTTGCACAACTAATTTGGATGTTCAGATCTTTTTTCTTCACTTTGCGTGTTATTGATTTCGATTATTTGGTATCACGACTTATCATGCAGGCAGGGCACCATGCTCAGGAGGATCGTGGTGAAGAACTAGGGAATATAATAAAACGTATACTGAGGTAATACTGTCGAAACTTTATTTACTTCTTTTCACAGTTGAACTGTTCGACATTGTCCTGCATAAATTTCGTTTAAAACTGTTTACACCACTGCAAAACTGACTGGCTCAGAGAACTTGGACTCAAAATTAAGCATTCTTGTAATACATTTTTCTGAGTAACAGAATAAGTAAGCTTTGTTGTTACACGGTGTGTTAAAAGTATTCTATAGCACTCAGATAACTCCCAGTGGAGTTTATGGGATGAGGAATGTAGTTATGAGTTATTTCATAACATTTTTTTGTTGTCAGCGTTTATGTTTGGGCAGCTTCAGGGGAAAACTCTGTTTTCTTGATGTATCCAAGGCTCTGCGTCTACCTAATTAGCTCTAAGACTATATAAAGTCCTACTAGCAATGGCAGGGAGACGAGCATCCCAAAAATCACCCTGCACAATTGAGCAACAAACTGGTGTAAGAATAAGAAATTGTTGTCTGCATAAGCATTTGCCTTCATCTAATTGTAGTTTATAGTTAGTTCCAAGACTTACGCAGTACTGAGGACGTCAGCATGCAGCCCGTATTCTTTTGCAAATATGAATGATGTGATTGATTGTGGTAGTGCAGCCTGCAGGATGTTCAAACAAAGCTTAGTCAGGTTACAGGCACAGGCAAATGTGAACAGCATTATAATGTATTATTACCTCTATAAAAGAGGTAGTACCAATTTTTATTTGGTACTACCTCCGTCTCAAAATATAAGAAGTTTTGTAGGCTAAACTAGACTAAAAAACGTCTTACATTTTGAGACGGAGGTAGCATTTGTTAACATGATTTTGTAAAACCTTGTGTACACTCATTTTAGTAAGTTTGAGATATATAGAGAAACATCTTCTTGGCATATGAGACTAGACCTACATAACCCTGCCATCACAGTCCTTTACCTTAACAATAAGTAGTGTTTGTTTCACCAAAGCAAAACTGGCACCACTTTGCATCTTTTATAATGTTATATATAGGGCTGGAAGTGCCAACATGGGGTATTATGAAAGGATGACGGGGCATGGACATCAGTCAGGCGTCAAAGTTGACAGACTATTCTTTAACCATGATCCACATCAAAATATTTATTGGTTCATATGAGGCCAACTCATCCCCGGTGAATTGCGCATTAGCTGACATGATGAGTAGGACTACCCTGGTGTATGTCTAAGTGCCGACTCCACAATAGCAACTACTGGTTTTAAAAACCCTTAACCTGATTATGTTGTCGAACTTTCCATATTACTATATCGGTGCCGGTGTTTAACTAACAGTTCGGCCTGGTTCATGCCTATGTGACTTTATGACAAGAATCTAATGAGTGGTCGTTAATGACTTGCTGTTTTGGACATGGCCTTTTGATCAGGGGATGACTATACAATCATATGGGGCCAGGCTCTAGACCATGCCAAAAACAGGTGCGGTGCCCTTGCCTGCACTTTCTCTGAACCTTTCTTTTCCTTTAATTTAAGCACACTTTTGATCCCGGACCGATTTTAACGATCTCCTCTCGTCTTAGCCAGGGGTCAAAATGTGGCACTGCAATAGCCAACAGGGACATTCACTCTTCTTGGTATGAAAAAGAGAAGCCGCGCTGCCCCGTTGAAAGCCAATGACTCCGTGGTTAAGACAGTGCCCTAGAGTGATTTTGAGTGTCTCCGGACAACAAAGGACAATTACCGGTCTGTGTTCCGTGTTCTTGGATACGGTTCGCCAGTCCACCCTATGTTTTTCAGTGTTTCACCTTTGTTGAGCATGATTTATAATGTTCTTAAACTAGAGCAATCTAGATGGAAAAGATGATCATTCTGCTGTCTGCACTTACACAACTACTGTTTGGAATGCGTACGTGTCCCATACCACGTAACGATGTGATTAAACTATAATTAATCTGTCATTGTTACTCTGGTGCATGCTTAGCCTTCAAGCATTAGTTTCCATGTTTGTGGCTCTGCAGGCAGCGTTGGCCTTAAAAGCCCAAAGTGGCAATGTTAGTGGTGCTGACAAATAGGACTCGAATCTCAGATTGAGATTGCACAATTGTGTGAGTGGTCTTGAGACAATTATACCTAATCTAGCTATGCTTTTAGACCATCGACTAAACAAAACGTTTGGGAGGCTGTAGGTGATAATTTTTTCGCCGTGGATGCGATCTAATGTCGGTGAATTGCAATGGTAGATGACTTTGTGGTTTTTTTTTTGTTCAAAAGTGGAGCCTGGGAAACTAGAGGCTTTGCTGTAAAGTGGTAAAATTCTACATTAGTTTGGTTGCATGCATGCCTGGGAAGGCAGATGCCTGGTGGATTGACATCAGCATAGCATCGACTCTGCATAGCATTAACCAAGTGAAAATTCTCAGGTGTCGGGAAACAGAGACCACATGTTCAAAATATACATTCCATTTGCTAAAGAACATTTTGGATTTGCAAGGGTTCTACACACAATTCTGATATATATATATATATATATATATATATATATATATATATATATATATATATATGTGTGTGTGTGTGTGTGTGTGTGTGTGTGTGTGTAAACACGCCAGTAAAAGGGTACTGACTAGACATTTATAGCCAACCAATCAAAACCAATCCATTGTACTAAACCAGTGACAATTAATATGGAGCGGAGGGAGTATCTTTTTTGCACTTACACGAATCACATGGTTTAATCAGATGGTTTTTAGCTGTAACCAGAAATAGTTATTTCTCGGTTGCTTAATGGAAAGGAAAAAGGGCAAAGTGAAGTCTTCAGGTTAGTGAAATTGTGTTGGACACCATTTTAGCAGGTCAGCTGTTTGCGGACGGAGGCAGTAGTCTTTTAGTATCGGTCACTCTGAGTCTGAGCTTAAGAAAAGTGCATGACTACCACTCATGTAGTACTTGGTATGGTAGAATAGCATTAAGGAGGTGATTAAGGAGGTGATTAGGGAGGGGTACGTGCCTGTATGATGGCGACACGGAGGACGTCACCACGGAGGCCGACGGCGATGGAGCCGATGGCCATGGCGACCGGGCCAAGACCGAACTTGAGGGCCAGGCCGAGGGCCGCATAGCTCGGCCCGCACGCCAGGATCCTCTCTTGCTGCGCCATGAATAATCCTGCATACACAAAAAGGTTATAGTCTTGCTATATCTCAGTCGACTAATATTTGATTGTGTCTCAGTCGATGCTCCATGCTTGTCAGTTTTTTTTTCTTACGTGTTATGTCATTTAAGTGAAACTTGGTTAAGTCTCAAAGACAAGTCATATTCTCACACCCAAAAAGCTAGCTAGCTAGTACTACTACTACGTGCTACATGAGTTAACCGAACAACTCTAGAATAATCTTTTAAGTTTCTCTAGTAATATAATAACGTGAAAAGCAGAACCTGTGCCTTTTGGTGGATGGATTCCTCTGTAAATATTCTATTGCTTTTGCTATATATATGATTCTTTGTATTTCTTTTAGGTAATTATATTATTACTAATAACCAAATGGAATATGTATATTACTACTAGATGGGGTATTAGATACGGATTGAAACAAGTGGCGATGCAAAGCTATGAAGAGATAACTATGCGATACCTCTTCGATTAAGATTAATCACTATGCACCAGCAGTGCACGTACGTAAATCCGGATAAAACATGCACATGTTTGCATCATATTCATAAGTAATGGATTGATGACTCACCCATGCTGAACATGGCCATCCCCGTGCCTGACTTGGACATGATGAGCACCGAGTTCTCCAGGACACTTGGCAGCTCCATGTGTAGCCTGCATATATATTAATTTCATTTTCAGTGAGCACAAACTTATTGAAACTTGTTAACATGGGGTGCAAAAGATGGGCAGTAAAAGTGTTGGTCCCATTGCATATCTACCATGCATGCATATGCATATGGGGAGCAGAAAAGAAATTCTAAACAAATTATATGGCTAGCTCTAGTCTAGGGCTTGTGGAGATAGCATTAAAGCAGCATGCATATGCATACGCATGCAGTGTTGCATGGTGAGCGACACGTCGGAGTGCACGTAGCACTATACCTGTTGGCAACACAGGCCCAGGTGATGCCGACGAAGCTGGCGTAGGTGTTGGGGTTGCGCGCCAGCTTGTGCGCCACCGTCTTCACCAGCCTCCACACCGACGGCTTGCCGCCCACGCTCACCGCCACCTCCTCGGCGCCGCCGACCACCAGCACGGCCATGCCGCCTCTGGCGGCCGCAGCCTCGAGGTCGGCCTTGACGGGCGAATCGGGCACCGCCGCGTCATGGACGACGCTCGTCTTGCCGACGTCGACGTACATGCCGATGGCGGCCTTCCTGACCTCGAGGACGAAGAGGAGGAGCGTGAGCCAGACGATGGCCTGGAAGACCGAGAGCTGCACGACGAGCTGCTGCGCCCACTCGCCGTACATGGCGCGCGCCATGGGCACGCCGACGACGAGCGAGTTGGTGAGCGTGGAGAGGGAGAAGCCGGTGATGGACCAGCCGGCAGCGCCCTTGCCGTTGCCGTTCCGGGCGAGGAACCTGGCCCAGACGGCGATGACGGCGACGATGACGGCCTTGGAGATGACGTCGGCGGCGACGGCGCTGTAGTTGACCTGGAACGGGTCGGTGTGCAGCGTGAACTCGAAGGTGAAGAAGGGCAGCGCGAAGAAGGCGACGAGGCGGTTCACGGCGTCGCACTGCTCCCGCGTGAAGATGCGCCACCACCGCACCGAGCCGTAGCCGAGGAACAGCGCGAAGTAGAGCGGCGCCGTCGCCGCCACCACCTTGTACACGTCCCCCCACCCGATCATCCTCGACTAGTACGTGTAGCCCCTTCTTCCTCCTCGACCTCAGGCGGCGCCGGTGACCCGCTTCTTCTTCCTCTTGCTGTCGAGACTAACTTGTGACCCTGTGATCTTGTGCGAGCTAGAGATCGATCAACCGATCGAGCAAGCAAGAGTGTGTGCGTCGTGCAGTGTGAGCTATAGTGTGAGAGGCTGGGTGTGGTGGGGTGGTGAGTTTTATAGGGGGGCGGGGAGCGAGGTGGAAGAGACGAGCTGATTACGGTGTGTGGCCAGGTGTTGGACATGTCATGGAGCTCTAGCTCAATAGCTAGTGGGAGGTTGAAGGGACGGTTAGGTTTAGGGGAGGGGGGGATCTTGTTCGCGCGCTTTTGGCTTTCGAATCTGTGCGCGCATGCATGGACGGGCGCATGCAGCGAGGCGAGAGTGAAGTTGGTTTGCTTTGCTTCGACGAGAGGCGAGGAGAGGCGGCTGACATGGACATACACATACGTGCAGTGCGCGTGCGTTCAGGTGCGTGCCACAGTACGTGTGGCCGAAAGCAGAGTGCCCAAGTCCATGCCATCGAGGAGGCTGAAATGGACGCACATCCCGTGCTTTCGGTTCGATCGAGCAAGGTCGGTGTACGGGCGTTTATGCGTCTGCCTTTATGAGCACGTCCGATAGACTGAGCGCACATCATCTTGAGAACGTCATCTTTTACTAAACACGCATCGCGGAAGGCCTGAAAAGCAAAATGCGAGCACCAGTGTCAAGTTTAGGACTTGATCTCTGGTGGGCTGGGATACCACTGTCCTCCTAACTATTCAACCGTAGGTTGGTTTATGGTTAGTGTTCAGTTGTTCACATCATCAGCTGGATGTAAATAATATTTTGAAAAGTTAAACTTTATAAACTTTGAGATTTTTAGAAAAAAAAGCATAAACTTTGACCATCTCAAAATGAAAACACATTTCATCTTGAATCTATTGGTATTAATTCAATATCGTTAAAATGTTGATTATTTTTTTTTACAATTTTTTATAAACTTGACTTCTGGAAATTATAATTTGGTAAGGGGGGGGGGGGGGGGGGGGGGGGGGGGGGGATACTTAACCCTGTCACTTGCCATTTGTTACATATGCGTACAAGTAAAATGAACATATATTTTGCAAAAAAAAAGATGCTATTACAACCGATATATGAGTAAAATGGATATATGCTCAACCAATCGATGTGTGTGTGTGTGTGGGGGGGGGGGGGGGGGGGGGATACTTAACCTGCACTGCATTTGTTACATATGCGTACAAGTAAAATGAACATATATTTTGCAAAAAAAAAGATGCTATTACAGCCGATATATGAGTAAAATGGATATATGCTCAACCAATTGATGCAATAAAAAGCTGGGAATAAAAGCGTTGAAAGAGAATGAAGGGTCAAATGCTAGGGATGGGAACGTTTGGTTCCTGGGATGTATATACACCCTATATGAAAAAATAAATTAGTAATTGAACAAAATATCAAAAAAATCTGAATATATTTTTGAAATAAACTTGACCTTCTATTATACTTGTGAGAAAATTTTCACAAAAATAAAATCACCCTTTGACTTCTTTTCAAAAAAGACAAGTTTTCGGTCAAAATAGTGTGAATAGTGACCTATAGTAGCAAATAAATTTTGTCTTTTTTGCCCAGAAGTAAATGTTGGTTTTTTTTCCGTGAAAATTTATATACAAGTGCAAAACAAAGTCAAGTTTAATCTAAAAATACTTTTGAACTATTTTGACTTTTTATTGAATTATTAAGAAAAAAGATCACCATATAGGGTGTATATACAACCAGGAACCAAAGTGTATTTCCCGAAATGCTAGCATGATACTACTCATGCATGCTATGCTAGTGGTTTCAGCTCAGTATATTGCCTTCTAAAGTGCACTGCTAGCCACCTAGCATCTCCTGCTGGGGGCCTACGTACCTGAGGGGGACGAGAGAGAGAGACGTATCGTGTACGTGGTAAGTGGATCGATCAATCAAGCATATATGTCTCTGCATGAGGGAATACGGTGCGCAGTATAGTGATTTGTTCGAAATTCTAGTCCGGCCCCATCCCATGCATGTTGTCCAAATTATTGTTATCATCATTTATCAGTGCCCCCAGCTTCCGTATGCAACATATCTCTGGTCCATCTTGAAACAGCGAGATGTATGTACAAAGAACAAAGATACGCGGCGAATTTCTTGGTTTGTTCGGAAAGATAATGCGGAGAGAATTGGTGCATGTCGTGCACAAATAAGTTGGAATGGAGAGTGACTGGGATATATACCTTGCATTAATGCCTTGCGTATCGATTTTGATTTTGAGGGGGTAATGCTCGTAGACATTTTATTTGTTGTCGGCAAATGCATACGACAAAAGAAAACTAAAGTTCGGTCTCATCGCTTGAAGCGGTACGCAGTTCGTAGAGATGTTTGATTCAAACGATTTTATGCGAATTTTGAGGTATTGGAATTCTTAGGATTTTTTAAAGTTATGTCTCAGCGCTTGAAGCCATATGCAATGTTCATGATCTTCATCATTATCTACTGGACTCTTTATTCAAAGGATTTTCATAGCAATTTTGAAGGATTGAAATCATTAGGATTTTTTCTTACAATGGTCGTCTGATTCATAGGATCAAATCTTGTGGAGAAAAAACAAATGTAAGGATCCTTTTAGCATTCACTCAAACCTCTTGAAAACAACTTTTTTTATGATGTAATCAAACAAGCCAAAGTCCTCTATGATTCAAATGGACATGACATTGCAATCTTATGTTTTTGGAATCCTAAAAATCAAAGAGGCCCTTAACATCATGGGGGCATTGGGGGGCTTCTCACCGGTTTGGGTTTTACCCTTGTTCTGTCTCCCTCCCAAAAAATCGGAGCCATCCATTTCTTTACTCCATGGGATAAAAACTGAGTGGGGCAGCGGTAGAAACCCTAGTTAAAGTAGTTATGTACTCCCTCCGTTCTCAAATATTTGTCTTTCTAGAGATTCGAACAAGTGACTACATACAAAGCAAAATGAGTGAATCTACGCTCTAAAATATGTCTACATACATCCGTATGTTGTGGTCCATTTGAAATGTCTAGAAAAACAAATATTTAGGAACGGAGGGAGTAGGTAATTTGGTTGGCTGTCCGGCCATGGGGCTGCGAACTGCAGTTACAGAGTCTCGCGGCAGCAAATTTAGGTGCGAGGTGTGTTTGTCTACGTGCGGAGCCCGAAGTGGTGGCTCTGTGTCATTTTAGTTTTGGTGTCGTGCTATTGGTTGGGTGGGTGACGGTGAACCGTGCATGGCCTAGGGTGCTCCTAACATGGATGTCGGCTCTTTGGTGACGTTATTTGCGTGGCACGGGAGAATGTCCTTGTAGCATGTCATAGAGGGTGGGGTGGTGCTGCTTTAGGTGAAAGTGTTGTCTGGCTTATGTTGGTGACAATGATCCCGGTACTCGTCATGCCCCCCACCCCCCACCCCCCACCCATCCTCACTAACAGTTGGGTCTCGTACTTCAAGCAAAAACATAGATTGGATCGGATGGCGGCAACGTCCTTGACTTTGTTCTCTCCTTGGAGAACAATAAGGCATGTCTGAAGATATTCATATATGCAACACCTGGAAATTATACTTGGAGCAGGAGATTCAGTTAAGTGAGATTCTGAAGCTATAATCTAGCCTCTCCCTTTTTGTAATGAATTTTCGCCTCTCCCTGTTGAGGGAATTTTTCTTCTAGCTCGACTTCTTCCTCTTTTCATATCTTTATTTTTTATAATGTGTGCGGTTTCTTTAATAATGGACCAGATTCCTACTACGGGCCAAACAACCAAGAAGAAGTGATGTTCATTGCCTAGCCTTCAAGCCTTTTAGAAGCGACCATTTCCGCAGCTTCTATTTTCCTAATAAATAGCCAGAACCCTACTGGTGTCCCGAAATTTATTTTGTGAACATTTGGATTGCGATTTCTTATCACTTGTGAATTTTGTATAATATACTTATACACTAGAAAGGAGTGATCGAGTAAAAGCCGTATTTTGACAACCACACTAGTTTAATTATTTTTCGTGAGGTACTTTTATTCACTTTATATTACTATCATAACAGGAACATACCAAACATGGCGCCTTAGAACAAGTGTGCGTTATCTACATGTACATGGATTCAGAACACATCCAGCATTCTCTACATGTACAGATGTGCTGTTATATGAGCATCTATGAAAGGTAAGTGTCGAAAATAAAACCATCTATGAAGGGGTAACCCTTTTTTTTCTAATCTGAATCCACAGTGCTAATCATCAAAGCTGGGCAACTCGCCTGACCTAATTCAGAAGCCATTTCATTTCCTTGAGAAACTAGAATACTATCTTACGAAAGCGACGAGCTAGCAAGCGATGTCCACGAATTCCCCACTCCCCAGCCGATCAATTGTTCCAAGTTCCATCTCAGAGTCTTGTCTTTTCTTCTTTTGAGGGGGGTCGCAGAGGCTTGTCGATGAGGCGCTGTTTCATGGGCAGAGGTCGCTTCTCCCTTTGCTGACAGAAAACGAAATGAGCTCTGCCGTTTCATCAAGGGAACTTTGGCTACGGACGTCACCTCCCTTTCAGGTGGCAGAGATGATCTCTCCGTCAGGCCAACTGGTGCCGATTTAGATAGAGGCTTTGCTTGGAGTGAAGCCCGGCGTAGTATTTACTTGACGCCACGTGTCAGCAATCCAGCATACTGTGCTGAACAGAACGGAGGATGATGGCTCTCTTTTTTTTTTAGCTGAGGAGATGATGGCTCTCAAGTCTCAACAGAAGAGAGGATGATGGCTCTCCTCTCTCCTCTCATTTGTTTTCACTTGTGAGAGCACGGTGATGGCACAAGGGAATGGTTCATTTCCGAATTTGCATCAATAAGCTTGCAATTTGCAGGCTTATTGTTTGTCCGCATTTTCGATCTGACACGTATCAGTGCCGATAATATCCTTAACAGACATTTTCAGAACCCGTTCGTATTTTTACCAAAATGCTTGATGAATGGCAACAAGTTGAGGTCGTATGCTGCAAATGGCCTCTTCTCATTAAAGAAGAAAAACGAAGATGCTGCAAATGGCAAGGCCGAGTGGTCAGAGGCAGTTTTTGGTAGATCGCTCGGTCCTCAACTTGCACAGCGGCGTATGGCCACGAGACGATGCCAACATGCACGGATGCACCTGGGCATTTCGTATATCAAACCGTCTATGCCGAGCATATTTTTGCGCGTACGCTAACAGGTTCTTCGAAATGCACAAACGATGGCACGCATTTGGCCACATCCCAGACGTAGCAATCGAGCACATCATGATGGATACCAACCACTGATTTGTGCAGATACGGAAACACCACTGGCTGAATCGTATGCTGTCTCAGATAGACAGACAGACAGACAGATAGCCACACCCTCTGTTCTCTATCATCTGAAGAAAGAAGAGTCTGTACCAGTGAGTGATCTTCAGTTGGAGCTCCGCATTATTATTATCTAACACGGCAGATCACAGGATGACAATCGTTTATCGGTCACAAAACTCAAGGGATCTGAACAACACAAACAGCACACCGCATGCTTCAGTTCATGTCCAGTCCACACTCCACACGGCCAGCAGAAGTTGTACACATCGGAGCAGAAAACAAAACTAAGAACACACACGGACGGACGGCATCTCCCTATTCGCTATAAGGAACGGTACTGACTGACGAACCTGAACCGAAGAACTATGTAAACGAGGCAAGTCCGAACCTCATTATATCAGGACATACCCTCCACAAGCATCGACCACAGATAGGTACGCAGGAAGCCTGGAACGCAAGGTGGAGCCGTGATGAACGCGTTTCGTGCTCACATCTGCACCTCCCTACCATATACCCAGCTGAAGGGCATCTTACCGGCTTGCTTGGCCCTCGACTGGGCCCTCTCGTCCAGCTTCCGGATCCTTCCAGCAAGGGTGCAGAGGTAGTCCTGGGCCTTGTGTCCCTCGCCAGAAAGGCCGGTCAGTTCAGGGACCTTCCACCTGCCAACGAGGAACTCGAGGATGTCGGCGTAGTCCCTGGCGGTGTAAACGCCGAGCCTCTGTGCCACCATGGAGAAATGGTCGAACAGCTTCTCGTCCTGCCCGTCGAACATCAGGTGGGCAGGCATCGCGATCTTCTTCCTCATCATGTCGGCCAGAGCAAGCACGGTGCCATCTGGATCAATCTCAAACAGCTTCTCGACGATCTTGGTGTATGCAGTCTCGTGCCGCTTCTCATCCGAGGCGATGATGCCGCAGATCTGCGCGAGCTTCAGGTCACCGAAGTCCTTGGCATGGCGAGCGGTGTTTCCATGTGAGATGAAGGTCGCACGCTCTTGGAAGGAGGTGTAGATGAAGCCAAGATATGGATTGTTCTCTGTCCTAGGGTCCTGAAAAGAAAACAGAAAAGAAGTATATTTCAGTGTTGCGTACTTTCCTGTGCAGTAGCCAACATCAATAAAAAAACAGTTCAAATTGTTCCAAGATAGAGAATCAATTGGAAGATGTCTCAAATTTTCGAGGTATGGTTTACTGTCTTAAGAGGTGCTCTCACAGCAGGGAACAAGCAAAATAATGTGGTTCAAAAAGATACACAGTAAAATGGCGAACATAAGGATTGAGGAAAGCTGTTACCAACTTACCATTCCAGAGCCAATAAGATACTGAATTGTCTTCTCAATTTGCCTCATGTCCACTCTCCCAGTGAGGTACAAATACTTGTTTAGGAGGTCACCATGCCTATTCTCCTCAGCAGTCCATGCCCTCGTCCAAACAGCCCAAGCAGTGGGGCTTGCACCTGTCTCATCTCGGACACCATCGAGGGTGTTAAGCATAGTCTGGTATGTAGGAAGAGCTTCCTCTGTAATCATGTCTCCAACCAAACAAACAAGATAATCATCAGGAATTTCCTTGGCACGTTCTCTGAGTTCCTTAACTTCATCGTGAAATCCATCAGATGCTGGATCAGGGAGGAAATCCTGTGGCTGCCAACACTTCTCAACTGGCTTAAGATGCAGCAACAGATTATCTCTAGCCCAACCATCAAGAGACTGAAATATTTCCATCTTCTGAGGTGGCATCGAATGTGTAACCTGGACATGGACCTCCTTTGGAGGAGCAAACGTCTTCTTGCTCTCAATCCTGGAATATATAAAAACAAAACAACCTTCAGCAATACCCACTTATGTGATGACAACTCCATCACCTGCTTAACATGACAAGTTATTTTATTTTTACAGGTTGCAATGGTAAATACTAGTCGTGTAATCTAGAGATTTAAACCAGTTATTTACCTATATCATGCAAAACAAACACATGCATTGCTACAGTATGCTATGAATGATACAGCAAAAAAATGCAGACACACCCACGTAATTCATGGGTCCCGAGCATGGAATCACTATTTAACTGCCCTAGAAAATTAACAACCAAACTTTTGTCTTGTTTGATTTGCAATGAATAGCACATATAACATGGAAAAACAGAATTGCTGGAGCATATGCAAGGGCAAAAACAAAAAGGTCATGACATCAAAACTGAAGCCCAGAGGCGATGGAGTTGCCACTCTTAACGCCTGTAGTAACATTTTTACAGTGTATATAGGAGTGTAACAAGGTCTATACTTGGAACATAGGACTTCTAAGAAAAAGGTATTTAGTAAATTTATATGGGTTCAGAAAGATAGTCCACCAGGTCACCTTATCTTTCTTCAGCTTTTCAAAATAATTTAGTCATGCCTGCAACTTTTTATTTTGACATCATAAGCAGAGTATGCATGAAACCAGATTGTACACTGATTTGGTTAAATGTGAACCCATGCCACCAAAGATTACATGATATATGATAGCACCACGCAGAACAAGAAACAAGGTATTATCAATCAATACTGATATGGACTGTATGAGTCACATACCAAGATACAAGGGGCTAGTGCGACTGTATCTGGTACTGTTTGGCAATGATGTTACATTCAGATATGGTATGATGCATTGGAGATGCTACTAGTATACGTCCATAAATGCACACAGGTAGTTAGGTTAGTAGCTAATGTAATTGACCTACAGCCCCATGCTGTGTCCCATGCCAACCACGATGTGACTGTGACCCCCATAATGAACTTATTAATGCAAGGGTTGCATCAGCCTTATTAGCTAGTAGTATTTCGTTGATATCTAGGTCCCAAGTTCTGCATATCACTGTCAGTCTGTCACTGAGAACGAATCCTGGATGGAAGAACTAAGATGGTGTGAGAAACAGAAAGACAACTACCACTAGCAAGCTGTCACACTCGCTCTGCTACTCTAACCTCATTGCCAGATCTAACTCAGAAAATCTACTCTTGGGTGCAAACCAGGTTCTTTGTTACAGTATCAAGTAGTACAAATTCTACTTAGGTGAAGCTCAGACAGCAGAAACTGTGGTAACCATGTTCCGCGAGAAACCTCGTCGTTTTCAAACTTTCAGCGTGAAAATCTCGACTCATTTAATTTCTAAGAAACATAGGCCAGTATGGAACCGTGGATGTGAAAGCACCTATTACATGACACAATCAGTCTCAATCGGACCCATAATCCTTCAGATGTCATCCTCCTAAACCCATCCTCCATCAGGTGTCATGCTCCTAAACCCATCCTCCATCAGGTGTCATGCTCCTAAACCCACCCTCCATCAGGTGTCATCACGTATTTAATAACCCGTCAAGCGAGCAGATGAACAACAGAGAGCCGTCATAAAAACAGCAGCAACAACCTAAGACAGCAAGCAACTGGGGAAAATTAAACCCCGCCAGTACTGAGAACATGGCATGGACCACAGCAGGGCTGCCGAATCAGGCCGACAACGATAGTTCACCTCGGTCTCCGACGTACTAACAAAGTGGAGTGCTTGATGGTGAATGAGTGAGCGATGATTGCAGATCGTTGAGCCGAATGAAACCGACCTGAACCACCGGCCAGTACTGGAACAGAGCGCAGTTAATGGAGACGACTGCACGGGAGTGGTACCGCGTCCGGAGCCATTCTGGGATGCAACAGTAACGCTCGCGGCACGCAACATGAAGGCCCCAGCGGAGTTTAATGTGGGACGGACTGACTGGCACTTTGCAGTTCGGGCGCGGTGGGAAGGCAAAACGAACCATGGGAGCAGGGGGCTCGATCCGCACAGGGAAACTGGTGGCCTGCGCTCGCAGAAAATAAAATGGCAGCAGTTCTGCTTCTACTACTGTAGTGTTTGCGCCTGATCTGAAGAGGAGGAGGAGGAGAGGTGCGCATGGCTGGCGGCGCCGCCGCCGGGACGGGGAAGTCGAATCTGACGACCAGACGAAGAAGTTAACGAGGAAAATGAATGAATTGACATTACGGGAAAGTTGTTCTTATCCGCGCAGCACGCATCGGCGCCCAGAGACGATCCATCCAATCCATCTATCCACGGAGATAGCGAGACCAATCTCGCCGCACTAGAGGCGGGGGTAGAACTCGAGTTGGGGAGAGAGGCGGCTTACTTAGCGGAGGCGGAGGACGCGACGGCGAGGACCCTGACGCTGCCGCTCCTGCGGGCGCCGCGGCCGCCGGCGGCGGCGGCGAGCGGGGGCGTGACGCCGTGGGGGCGGAGCGCCATCCTGGAGGCCATCGCCGGGGGGGAGCCGAGCGCCGCCGTCGCCGTCGTACGCCGCCGGCGCCGAGGAGCGGGTGGATTGGGATGCGGGTGGTGACGAGGAGCCGATGGGGAGGAGAGATGCGGTGCGGGGGTGTGGCCTGGCCTCGGCTCGCGCGATCTCCACCTCAGGTTTTGCCCCGCGGCGCGGCGGTGTCAGTGTGGGGGCGATGGACCGCGGTCGACAGGACTCCTGCTGGGCCGCCACCCGGCCGCTTATTTATTCCTCGCTCGCTCGCTCGCTGCTCCGGTCGTCACGTTTTTACCGATTTGGCCTCGCCGTCTGCATTTTTCTCACACTTGGTCGGCACTGGGGCAGCTGGGCTAGGCCCCCGATTGTTCTTTTTCGCCACGCCGGGGTGGAGTTAGATCTCCTTTTTCTTAAAGTGGAAGACAAGTCATCATCGCCTTTTCACTAAAGGAGATCTCAATTTCTTTTTCCTCACTGTTTGGTCTATTTTTATGTGGATTGTTATTTGTAGTCGGTTAGCTAAATAATGCTAGTTACTTCTGGGACTTCAATGGGTGACGAAACGTTCGCGCATTTGCGAACTATTTCCATGGCAGTTATAGTTGTTGGTTGGGGGGGGGGGGGGGGGGGGGTGACAATTTCTTCAAACCAGACTGCAATTGCTTTAAGAACTGTCATCGTTTGATCTCGGTCAAATGGCTGCGAGGGTGGCTGGGAGTTTCTTCCTAGTGAACGTTCACCGGTCAGCACTTATGTACTTCTAATTAGATTGATCGGTGTGGCCAACTATCAAATTTGACTTTGTATGTTAGTTAGTTGCCTTGAGAATGAAAAGGTCGCTTCGGTCCATTCCTCTGCAGCCGTCATCGTCGTCGATTTAGTCTGTTGCTGCCACCCTAACCATCGTCCGTCCACCGCCACTCGCGATGGCACCGTTGTCGTGTCGGCTGACCACCTGTCCCATTTTGCCTTAGCCGTCTCGACCACCAAGCCTACGCCGCCCCAACCATCCTCTAACACCTCCTCATTCGTGTTTGGCGCGCCCTCTTAAGTCTATCCTTATACGGAGAATTGTACTGCTCCCTTTTCCCGTTTGCAAATCAAAAACACAAATGCAAAAAACCACGATGCCTGAAAAGAAAAACATAGAAAAGACACTAGAGTAACACACAGGGGAAAAACATGTGCGCAATTCAACATATTTCATCACGTCCCCTAAAAAAAACCTGTCATTGAATCTAGAAGATCACACGGTTGCGTCCTGACGGTGACATGCGGCCAGTGAGCGGTGGATAAACATACTGGCATTGGTATACCACGGTCGATTTAACTGAAACGGTGTGCTGAGATGACGAAGTGGGTAAGAATATCCCAGCGTTGGAGACAACGTATGTTTTTCCTTTCCTATGATATAATTTGTTTATTACTGACGAAACTTGCATGGGTACAACTGGAATTCCACACCCCACCGGTCTCCTCCCGCCGCACGCACCCTTCTCTGTACTCCATACCCACGGTACAGACGTAGTACAGTGGTATGAGCGGCGACGCCGGTGCCGAGACTGCTCACGTGGCTACGTCGGGACGAACGTCGGAGGCTGCCCGCCACACGTCCGTTGCGCCGCCGGGGGCCGGGCGACAAGTGTGCGGCCGTCGGGCGAGCGCGGCACAGGTGGAACCACGGAGAGCATATGCTGGGGCACGCCTCTGTCTCGGCGTGGAAATCACTGGCGTCTTCACGTGATCCCAAAGCCAGCCAGGGGGCGCGGCGCCCGAGCGGGTCGTCCTACTCGTGCTGGTCGATGATACCGAGGCGCGGAGAAAGGACAGATGTGATTCCGTCACGCACGGACGCACCGCCACCGTCCCGGCCGGGCGGTTCGGTCTGGCACCAGCAGCTGCCGTGCACGCACGCGGGACAGCGGGTGCGGCCCCCGTGCCAAGCGTGGGTGGGTACGTGACCGCGATCCCGCTGGCCCGTCCCGTGCGACCACCGATCGGTCGCAGTAGTAGGGCGCCGCACGGCTCGAGACCTCCTGCTCCTGTGGGGACATGGAGTACTACACCGCACGCACCGGTGCTCCCGAGATTAATGGAGAGGCGCCGTGGCCGTGACCTGGTTCCCTGCACCTGCACGTACGGTGCGGTACCGTGCGTGCGTGTGTGTCACGCACGGCACGGGTTAGTCCTCGTGTGGTACTTTGTTGGGTCGGAGCACGGGGCGGTGCCAAACTTGTGCCATGGAATGTACCACGGGCGTGTTTTGTGCTGCGTTGTGTTTGAGCACTCGAGGCCGTGCGTGCGATGAGGGACTATGCCTTGTGCTGTTGTGCACGCCTCTTCGTCGTATTGACGGATAGACATCATGCTGCCGGGGGCACCGTGTCTCGAGGCCCCGCACGACTCCATTCGATCCTGTCCGCCCGCATCCGTTTGGTGTTGAACGGACAAAGCAGGTCTTTCAATGCGCGACCGTAAACGGAATATCGTTCATTTTTTGTCCGCTTTTGATTAATTCCCGGTCCAAGTTTTGAGCCGAGTTTGCGGCCGAATGGACAGCGCGCGGACGGGTGGGACGCGCGCCCCTGGCCTCCCCTGGCCCGCCCCTCGTGGCAGAGGCGGCCACTTTCCCTCCCTTTCCTCCAAAACGCTCCCGCGCCCCGACCTTCCCCCTCCCTCCATCCACCATGGCCGACAAGGCGAATTCCGGCGACCCACCACCTGCCGCTCGGCCCGTGGCGAAGAAAAAGAAGCCTGTGAAGAAGTCTCGATCGGAGCTCACGCTGGCGGAGGCCGCCAAGCTCGACGCCGAATCGGCTAAGAGGAGGGACCGGCGAACTGTCCAAAAGGAGAAGAAGGCCGCCGCGCAATACGCTTCCGAGTATGCCCTGCATCATGCGTCGTAGCACCAGGCCGACCTCGACGACAAATAGTCTGATGACCCACAAGTATAGGGCATCAATCGTAGTCTTTTCGATAAGTAAGAGTGTCGAACCCAACGAGGAGCAGAAGAAAATGACAAATGCTTTTCAGCAAGATATTTTCTGCAAGCACTGAAATAGTAGGTAACAGATAGTTTGTTAGCAAGATAATTTGTAACGAGCAAGTAACGGTAACGGTAAATAACATGCGGCAAGGTAGCCCAATCCTTTTGTGGCAAAGGACAGGCCAAAACGGTCTCTTGTGATAAGCAAAACCCAACGAGGAGCAGAAGGAAATGACAAGTGCTTTTCAGTAAGGTATTTTCTGCAAGCACTGAAATAGTAGGTAACAGATAGTTTGTTAGCAACATAATTTGTAACGAGCAAGTAACGGTAACGGTAAATAATATGCAGTAAGGTAGTCCAATCCTTTTGTGGCAAAGGACAGGCCAAAACGGCCTCTTATGATAAGCAAAGCGTTCTTAAGGGTACACGGGAATTTCATCGTATCGCTTTCATCATATTGGTTTGATTCGTGTCCGCTATTTTGATAATTTTATATGTGGGTGGACCGGTGCTTAGGTGTTGTTCTTACTTGAACAAACCTCCTACTTATGATTAACCCCCTCGCAAACATCCGCAACTACGAGAAAAATATTAAGATAAAATCTAACCATAGCATTAAACTTTTGGATCCAAATCGGTCCCTTACGAAGTAGCGCATAAACTAGGGTTTAAGCTTCTGTCACTCTAGCAACCCATCATCTAATAACTACTCCACAATACATTCCCTTAGGCCCAAATATGATGAAGTGCCATGTAGTCGACGTTCACATGACACACTAAGGGAATCACAACATACATATCATCAAAATATCGAACACATATCAAGTTCACATGATTACTTGCAACATGACTTCTCCCGTGACCTTAAGAACAAAAGTAACTACTCACAAATAATAATCATGCTCAAGATCAGAGGAGAATTAAATAGCATAATGGATCTGAATATATAATCTTTCACCAAATAAACCATATAGTAATCAACTACAAGATGTAATCAACACTACTAGTCACCCACAAGTACCAATCTAAGGTTTCGGTACAAAGATTGAACACAAAAGATGAACTAGAGTTTGAGAGGAGATGGTGCTGTTGAAGATATTGATGGAGATGACCCTCCCAAAGATGGGAGAGTTGTTGGTGATGACGATGGCGGTAATTTTCCCCTCCGGAGGGAAGTTCCTCCGGCGGAATCGCTCCGCCAGAGGGCAAAAGTGCTCCTGCCCAAGTTCCGTCTCGAGACGGCGGTGCTTCGTCCCAAAAGTCCTACCTCTATTTTTTCTAGGTCAAAATGACTTATATACCAGAAGATGGGCACCGGAGGTGGGCCGAGGAGTGCACAACCCACCAGGGCGCGCCTGGGCTCCCTGGCGCGCCCAGGTGGGTTGTGCCCACCTGGTGGGCCCCCTCTGATAGTTATTTGCTCCAATATTCTTCATATATTGCAAAACAATTCTCTGTAAATTTTCAGCTCATTTGGAGATGTGCAGAATAGGTAACTCTGACGTAGCTTTTTAAGGTCCAGAATTCCAGCTGCCGGTATTCTCCCTCTTTGTGTAAACCTTACATATTATGAGAGAAAAGACATTAGAATTACTCCCAAAAGCATTATTATGCATAAAAACATTATAAATAACAGTAGGAAAACATGATGCAAAATGGACGTATCAACTCCCCCAAGCTTAGACCTCGCTTGTCCTCAAGCGAAAAACCAAAATCGAAAAACATGTTCACATGCTTAGAGAGAGAGATGTGTTGATAAAAACAAAATACAGACATAGAAGCATCATGCATATTATTATAGCAGCAAGGAACTTTAACATAAAACTTTATCAAATAACTTTTATCATATAACTTCTCATGAACAAGTAACAATTCATCACAACATTGAAGTATAAAGCATAAACCTTATTGAAAACCAACAAACTATGTTCTCAGTCAACTTTGCAGCTGCAATTCATCATATTTTTAGGAAGGGTCACGTATCGGAGCCTTTAGGCAAGTCCACATACTCAACCATTATTTAATCTTCTATGATTGCTAACACTCACAGCATACCCATGAACAAAAAGTTTCAACCGGACACATAGAAAGATAGGGGCTTATAGTTTCGCCTCCCAACGTATTCACCTCAAGGGTGATGTCAACAATAATAACTCATGCCCACCCATATCCAACTAGATATATGTGCCTAGATCTTTCCTCACCACATGATGCTTGCAAAAAGAGAAAATAAAAAGAAATAGGGAAGAAAAGTTTGACTCTACATAAAAGTAAAAGATAGGCCCTTCACAGAGGGAAGCAGAGGTTGTCATGTGCTTATTTGTTTGTATGCCAAATCCCTTAATGCAAAAGAACGTCGCGTTATATTGCCCCTTATGATAGCAACCTTTATTATGCAGTCCGTCGCTTTTATTACTTTGCTATCACAAGTTCGTACAACGCTCAATTTTCTCTTACACTAAATGATCCAACACATTTAGAAGCAATTTTTATTGCCTTATTGCACCGATGACAACTTACTTGAAGGATCTTACTCAATCCATAGGTAGGTATGGTGGACTCTCAAAATAAGATTTGGGTTTAGGGTTTTTGGATGCACAAGTAGTATCTCTACTTAGTGCGGAATTTTTTGCTAGAAAAGATATTGAGCAAGCACCACATGTTAAAGGATCTATGACAATATAACTTCTATGTGAATATGAACAAACATAAATCATTACGTTGTCTTCCTTGTCCAACGTCAACTATTTTGACACAAAATATTTAATGGGGGCTCACAATCATAAAAGATGTCCAAGATAGTGTATTTGCATGTGAATCTTCTCTTCCCTTATTAATTCTTTCATAAATTGCATCATTGACCAATGCTATGTTTGTCAATCTCCAACAAATTTTGCCACTTATACTTTTCCTTATGTGATGTCATTACTTACCATAAGATTAGCATATGGTTTTTTTAATTTATTTTCCTTTCTTTTTATTGGAACAAAAGAGTATAGAAACAAAACTCAAACTACTCTTTATTATATATCTCGCACACGATTACATAGATAGATCACTAAGCAAGCACTCGA
The DNA here is from genome assembly GCA_011799875.1 of Thinopyrum elongatum. NCBI lineage: Eukaryota > Viridiplantae > Streptophyta > Magnoliopsida > Poales > Poaceae > Thinopyrum > Thinopyrum elongatum. The sequence goes on from CM022299.1 coordinate 543,914,749, forward strand.
AAAGAAATGATCGAACTAAACTTTTATTCAACTAAATCATAAGATAACTAAAGATCGAACTAAAATAGATAAAGGCAAAGATAGTGGTGGTGATACGATACCGGGGCACCTCCCCCAAGCTTGGCATAAGCCAAGGGGAGTGCCCATACCATGAACTCAAGTTTCTTTTGTTGGGGAAGATGATGAAGGTGGTGGTGAAGTAGCTTCACACTTCAGGCTCAGGAGGTTCTCCAATCTACGGATGATGCTTCGTAGGGCGATGATGTGTTCTTGCAACATAATATTTTCACGAGTGAGATATTTATTTTGCACACGGACCGTTTCAATGACCCTGAAAGCTTCAATTTCAGTAGGGGTAAGATAATCATAATAAGGTTGAAGGACGTCTTCTTCTTCCGCTGCTGGAACAGCCTGCCCTTCTGCTGGAACTCGATCTCCCGCGACTTCCTTGACCTTATCACCCTTGATGGTTTCCTCTGGATCCTCTCTCTTTAGTTCCATCTTCATCAACCAAGCATCTTCTTCTTCTTTGTTGGAGGAGGAGGAAGACATGATGCCTGGCCTAATAGATCCGACCGAAAACAGTAAGAGAGAAGAACAGAAGATTTCTCCGTGATACGGTGGTCAATACGTTCGGGGGGTATATAAAGATTTTTTTATTTTAGGAAACAAGCAAACAGGAGGAAAACGGAGTCGGGAAGGTTCCCGAGGTGGGCACAACCCACCTGCGTGCGCCAGGGGGCCCTGGCGCACCCTGGTGTCTTGTACCCCGGCTTAATCGTGCACTAACCATACATGCAAATGCACACGATCAAGCCTAAGGACTCACTAGAAGATATCACAACACAATTGTAAAACATAAATAAATTCATACAATTTTTATATTACAAGCCAGGGCCTCGAGGGCTCAAATACATAGCTCGATGGCATACAAGTATCAGCGGAAGCATCAGATATCTGGGTACAGATATATTACAGAAATGAAGATAGGCCTTTAGAAGGCGGGGCAAAATAAAATACTACGATCGAAAGGCGTAGGCCTCCTGCCTAGGATCCTCCGAATCCTACTCCTGGCCGTCCGTCGGCTCATCGTAGTAGTACTCGCCGGGAGGGTAGTAGTAGTAGCCGTAGTCGTCGACGGGGGCTGCTATCTCAGGGGCTCCGTCATCTGGCGGCGTCAAATGGATATGGGGAGAAAAAGAAAATAAAGCAAACGTGAGTACTCATCCGAAGTACTCAGCAAGCAAGGATCTACACTACATATGCAACATTTTCAAAGGGGGCTGTATATGTGGACTGGGCTGCAGAAATGCCAGAGTAGAGGGGGAAAGCCTAGTCCTACCGAAGACTAGCATTTTCCATCATCTTCATCGGTCTTTCAGCATTAGAAGAGGACATAATACATAATGTAAAGTAGTAGTAGTAGTATCATCAACCTCGGCCAGAGATCCTTCCTCGACTCCCTGCGAGAAAGCAATCCCAGAGCCATACTATCCATTTTAACTCAAGTTCTAGTTGTACCGATCGGGATACAACTCCGAGTGTCCGTTACCGTAGGACAGGCTACCGATAGATTAGATCTTCCCTGCAGGGGTGCACCAACTTACCCACCACGCTCGCTTAACTCCGGTCAGACACACTTTTCTGGGTCATGCCCGGCCTCGGCCAAACGATACGCCGCAACCCGACTAAATACTTAACAGAGAGGTCAGCACGCCGGACTAACCTATGCCCCCAGGGGTCTTGGGCCATCGCCCCGGATGCTCCTGCACGTTGCGTACACCGCCAGTGAGCAGACCTAGCAACCCCTTAATACAAGCGCGGTTGCGTTACCAGTCCAACCCAGCGTGTGCCGCTCAGTTGCTGACGTCTATTAAGCTTCAGCTGAAGTATACGACGCAGAACGCCCATACTATGCCCACGTGATGGTTAGTGCTATCAGGCCAAAGGCCCCTCGGATCAAATATCCAAATCGTTAGTGTGTTGATAGTGCGGAAACGAGCAGAGACTCACGAAAGATGTGACCCCGTCACCCCGTCTCGAGGACTTGCGACAAGGGCGAGGAATGCCCGGCCACGCCTCGTGTTCAACCCTCGGGCACCATCCAGGTCCACCCGATTCCACATCACTCGCTAATAAGCTCGCGCGGGTACCCCTCAGGGCCGACCCGTCTTTAGTATCATGTTACAGTGTTCAGTCATAGTAACCAAAGTATCCGTGTGTCTGACACCAAGGGGAACCCTGAGGAATCACCCTCGATGGAATTCCCTCTGATGTTACCGTCAAGGTGAACGGAGGAGGAATCACCCTCGAGGTCCACACTTTGAGGAGTTGCGCGACGATGTCGTTATCGGGGGTGGTGTAGGAGGAATCACCCTCGCTTACCACGACCGAATAACTAACCTACAAGGTTATCATCAGAAGTGCTGACGAGGTATCACCCTCGGCACTCGATAGTAACCCAATAGTGTCGGCAACTAAGGGGAAGTGACGTGCGGTGTCGGGGCCTGGTCTTCAATCCCGTTACACGGGTCTTCTGATCATCCAGCGGGGCAGTCGGGTTAAGTGGGGTCTCTGTCGGTCTCTACCCAACCTATTCTAAACAGTTTAGGATAACAGGTAAGTATCAACAGCAGGTTACAAGTAAACAGGCTATGCAGCAGATATAGGATACAGTAGCAGCAGTAACTTCTAATGCAAGCATAAGAGTGAAGAGAGTGGGCGATATCGGAATGCTCAAAAAGGGGGTGCTTGCCTGCAAGCTCTGGGGCAAGTGGCTGGTCGTCGGGGACGTAGTCGTACTCCGGAGCGGCGTCTGCCTCAGGAGCTACGTCAACGTCGGGGTCTAATCGAGAGAGAAAAGGGGAAGGAAACAGGTAAACATAATGCAATCAAATGCAACATCAGGCATGCTACGCCTAGTATGCAGTGCAGGGTTGCCTAAAGATATGTCTAAGTCATTTTGGTTATTTTAGGATTAATGTTGGATTTATTAACCGGTGTGTGTGCACTATTCATCTATCGGAATCGGGCTAAAAGTTACGGGTTCTCCTACGTAGGAGGTTCCGATAGGGAAACAGATGACACAATTAGATTTGTCTCGTCGTTCTGAGCAACTTTCATGTTTGAACTTTTTCGATCTGAGCTACGGTTTAAAAGTTATTAATTTTCAAAGATTAATTGATTTTTCGGGATTAGTTTTAATTACAGAAAATGATATATGACGTCAGCATGATGCCATGCTAACATCAGCGGGTCAACAGGTCGGCTGACCAGTCAAATCTGACATGTGGGTCCAGTGGGACCCACATGTCAGCCTCTGTTATTTAACAGTAAGTTAAATTAAATTAACTAAGCTAATTAGGGGTATGGGCCCTGGGTGTCAGTGAGACATTAGGCTAATCTTGATTAGTTTTAATTAAAACCAGTTAATTAGTTTAACTAATCAAGCGGGACCACACGTCAGCGACTCAGATGAACAGTGCGGGTGCGTTGACTAGGTCAACGGGGCCCATCGGGCCCACCCGTCAGCCTCACAGAGGAGGCCACGCGGGCGCCACGTCGGAGCGGCCGGCGGCAAGGCTCCGGCGAGCCCAAAACACGGTGGAGGGCCACTGCCCTCATCGGGATTCGTCGCCCGGCGTCCATTTGGCGCGCGGGTGGCACCGTTCGAACGGGCACTCAAAGCCGCGTCAAACTGTGGCTGTGGCTTGGCCGGAAGTGGCCGGAAATGGCAACGACGAGCGGCGGAGGCGGCGGCCAGAATCGGGCTCGGGCAAAAACTAAGCTAGAGGCGTCGGGAAGCTGCGTGCGTGCGTGCGTTCGACTACTGGGAGCTCCAGGAGCTCGGTAGCGAGCTCTAACGCGAGCTGCAGAGACAGTGGCCTCGACGGCGAGCTCGATGGCGGCGGCAGGTTCGTCCATGACGAATGCAGCAGCTGCGAGACGCGCGCGCACTCAGAGAGAGAGGGGAAAGAGGCAGAGCTCACCGGGGAGGCACACGGTGGCCCGGTGTAAGCTTAGGAGCAACAGGCGAAGCGAATCGATGGCGGCGAACCTCGGCGGTCAGAGATTGAAGACGCCCCCGTCTCGATGTTGCGGCGGCGCTGAGCTCGTTCCAGCGGCTGGGGGCGACAGGGAGGTCGACGTAGAAGCTCAGGGACACTCTGACGCGATATAGGAAGGACGGTGGCCACGGCTATGGTGCGGCTATGGCGGCGGTGGTGCCTGGTGGCCGTGGATCTGGAGGGGAAAAAGGAGAGGAGAGGCAAGCGAGGCGATGGAGGAGTGGATAAGGGCGACGATGGAGAGGGCAGGGGTGGTTCTTATCCCCTCAGCCAGCTGCGGGCATCGCTGTGTCGACGTCCGGCCGGTGCGCGCGCGCGTCGACCACTGGCGCAGTGACACGGGGAGGAGGGAGAAGGGAATGGGCCCAGTGGGCTGGTCCAGGGGCACTGTGCACTTAGGCCCAGTGCACAGTGCCTCGTTTCATTTTTCTTATTTCTATTTCCTATTTTCTTTATTTATTTTCTGTTTGGTAATTGTTTAGGCCACTTTGCACTTTTACAAAATATGAAAGTTGACCCAAATATTACTGTGCAATGTTAGCTTTCACTAAAAATTGGTTTGGGCAAACTTGGGTTTCATTTGAATTTGATTTTAATATAAATGGATTAAATAATTCTGTTTTAGTGTTGTTTCATATTGTTGGAGTCATTTAACTAGTTCCAATTCCATTGTTTATATTCTTATGAGTGCTTCTGGAATATTTGCTATTTAGTGAACATTTTTCCCATAGTGTTTGAGCAAGTTGATTTTGCATTTTTGAATTTGAGTTGATTTTCCATAATGGAGTTTGAATTGTTTTGGTTAACCACTATGACTAGGCACTGCAAATAATATGACTTGGCATTATTAGCAGTTGATCACAGTGACTAATACACAGGGGTGTTACAAGTTCTCCTCCTCTAAAAGAAATTCTCGTCCAGAGAATTTAGGAGGTAGAAGGAAAGAGGTCGGGATATTCTTCTCGGAGATTATCCTCGCGTTCCCAAGTGGCTTCATCTTCGGTGTGATTCGACCACTGCACTTTCAGAAACTTGGTCGTCTTCTGACGAGTTCGACATTCAGCTTCACCAAGGATGCGGATCGGATGCTCCTTATAAGATAAGTCATCTTGCAATTCAAGCATCTCGTGATCCACTGCTCGGTGCCGAGATTCCTTGAAGCATTTACGGAGTTGTGACATGTGGAAGACATCATGGATATGAGAGAATTGTGGTGGCAACTCCAATTTATATGCCACCTGTCCATGTCTGGCAACAATGCGAAAAGGACCAATATAGCGAGGAGCTAGCTTGCCCTTGATTCCGAAACGACGGGTGCCCTTCACAGGACTTACACGAAGATAAGCTTGATCACCTGGTTGATAAGTCAGACCCCATCACTTGCGATCATAATTGCTCTTCTGGCGGTCCTGAGCCGCCTTGAGATTTTCTCGGACAATTCGGACTTGTTCTTCGGCATGTTGAATAATGTCCGGTCCCACGAGAGGTCGTTCCCCAGTTTCTGACCAATTCAGAGGGGTTCGACACTTACGTCCATAAAGCACTTCGAAGGGGGCCATTTTCAAGCTGTCTTGATAGCTGTTGTTATAAGAGAATTCGGCATACGGGAGAGATTCCTCCCATTTCTTACCAAACGAAATAACACAAGCGCGAAGCATATCTTCAAGCACTTGATTTACTCGCTCGACTTGGCCTTGGGATTGAGGATGATAAGCTGAACTCCATGTAATGTGAGTTCCCATAGCTTGTTGGAAACTTTCGCAGAACTTGGACATGAAAAGACCGCCACGGTCCGAACTGATCTCCTTCGGAATACCGTGGAGTGAAACAATTCTGGAGATATACAGCTCTGCTAGCTGGCTAGCAGTGATAGTCTCCTTGACAGGCAGAAAATGAGCAACCTTGGAAAGTTGATCGATGACGACAAGAATAGCGTCGTGACCTTTCTGAGACTTGGGAAGACCAGTAATGAAATCCATTTGCACTTTATCCCACTTCCACAAAGGAATAGGGAGTGGTTGAAGAATTCCAGCAGGCTTCTGATGTTCTGCTTTCACGCGACGACAAACATCACATTCAGCAACATAGCGAGCAATGTCCTGCTTCATTTTAGACCACCAGTACCTTTGACGAAGATCCCGATACATCTTGGTACTACCCGGATGGATAGACAGAGGTGTATCATGAGCCTCCTTCATGACCTTGTCTATCATAAGCTCGAATCGAGGTACCACGATGCGGTCTCTGAAATACAAGGTTCCATCTTCTGCAATCGAGAAATCCCTATACTTCTCAAGATGAAGCTCTTTCTTCATCAAATCGATTTAAGCATCTTTGGCTTGCGCTTCTTTAACAGCTTTCTCAAGATCAGGTTGTACCACAAGGTTATTAAGAGAACCCTGCAGAACGATACAGACGTTCAACTTGCACAATTCTTCATACAGCTGGGGTTGAGCTTGCTTAACCATGAGGTTATTGCAATAGGACTTGCGGCTCAAGGCATCAGCCATCACATTAGCCTTGCCAGGAGTATAATAAATACCACAATCATAGTCCGTAATCGTTTCCAACCATCGTTGTTGATCAAGATTAAGATCCGGTTGGGTGACCAAATACTTCAGACTCTGATGATCGGTATAAATCTCACACCGATTACCAAGAAGGTAGTGTCGCCACTGCTTCAAAGCATAGATCACAACAGCGAGTTCGAGATCATGCACTGGATAATTTTCTTCATGAGGACGCAATTGACGCGAAGCATACGCAATTACTCTTCGTTCTTGCGTTAGGACACAGCCTGTTCCCTGATGAGAGGCGTCACAATATATGACAAAGTCCTTGCGTGAATCGGGAGGAGCAAGCACTGGAGCAGAAGTAAGCTTGTCCTTGAGGGTCTGGAAACTCTCCTGACATTTGTCTATCCATTCAAACTTAACGCCTTTGTGGAGCAGATTAGTCAGGGGCTTGGCAGTCTTGGAAAAGTTCTCTATGAATCGACGGCAATAACTTGCCAGACCGAGAAAACTTCGGACTTGCTTGGCATTCTTTGGAGGGGTCCAGTCAAGGATAGCCTGAACACGCTCTGGGTTAACGGCAATACCTTCCTTGGAAATCACATGTCCAAGGTAGGTCACTTCGGAAAGCCAGAATTCACATTTGGAGTATTTGGCATACAACTTGTGCTCTCGAAGCCTCTCTAGAACAAGGCGAAGATGTTCGGCATGTTCTTTATTCTTCGAATATACTAGAATATCATCCAGATATACCACGACGAACTTGTCGAGGTAATCCATGAATATATAATTCATCAGGCGGGAGAACGTAGCTGGAGCGTTCGTTAGGCCAAATGACATGACGGTGTACTCGTAAGAACCATAACGAGTGACGAATGCAGTCTTGGGAATATCTTCTTCACGGACACGGATCTGGTGATAACCCAACCTCAAGTTGAGTTTAGAGAACACCGATGATCCAGCAAGTTGATCATACAAATCATTGATCCGGGGAAGTGGATATTTGTTCTGAATGGTTGCCTGATTGATAGGACGGTAATCTTGGACCAACCTATTTGTACCATCTTTCTTCTTGACAAAGAGAGACGGTGCTTCCCAGGCAGAGGAACTAGGACGGATGAAGCCCATCTTAAGTGATTTATCGATTTCTTCCTTAAGCTCAAGTAGGTGGTGCGGAGGCATCTTGTAAGGACGCTTCGCAATAGAAGTGGTGCCAGGCTTCAAGTCAATGACAAACTCGACAGCTCTAGCAGGGGGTATTCCTGGAAGTTCTTCTGGAAAAACATCCTGGAATTCGCAGACAACTGGGACGTTTTCGATCCCCTCAAGTGGAGAAGCGTTCAATGCATTTAAGACATAAATCTGAGCCTCGGCGTTCTGAGTGAGGTGAGCATGATAATTTACTATCTCATCTGATGGGTGTAGGAGGTGAACAACCTTAGTGGCACAGTTGATTGAGGCGTAGTGAGCCTTCAACCAATCCATTCCCAGTATAAGGTCAATGTTGGAATTATTCAGAATTATGGGGAAGGCCTGAAACTTTCTCTCTTCAATCACAACAGTGACTTTGGGGCTGAATATAGTGGCTTGGCATCGTCCCGCAGGAGTGTTTACAACTAACGGATGGTGTAGTGTTTCACACTTAACGTCATGCAAGAGTGCAAAGTGTTCTGACATGAATGAATGCGATGCTCCTAAATCAAATAAAACAGTTGCAGGTACTGAATTAACAAGAAGTGTACCCATCACAGTTGCTGGTTGTTCCGGGTCTTCATCCATGTTGACATGGAAGGCCTGCCCACGACCATAAGAAGGTCTGACATTGTTGTTACGTTGCTGAGGAATACCATGGCCATTACCACGGCCAGCAGAAGGAAGAGCTAACTGATTCTGATTTTGAGAAGAATCTCTGGCACGGTGACCTGGCTGGCCACACTTGAAGCATAGTCCACTGTCAGGACGTGGTGCGGGAGCTCGAGGTGGTGGAGCTCGAAGGGGTTGCCTCGGTGGTGGAGGAGGCAGACGAGGTGCGGCATATGCAGGTCTGTACACTGGAGCTGCTGGACAGTACATGCTCTGTGGAATCCATATGCGGCGCTTCTGGGAAGACGAGCCCGAAGATGAGCCCGCTTCACAAGTGCATCTGGTCACTTCCTTGTGCTTCTTCAGACCAGTCTCGACCATGATAGCCTTATTCACCAAGGTGGCGAAGTCAGGATAGTCTTGGATGAGCAGGGCTAACTGAATGTCATGGTGCAGCCCTTCACGAAACTTCTCTTGCCTGCGGGCATCAGTGGGAATATCTTCTTCAGCGTAGTGAGATAATTCAAGGAACTCGGGCTGATAGACTTCTACAGTCTTGTTACCTTGAACAAGGTTGCGGAACTCAGCCTTCTTGCGTGCTATAACTGCTTGAGGAATATAGCAGGCGCGAAAAGCAGTCTTGAACTCCACCCAGGTAACGACAGTTCCAGGAGGTAGGGTTTGTCGGTGAGTGGCCCACCATTGTGCTGCGGGTCCCTTCAAGAAGTATGTCGCGAAGGTGACATAGTTGGCAGGGGTGACATCAGCGGACTCCATCTCATAGAAGATATCACGCAGCCAGTCATCGGCATCCAGCGGATTCACTGTTGAGTCGCATAAACTCTGGCAGTGTGATTAAAGGTGGCGGCTGGTCGGCATTGGGATGAGGGAACTGTTGCATAATCCCAGTCATAAACTGCCGATTAAGTTCAAACTGTTGCATCATTGCAGCCATATAGTCAGGCGGTGGCGGCGGTGGTGGATTGTTATCTGCCATCCTGCTAAATCAACAGGGGTAGTTTAGCAGAAGCCAATGCGAGTGTTTAGCAACATGCATGATGTAACGTGATGGAATTTAAGTAGTACAACAGATGCTTAGTAGCAGTCATTAAGTCATACAATTCCGTACAAAGTCGATTACAATCGGGCAGCATAACGGCGGAAAATTAAAAGCTAGACATACTAGGCGGCGCGCAGGCATGCGGTAAGGAAGTACACAACGAGACATAGCAAAGGCTACATCAACGTCGGAGAAAACCACGGAAATGGGGTAGCTGCAAGTGCGGACGACGGACGTTCGTCGCAGAAGGATCCTGTGCTCCATGTGAACTCTGATGCAGAACCTGGTCTCGAACTGAAAGAAGAGGTCCACGTGCAGGTGTGTGACCTCCCACAGCAGGCCAATCGATCCCTGGTGGCATCTCGGTCCTGCGCGGGTAAAGAATATGCTCCGGATGTATCCCTGCATGAACAACTGGTAGCAACTGCGTCATAGCCTCGTAGAGTCATACTCGAGTGGCAAACAACTCGACGGCCAGAGCCCGAACAGTGCGATCCAGAGCCTGAGTACACTGAATCAGAACTCGCTGATCATAGCAACGAGGCTTGTACGTGGCATAGATAGCTGTGTAGTATCCAGTAGCATCTCCAGCAGGGGCATACGGAATGTATCGATACTCAGAAGCATCCAAGCTAGCGCTGTGCTCTCCTCGAAGACGTGCGACAGCAGAGTAGGCGGCATCATGGACTGCCATCTCAATCGTCACGCCGATACCGTGGAAAAGATGCAGCTCAGTGTCTGAGTTATCCTGCTGATCATAGATGCGAACATCAGCATAGTACTGTTCCTGGTTGAACTCACGGTAAACCTCGTAGACCATGTACTCAGGGTACCAGCGGTAGCCTAGTCTGGTCAAGACAGCAATCAGAACAGCTGGGAACCCAGGGGCAACGCGAGCCCAAGTGCGAAGCACGAGCTGGGTCGTAGGACGTGGCGGGAACAGACGATCCATCTGAAATGAAGAAGTTCAGAGTTGTCATATGACAATGAGAAATATAACAAATCTCGGAAGGAAAGGTTAAACAAAACAATGGAAAGAAAAATGATTATCAGACTAATCAGATCAATGATAGGGAAATCGCACAGAAATCCAGCTCTCCGGGTGGACGGAATTTACGAGATCCTAAGTGTTGGCGTTAGTAAAGTTATTTAACCCGAATAGAAGAGAGATCAAAGTCCCAGAGTATAGACGAGGAATAAAAGATCCTAATACCACCCAATTGGCAACGTGGGCCCGTAAGCCACACAACCAAGTTAGTAAAACAGTTTTCGATTTCTAGACTCAACTTCGGCCAAGGAATTGGAAAGGGGAATCCTATAGGCAGTCGGCTCTGATACCAACCTGTGATGACCCCGGCTTAATCGTGCACTAACCATACACGCAAATGCACACGATCAAGCCTAAGGACTCACTAGAAGATATCACAACACAACTCTAAAACATAAATAAATTCATACAAGCTTTATATTACAAGCCAGGGCCTCGAGGGCTTGAATACATTGCTCGATGGCATACAAGTGTCAGCGGAAGCATCAGATATCTGGGTACAGATATATTACAGAAATGAAGATAGGCCTTTAGAAGGCGGGGCAAAATAAAATACTATGATCGAAAGGCGTAGGCCTCCTGCCTAGGATCCTCCGAATCCTACTCCTGGTCGTCCGTCGGCTCCTCGTAGTAGTACTCGCCGGGAGGGTAGTAGTAGTAGCCGTAGTCGTCGACGGGGGCTGCTATCTCAGGGGCTCCGTCATCTGGCGGCGGCAAATGGATATGGGGAGAAAAAGAAAATAAAGCAAACGTGAGTACTCATCCGAAGTACTCAGCTGCGGGCGTCGCCGTGTCGACGTCCGGCCGGTGCGCGCGCGCGTCGACCACTGGTGCAGTGACACGGGGAGGAGGGAGAAGGGAATGGGCCCAGTGGGCTTGTCCAGGGGCACTGTGCACTTAGGCCCAGTGCACAGTGCCTAGTTTCATTTTTCTTATTTCTGTTTCGTATTTTCTTTATTTATTTTCTGTTTGGTAATTGTTTAGGCCACTTTGCACTTTTACAAAATATGAAAGTTGACCCAAATATTACTGTGCAATATTAGCTTTCACTAAAAATTGGTTTGGGCAAAGTTGGGTTTCATTTGAATTTGATTTTAATATAAATGGATTAAATAATTCTGTTTTAGTGCTATTTCATATTGTTGGAGTCATTTAATTAGTTCCAATTCCATTGTTTATATTTTTATGAGTGCTTCTGGAATATTTGCTATTTAGTGAACATTTTTCCCATAGTGTTTGAGCAAGTTGATTTTACAGTTTTGAATTTGAGTTGATTTTCCATAATGGAGTTTGAATTGTTTTGGTTAACCACTATGACTAGGCACTGCAAATGATATGACTTGGCATTATTAGCAGTTGATCACAGTGACTAATACACAGGGGTGTTACACGCTACGGGTGAGAAAGTCTCATCGTAGTCAACTCCTTGAACTTGTCGAAAACCTTTTGCGACAAGTCGAGCTTTGTAGACAGTAACATTACCATCAGCGTCAGTCTTCTTCTTGAAGATCCATTTATTTTCTATGGCTCGCCGATCATCGGGCAAGTCCACCAAAGTCCACACTTTGTTCTCATACATGGATCCTATCTCAGATTTCATGGCCTCAAGCCATTTTTCGGAATCTGGGCTCATCATAGCTTCTTCATAGTTCGTAGGTTCGCCATGGTCTAGTAACATGACTTCCAGAACAGGATTACCGTACCACTCTAATGCAGAACGTGCTCTGGTTGACCTACGAGATTAGGTAGTAACTTGATCTGAAGTTTCATGATCATTATCATTAGCTTCCTCTCTAGTTGGTGTAGGCATCACGGGAACGGTTTTCTGTGATGAGCTACTTTCCAATTCGAGAGAAGGTACAATTACCTCATCAAGTTCTACTTTCCTCCCACTCACTTCTTTCGAGAGAAACTCCTTCTCTAGAAAGTTTCCATTCTTGGCAACAAAGATCTTGCCTTCGGATCTGTGGTAGAAGGTGTACCCAATTGTTTCCTTAGGGTATCCTATGAAGATGCACTTCTCCGATTTGGGTTCGAGCTTATCAGGCTGAAGCCTTTTGACATAAGTGTCGCAACCCCAAACTTTAAGAAACGACAGCTTAGGTTTCTTGCCAAACCACAGTTCATACGGTGTTGTCTCAACGGATTTAGACGGTGCCCTATTTAACGTGAATGCAGCTGTCTCTAATGCATAACCCCAAAACGATAGTGGTAAATCGGTAAGAGACATCATAGATCGCACCATATCTAATAAAGTACGGTTACGACGTTCGGACACACCATTACACTGTGGTGTTCCAGGTGGCATGAGCTGTGAAACTATTCCACATTGTTTTAAATGAAGCCAAACTCGTAACTCAAATATTCGCCTCCGCGATTAGATCGTAGAAATTTATTTTCTTGTTACGATGATTCTCCACTTTACTCTGAAATTCTTTGAACTTTTCAAATGTTTCAGACTTGTGTTTCATTAAGTAGATATACCCATATCTGCTCAAATCATTTGTGAAGGTTAGAAAATAACGATACCCGCCTCGTGCCTCAACACTCATCGGACCGCATACATCGGTATGTATTATTTCCAATAAGTCATTAGCTCGCTCCATTGTTCCGGAGAACGGAGTTTTGGTCATTTTGCCCATGAGCATGGTTCGCAAGTATCAAATGATTCATAATCAAGTGATTCCAAAAGCCCATCTACATGGAGTTTCTTCATGCGCTTTACACCAATATGACCTAAACGGCAGTGCCACAAATATGTTGAACTATCATTATCAACTTTGCATCTTTTGGCATCAATATTATGAATTTGTGTATCACCACAATCGAGATTCAACAAAAATAGACCACTCTTCAAGGGTGCATGACCATAAAAGATATTACTCATATAAATAGAACAACCATTATTCTCTGATTTAAATGAATAACCATCTCGCACTAAACAAGATCCAGATATAATGTTCATGCTCAACGCTGGCACCAAATAACAATTATTCAGGTCTAAAACTAATCCCGAAGGTAGATGTAGAGGTAGCGTGCCGACGGCGATCACATCGATCTTGGAACCATTCCCGACGCGCATCGTCACCTCGTCCTTAGCCAATCTTCGTTTAATCCGTAGCCCCTGTTTCGAGTTACAAATATGAGCAACCAAACCAGTATCAAATACCCAGGCGCTACTACGAGCATTAGTAAGGTACACATCAATGACATGTATATCAAATATACCTTTGTTCACTTTGCCATCCTTCTTATCCGCCAAATACTTGGGGCAGTTCTGCTTCCAATGACTAGTCCCTTTGCAGTAGAAGCACTCAATTTCAGGCTTGGGTCCAGCTTTGGGCTTCTTCCCGGGAGTGGCAACTTGCTTGCCATTCTTCTTGAAGTTCCCCTTCTTTCCCTTGCCCTTTTTCTTGAAACTAGTGGTCTTGTTAACCATCAACACTTGATGCTCCTTCTTGATTTCTACCTCCGCAGCTTTGAGCATTGCGAAGAGCTCAGGAATTGTCTTCTCCATCCCTTGCATATTATAGTTCATCACGAAGCCTTTTTAGCTTGGTGGCAGTGATTGGAGAACTCTATCAATAACACTATCACCTGGAAGATTAACTCTCAGCTAAGTCAAGTGATTATGATACCCAGACATTTTGAGTATGTGTTCACTGACAGAACTGTTCTCCTCCATCTTGCAGCTATAGAACTTGTTGGAGACTTCATATCTCTCAACTCGGGCATTTGCTTGAAATATTAACTTCAACTCTTGGAACCTCTCATATGCTCCATGGCGTTCAAAACGTCTTTGAAGTCCCGATTCTAAGCCGTAAAGCATGGCACACTGAACTATCGAGTAGTCATCAGATCGAGCTTGCCAGATGTTCAAAATATCAGCATCTGCTCCTGCAGTAGGCCTTTCACCTAGTGGTGCATCAAGGACATAATTCTTCTGTGCAGCAATGAGGATAATCCTCAAGTTACGGACCCAGTCCGTGTAGTTGCTACCATCATCTTTCAACTTAGCTTTCTCTAGGAACGCATTAAAATTAAAGGGAACGGTAGCACGGGCCATTGATCTACATCATAGATATGCAAAAACTATCAGGACTAAGTTCAATTAATCAAATTACTTAAGAACTCCCACTTAGATAGACATCCCTCAAGTCATCTAAATGATACATGATCCAAATCAACTAAACCATGTCCGATCATCACGTGAGATGGAGTAGTCATCAATTGTGAACATCTCTATGTTGATCATATCTACTATATGATTCACATTCGACCTTTTGGTCTCCAGTGTTCCGAGGCCATGTCTGTACATGCCAGGCTCGTCAAGTTTAACCCGAGTATTCCACATGTGCAAAACTGTCTTGCACCCGTTGTATTTGAATGTAGAGTCTATCACACCCGATCATCACGTGGTGTCTCAACACGACGAACTGTCGCAACGGTGCATACTCAGGGAGAACACTTACACCTTGAAATTTAGTGAAGGGATCATCTTATAATGCTACCACCGTACTAAGCAAAATAAGATGCATAAAAGATAAACATCACATGCAATCAAAATATGTGACATGATATGGCCATCATCATCTTGTGCTTTTGATCTCCATCTCCAAAGCATCGTCATGATCTCCATCGTCACCGGCTCGACACCTTGATCTCCATCATTGCGTCGTGGTCGTCTCGCCAACTATTGCTTCTACAACTATCGCTAACGCATAGTGATAAAGTAAAGCAATTACATGGCGTTTGCATTTCATACAATAAAGCGACAACCATAAGGCTCCTGCCAGTTGCCGATAACTTTTACAAAACATGATCATCTCATACAACAACGTATATCGCATCATGTCTTGACCATATCACATCACAACATGCCCTGCAAAAACAAGTTAGACGTCCTCTACTTTGTTGTTGCAAGTTTTACGTGGCTGCTATGGGCTTCTAGCAAGAACCATTCTTACCTACGCATCAAAACCACAACGGTGATTTATCAAGTTTGCTGTTTTAACCTTCAACAAGGACCGGCCGCAGTCAAATTCGATTCAACTAAAGTAGGAGAAACAGACACCCGTCAGCCACCTTTATGCAAAACTAGTTGCATGTCTGTCGGTGGAACCGGTCTCATGAACGTGGTCATGTAAGGTTGGTCCGGGCCGCTTCATCCAACAATACCGCCGAATCAAAATAAGACATTGGTGGTAAGCAGTATGACGATCACCGCCCATAACTCTTTGTGTTCTACTTGTGCATATCATCTACGCATAGACCTGGCTCGGATGCCACTGTTGGGAAACGTAGCATGTAATTTAAAAAAAATCCTACGCTCACACAAGATCTATCTAGGAGATGCATAGCAACGAGGGGGAGAGTGTGTCTACATACCCTCGTAGACCGAAAGCGAAAGCGTTTGATAACGCGGTTGATGTAGTAGAACTTCTTCTAGCTCCGACCGATCAAGCACCGAACGTACGGCACCTCCGAGTTCTGCACACGTTCAGCTCGATGACGTCCCTCGTCCTCTTGATCCAGCAAGGTGTCTGCTACTTCTTGAGCTTGTGTTGGTTTTTCCCTTGAAGAGGAAAGGGTGATGCAGCAAAGTAGAGATAAGTATTTCCCTCAGTTTGAGAACCAAGGTATCAATCCAGTAGGAGACAACGCACAAATCACCGAATACCTGCACAAACAATCAAACAACTTGCACCCAATGCGATAAAGGGGTTGTCAATCCCTTCACGGTTATTTGCAAAGTGAGATCTGATAGAGATAGATAAAAAGGTAAAGTTAATATTTTTGGTATTTTTGTTTTATAGATCGGAAAGTAAAAGATTGCAAATTAGTAGATCGAAAACTAATATAATGGAAAAGTAGAAGATTATATGATGGAAAATAGACCCGGGGGCCATAGGTTTCACTAGAGGCTTCTCTCAAGATAGAAAATATTACGGTGGGTGAACAAATTACTGCCGAGCAATTGATAGAAAAGCGCAAAGTTATGACAATATCTAAGGCAATGATCATGAATATAGGCATCACGTCCGTGTAAAGTAGACCGAAACGATTCTGCATCTACTACTATCACTCCACACATCGACCGCTATCCAGCATGCATCTAGAGTATTAAGTTGATAAAGAACGGAGTAACGCATTAAGCAAGATGACATGATGTAGAGGAATTAACTCAAGTAATATGATGAAAACCCCATCTTTTTATCCTCGATGGCAACAATACAATACGTGCCTTGCTGCCCCTACTGTCACTGGGAAAGGACACCGCAAGATTGAACCCAAAGCTAAGCACTTCTCCCATTGCAAGAAAAACCAATCTAGTTGGCCAAACCAAACCGATAGTTCGAAGAGAATTACAAAGATATCAAATCATGCATAAAAGAATTCAGAGAAGATTCAAATAGTATTCATAGATAAGCTGATCATAAATCCACAATTCATCGGATCTCGGCAAACACACCGCAAAAAAGTATTACATCGAATAGATCTCCAAGAACATCGAGGAGAACGTGGTATTGAGAATCAAAGAGAGAGAAAAAGCCATCTAGCTACTAGCTATGGACCCGTAGGTCTGAGGTAAACTACTCACGCTTCATCGGAAGGGCAATCCCAGAGCCATACTATCCAGTTATCATCTCAAGTATCCAGTTCTAGTTGTACCGATCGGGATACAACTCCGAGTGTCCGTTACCATAGGACAGGCTATCGATAGATGTTTTATTCCCTGCAGGGGTGCACCAACTTACCCACCACGCTCGCTTAACTCTGGCCGCACACACTTTACTGGGTCATGCCCGACCTCGGCCAAACGATACGCCGCAACCCGACCGAATACTTAATAGAGAGGTCAGCACGCCAGACTAAACCTATGCGCCCAGGGGTCTTGGGCCTTCACCCTGGGAACTCCTGTGCATTGCAAGGGCGGCCGGAAGTAGACCTAGCCCCCTTAATACAAGCGCGGGTTTAACAAGTCCAATCCAGCGCGCGCCCCTTCTCGCTGACGTCTATTAAGCTTTGGCTGATGTATACGACGCAGAACGCCCAAACTATGCCCACGTGATGGTTAGTGCTATCAGGCCAGAGGACCCTCGGATCAAATATCCAAACCGTTAGTGTGTTGGTAGTGCGGTAACGAGCAGAGACTCACGAAAGATGTGACCCCGTCGTCCCGTCCCGAGAACTTGCGGCAAGGGCTAAGAATGCCCGGCCACACCTCGTATTCATCTCTCGGGCACCCTCCAGGTCAACCCGACTCCACATCTCTCGTAATTAAGCTCGCGCTGGTACCCCTCAGGGCCGACCCGTCTTTAGTAACATGGTTCAGTGTAAGTCATAGTAACCATAGTATCCGTGTGTCTAACACCAAGGGGAACCCTGAGGAATCACCCTCGATGGAATTCCACCTGATGTTATCGTCAAGGTGAACAAAGGAGGAATCACCCTCGAGGTCCACTCTTGAGGAATTGCATGACGGTGTCGTTACCGGGAATGGAGAAGGAGGAATCACCCTCGATAACCATTACCGATGAACTAACCTACAAGGTTAACATCAGAAGTGTTGATGAGGTATCACCCTCGGCCAATGTTGGGGATATCGCTTATCGGGAACTTATCGGTCGACCCATGATAAGGGGTAAATCGGCCAGTTTATCGGCATATCGGCCGATTTATCGCCATATCGGCTGGTTTACCGGCCGATTTATCTTATCGGTCAGACAACGGTAAGCGATAAATCGGCCGATTTATCAGAATATCAGAATATATCTTGAACAGTGCCCTCGGCACTCGATAGTAACCTAGTAGTGTCGAGCAACTAAGGGGAAGTGATGCGCGGTGCCGGGGCCTGGTCTTCGATCCAGTTGATCGGGTCTTCTGAAAATCCAGCGGGACAGTCGGACAAGGTGTGGTTCTCTGATGGGTCTCTACCCAGCCTATACTAAACAGTTTAGGATAAGCAGGTAGGTAACAATAGTAGGTTAAAATAAACAGGCTATGCAGCAGAAATATGATAACAGTAACAGAAGCAACTTCTAATGCAAGCATAAGAGAGAGAAGAATAGGCGATATCGGTATGCTCAAAAAGGGGGTGCTTGCCTGGAAGCTCTGCGGCAAGGGTCTGGTCGTCAGGGGCGTAGTCGTACTCCGGAGCTGTGTCGGCCTCGGGGACTACGTCGGTGTCGGGGTCTAACGAGAGAGAAGAGGGGGAGGAAACAAATAAATACACAGCAATAATGCAACACAGAGCATGCTATGCCTAGGATGCAGTGCAGGGTTGCCTAAAGATATGTCTAAGTCATATTAGTTATTTTAGGATTTAAGTTGGATTTATAAACTGGTGTATTTGCACTATTCATCTACCGGAGTCATGCTTAAAGTTGTGGGTTCTCCTGCGTAGGGGGTTCTGACATGGAAACAGACGACACGATCAGATTCGTCTCGTCGTTCTGATCAACTTTCATGTAGAAAGTTTTTCGATCCGAGTTACGGTTTATTTTCTATGAATTTTCAAAGTTTTAAACATTTTCTGGAATTATTTAAAATAACAGAAAAAGGAT
Organism: Thinopyrum elongatum; assembly: GCA_011799875.1. Taxonomy (NCBI): domain Eukaryota; kingdom Viridiplantae; phylum Streptophyta; class Magnoliopsida; order Poales; family Poaceae; genus Thinopyrum; species Thinopyrum elongatum. Next base: position 543,933,807 of record CM022299.1, read on the forward strand.
TACTGCGTCAGCATGATGTCAGCAATGCGTCAGCCGTCGGCTGGGCTGCTGACTGGGTCAACTGACAGGTGGGACTCACCTGTCAGCCTCTCCGGGTTTAATAGAGGGTTTAACTAATCTAACAGAGATAATTAGGGGTGTGGGCCCCATTAGTCAGTGACTAATTAACTAATTAGATTAGGTTTTAATTAAAAGTGGTTTAATTAGTTTAACCAACGAGCGACGCTGACCCGGTCAACAAAGTCAACTTGGGTCAGGGGCCCACTAGTCAGTGTCTCTGGGCGGGCCCCTGCTTCGCCACGTCGGACGCCGGCGCCGGAAAATGCTCCGGCGAGCGCCGGACGCGGCAGGGAGCTCCGGCGAGCTCGGATTTCGCGCTCGGTGGCCCGTTTTCGGAAGGTTTGCTGCAATCAAACGTCCTGTGCCGCGCGCGTCGAGTGGTGTGACCGGTTGGACTCGTGGGTGGCCGGAGCTTCGCCGGTGACGAGCGAAGGCGGCGGTGGTTCTTTGGGTGCGAACGAAATGCGGCTCCTGGGGGTGTTTTGAGAGAGCTAAGTGGCTGGGCGGCCTCTTGGACGCGCCAGGAGCATGACGGACAAGACGGCAGGGCTCGGGCGGTTGCGCTTCGAGCTGCACACCGGCAATGGCGGACGGCAGCGCGTGGCGTCGGTGACGGCTAGCTACAGGGCAACAACTCGCAAACGGAGGGGGATAGGAGAGAGGGACGCTCACGTAGGGGCTCACGAAGGCCGGTGCTCAGTTTAGTAGCAGCAGCAGTCGAGGGAGGTCGCGGGAGTTCCGCGGCGGCCGGAGAAGAGGATGGTGATGATGCGGCAGCTACGGGGTTCCCCGACTCCAACCGAATGCACCAGGGGAAGGGGAAGATGCTGGCGGAGCTTGCAGACGCAGTCAGCGGTCGCGGGGCCGCCGGTGGCCGGGGAATCGACGGAGCCGCGGCGGCGATGCCATTCGGGCGAAGGGGAAGAAGAGGCGAATGAGCGTGTGAGCGTGTGAGGGAGGGAGACGAGTGGCGCGGCGACCAGGGGGGACGCATGGGTGAGTCCTTATCCGCTCGCGGATGGCCGCGGCGTCGCGGTGTCGGCGCCGCACCGGCGTGCGCGCGACGACCAGGGGCGCAGCGACACGTAGTGAGAGAGAGAGGGAAATGGGCTGGTGGGCTCGGTCCGGGGCACTGTGCACTTAGGCCCAGTGCACAGTGCCTCTTTCTATTTTTTTTTTCTGTTTTTGCTTTTTCTTTTAACAGAGATAGCTTTGGAATATTTTGAGCATTCAATTGAGTTTGCAAAAATGTGAAACTTGCTCACACTAGTGTATTGCAATATCCAGCACTGCCACAAAAAGTTTGGGCATTTTTGGAACCCATTTGAATTTGTTCAAAAATGAATAGGGCACTTAAGTGTTGTTTAGGCTCTGTTTTAAATGCTTAGGCCCTTCTGTGGTTGATGGTGATGTTGTGTTCCTTAACAGCAAATAGTTTTAGATTATTTGCAAAAAGGTGAACATTTTTCCATCAAGTTTTGAGTAACTTTATTTTGCACTTTTGAATTTGGGTTGATTTTCAGAGAGGGATTTGAATTGAATCTTTAACCAATGTGACTGGCACTGCAAATGTGTATGACTTGGCATTATTAGCAGATGATCACAGTGGCTATTACACAGGGGGTGTTACAAATTCTCCTCCTCTAAAAGAAATTCTCGTCCCGAGAATTTAGGAGGTAGAGGGAAAGAGGTCGGGATATTCTTCCCGAAGATGATCCTCGCGTTCCCAAGTGGCTTCATCTTCAGTATGATTCGACCACTGCACTTTAAAGAACTTGGTCATCTTCTGACGAGTGCGACGTTCAGCTTCATTGAGAATGCGGATCGGGTGCTCCTTATAAGAAAGATCATCTTGTAATTCGAGCATCTCGTGATCCACTGCGCGGTGTGGAGATTCCTTGCAGCATTTACGAAGTTGCGACACATGGAAGACGTCGTGGATATGAGAGAATTGCGGTGGCAACTCCAATTTATAAGCTACCTGTCCACGTCTGGCAACAATGCGAAAGGGGCCGATGTAGCGTGGAGCTAGCTTGCCCTTGATTCCGAAACGACGGGTGCCCTTCATAGGAGTGACACGCAGATAAGCTTTATCACCAGGCTGATAGGTCAAACCCCATCGTTTGCGATCATAGTTGCTCTTCTCTCGGTCCTGAGCTGCCTTGAGATTTTCTCGGACAATACGGACTTGTTCTTTGGCGTGTTGAATAATGTCCGGTCCCATGAGTGGTCGTTCCCCAGTTTCTGACCAATTCAGAGGGGTTCGACACTTACGCCCGTAAAGTACTTCGAAGGGGGCCATTTTCAAGCTGACTTGATAGCTGTTGTTATAAAAGAATTCGGCAACGGAAGAGATTCTTCCCATTTCTTACCAAATGATATAACACAAGCTCGAAGCATATCTTCAAGCACTTGATTGACTCGCTCAACTTGGCCTTGAGATTGGGGGTGATAAGCTGAACTCCAGGTAATGTGAGTTCCCATAGCTTCTTGGAAACTTTCCCAGAACTTGGAAGTGAAAATACCGCCATGGTCCGAACTGATCTCCTTCGGAATACGGTGGAGTGAAACAATTCTGGAGATATATAACTCGGCTAACTGGCTAGCAGTGATAGTCTCCTTGACAGGCAGAAAGTGTGCAACTTTAGAAAGTTGGTCGACGATGATAAGAATAGCATCGTGACCCTTCTGTGACTTGGGAAGGCCAGTAATGAAGTCCATTTGCACTTTATCCCATTTCCATAAAGGAATAGGTAACGGCTGCAAAATCCCAGCAGGCTTCTGATGTTCTGCTTTCACGCGACGACAAACATCACATTCAGCAACAAGCATTGGCATTGTATGGAATCAGTCATGAAGTACTCATGCACAACAGAAGGAAGTGCAGTTGATGCAACATCACAGTCATCATGACATACAGATCCATACATAAGTTCGGTTACAGACTAGCGTTATAATAGCATGAAGCTAAGCTAATTAACTTAGGCGGCACACAGGCACGCGGTGGAGGGATTCAACAACGCGGCATAGCGACAAACTACATCAACGTCGAGAAGAACCACCGAAACGGGGTAACTGCAAGTGCGGACGACGAATGTTCATCGCGGAAGGATCCTGCGCTCCATGTGCACTCTGATGCAGAATCCGGTCTCGAGCTGAAAGAAGAGGTCCACGTGCAGGTGTGTGACCTCCAACAGCAGGCCAATCAATACCAGTATACATCTGAGTCCTGCACGGGTAAAGGATGTGCTCCGGATGTATCCCTGCATGAACAGCTCATAGCAACTGCGTCATAGCATCATAGAGGCATGCTCGAGTGACGAACAACTCGACGGCAAGAGCCCGAACAGTGTGATCCAGAGCCTGAGTGCACTGAATCAGAACCTGCGGGTCATAACGATGAGGCTCGTACGGGGCACAGATAGCTGTGTAATATCCAGTAGCATCTCCAGCAAGGGCATACGGAATGTATCGGAACTCAGAGGCATCCATGCTAGTGTTGTGCTCTCATCAGAGACGTGCGACAGCAAAATAGGCAGCATCATGGACTGCCATCTCAATCGTCACACCGATACCGTGGAAAAGGTGCAGCTCAGTGTCTGAGTCATCGTGCTGATCATAGATACGAACATCAGCATGGTACTACTCCTGGTTGAACTCGCGGTAATCCTCGTAGACCATGTACTCGGGGTACCAGCGGTAACCCAGTCTGGTCAGGAGGGCGATCAGGACAGCTGGAAAACCAGGGGCATTACGAGCCCAAGTGCGAAGCACAAGCTGCGTCGTAGGGTGTGGCGGAAACAAACGATCCATCTGAAACAGAGGAAATTCAGGATTGTCATATGACAATTGAGAAGTATAATACAACTCGGAGAGAAAGGTTAATCAAAACAATGGAAAGGAAAATGGTTATCAGACTAATCAGATCAATGATAAGGAATTAAGCACATATATCCAGCTCTCCGGGCAGACAAGAATTACGAGATCCTAAGTGTCGGCGTTAGTAAAATTCATTTAACCCGAAAAGAAGAGAGATCAGAGTCCCAGAGTAAAGACGAGGAATAAAAGATCCTAATACCACCCAATTGGTGACGTGGGCCCGTAAGCCACACAGCCAAGTTAGTAAAATAGTTTTGTACCACTAGACTCAACTTCGGCCAAGGAGTTGGAAAGGGGGGTTCCTACAGGCAGTCGGCACTGATACCAACCTGTGACGACCCCGGCTTAATCGTGCACTAACCATACATGCAAATGCACACGATCAAGCCTAAGGACTCACTTGAAGATATCACAACACAACTCTAAAATATAAATAAAGTTATACAAGCTTTATATTACAAGCCAGGGGCCTCGAGGGCTCGAATACATAAGCTCGCATACAAGCGTCAGCGGAAGCATCAGATATCTGAGTACAGATATAAAAGATAAAACAGAGATAAGCCTTTATGAAGGTGAGGGAAAACAAAAGCTACTATTGAAAGGCGCAAGCCTCCTGCCTGGGACCCTCCGAACCTACGCCTGGTCGTCGGACGGCTCCTCGTAGTAGTACTCGCCGGGAGGGTAGTAGTAGTAGCCGTCGACGGGGGCAGCTGGCTCAGGGGCTCCGTCATCTGGTTGCACCAAAAAGGATATGGGGAGAAAAAGAAAGCAAAGCAACCGTGAGTACTCATCCGAAGTACTCAGCAAGCAAGGATCTACACTACATATGCAACATTATCAAAGGAAGGCTGTATATGTGGACTGGGCTACAGAAATGCCAGAATATAGGGGAAAGCCTAGTCCTATCGAAGACTAGCATCTTCATCATCTTCAGCGGTCTTGCAGCATTAGAAGAGTGCAGATTAGCATAAAGTAAAGTAGTGGTAGTGTTAACAACCTCGCCCAGACATCCTTTCTCGACTCCCTGCGAGAAAGCAATCCCAGAGCCATACTATCCAGTTATCATCTCAAGTATCCAGTTCTAGTTGTACCGATCGGGATACAACTCCGAGTGTCCGTTACCGTAGGACAGGCTATCGATAGATGTTTTCTTCCCTGCAGGGGTGCACCAACTTACCCACCACGCTCGCTTAACTCCGGCCAGACACACTTTACTGGGTCATGCCCGGCCTCGGCCAAACGATACGTCGCAACCCAACCGAATACTTAATAGAGAGGTCAGCACGCCGGACTAAATCTATGCGCCCAGGGGTCTTGGGCCTTCGTCCCGGGAACTCCTGTGCGTTGCGAGGGCGGCCGGGAGCAGACCTAGCCCCCTTAATACAAGCGCGGGCTTAACCAGTCCAATCTAGCGTGCGCCGCTCCTCGCTGACGTCTATTAAGCTTCGGCTGATGTATACGACGCAGAACGCCCATACTATGCCCACGTGATGGTTAGTGGTATTAGGCCAAAGGCCCCTCGGATAAAATATCCAAACTGTTAGTGTGTTGGTAGTGCGGTAACGAGCAGAGACTCACGAAAGATGTAACCCCGTCGCCCCGTCTCGAGGACTTGCGGCAAGAGCTAAGAATGCCCGGCCATGCCTCGTATTCATCTCTTGGGCACCCTCCAGGTCAACCCGACTCCACATCTCTCGCAATTAAGCTCGCGCGGGTACCCCTCAGGGCCGACCCATCTTTAGTAACATGGTTCAGTGTAAAGTCATAGTATCCGTGTGTCTAACACCAAGGGGAACCCTGAGGAATCACCCTCGATGGAATTCCACCTGATGTTATCGTCAAGGTGAACGAAGGAGGAATCACCCTCGAGGTCCACTCTTGAGGAGTTGCACGAAAGTGTCGTTACCGGGAATGGAGAAGGAGGAATCACCCTCGATGACCATTACCGATGAACTAACCTACAAGGTTAACATCAGAAGTGCTGATGAGGTATCACCCTCGACACTCGATAGTAACCCAGTAGTGTCGAGCAACTAAGGGGAAGTGATGTGCGATGCCGGGGCCTGGTCTTCGATCCCGTTGATCGGGTCTTCTGAAAATCCAGCGGGGCAGTCGGGACAAGGTGTAGTTCTCTGATGGGTCTCTACCCAGCCTATACTAAACAGTTTAGGATAAGCAGGTAGGTAACAACAGTAGGTTAAAATAAACAGGCTATGCAGCAGAAATAGGATAACAGTAATAGAAGCAACTTCTAATGCAAGCATAAGAGAGAGAAGAATAGGCGATATCGGAATGCTCAAAAAGGGGGTGCTTGCCTAGAAGCTCTGCGGCAAGGGTCTGGTCATCAGGGGCGTAGTCGTACTCCGGAGCTGCATCGGCCTCGGGGACTACGTCGGTGTCGGGGTCTAACGAGAGAGAAGAGGGGGAGGAAACAAATAAATACACAGCAATAATGCAACACAGAGCATGCTATGCCTAGGATGCCGTGCAGGGTTGCCTAAAGATATGTCTAAGTCATATTAGTTATTTTAGGATTTAAGTTGGATTTATAAACCAGTGTATATGCACTATTCATCTACCGGAGTCAGGCTCAAAGTTACGGGTTCTCCTGCGTAGGGGGTTCCGACATGGAAACAGACGACACGATCAGATTCGTCTCGTCGTTCTGATCAACTTTCATGTAGAAAGTTTTTCGATCCGAGCTACGGTTTATTTTCTACGAATTTTCAAAGATTTAATTATTTTCTGGAATTATTTAAAATAACAGAAAAAGGATTACTATGTCAGCATGACGTCAGCAATGCGTCAGCCGTCGGCTGGGCTGCTGACTGGGTCAACTGACAGGTGGGACCCACCTGTCAGCCTCTCTTGGTTTAACAGAGGGTTTCACTAATCTAACAGAGATAATTAGTGGTGTGGGCCCCATTAGTCAGTGACTAATTAACTAATTAGATTAGGTTTTAATTAAAAGTAATTTAATTAGTTTAACCAATGAGCGGAGTTCACTGGTCAGTGGCTGTAGCGCCACGTCAGCGACGCTGACCCGGTCAACGAAGTCAACTCAGGTCAGGGGCCCACTGGTCAGTGTCTCTGGGCGGGCCCCTGCTTCGCCACGTTGGACGCCGGCGCCAGAAAATGCTCCGGCGAGCGCCGGACACGACAGGGAGCTCCGGCGAACTCGGATTTCACGCTCGGTGGCCCGTTTTCGGTGCGGTTTGCTGCAATCGAACGGCCAGTGCCGCGCGCATCGAGTGGTGTGACCGGTTGGACTCGGGGGTGGCCGGAGCTTCGCCGGCGACGAGCAAAGGCGGTGGTGGTTCTTCGGGTGCGAACGAAACGCGGCTCCTGGGGGTGTTTTGAGCGAGCTAAGTGGCTGGGCGGCCTCCTGGGCGCGCCAGGAGCATGACAGACAAGATGGAAGGGCTCGGGCGGCTGCGCTTCGAGCTGCGCGCCGGCAATGGCGGACGGCAGCGCGTGGCGTCGGTGACGGCTAGCTAGGGGGCAACAGCTCGCAAATGGAGGGGAAGACGAGAGAGAGAGACGCTCACGTAGGGGCTCACGAAGGCCGGTGCTCAGTTTAGTAGCAATAGCAGTCGAGGGAGGTCGCCGGAGTTCCGCGGCGGTCGGAGAAGAGGACGATGACGACGCGGCAGCTACGGGGTTCCCCGACTCCAACCGAACGCACCAGGGGAAGGGGAAAACGCTGGCGGAGCTTGCAGACGCAGTCAGCGGTTGCGGGGCCGCCGGTGGCCGGGGAATCGACGGAGCCGCGGCGGCGATGGCGTTCGGGCGAAGGGGAGGAAGAGGGGAATAAGCGTGTGAGCGTGTGAGGGAGGAAGACGAGTGGTGCGGCGACCAGGGGGGACGCATGGGCAAGTCCTTATCCCCACGTGGACGGCCGCGGCGTCGTGGTGTCGGTGCCGCACCAGCGCGCGCGCGGCGACACGCAGTGTGAGAGAGAGAGGGAAATGGGCTGGTGGGCTGGGTCCGGGGCACTGTGCACTTAGGCCCAGTGCACAGTGCCTCTTTCTATTTTCTTTTTTTTTTCTGTTTTTTCTTTTTCTTTTAACAAAGATAGCTTTGGAATATTTTGAGCATTCAACTGAGTTTGCAAAAATGTGAAACTTGCTCACACTAGTGTATTGCAATATCCAGCACTGCCACAAAAAGTTTGGGCATTTTTGGAACCCATTTGAATTTGTTCAAAAATGAATAGGGCACTTAAGTGCTGTTTAGGTTCTATTTTAAATGCTTAGGCCCTTCTGTGGTTGATGTTGATGTTGTGTTCCTTAACAGCAAATAGTTTTAGATTATTTTCAAAAAGGTGAACATTTTTCCATCAAGTTTTGAGCAACTTTATTTTGCACTTTTGAATTTGGGTTGATTTTCAGAGAGGGATTTGAATTGAGTCTTTAACCAATGTGACTAGGCACTGCAAATGAGTATGACTTGGCATTATTAGCAGATGATCACAGTGGCTATTACATGGGGGTTGTTACATAGAAGCCCTCCGTGATCGAATCCCCCTCCGGCAGGACGCCGGAAAAGGCCCCTAGATGGGATCTCACGGGTACAGAAGGTTGCGGCGGTGGAAAAGTATTTTCATGGATGCCTCTGCTGGGTTGGGCATATAAGAGTATATATAGGCGAAAGAATTAGGTCAGGAGGTGCACGAGGGGCCCACAAGGGTGGGGGGCGCGCCCTACCCCCTGGGCGCGCCCTCCGTCCTTGTGGCCGCCTCGTGGCTCCTCCGACTTCATCTCCAAGTCTCCTGGTTTCCTTCTGGTCCAAGAAAGATCATCGCGAAAGTTTTATTCCGTTTGGACTCCGTTTGGTATTCCTTTTCTGCGAAACTCAAAAACAGGGGGAAAACAGGAACTGGCACTGGGCCCTAGGATAATAGGTTAGTCCCAAAAATAATATAAAATAGCATATTAATGCATATAAAACATCCAAAACAGATAATATAATAGCATGGAACAATAAAAAATTATAGATACGTTGGAGACGTATCAGTGTCGAGGAAGTAGATAGGTTCCGTCAGCACGACGGCGTGGTGACGGTGATGGTGAAGTGATCCGCGCAGGGCTTCGCCTAAGCACTACGAAGATATGACTGTGGGAGTAAACGGTGGAGGGGGCGCCGCACACGGCTGTGCAATAGTCTGAGATGTGCTAGCCCCCCCCCCCCACATATATATAGGTGGGGGGGAGAGAGGAGGCATCCAAGGAGGCGCCCAAGTAGGGCGAATCCTACTTGGGGCCTTCCCATGGCCGGCGCCCCCCTTCCTTATTTACCGGAGGGGGAAGGAAAGAGGAGGGAGGAGGGAAGGAAGGGGGAGGCCGAATCCCTCCCCTTCCTTCTCTCTTCCCCTCTTTCCTTATCCTCTGGTTCAGCCTATATGGGGGGCGCACCAGCCCCTGGTGGCTGGTGCGTTTCCCCTCTTGGCCCATTAGGCCCATATCTTTTGCCGGGGTTGCCCAGAACCCCTTCCGGTGACCCGATATGTACCTCGTACCCTCCGAAACACTTCCGGTGTCTGAATACCATCGTCCTATATATCAATCTTTACCTCTCGACCATTTTGAGACTCCTCGTCATGTTCGTGATCTCATCCGGGACTCCAAACAACATTCGGTCACTAAATCACATAACTCATATAATACAATATCGTCATCAAACGTTAAGCGTGCGGACCCTACGGGTTCGAGAACTATGTAGACATGACCAAGAGACCTCTCCAGTCAATAACCAACAGTGGAACCTGGATGCTCATATTGGCTCCTACATATTCTACGAAGATCTTTATCGGTTGAACTGTTATGAAAACATACGTTATTCCCTTTGTCCATCGGTATGTTACTTGCCCGAGATTCGATCTTCGGTATCTTCATACCTAGTTCAATCTCGTTACCGGCAAGTCTCTTTACTCGTTCCGTAATACATCATCTTGTAACTAACTCATTAGTCACTTTGCGTGCAAGGCTTCTTATGAAGTGCATTACCGAGAGGGCCCAGAGATACCTCTCCAATACTCGGAGTGACAAATCCTAATATCGATCTATGCCAACCCAACAAACACCTTCGGAGATACCTGTAGAGCATCTTTATAATCACCCAGTTACGTTGTGACATTTGATAGCACACAAGGCATTCCTCTGGTATCCGGGAGTTGCATAATCTCATAGTCGAAGGAATATGTATTTGACATGAAGAAAGCAATAGCAATAAAACTGAACGATCATAATGCTAAGCTAACGGATGGGTCTTGTCCATCACATCATTCTCCTAATGATGTGATCCCGTTATCAAATGACAACTCATGTCTATGGTTAGGAAACCTTAACCATCTTTGATCAACGAGCTAGTCAAGTAGAGGCTCACTAGGGACACAGTGTTTGTCTATGTATTCACACATGTATTTAGGTTTCCGATCAATACAATTCTACCATGAATAATAAACATTTATCATGAATAAGGAAATATAAAATAACAACTTTATTATTGCCTCTAGGGCATATTTCCTTCAAGGCGTACCTGAGATATAGTGTTTAATTCTTTACCCATTGACCACCTTCGGGTTAGTGCCTTCGGAATTATTTATTTTAATAGCTCCAGAGCGATAGACCTCCTCGATGATATATGGTCCTTCCCATTTAGAGAGAAGTTTTCCTGCAAAGAATCTGAAACGAGAGTTGTACAAAAGAACATATTCTCCAACTTTGAATTCCCACTTTTGGATTCTTTTGTCATGCCATCTTTTAACTTTTTCTTTAAACAACTTGGCATTTTCATAGGCTTGGATTCTCCATTCATCTAGTGAACTAATACCAAATAACCTCTTTTCACCGGCAAGTTTGAAATCATAGTTGAGTTCTTTAATTGCCCAATATGCTTTATGTTCTAACTCAAGAGGGAAATGACAAGCTTTTCCATAAACCATTTTATAGGGAGACATACCCATAGGATTTTTATATGCTGTTCTATAAGCCCAAAGTGCATCATCTAATTTCTTAGACCAATTCTTTCAGGATCTATTAACAGTTTTTTGTAATATAAGTTTTATTTCTCTATTGCTAAGTTCAACTTAACCACTAGATTGAGGATGATAGGGTGATGCAATTCTATGGTTAGCATCATATTTAGCAAGCATTTTACGGAAAGCACCATGAATAAAGTGTGAACCACCATCAGTCATTAAATATCTAGGGACTCCAAACCTCTGCAAAATAACTTCTTCAAGCATTTTAATGGAAGTGTTATGATCAGCACTACTAGTTGGAATAACTTCTACCCACTTAGTAACATAATCAACAGCAACCAAAATATGTGTATACCCATTAGAGGAAGGAAAATGTCCCATATAATCATAACCCCAAACATCAAATGGTTCAACAACAAGTGAATAAATCATAGGCATTTCTTGACGCTTACCGATATTACCAATTCGTTAACATTCATCACAAGATAAAACAAACTTACGGGCATCCTTGAAGAGAGTAGGCCAATAAAACCAGATTGTAATACCCTGTGAGCAGTTCTATCTCCCGCATGATGTCCTCCGTAAGCTTCGGAATGACATTTCCGTAGGATTTGTTCCAGTTCATACTCAGGTACACAACGTCTAATAATACCATCTACTCCTTTATAAAGATGTGGGTCATCCCAAAAGTAATGTCTTAAATCATAGAAGATTTTTTTCTTTTGCTGGTATGTGAAACTAGGTGGTATATATTTAGCAACAATATAATTAGCATAGTCAACATACCAAGGAGTGTTATGAGAAAAATTTATTGCAGCTAGTTGTTCATCAGAAAAGCTGTCATCAATAGGTAGTGGGTCATCAAGGATGCTCTCTAACCTAGATAAGTTGTCAGCTACGGGATTCTCAGCTCCTTTTCTATCAGTTATATGTAAATCAAATTCTTGTAGCAAGAGAACCCACCTAATGAGTCTCGATTTAGCATCTTTCTTTTCCATAAGATATTTAATAGCAGCATGATCAGTGTGAACAATTACTTTGGAATCAACAATGTAAGATCTGAATTTATCACAAGCAAACACAACTGCTAAAAATTCTTTTTCAGTAGTAGCATAATTTCTTTGGGCACTGTCTAGAGTTTTGCTAGCATAATGGATAACATTTAATTTCCTATCAACTCTTTGTCCTAGAAGAGCACCATCAGCATAATCACTAGCATCACACATAATTTCAAAAGGCAATTTCCAATCAGGTGGTTGAACAATAGGTGCAGAAGTTAAGGCTTTCTTAAGTGTTTCAAAGGCTTCTACACAATCATCATCAAAAACAAATGGAACATCCTTCTATAAAAGATTTGTAAGAGGCCTAGAAATTTTAGAGAAGTCTTTAATAAACCTCCTATAGAAACCAGCATGACCGAGAAAACTACGAATACCTTTAATGTCTTTAGGACATGGCATTTTCTCAAGTGCATCAACTTTAGCTTGGTCCACCTCAATACCTCATTCAGAAATTTCATGCCCCAAAACAATACCTTCATTAACCATAAAGTGGCACTTCTCTCAGTTCAAGGCAAGATTAGTTTGCTCACATCTCTACAAAACTCGATCAAGGTTGCTCAAGCAATCATCAAAAGAAGTTCCATAAACAGAAAAATCATCCATGAAAACCTCAACAATCTTTTCACAAAAATCAGAGAATATAGCATCATACATCTTTGAAAAGTAGCAGGTGCATTGCATAAACCGAAAGTCATACGTCTATAAGCATAAGTTCAAAAAGGGCAAGTAAAGATGGTTTTCTCTTGATCGGGTTGTGAAACAGGTATTTGAGAAAAACCGGAATATACATCAAGAAAACAAAAGTGTGTGTGCTTTGATGATCTTTCTAGCATTTGATCAAAAAAGGCAGAGGGTAATGATCTTTCCTAGTTGCTTTATTTAATTTTTTAAAATCAATTACCATTCTATAGCCAGTAACAATTCTTTGTGGAATGAGTTCATTTTTATCATTAGGAACAACGGTAATACCTCCCTTCTTAGGGACACAATGAACGGGACTTACCCATCTACTATCAGCTATGGGATAGATTATACCTGCTTCCAGAAGCTTTAATATTTCAGTTCTTACCACTTCTTTCATCTTAGGATTCAAACGTCATTGATGATCAACAACAGGTTTAGCATCAGGTTCCATATTAATCTTGTGCAGACAGAGAGTGGGACTAATGCCCTTAAGATCATCAAGAGTATATCCAATGGCAGCTCGGTGCATCTTCAGAATTTTTAATAATCTTTCTTCTTCATGTTCTGAAAGGTTAGCGTTAATAATAACAAGATATATCTTTTTCTCATAAAGATAAGCATATTTCAAAGTGTCAGGCAATTGTTTTAATTCAAACACTGGGTCACCTTTAGGTGGAGGAGGACCTCCTAGAGTTTCAATAGGCAAATTGTGTTTGAGCAGGGGTCGTTGATATCAAGATAATTTGTAACGAGCAAGTAACGGTAATGGTAAATAAAGTGCAGCAAGGTAGCCCAATCCTTTTGTGGCAAAGGATAGGCCAAAACGGTCTCTTATGATAAGCAAAACGTTCTTGAGGGTACACGGGAATTTCATCATATCGTTTTCATCATGTTGGTTTGATTCGTGTTCGCTACTTTGATAATTTGATATGTGGGTGGACCGGTGCTTAGGTGCTGTTCTCACTTGAACAAACCTCCTACTTATGATTAACCCCCTCGCAAGCATCCGCAACTACGAGAAAAATATTAAGATAAAATCTAACCATAGCATTAAACTTTTGGATCCAAATCGGTCCCTTACGAAGTAGCGCATAAACTAGGGTTTAAGCTTCTGTCACTCTAGCAACCCATCATCTAATAACTACTCCACAATACATTCCCTTAGGCCCAAATATGGTGAAGTGCCATGTAGTCGACGTTCACATGACACCACTAAGGGAATCACAACATACATATCATCAAAATATCGAACACATATCAAGTTCACATGATTACTTCCAACATGACTTCTCCCGTGACCTCAAGAACAAAAGTAACTAGTCACAAATAATAATCATGCTCAAGATCAGAGGGGTATTAAATAGCATAATGGATCTGAACATATAATCTTCCACCAAATAAACCATATAGTAATCAACTACAAGATGTAATCAACACTACTAGTCACCCACAAGTACCAATCGAAGGTTCCGGTACAAAGATTGAACACAAGAGATGAACTAGGGTTTGAGAGGAGATGGTGATGTTGAAGATGTTGATGGAGATGGCCCTCCCAAAGATGGGAGAGTTGTTGCTGATGACGATGGCGATGATTTCCCCCTCTAGGAGGGAAGTCCCCTCGGCGAAATCGCTCCACCGGAGGGCAAAAGTGCTCCTGCCCAAGTTCCGCCTCGAGACGGCAGCGCTTCGTCCCGAAAGTCTTCCCTCTATTTTTTCTAGGTCAAAATGACTTATGTACCAGAAGATGGGCACCGGAGATGGGCCGAGGAGGGCACAACCCACCAGGGCACGCCTGGGCTCCCTGGCGCGCCCAGGTGGGTTGTGCCCACCTGGTAGGCCCCCTCTGGTAGTTATTTGCTCCAATATTCTTCATATATTGCAAAAAAAATCTCTGTAAATTTTCAGCTCATTTGGAGATGTGCAGAATAGGTAACTCTGACGTAGCTTTTTAAGGTCCAGAATTCTAGCTGCTGGTATTCTCCCTCTTTGTGTAAAACTTGCATATTATGAGAGAAAAGACATTAGAATTACTCCCAAAAGCATTATTATGCATAAAAACATTATAAATAACAGTAGGAAAACATGATGCAAAATGGACATATCAGAGTCCATCGTCTCCAAGGCGCACGCCCTCCTCATGATGGGTATGGGCCGCCCCACGCCAGCTAATCTGTCGGCCGCTGCCATGGCCGCGGCCAGCACAGGCTCCTCGGTCCATCGACCGCCGCAGCACCGTTCCCCGAGCTCATCCGTCTCACACGACACGCCGGATGTTCATGCTCTACCGCCGCACGACCATGGGCAGACGTGATTCTCTACGTCGCTGGACTGCGTGGTGGTCGATCCGACCACGCCCACGGGCGTCATCGACCTCAACATCACGCCGGCGTACGGTGGCGCCGGCCATTGTGAAGATGCCGCGCAAAGGAAGCAGCCCCCGTCGTTCGCGTCGGCTCACTTGGCCGGCGCTCGCAAGTTGTTCGACGAAATGCCACCGCCGACGGTCGACGACCCTTACTACTCCTCGTTCATGCAGAATGTCATCTTCGAGGGCCGTGGTGAGGCGTTCCACGTTGACGGCCAAGAGCAAGCTTTTGATGCCGACGTGACCCAAAGCTAGGACGGCCGTGGTACCTATGATGACTCTCAGTTCGGCAGCCATGATGATGATGATGATGAGGAGGAGGACCATGGCAACTTGTGGCATCAAGATGATGACTTGTATTGTGAAGATGAAGAAGAAGAGGTCGACATTTCCGCAGAGCCATTTTTGTTTATCGACGAGCTCACTCAAAAGGCCGAAGCACAAAAGAGGAGGAAAAGCATTCGCACGGGATCATATACCCAAGCCGAGGACACTTTGATTTGCGAGAGTTGGAAGGAAATCGGCCAAGATCCAATCAAAGGTGCCGAGCAAAAAGGAGCCATCTTTTGGACAAGAGTTCACAAGAACTTAGCGAAGAAAGTTTGCCCCCTACCAATTCACAAGCACCCGTGGCATCAATTCAATCCAAAAAAGGTGGGAATTCATCCAACAAGAATGCAACAAATATTGTGCCGCGCTTGAGAGCGTCAAAGCCCGTCCCGTGAGCGGCCTAGGCCTTGGTGTCTTGGTATGAACCTCTCTCTTTTTCATCATGCGTCCATTCATGTTGGCATGCCATTTAAGTTTCATGCATTCCATGTCCTTTCATGTTATAATTGTGGCCGCATGTTTGATTGTGTAGGCATTCCAATCTTTGGAAGCCTTCAAGGCCCGGCACAAAGACAAGCCATTCACTCTCACGCATTGTTGGGTGCTTATCAAAGATTGTCCCAAGTTCAAGGACCAATACAATGCTTGTAGGAAGAAGAGAGGAGAGAAGGCGGCGGCCGTGGCTGATGTGGGAGACGTGCTCAAGAGGCCGAGGGGCAAGACAAGCTAGAAGTCCGACGAGAAGCGTGATGCGTATTCTATAGCCTTGCAAGGAACTTTGGAGGATATGATGAGCCAAAAGGAAATACAGGAGGAGAGGAAGAGCAAAGGGAAGGAGGAGCAAATGAAGATATACCTAGATCTTCAAACGAAGAAGCTTGACATGGAGGAGGCCATCAAGTAGAGGAAGCTTGACATCGAGGAGGCCACTCAACTCAAGAAGCTAGAGATCGAGGCCACCAATGTCGACACAAAAGGCAAGGAGGTGGCACTAGCATTGATGATCGTAGACAAGAACAACATGTCACCAGAGAGAAAGGCTTGGTTCACGAATCGCCAGAAGGAGATGTTCGCCGTGACGACCTGATCTAGGTGAGACCTCGGCCGCGATGGCGGTCCTTTTTGAAGGCTGGCTCCTGTGCCGGCCACTGGCTTTGTTGCCAGCGACAAAACTTGTCCATTTTGAAGGCTGGCTCGTGTGCCGGCCGTGGGCTTTGTTGCCGGTGACAAAACTTGTCCATTTTGAAGGTTGGCTCATGTGCCGGCCGCTGGCTTTGTTACCAGTGTGAAACATGTCCTTTTTGAAGGCTGGCTCCTGTGTCGGCCACTGGCTTTGTTGCCGGCATCAGACTGTAGGCCGCCGGCTGTGTTGCCAGCCGGCGTGAACTAGTGCGAACCGCGGCCGCGGCTCAAATCCTCGGTTTCTCACTTTTGCATGCGCGGGGACAAGATGCGGCCGCACGTTGGGCGTCCGGCCGACGCAAATCCAAATCCAGGTGAACACGGCCTCATTGTCACCCCCAAACAGACGAAATCTGGACAAAACGGACGTCCATTTGGGGTCGTGCGTTGGATTTGGCCTCACCACACCGATAGTACTGTAGCCATGCCCCCGCAACTTGGATCCGTGCACGTATGGTGCAGTACCGTGTGTGTGTCACCGTTTTTTAGTTGTGCAGTACTTTTTTTTCCAGCACTGGGCGCCGGTGCGCCGGCCGAAAGTTTCGGCCGGTCTGCCCCCAGCCGTCCGATCTGGCCGCGCGAGACCGTCAGATCGCAGCTCCTCTTCTACCTTTTTCTTACCTTATCCTCGCCTCCAGCACACACAGAGAGGAGCGAGCCAGTCGGGGCCGCCATGGATGCGCGGCCATGAAGCACCGCCGGCTCGCATCGCCCGCCGCGCTGTCGCAACCGCACGCCTCGCCGTGGCCGCTCGCCATCGTCGCGTGCGAGGTTGCCGTCGTCGTGCCCGAGGTGGTCGTCATGCCCGAGGTCGCCATTGCAGCTCCCCTGACTGCCCCGTGGTTGCAGCACCACGGCACACCGTCGCATCTCCACCACCAGCCGCCGTTGCAGCTCCGCCATCACCGTCGTGCCCCCATCCCAGCAAATCGACTCCATGGCCACGGCTTTCCATCTCGCCATCGCTGCTTGTAGCTCCCGCCATTGATGGTTGTAGCATCGCCGGGCCGCAAAAGAACGCTAGGGGTTGTTGCTTCATGCCTAGATAGTTGTAGCATCCCCGTTGCCGCTCGCAGCTCCTCGCACCGCCAGTTCCAGCATCTCCGGCGACTGGCTGTAGCATCCCCATCTGCCGCTTGCAGCTCCTCGCACTCCAATTCCGCATAGCCGACGGACGGTTGTAGCAAAGAGCAACTCCGGTTGTAGCAAAAGGCGACGTGGTTGTAGCAAAAATGCAACGCCGGTGGTCGTGGTTGCATCTTCCCAGTCATGGTTGTAGCCGCTGCCAGCCACAAATGCCGATTGTAGCAAAATTCCTCGCCGGTCGAAGCAAAGTCCGACGATGGATGCAGCAAAACTTTGTCACCACCGTCGCGGTTGTAGCTTCACCATGAAATTATTGTAGCAAAAAATCTCGCTGGTCGTAGCAAAATACGGCAAAGGATGTAGCGAAACTTCGTCACCGCCGTCGCGGTTGCAGCTTCGCCATAAAAATCCTTGTAGCAAATTTTGAGTCGGTAGTAGAAAAACTGGACGACGGTTGTAGCAAAAAAATCATCACGACACACCCACTCTCCGCCGCCCCGCCGGTCGCGCTGCCCTCGCCGGTTGAAACATCCCCGGCCGATGTCATGGCCACCATCTGGAACAAAGGGGGCGATTGTGTCGACGTCCATGTTGGGTCACGGCACAGCAGGGTACACAAGTCGAAAAAAGTGGGGAGGGGGTGCAGCACCGCAATGGCAGTAGGTGGGGGGTGGGCACCGGCCATGGCCACCACATGGCGGAAAGGGGAGGAGATGGGCGTCGTCGGTGGTGCTGCTGTTGGGGAACGTAGTATTTCAAAAAAATTCCTACGATCACGCAAGATCTATCTAGGAGAAGCATAGCAACGAGAGGGGAGAGTGTGTCCACGTACCCTCGTAGACCGAAAGCGGAAGCGTTTAGTAACGCGGTTGATGTAGTCGAACGTCTTAGCGATCCAACCGATCCAAGTACCGAACGTACGGCACCTCCGCGATCTGCACATGTTCAGCTCGGTGACGTCCCTCGAACTCTTGATCCAGTTGAGGCCGAGGGAGAGTTTCGTCAGCACGACGGCGTGGTGACGGTGATGATGAAGTGATTGCGGCAGGGCTTCGCCTAAGCTCTCCGAAAATATGACCGAGGTGGAAATCTGTGGAGGGGGGCACCGCACACGGCTAAAAACAATCAACTTGTGTGTCCTAGGGTGGCCCCCTCCCCACGTATATAAAGGAGGGAGGGGGAGGCCGGCCGGCCTCAAGGGGCGCGCCAAGTGGGGAAGGAATCCTACTCCTAGTAGGAGTAGGTTTCCCCCCTTTCCTAGTCCAACTAGGAGGAGAAGGAAGGAGAGGGAGAGGGAGAGGGAAAGAGGGGCTGCGCCCCCCTCCCCTAGTCCAATTCGGACTCCCCTTGGGGGGGGGCGCCACCTCCTGGCTGCTGCCCTCTCTCTCCCCTAAAGCCCACTAAGGGCCCATAACTTCCCGGGGGGGGGGGGTTCGGTAACCCTCCGGCACTCCGGTTTTATCCGAAACCTTCAGGAACACTTCCAGTGTCCGAATAACATAGTCCAATATATCAATGTTTATGTCTCGACCATTTCGAGACTCCTCGTCATGTCCGTGATCACATCCGGGACTCCGAACTACCTTCGGTACATCAAAACACATAAACTCATAATACCGATCGTCATCGAACGTTAAGCGTGCGGACCCTACGGGTTCGCGAACTATGTAGACATGACCGAGACTCATCTCCGGTCAATAACCAATAGCGGAAACTGGATGCTCATATTGGCTCCCACATATTCTACGAAGATCTTTATCGGTCAAACCGCATAACAACATACGTTGTTCCCTTTGTCATCGGTATGTTACTTGCCCGAGATTCGATCGTCGGTATCATCATACCTAGTTAAATCTCGTTACCGGCAAGTCTCTTTACTCGTTCTGTAATGCATCATCCCGTAACTAACTCATTAGTCACAGTGCTTGCAAGGCTTCATATGATGTGCATTACCGAGAGGGCCCAGAGATACCTCTCCGACAATCGGAGTGACAAATCCTAATCTCGATCTATGCCAACTCAACAAACACCATCGGAGACACCTGTAGAGCATCTTTATAATCACCCAGTTACGTTGTGACGTTTGATAGCACACTAAGTGTTCCTCCGGTATTCGGGAGTTGCATAATCTCATAGTCATAGGAACTTGTATAAGTCATGAAGAAAGCAATAGCAACAAACTAAACGATCATCGTGCTAAGCTAACGGATGGGTCTAGTCAATCACATCATTCTCTAATGATGTGATCTCGTTCATCAAATGACAACTCATGTCTATGGCTAGGAAACTTAACCATCTTTGATTAACGAGCTAGTCAAGTAGAGGCATACTAGTGACACTTTGTTTGTCTATGTATTCACACATGTATTAAGTTTCCGGTTAATACAATTCTAGCATGAACAATAAAAATTTATCATGATATAAGGAAATATAAATAACAACTTTATTATTGCCTCTAGGGCATATTTCCTTCAGTCTCCCACTTGCACTAGAGTCAATAATCTAGATTACACAGTAATGATTCTAACACCCATGGAGTCTTGGTGCTGATCATGTTTTGCTCGTGAGAGAGGCTTAGTCAACGGGTCTGCAACATTCAGATCCGTATGTATCTTGCAAATCTCTATGTCTCCCTCCTTGACTTGATCGCGGATGGAATTGAAGCGTCTCTTGATGTGTTTGGTTCTCTTGTGAAATCTGGATTCTTTTGCCAAGGCAATTGCTCCAGTATTGTCACAAAAGATTTTCATTGGACCCGATGCACTAGGTATGACACCTAGATCGGATATGAACTCCTTCATCCAGGCTCCTTCATTTGCTGCTTCCGAAGCAGCTATCTACTCCGCTTCACACGTAGATCCTGCCACGACGCTTTGCTTAGAACTGCACCAACTGACAGCTCCACCGTTCAATATAAATACATATCCGGTTTGTGACTTAGAGTCATCCGTATCAGTGTCAAAACTTGCATCGATGTAACCACTTACGACGAGCTCTTTGTCACCTCCATAAACGAGAAACATATCCTTAGTCCTTTTCAGGTATTTCAGGATGTTCTTGACCGCTGTCCAGTGATCCACTCCTGGATTACTTTGGTACCTCCCTGCTAAACTTATAGCAAGGCACACATCAGGTCTGGTACACAGCATTGCATACATGATCGAACCTATGGCTGAGGCATAGGGAATGACTTTCATTTTCTCTCTATCTTCTGCAGTGGTCGGGCATTGAGTCTTACTCAACTTCACACCTTGCAACACAGGCAAGAACCCTTTCTTTGACTGATCCATCTTGAACTTCTTCAAAAGTTTATCAAGGTATGTGCTTTGTGAAAGTCCTATTAAGCGTCTTGATCTATCTCTATAGATCTTGATGCCTAATATATAAGCAGCTTCACCGAGGTCTTTCATCGAAAATCTTTTATTCAAGTATCCTTTTATGCTATCCAGAAATTCTATATCATTTCCAATCAACAATATGTCATCCACATATAATATTAGAAATGCTACAGAGCTCCCACTCACTTTCTTGTAAATACAGGCTTCTCCAAAAGTCTGTATAAAACCATATGCTTTGATCACACTATCAAAACGTTTATTCCAACTCCGAGATGCTTGCACCAGTCCATAAATGGATCGCTGGAGCTTGCACACTTTGTTAGCATCCTTTGGATAGTTAAAACCTTCGGGTTGCATCATATACAACTCTTCTTCCAGAAATCCATTCAGGAATGCAGTTTTTACATCCATTTGCCAAATTTCATAATAATAAAATGCGGCAATTGCTAACATGATTCGGCCGGACTTAAGCATTGCTACGGGTGAGAAGGTCTCATCGTAGTCAACTCCTTGAACTTGTCAAAAACCTTTCGCAACAAGTCGAGCTTTGTAGACAGTAACTTTACCGTCAGCGTCAGTCTTCTTCTTGAAGATCCATTTATTCTCTATGGCTTGCCGATCATCGGGCAAGTCAACAAAAGTCCACACTTTGTTCTCATACATGGATCCCATCTCAGATTTCATGGCCTCAAGCCATTTTGCGGAATCTGGGCTCATCATCGCTTCCTCATAGTTCGTAGGTTCGTCATGGTCAAGTAACATGACCTCCAGAACAGGATTACCGTACCACTCTGGTGCGGATCTTACTCTGGTTGACCTACGAGGTTCGGTAGTAACTTGACCTGAAGTTACATGATCATCATCATTAGCTTCCTCACTAATTGGTGTAGGAGTCACAGGAACTGATTTCTGTGATGAACTACTTTCCAATAAGGGAGCAGGTACAGTTACCTCATCAAGTTCTACTTTCCTCCCACTCACTTCTTTCGAGAGAAACTCCTTCTCTAGAAAGGATCCATTCTTAGCAACGAATGTCTTGCCTTCGGATCTGTGATAGAAGGTGTACCCAACAGTCTCCTTTGGGTATCCTATGAAGACACATTTCTCCGATTTGGGTTCGAGCTTATCAGTTTGAAGCTTTTTCACATAAGCATCGCAGCCCCAAACTTTAAGAAACGACAACTTGGGTTTCTTGCCAAACCACAGTTCATAAGGTGTCATCTCAACGGATTTAGATGGTGCCCTATTTAACGTGAATGCAGCCGTCTCTAAAGCATAACCCCAAAACGATAGCGGTAAATCAGTAAGAGACATCATAGACCGCACCATATCTAATAAAGTGCGGTTACGACGTTCGGACACACCATTACGCTGTGGTGTTCCGGGTGGCGTGAGTTGCGAAACTATTCCGCATTGTTTCAAATGAAGACCAAACTCGTAACTCAAATATTCTCCTCCACGATCGGATCGCAGAAACTTTATTTTCTTGTTACGATGATTTTCCACTTCACTCTGAAATTCTTTGAACTTTTCAAATGTTTCAGACTTATGTTTCATCAAGTAGATATACCCATATCTGCTCAAATCATCTGTGAAGGTTAGAAAATAATGATACCCGCCGCGAGCCTCAATATTCATCAGACCGCATACATCAGTATGTATTATTTCCAATAAATCCGTTGCTCGCTCCATTGTTCCGGAGAACGGAGTTTTAGTCATCTTGCCCACGAGGCATGGTTTGCATGTACCAAGTGATTCATAATCAAGTGATTCCAAAAGTCCATCAGTATGGAGTTTCTTCATGTGCTTTACACCAATATGACCCAAACGGCAGTGCCACAAATAAGTTGCACTATCATTATCAACTCTGCATCTTTTGGTTTCAATATTATGAATATGTGTATCACTACTATCGAGATTTAACAAAAATAGACCACTCTTCAAGGGTGCATGACCATAAAAGATATTACTCATATAAATAGAACAACCATTATTCTCAGATTTAAATGAATAACCGTCTCGCATCAAACAAGATCCAGATATAATGTTCATGCTTAACGCTGGCACCAAATAACAATTATTCAGGTCTAAAACTAATCCCGAAGGTAGATGTAGAGGTAGCGTGCCGACGGCGATCACATCGACTTTGGAACCATTTCCCACACGCATCGTCACCTCGTCCTTAGCCAATCTTTGCTTAATCCATAGTCCCTGTTTCGAGTTGCAAATATTAGCAACAGAACCAGTATCAAATACCCAGGTACTACTACGAGCAATAGTAAGGTACACATCAATAACATGTATATCACACATACCTTTGTTCACCTTGCCATCCTTCTTATCCGCCAAATACTTGGGGCAATTCCGCTTCCAGTGACCAGTCCCTTTGCAGTAGAAGCACTCAGTCTCAGGCTTAGGTCCAGACTTGGGCTTCTTCACTTGAGCAGCAACTTGCTTGCCGTTCTTCTTGAAGTTCCCCTTCTTCCCTTTACCCTTTTTCTTGA
Source organism: Thinopyrum elongatum (assembly GCA_011799875.1). Taxonomy (NCBI): domain Eukaryota; kingdom Viridiplantae; phylum Streptophyta; class Magnoliopsida; order Poales; family Poaceae; genus Thinopyrum; species Thinopyrum elongatum. The sequence goes on from CM022299.1 coordinate 543,957,278, forward strand.
AACTGGTGGTCTTGTTGACCATCAACACTTGATGCTCCTTTTTGATTTCTACCTCCGCAGCCTTTAGCATTGCGAAGAGCTCGGGAATTGTCTTATCCATCCCTTGCATATTATAGTTCATCACGAAGCTCTTGTAGCTTGGTGGCAGTGATTGAAGAACTCTGTCAATGACACTATCAACCGGAAGATTAACTCCCAGCTGAGTCAAGTGATTATGATACCCAGACATTTTGAGTATATGCTCACTGACAGAACTATTCTCCTCCATTTTGCAGCTATAGAACTTATTGGAGACTTCATATCTCTCAATCCGGGCATTTGCTTGAAATATTAACTTCAACTCCTGGAACATCTCATATGCTCCATGACGTTCAAAACGTCGTTGAAGTCCCGGTTCTAAGCCGTAAAGCATGGCACACTGAGTTATCGAGTAGTCATCAGCTTTGCTCTGCTAGACGTTCTTAACGTCATCAGTAGCGTCTGCAGCAGGCCTAGCACCTAGCGGTGCTTCCAGGACGTAATTCTTCTGTGCAGCAATGAGGATAATCCTCAAGTTACGGACCCAGTCCGTGTAGTTGCTACCATCATCTTTCAACTTAGCTTTCTCTAGGAACGCATTAAAATTCAAAGGAACGGTAGCACGGGCCATTGATCTACAACAACATAGACATGCAAAATACTATCAGGTACTAAGTTCATGATAAATTAAAGTTCAATTAGTCATATTACTTAAGAACTCCCACTTAGATAGACATCCCTCTAATCATCTAAGTGATCACGTGATCCAAATCAACTAAACCATGTCCGATCATCACGTGAGATGGAGTAGTTTTCATTGGTGAACATCACTATGTTGATCATATCTACTATATGATTCACGCTCGACCTTTCGGTCTCAGTGTTCCGAGGCCATATCTGCATATTTTAGGCTCGTCAAGTTTAACCCGAGTATTCTGCGTGTGCAAAACTGGCTTGCACCTGTTGTATTTGAACGTAGAGCCTATCACACCCGATCATCACGTGGTGTCTCAGCACGAAGAACTTTCGCAACGGTGCATACTCAGGGAGAACACTTATACCTTGAAATTTAGTGAGAGATCATCTTATAATGCTACCGCCGTACTAAGCAAAATAAGATGCATAAAAGGATTAACATCACATGCAATTCAATATGTGACATGATATGGCCATCATCATCTTGTGCTCTTGATCTCCATCATCAAAGCACCGTCATGATCTTCATCGTCACCGACGCCCCAGCTTGATCTCCATCGTCACCGGTGCCCCAGCATGATCTCCATCGAAGCATCGTTGTCGTCTCGCCAACTTATTGCTTCTACGACTATCGCTACCGCTTAGTGATAAAGTAAAGCAATTACATGGCGATTGCATTGCATACAATAAAGCGACAACCATATGGCTCCTACCGGTTGCCGATAACTCTGTTACAAAACATGATCATCTCATACAATAAATTATATCACATCATGTCTTGACCATATCACATCACAGCAAGCCCTGCAAAAACAAGTTAGACATCCTCTACTTTGTTGTTGCAAGTTTTATGTGGCTGCTGTCGTGGTTCTAAGTCTGACAGTAGAATAGGGGGTAGGTATGAGGAGGCAAGATCCTAGCTACGGTGAGGTTGTGCACGCAAGATTTATGAGTTCAGGCCCTTCTCGGAGGAAGTAACAGCCCTACGTCTCGATGCCCGGGGGCTCGGTCGATTGGATTATGCGTGAAGTTACAGGGGGTGTGAACCCCTGTGCCAGTGGAGGGGGGTGGCTTATATAGAGTGCGCCAGGACCCCAGCCAGCCCATGTTACAAGGGGTTCAATGTACATTAAGGTGAGACGTTACTGGTAACGCCAATAGTAAAGACATATAAATGATCATTAAGACTACGGAGTGAACGCCTGACCGTTGCCATCCTGAGTGACCTTAGATCTTCTGTACTCCGAGTGGTTTCTGGTATGGTCGAATGATTATACCCTGGTCGAATGGAATTGGGTTATCCGAGTGAACTGTTGGTCGAGTGGGTTGCACCCTGAGGTGATTTCAGTCGGTAGATGATGCTATCCTTTGAATGCCCTTGGCTTTAGAGCTGTGTCCTCGGGAAGGGTGTCTAGGTCAGGCCTATTACCCTACCCTAGGTACATGTCATCGTCATTAGCCCCCGAATGGATCTGGGTCCGAGTGGAGAAGGGGTTGAAGATGGTTCCGACCCGATTTATATGCTTCAGAGGCATTTTAACCGGGCCGGTGATCTATGTAAAAACTTCAACTTCATTTTCAGTCACCTGGGTCCATTCAGAGGTTGTCGAGTGAACTTTGCTGATAAGCTCCGAGTGTTGGTATGGTATAAAATCTTCAGCGAGATTGGTCACACTGCCGCTCCCGGATCTCACGGGATTCGAAATTTGGAGAAGCGCGCGGGATGGAGAGAACCGCAGTAAACGGAGCAGATTAGGCAGGGACGCCTCGATTCTTGCGCCACCTTTTTCACCACGTACCGAGCGCGCGACTATTGCGGGATTTGATAGGATTGCTTGGGCCCACGAGTCAGCCACTCGGAAGCAGGCCCATATAAGGCGACGGGGCCGTGGTGTTTGTACAGTGCGCCCCATTCCCCTTCTTCTCCCTCAGCTTCTCCACCGCGTTCACCTCCACCCTCGACGCCGTCGCCCCACCCGAGCGCAGCCTGCTGCGATGGGAAAGGACAAGACGGTGGCCCTGGAGCGTGCGAAGAAGGAGACGGCGAAGGCGAAGGGCAAGAAGACAAGTCGGGGGGATCGTCGTCGAGATCTGGCCTGCCGCCCGGCTGGATCCAGGGCGACTGGATTCGATCCATGATTCAGCAAGAGGATCTGGAGGATCTGGTTGAGGGGGGCTTGATTGCCCATGGATCCTGGAGGCTGCCAGGTGATGAGACCGAGCCGCGGCCGCAGGAGGGTGAGTGCGTCCTCCTCGCGACCCACGTCGACCGTGGTTTTTCCCTGCCTCCTCATCCTTTTTTCCGAGGTTTTCTAAACTTTTTTGGAGCCCAACTTCATCACTTTTCCCTGAACACCATCACATACCTCGCTGCGTTTGTTTCCATGTGTGAGAATTTCCTGGGTTGTCGACCGCATTGGGGTCTCTTCAAACACATCTTTACTTGCCGCTCTCAGTCTGTGAAAAAGGCTAATCCGAGTGATGAGAGGACGCACATGATCCAGATGTGCGGAGGTCTAGGGATCCAGATGAGAGGTAAAAGCACTTTTCCACCTATGACTCTTCCCGATTCAGTCAGAGGGTGGCAGTCGACCTAGTTTTATTGTAAGGACAAACCAACCCCTGGTCAGTTGACTGGCCTTCCCCCCTTCACCATGGGGCAAATTGAGAAGCCCTCTTCCTTGAAAGTGACTCCAGCAGAAAAGGTGGAGGTGACTATGTTGGTTGAACGAGTAATCCAACTTGTCCATGATGGTGTGACTGGCATGGATTTGCTAGAGGTGTTTCTCAATCGCCGCATCCAACCGCTCCAGGCCCGCGATCATCCTATGTGGATGTACTCGGGTACTGATGATACCACTCGGATCCACCCGGAGGAAGTTACCGAGGAGACGGTGGCGCAGTGGCTGCAGGGCATCACTGGAAACAAAGACAACCCCAGGGGGTCCAGGAGAATTCCACGACTCGACGCTGATAACGAACCAGACAAGGTCTGACCTTTGGTGCCGAGTGACTTTTACTCTGATTTGTAAACTGTCTTTGGAACCGACTGATACTTGTTCAATTCTTTGCCTCACAGATATATACTGAGATGTACTCGATGCCCAACGGGGAGCAGATCCAGGAAGGAGAGGAGAGTGGAGGTGACAGCGGCGATTGGAACTCTGATCACGAGAGTGATGAAGAGCACGAAGACTCGAGCAGTGGTGAGGAGGTCGATTCTCCACCTCGCGTGGAAAAGCGTTCCAAGCAAAAGCACGACCCAGCAAGTATCCGGGGTAAAGTGGCGGCACCGACTGGACAAACTTCGAAGCGCACTCGGACATCTTCTCCGGTGCCGACTGAGAAGGCTCCAAAGCAGCTCAAGACTGCGCCGTCAAAGCCATGGAAGGCCTTGCCCAAGATCAAGGTTGATGTTCCCGTCGCCTCTGCGTAAGTGTTTCATTTTCACCCTTTGCTCCAAGAATCTTATATCAGTTGTCGACCCATTCTCTTGCTTGACCGAGTGAACCTTGAAATTTGCAGTGCTGCTACCTCTGGGACTTCTGCTTACAAAGATGATGATGACAAGGAGTTGGAGGACGCGGTCACATCCAAAGCAGGTATGACTCCTGTTATCTTGTCTTTTCTTTGCTAACCACTTCTACAGTCGACTGAACTCTTGTGGTCGATTCTTTTGCAGCTCCGCAAAATGTTATTGAACTTCCAGATGACGATGAAGATGTGCCACAGAAGCTCGTGGGAAGGAGGAGCAGGACCTCGGGCAAAAAGGCACCAGCTATCAAGACGCTTCAGTCGACGCCGGCGGCAGAACCAGCTATCCAGCAGCCCGGGGACCTCAACCGTGCTTCTGTTACTTTTGCGATTCCCTTGTCGAGTGGTCGTCCTTCAGCGTCGACTGCACAGGCCCCTGCTTCATCTGTGCAACTTCATGCCTCAAGCTCTCAAGCTGCTGCAGCTGATCCACCGTCTCCACTTTTCACCGCCCATCATGTCCCAGAGGACCAAGTGAGTGCTGCCATGGAAGCCATACGCCAGGCAGGCATTATGATGGAGCAGATGAAAGTGGTGCGCGAGGCCAGTCAAGCTGCCTATGATGCCAGCTCAGCACTTCAGGCCAATGTCTAGGTTAGCTTACTTCTGACTGAACTCCATCTTGACGCTTGTTCTATTAGGATATGATATTTAGAAACTGCTGCTTTATTATCTGCAAGACGTCCGTGGATGAGCGTTTTGGAACCTTAATTGCACGCCCATTGTCAGTCTGTACACCCACTGGGTGTTTTAATTTCTGTTGAGTAGTTTTTCCACTTGAGTCGACTAGGTTGTGTCGATTGAATCTCTGAACCAGTGGGGGCACGCTGAGTGCACCCACTGGGTGTAGTCCCCGAGACCGCCGTCGAATGTTTGATTCGGCGGGGGTCTTTGAACAGAACTTTTCCACTCGGTCTAAGCAGATCATGTCTAGTGGAACCTGGACCAGTGGGGGCACGCTGAGTGCACCCACTGGGTGTAGTCCCCGAGACCGTTGTCGACTGCGGGCAGTCGGCTATGGTCTGAGTTTTTTTTTCTCTGACTGGACGGACCAAGTCAATTGAAAAGTCGAACCAGTGGGGGCATGCTGAATGCACCCACTGGGTGTAGTCCCCGAGACTATTGTTGAATGTTTGATTCGGCAGCAGTCTTAGAACTCTTTGAACTTGTTACTTTATTGCTCGGAAGCAACCAATCTTTGTGTCTGCCGACTGACTATCTTCTGAACACAGAAATCTTGTGATCTTGGAGCCTGGTTCGCTGACTTGGAGCAGAAGCAGATCCAGCTCAATCTTGATCTGGAGTTGGCTCAGAATAACTTGCAGAAGGCTAAGGATGACGCTGCTGGTAAGGAAAGCTTGTCGACTAGTTCTCTTGCCATCTTTTCTCCTCCTTTTTCTGATTCGAATGTTATTCTTTCTAGAAACAATGAGACAGGCTTTGGAGAAGAAGGACCTTGACCTTGCGGCTGCGAAGAAAACAACAGAAGAAAAAATGGCACTCGCTGACCAAAAGTTGGCCTCAGTCGGAAAGTTGGAGGGAGAGAATACCAAGCTGAAGGCTGCTCTCGATGAAGCCAACAAAGAGGTAACTCGACTGAAGAAGGATAAAGGGACCCTGACTGACAAAGCGGAAGACATCACCCGCAAGAGGGACGAGCTAGAGAATTATCTGGGAGGACTCGCCAAGAAGTTATTCCTCATGCTTGAAGGTATTTTTCCCTGTCCGATTGATTTTCTTTCGTTGACTCATCATATAACTGTCGACTCATTATTTCTCTGTGAGTGCAGAATTCTGTCAAAACTTCGAGGAAGAGACTGGACGAGTCGAGACAAGCTTGGACCCCATCAACTCCCCTGTTAAAGATGAAGCTGACATGAACGTGCTTCGACTAGAGTCTCGCCTTGCCAGCGCCATGAATTACCTTGCTCGACTGAAGGTTACGGTGTTGCGGATCGACACGGTGCTCTGGCCAAGGGAAACGCTCCAAAATGACCTCGAGTCTTTGATGACTCGACTCAATGAGATTCCTGGTCGAGTGCAGGAATGGAAGAAGTCCTCTGCTCGATGCGGTGCCGACGTAGCTCTGTCCCTGGTTCGTGTTCATTGCAAGGAAGCCAAAGAAGAGAAGCTAGCAGCAATCAAGGTTGCCAATACCAAGAAACTTGACTTCCAGTCCTTCATGGAGACTTTTATTGCTGCTGCTACTCGAATTGCAGATGGAATTGACCTGGATGAGTTCATCGAGCCTGCCAGCCCTCCTCGGAGTGAACAAAATTTTTATGATCCGATTCAATTTGCCTCGGTATGCCGAGTGGTTTTGTAACCGTTAAACTCCTTCGGGCCTGATGGCCGAGTACTTTAATCTGTGGTCCGGAACCTCATGGGATTTGTCCGAACTTAGTTTTTCCTTAAATATGCTTGTTTTTATTTTCGAGTGGAACTTGTATCTTCACTCTGAACAGACTTTTGTTCTTGTGATGCAATTCTGAGGAGAGGATCGCGGACGACTCGCACCTCGTCATCCTTACAGATCAGGATGGAGCACACATTGTACTTGTGGCGTAGTTCTGAAGAGAAGGTCGCAGTCGACCTGCACCTCGTCGTCCTTGCGGATCAGGATGGAGCGCACATTGTATTTGTGGGGTAGCTCTCAAGGGAAGGTCGCAGACGACCTGCACTTCATCGTCCTGACGGATCAGGATGGAGCATGTTTTAACTTAGGCGAGTGCAGAACTGCAGCTAAGCCCCCGAGTGAGAGGGTTACTCTTCACTTGGTGGGATTTTTCAAACTTAGGCGAGTACAGGACTGCAGCTAAGCCTCCGAGTGAGAGGGTTGCTCATCACTCGATAGGATTTTACAAACTTAGGCGAGTACAGGACTGCAGTTAAGCCTCTGAGTGAGAGGGTTGCTCATCACTCGGTAGGATTTTACAAACTTAGGCGAGTACAGGACTGCAGCTAAGCCTCCGAGTGAGAGGGTTGCTCATCACTCGGTAGGATTTTACAAACTTAGGCGAGTACTGGACTGCAGCTAAGCCCCCGAGTGAGAGGGTTGCTCATCACTCGGTAGGATTTTACAAACTTAGGCGAGTACAGGACTGCAGCTAAGCCCCCGAGTGAGAGGGTTGCTCATCACTCGGTAGGATTTTACAAACTTAGGCGAGTACAGGACTGCAGCTAAGCCCCCGAGTGAGAGGGTTGCTCGTCACTCGGTAGGATTTTACAAACTTAGGCGAATCGGATTCGCGGCTAAGCCCCCGAGTGAGAGGGTTGCTCATCACTCGGTAGGATTTTTTAAACTTAGGCGAATCGGATTCGCGGCTAAGCCACCCACTGGGGGATTTTGGACACATGTATTAGTAACAACAATCATTTAGGAGACTGTAAAACCATGTCTTTGATAAACAAACTGAAAGGTACTCCTTATTACATCTCATCAGTCTGAACACTTAAGTATAAAAACGGCGGAGTAGCTCCGCGTTCCAAGCGCGTGGCTCGTCTTTATTCTGCTCCACATTGTAGAGGTGATACGCTCTGTTGTGGAGCACCTTGGTGACGATGAAGGGACCTTCCCAAGCGGGGGAAAGTTTGTGAGGCCATTGCTGGTCCAATCGGAGCACAAGGTCCCCTTCCTGAAATGCTCGACCCTTCACATTTCTGGCATATAATCGACGAAGGTCTTGCTGATAAATGGTCGATCGGATCAAGGCCATCTCTATTTCTTCTTCCAGAAGATCAACAGCGTCTTCTCGAGCTCGTTCTGCTTCGGCTTCTGAAAAAAGTTCTACTCGGGGTGCATTGTGAAGCAAGTCACTCGGCAGCACAGCCTCAGCCCCATAGACCATGAAGAAGGGGGTTCGACTGGTCGACCGATTTGGTGTTGTTCTTAATCCCCAAAGGACTGATGGTAGCTCATCTACCCAAGCGCCGGCTGCATGCTTGAGGTCGCGCATCAATCGAGGTTTCAGCCCGTTGAGAATCAAACCGTTCGCTCTTTCTGCTTATCCATTCGACTGAGGGTGGGCGACTGAAGCATAGTCGACCCGAGTACCTTGGGAAGCGCAAAAAGCTCGGAACTCATCTGAATCAAAGTTTGACCCATTACCTATGATGATGCTGTGCGGAACTCCATATCTAAATGTTAACCCTCTGATGAAGCTGACAGCAGTACTTGCTTCCAGGTTTTTGATAGGTTTAGCTTCAATCCATTTAGTGAACTTGTCGAGTGCTACAAGCGCATGGGTGAAGTCACTCCTGCCAGTCCTCAGAGGTCCGACCATATCTAATCCCCAAACAGCAAATGGCCAGGCGAGTGGAATAGTCTTCAAGGCTGAAGCAAGTTTGTGGGACATGTTGGAGTAGAACTGACAGCCCTCGCACTTGTCAACTATTTCCTTTGCCATCTCATTTGTCCGTGGCCAGTAAAACCCTGCTCGATATGCTTTGCCCACGATGGTCCGAGAGGACGCATGGTGACCACAGGTCCCTGAGTGGATATCATTGAGGATCATTCAGCCTTCTTCTGGAGTGATGCATTTCTGAACGACCCCAGTAACACTCTCTCTGTAGAGCTGTCCACCCATTACCGTGAAGGCTTTGGATCGACGGACAATCTGACGAGCCTCTTCTTCATCCTCTGGAAGCTCTTTCCTGAGAATATATGCAATATATGGCACTGTCCAATCGGGAATGACAACCAAAATCTCCATGATCAAGTCGACCACAGCTGGGATTTCAACTTCAGTCGGATCAGTGGAGCTCTTAGGCTGTGGGGGCTCTTCAGTGAAGGGATCTTGTTGAACTGATGGTGCGTGAATATGCTCCAAAAACATATTGCTGGGAATAGGCTCCCGCTTGGAACCTATTTTCGCCAAGTCATCAGCTGCTTGATTCTTCAGTCGGGGTATATGGTGGAGCTCTAGCCCTTCAAACTTCTTTTCTAACTTTCTCACTGCATTGCAATAGCCAGTCATAGCTGGGCTCCTGATGTCCCACTCCTTCATCACTTGATTAACCACTAAATCTGAGTCGCCGTAAACCATTAGGCGACGGACGCCGAGTGAAATGGCCATACGCAACCCGTACAGAAGTGCCTCATATTCGGCTTCATTGTTGGAGGAATCAAAGTGAATCTGGAGAACATATCTGAGGTTGTCGCCTCGTGGATATACCAGGACTACCCCAGCGCCTGAACCATTCAACATCTTGGACCCGTCGAAGAACATAGTCCAATGTTCCGACTGTATCTGGGTCGGTAGCTGCTGTTCAATCCACTCGACGAGGAAATCTGCTATTGCTTGAGATTTGATCGCTTTCTTTGCCTCAAACTTGATATCCAGCGGAAGGAGTTCAATCGCCCACTTTGCCACTCGACCAGTTGCATCTCTGTTGTTCAAAATTTCTGACAACGGAGCGTCGCTGACGACTGTAATCGAATGATCTGAGAAGTAATGCGCAACCTTCTTTGTGGTCAAGTAAATTCCATAGACAAACTTCTGATAATGTGGATATCTCTGCTTGGATGGGGTTAAGACTTCAGAAATATAGTACACTGGGCGTTGAACCTTGTAAGTTTTACCTTCTTCTTCCCGCTCGACCGTGAGTACTGTACTGACAACCTGTCCAGTGGCTGCTATATAAAGCAGTAAAGGCTCTTTGCTGATTGGAGCAGCAAGCACCGGCTGGGTGGAAAGCAGGGCTTTGAGCTCTGCAAACGCTGCGTCAGCTTCAGGAGTCCACTCGAACTTATCAGATTTCTTCATCAGTCGGTAAAGAGGTAATGCCTTTTCACCGAGACGAGAGATGAATCAACTCAAAGCGGCCAAACAACCTGTAAGCTTCTGAACGTCGTGTACACGCACAAGGCGTTTCATTCGGAGGATTGCACCAACTTTCTCTGGGTTTGCATCGATCCCACGTTCGGAAACGAGGAAACTGAGTAACTTTCCACCTGGAACTCCAAATGTACACTTCGACGGATTAACCTTGATATCATATCTTCTCAAATTGGCAAAGGTTTCAGCAAGGTCAGTCAGCAGGTCGGAACCTTTACGCGACTAAACCACGATGTCATCCATGTATGCTTCCACATTCCGACTGATTTGAGTTAGCAGGCACTTCTAAATCATGCGCATGAATGTGGCACCAGCATTCTTGAGACCAAAGGGCATGGTGACATAGCAAAAGCACCCGAATGGGGTGATAAAAGCTGTTTGTATTTCATCAGGTCCATACAGTCGGATCTGATGGTACCCGGAATATGCATCCAGGAAGGACAATCGCTCACATCCCGCAGTCGAGTCGACTATCTGATCGATGCGGGGGAGAGGAAAATGATCTTTCGGGCAGGCCCGATTGATATGCTTGAAATCAATGCACATATGAAGTGAATCGTCCTTCTTGGGAACCATGACAACATTGGCGAGCCACTCGGAGTGGTAAATTTTGCGGATGAACTCAGCTGCCAGAAGCCGAGCCACCTCTTCGCCGATTGCCTTTCTCTTCTCCACAGCGGACCGACGGAGATGCTCTTTAACGGGTTTTGCCTTTGGATCGACTCGCAAACGGTGCTCAGCCAGTCCCCTGGGTACACCCGGCATGTCAGACGGCTTCCATGCGAAGATGTCCTAGTTCTCACGGAGGAACTGGATGAGCGCTTCTTCCTATTTGCTGTCGAGTGTTGTTGAGATATGAGTCGGAGCAGCATTGGGATCGGTCGGGTGAATGTGAACAGGCTTTGTTTCACCGGACGACTGAAATGCAGACTTTGAAGCAGGCTTCTTAGCACGCAACAAATCACTCGGATCTGCAGTCTTCTTATATTCTTCCATTTCTACTGCCGCCATCTGTTCATCGGCTATCTTAGAGCCCTTCTGGAGGCACTCTTCTGCTCGTTGCCAATTACCAGTGACTGTGATCACGCCCCTAGGGCCAGGCATCTTCAGCTTGAGGTACACGTAACACGGTCGAGCCATGAAACGGCATATGCAGTTCTGCCCAGAATAGCATGATAGGCACTGAGGTTGAGGCGGGAACAATTGCCGCCGTCGACTGGACTCAGGAATCTGCTGCCGAGCACGTTCGTCGAGTGCATGCTGAAGGTTCTCCAGTCGAGTGCGTTCAGCCAAAGTGGCCAAGCGCGCTGCCTCCAAGGCCCGAGCCTCAGAGGTCTCTCCGACGATGGGCGTGTGGAGTGCCTCCTCGTTGCGGCGGTGGAGCTCCTCCCTCCGCTGCGAAGAGAGGGTTTCGGGGTGGCATTCCTCGTGAACATGCGATGGATCGCCACCGCCGTCGCCGCCACCGTTATGACGCATGCCAGGTGGGTTGCGCGGTGTGTCGACCATCTGGACCTCTGCCGCAGGGTCGCTGCTGTCGCACTCGGACAGGGTCTCGACGGAGCCAGTCGACAGATCGAACAGGCCGTAGAGAGATTCATCGGGCTCGATTGCCGCGACTTGAGGGGTGGCCAACTGACGTGCCATCGCATGCTTCACCCACCGCTGAAGCCGCGATCGACCGGATCGCTTGCGACGGCGAATAGCGGGGAACGAAGACACTGCAGGAGCCGACCGATACTGGGTCGACGGCTGCCGCAGAAGGACGCCGCGGACACACACGCGAAAGTGCGTCGCCCCGTGGACGGGGAGTGTCTCGACGTCGAGGGGGGCCTCCTGGAGCCAGGCGGAGTCGTCGGCGATGAAGACGAGCGCGCCGAGACGGATCTCGCGGCCCTCAGCCGAACCTCCACCAGAAACCATGATGATGGGAATCGGAAAAAATCGCAACCTCACCGGAAAGCCGCTAAGACACCTGTCCCACGGTGGGCGCCAACTGTCGTGGTTCTAAGTCTGACAGTAGAATAGGGGGTAGGTATGAGGAGGCAAGATCCTAGCTACGATGAGGTTGTGCACGCAAGATTTACGAGTTCAGGCCCTTCTCGGAGGAAGTAACAGCCCTACGTCTCGGTGCCCGGGGGCTCGGTCGATTGGATTATGCGTGAAGTTACAGGGGGTGCGAACCCCTGTGCCAGTGGACGGAGGTGGCTTATATAGAGTGCGCCAGGACCCCAGCCAGCCCATGTAAAAAGGGGTTCAATGTACATTAAGGTGAGACGTTACTGGTAACGCCAATAGTAAAGACATATAAATGATCATTAAGACTACGGAGTGAACGCCTGACCGTTGCCATCCTGAGTGACCTTAGATCTTCTGTACTCCGAGTGGTTTCTGGTATGGTCGAATGATTATACCCTGGTCGAATGGAATTGGGTTATCCGAGTGAACTGTTGGTCGAGTGGGTTGCACCCTGAGGTGATTTCAGTCGGTAGATGATGCTATCCTTTGAATGCCCTTGGCTTTAGAGCTGTGTCCTCGGGAAGGGTGTCTAGGTCAGGCCTATTACCCTACCCTAGGTACATGTCATCGCTAGCTGCTACGGGCTGAGCAAGAACCGTTCTTACCTACGCATCAAAACCACAACAAATTTTCGTCAAGTGTGCTGTTTTAACCTTCAACAAGGACCGGGCATAGTCACACTCGATTCAACTAAAGTTGGAGAAACTGACACCCACCAGCCACCTGTGTGCGAAGCACGTCGGTAGAACCAGACTCGCGTAAGCGTACGCGTAATGTCGGTCTGAGCCGCTTCATCCAACAATACCGCCGAATCAAAGTATGACATGCTGGTAAGCAGTATGACTATTATCGCCCACAACTCTTTGTGTTCTACTCGTGCATATAACATCTACGCATAGACCTGGCTCGGATGCCACTATTGGGGAACGTAGTATTTCAAAAAAATTCCTACGATCACGCAAGATCTATCTAGGAGAAGCATAGCAACGAGAGGGAAGAGTGTGTCCACGTACCCTCGTAGACCGAATGCGGAAGCGTTTAGTAACGCGGTTGATGTAGTCGAACGTCTTCGCGATCCAACCGATCCAAGTACCGAACGTACGGCACCTCCGCGATCTGCACACGTTCAGCTCGGTGACGTCCCTCGAACTCTTGATCCAGTTGAGGCCGAGGGAGAGTTTCGTCAGCACGACGGCGTGGTGACGGTGATGATGAAGTGATTCCGGCAGGGCTTCGCCTAAGCTCTCCGAAAATATGATCGAGGTGGGAATCTGTGGAGGGGGGCACCGCACACGGCTAAAAACAATCAACTTGTGTGTCCTAGGGTGCCCCCCTCCCCACGTATATAAAGGAGGGAGGGGGAGGCCGGCCGGCCTCAAGGGGCGCGCCAAGGGGGGAAGGAATCCTACTCCTAGTAGGAGTAGGTTTCCCCCCTTTCCTAGTCCAACTAGGAGGAGAAGGAAGGAGAGGGAGAGGGAGAGGGAAAGAGGGGCTGCGCCCCCCTCCCCTAGTCCAATTCGGACTCCCCTTGGGGGGGCGCCACCTCCTGGCTGCTGCCCTCTCTCTCCCCTAAAGCCCACTAAGGGCCCATAACTTCCCGGGGGGGGGGGGGGCCTTACCGGCCCTACAGCCCTCACACCCGCCGGCACTCCGGTTTTATCCGAAACCTTCCGGAACACTTCCGTTGTCCGAATAACATAGTCCAATATATCAATGTTTATGTCTCGACCATTTCGAGACTCCTCGTCATGTCCGTTATCACATCCGGGACTCCAAACTACCTTCGGTACATCAAAACACATAAACTCATAATACCGATCGTCATCGAACGTTAAGCGTGCGGACCCTACGGGTTCGAGAACTATGTAGACATGACCGAGACTCATCTCCGGTCAAGAACCAATAGCGGAACCTGGATGCTCATATTGGCTCCCACATATTCTACGAAGATCTTTATCGGTCAAACCGCATAACAACATACGTTGTTCCCTTTGTCATCGGTATGTTACTTGCCCGAGATTCGATCGTCGGTATCATCATACCTAGTTAAATCTCGTTACCGGCAAGTCTCTTTACTCGTTCCGTAATGCATCATCCCGTAACTAACTCATTAGTCACAGTGCTTGCAAGGCTTCATATGATGTGCATTACCGAGAGGGCCCAGAGATACCTCTCCGACAATCGGAGTGACAAATCCTAATCTCGATCTATGCCAACTCAACAAACACCATCGGAGACACCTGTAGAGCATCTTTATAATCACCCAGTTACGTTGTGACGTTTGATAGCACACTAAGTGTTCCTCCGGTATTCGGGAGTTGCATAATCTCATAGTCATAGGAACTTGTATAAGTCATGAAGAAAGCAATAGCAACAAACTAAACGATCATCGTGCTAAGCTAACGGATGGGTCTAGTCAATCACATCATTCTCTAATGATGTGATCTCGTTCATCAAATGACAACTCAAGTCTATGGCTAGGAAACTTAACATCTTTGATTAACGAGCTAGTCAAGTAGAGGCATACTAGTGACACTTTGTTTGTCTATGTATTCACACATGTATTAAGTTTTCGGTTAATACAATTCTAGCATGAACAATAAACATTTATCATGATATAAGAAAATATAAATAACAACTTTATTATTGCCTCTACGGCATATTTTCTTGAGCTGCCATGGCGGAGAAATAGGTGATGGGGAAATAAACAGAGGAAAGAGAGAGGAGATCTGTGCGTGGATGGATAAGGAAAAAGGGATGGGTCGGATGAGCTGTGTGTGTGGCCCCGTGAGCGTCGCTGGGAAAGCGACCGGCCGAGCTTTCGGCCGGCGCGCCGAAGCGAAACGTTTTCCTACTTTTTTTGTTGTTGTTGCAGAAAAGTCGTGCAGTACTGTCCTGTCCTGTCCTGAGAGCGCTGCTTAAGCTTAACTTGTGTGATGGAATGTACTACCCCGCGCGTGTTTTGTGCTGCATTTGCGTTTGAGCTATTGAGGTCGGGCGTGTGATACTGTCCTGTCCTGTCAACGTTGCAGTAGGAGTACGAAAGTTCGAAGCCAGAACCGCCTCTAGTTTAGAGCATCTACAACCGGGCGCCCTATATTCATCTCATACGTCCGGGCAGGCCGTCCGGTCATTGACCGGTCACAAAATACCGACCCAACCGAAACTCTCAAACGGGGCTCAAACGTCCGGACTGACCGGCACCCCTTATATCCGTCCCAAAAGCAGGGCGGATATGAGGCGGTCCGGGCACGCCCAGGCGCGCCCGCCACATTAGCCCGACCCATCGTTGGCCCACCCCGACCCCACAAAACCCCCCGTTTCACAGAAACCCTAGCTCACTCCGCTCCGCTCCGCTCCCATCCCCTCCCCTTTCCGACGGCCCCATTTCCCCAATCTGCCAAATCCATAGCGCCGGCGACCATGTCCAGCACCGGCAGCCGCTCCGAAGGCAGCTCCGGAGAAGAGGAGGAGCTGGCGCTCCGCATCGCGCTCGAGCACTCGTGGGTCCATACGGGCGGCAGCTCCGGCTCCGGTGCGACGCCCCCTGTCGCCCGTCGCGCCAGTGCCGATGCCGGCGCCGGCCCTTCCCGCCCTGCGCGCGGATCAGCGAGGCCTGCCAGATCCGCTCCTCCCACCCAACGGCCTCCTCCACCTCCGGCCGCTGCTCCGCGCGGGCAGCGCTGGGTTCTAGTGCCCGCTCAGCCGATGCCGCGGATGCGGACTCCGGAGTCGGAGGCACGAGCTACCCGCCGCGAGAGGCGGAGGGCTAGGGAGATGGCGGGCGGGTCCGACGGGTCTGCGCAGTCTGCCCGCCGCCGCCGGGTGCCCGACGAGGAGGACCGCCTCTTCGAGTGGGCGTGCCGCCGGTCACTAACTGAGGCGGAGAGGAAGGCCTGACGGCTCCGGAGGCTCAACGCCAAGCAGCTCTGGCTCGGCATTGAGCAATCCGAGCGGGAGGCGTCGGAGGCAGCGAGGGAGGCAGCAAGGGTGGCCAAACTCAAGCGCCAGCAAGATCACGTCCTCCGGTGCTTGCAAGGCTTCATCGTCATCTCCGATTCCTCCTCCTCCGACTGGTCCGATGGCTCCGACATGGACCCACCCCCTGCCGCGGACACCTACAGCTATGCCCGCGACCGGAAGGGCAAAGGGCCGGCGAGGAAGTGCTGAAAATCCGTCTTTATTTCAAGTTTTTAGTTGTAGTTTGAACTTGTCCGCCATATTATGTGTATTATGTTGAACTTTGCTATCTTACGATGATCCGGCTGTGATTTTTTGATGAACCGATTGTGCATTTGTCTGTCCGATCATGATCTACGTACTTCTTATCAACGGTGCATTGTTTAGTATGAAAATAGGGGACAAAATATGAGATACATGGGTATGGAGACGCGAATATAGGGAGTGCCCGATCAGTGCCCGCAGACGCGTCCGCGAGCGTTTGCAGGGCCGGATTTGCTGAGTCCGGCTGTAGATGCTCTTACGTGACGTGATGGGGTCGGGTGGGTATGACTCGAGTCAGAATGCTCGTGTTATCAATTGCATCGTGTGACGAGACGATGCATGCACTCGCGCGGGTGTGCACGTACGTAGTGTGGTGGTGGTGTGTGCTCGGTACGGCGGGAGAATGTCTGATCGATGCAACCGCACGGTAGATCACATGCCCTGGAGCCAGTCGTGCGGTGAGGCATGGACGAACGCCTTCACGCTTTTGAAACCCTTTTTTCCATTTTGTTTGGTTCTCTCTTTCACATTTTTCTATTTTCTTCCCTTTTCATTATCTTCTATATTTCCTATATTTCTTTTTTTTCTCCTTATTTTAAGTAAAATGTAATCTTTTTTAAAAATACATGAAAACATTAAAAAAAAGAGTTACTCTCTCCGATCCATATTAACTGTTACAACACTAGAACAACTTCGTACTAAGGTTGTATTAAAGCTACGACAAGTAATATGGATCGAAGGGAGTAGTTTATTTCTAAAATAGTATTTAGATTGTCTCTAAAATACACATCATTTTAAAAATTGTCATGTAATTTGAAGAAAAATGTTGATAGAATTAGAAAGGTGTTCACACAACTTTTAAAATATTCGTATAATTTGTAAAAGTGTTCATGCTTTTTAAAAATAGTAATTTCATTTGTTTTACAGAAGTTTTCATATGATTTTAAGAATATCATGTAATATTAATAAGTGTTGCGTGTTTGAAAAACAGGCCACACGATTTTAAAAAGCACTCATGTTTTTTTAATGTTCATATATTTTCTAAAAAGTGTTTGTTTACTTTTCAGAATGCTCGTGCAATAAACAATGTCACTTTTTTAGAAACTACTAGAGGATACCCCGTATGTTGCTGCGGGAATCCATTGCAATCTAGTTCAAGTGATTCGATTGTATGAAACATGAATAGTGATATTAATAATATATGAATTAAAACTAAACATCCATATTATATATGGTATTTGAGTATTGTGCATTTGAAAATATTTATTGAATATAAGTGTCATAGTATAACGAAAAGATAAATCACATGCATGTTAAGTGAACTTTCGATGAGGTGACATGTGTGGTGAGATGAGATTTGTGCATGAAATAAACTAATAATAAAAAACTTATTCTCATGCGTGTTGTGGTGGACCTTTGATGAAGTGACATGTGTCAATGTTAAGATAACAAAAAATTGGGAACCAACTACTAGGTATATGTATGATATTTTTAGAAAACATGAAAAATCAGTAGATGTTTTATAATACGTGAAGATTTCAGTCGCGAGAGGTGAATATTTCTTTTACTTTACCATTTTCCGCTGGATACTGTTGACATCAGATTTTGGCACGGCATAAAAGGCAAATAAGATGGCCTCGAGTGAGAGGGTTTTCAGCATGAAAAGTTTCACGTCGTCGAGTGGAACAACTTTGATGTTTATGTTATCATCGTACGACCCTATTTTAGAGGCCGAAATTGTACTCCGAGTGGCTGAATTCAGTGTTCCGAGTGGGTTTCGGCCGATCACGCCTTCGAGACGACCTCGGATGAAGGAGCACTCCAAAGGAATTGTCTTCGTCTCGTCGAGGCAATCAATTTTTATACATAAATCGTCTCAGTCCGAGTTCATATGCAAAAGTTACAGTCGATACGGTCCAGCCCGACCAGAGACCAAAATATTACGCTTGACGCCAGACACATGTTGATGAGTGTCTGATGCAGTGCGTGAGCAATTCGGCCCTCAAGACGGCCTTGAATCAAAAAACCTTCAACATGAAAAAGTTTCGTCTCGTCGAGCCGATCAATTTTCATATATAAATTATCTCAATGCGAGCCCATATGCGACCTGGAGAGGCAAAATAAGATCAGGCTGTGTTTTCAGTCGGGGATTCCGAGTGAAAAGCTTACCATCCGAGTGAAAGCTTACCGATCGAGTAAAAGATTGCCGTCCGAGTGAAAAGCTTATCATGCGAGTGAAAACTTACCGATCGAGTAAAAGATTGCCGTCCGAGTGAAAATATAGTCATCCGAGTGAAAATATGGTCATCCGAGTGAAAAGCTTACCGTCGGAATGAAAACTTGCCGATCGAGTAAGAGATTGCCATCCGAGTGAAAATTTAGTCATCCGAGTGAAAGATTGTCTTCTGAGTAAAATTTTTGCCATCCTAGTAAAAGTTGCCTTCCGAGTGAAGTCTAGTCAGGCGATCCGAGTAAAAGACTCTAATATCCGAGTGGAGAGATTCGAGTGCTCCGACCAGAAGCTGAAGATGTGCCTAAAAGGTTATCTAGATTGGCTCGGATGAAAAAGTGTTCAACGCGGAAGTTGTGTGTATCGTCGAAACGGTAAATTTTGGTTTTGGGGTCATCATCATCAGAGATAGTATGTAGCCTGCAAATTCATTATTAGACTCGGACAGTACAGTTAGCTGCAAGACCGAGTCCGACTGGAAATTAAAGATGGCTTCGTTGAGTATTCAAGATGGCCTTGTTTGAAAAAGTGATCAACACGAGAGATGTTCGTCTCGTCGAGATGCACAAATTTGATATTTCGGCCGTCTTGATCGGAGGTAATATACAAATTCGACGGCCCGCGTAAGGAGGAAGACAGAAGTTTGGGTTAGATTCAGACTGAATCCGAGTTGAACTAGAACTAGGACTCTAGGACATGAATTGATGTAATTTTTTGTAAGGAAAGCCTAGATGAAACATTTACTTGTACAAGAAGTCCAGCCACCTCTTATATATGTTGGTGGTGATGGCCGATTGAACAACACACAATCAAACAAATTAATATACTATTTTTTCATCTACGTTTTATCTCTTCATCGTTTTTCTCTCTCGTTCTTCGCTGTTCCTCGAGTTTGAGAGCTGCGAATCCCGAGGCTCTAGGGACGAACGAATCGACCTAGGACAGCCCATAGCCGCCGCACTCCCTGACGGGGTCCCTCCCGGGTGTGTGGGGTTTCGGGTCTCCAAAAGCGCCCGTCGACTGTCTTGCGTATCACGCTGTCGGTCGGGTCTCCTTCGACGTGAGCTGCGGTGCATCACCCCCGACGTCGAGGGTACACATGACGTGTTCGTGTGTCAACAGATACACAAAATTAAAATAAATTAATGTTATAATTATGATAAATGTTTTATTGTATATATTTAATTTGTTTTCCGTGCACGCATTGTGCTCGTATTAAAACTTTAAGTGCAAGCGTGGTCCTTTTTACACGTGTTCAGTAAAACTACGTTCGCACTAAAAGTTAGGTTTCACCTCACTGCACGGGTACTTAGATGAGGTCCTGAAACGGAAAGTATCCTTTTGAGCTCGAGCTCATTTGAGTCTGGATGAACAGTAAATTCGTAAAATATTCAAAACAACTCAAAAAAATCTGAATTTTTTTTATGATATACTTTGGCAAATGTTCTAACTGTTTGTAAGTTTTCAGCTTGAGATCACATTCATGGAAGGCGTAGCAAAATAAACAAAATCAGTGTTTCAAAATGCTTTTGAAAGTAGCATTTTCAGAACATCGTTTTTGTTTTTTTCGTCACGCCTTCCTCAAATGTGATCTCGTGATGAAAATTTGCAAGCACTTAGAAAATTTGTCAAAGTTTATCATAAAAAAATTTCAGAATTTTTTGAATTTGTTTTCAATTTTTTCCGATTTTACTGTTCATACGGCTCATTTGAGCCCGAGCTCAAATACTCCACTGCTGAAACATCTAAGTACCTATGCATTGGGGTACCACCCAAGAAAAACCATGCATTGGGGTGAGGCCTAACACCGTCAATAAGCGGTGTATAATTCTGCCTCGTGTTCAGGGCGGTCAATATTATATTGCGCATAGGCTTAGGGATATCGACTAGGCGTGTGCCCTCACCCCACCCCCCATGACACTAGTGGGCTGGCCCAGTATGGTCTCTCAGTTTTTTCTATTCTCACATTTTTTTAGTATTTTTATGAGTTTTCTCATTTTTGTAACATTTTATTTCCCCTTTTCATTTTTCCTTTTTAAGTTTTTGTTCCTTGTAAAATTAAAGGAATTTTTAAATATTGGAAATATTATTAAAATTCCAAAATTATTTTTCAAATTTACACTCTATTTTTTATTATTCTAGAATACTTTGTAAAAACTATGGATATTTTTACAATTTTTTTGTATTTTAAAATATTTCATAAAATTCACGAATATTTCTAAAATCCAGACATTTAAAAAAACATGGGGAAAATATTTTTTCCAGTTTTGGAAAGGAAAACAATCGGAGCTCCATTAAGTCGCATCATGCAAACGATTGTTGTGCGACTCTGATCCAAAGGATTAAATGACAGATGCCTTTTTTGGTAGAAACCAAGTAACAGGTCCATCGAAATAAGCTCAACTCGCGGAATGATCGAAACCAAGTAATGAGTTGAGTTTGTATTACTAGAGCGCGTTGACCTGGGAGCGCTAGTGTCTTGCTTGCAGCGAGACGTACATACTCCGGACGCGGAGTATGTACATGAGCTCGGGTGAACAGTAAAATCAAAAAATATTTTAAAAATATTCAAAAAATTCTGAATTTTTTTTGTGGTAAACTTTGACAAATGTTCTAACTGCTTGCAAAATTTCATCTTCAGATCACATTCGTGGAAGGCGTGACAAAAAAAATCGATACTTGAAAATGCTAATTTCAAAGCATTTTGGAGCATCGATTTTGTTTTTTTGCCACGCCTTGTACGAATGTGATCTGAAGATGAAATTTTGCAAGCAGTTAGAATATTTGTCAAAGTTTACCACAAAAAAATTTCAGAATTTTTTGAACATTTTTAAAATGTTTTTCGATTTTACTGTTCACCCGAGCTCATTTGAGCTCAGGCTGAGAAATGACTTTCCGTACATACTCCCTCCATTTCATAATGTAGTGCGCTCACGCTTCTCGAGATTCAAGTTTGACCGTAAATTTAACTACCGAGACCGATTACGACGGGAGCAAAAATTATGTCACTGAATTCATATATCCGCAGTCGGTCTCGTTGGTTAAACTTACGGTCAAATTTGGATCTCGGGAAGCGCGGATGCACTACATTATGGAACGGAGGAAGTACAACTCATCTCAAGCCGCGTCCGTAGTGGGCTGACCCAGTAGCGGTCGTTCCATTCCGGATTCTTCTTTCGTTTGTTTTGTTCACATTTTCTTTTGTTTGGTTGTTCTTCCTTTAGTTTTCTTTTCTTTTACTTGTTATTTATGTTAGAAATAGATTTCAAAAATTAACTTGCTTCATTTTAAAAAATCATACACATTTAAAATTGTCGTGCAATGTAAAAAAATGTTCATGCATTTTTCTAATAAAATATGCGCATCACAAAGATGCAGAGAGCATGGTTTACTACCTTCTTTTTGAAATAAAAGATAATGTGAATGTAAATACAAAACATTAGATGCAGAACTATGTAAGGAAACTCCAAGAGCGGAAACATTTTGCGAGAGGGGATTGTTGAACGCAACTTCTGAAAATGGTTTAGGACGCATAGGAAGAGAAGAATAATACCACAAGAAACACGATTGGAGGCGATTTGAGTTGGACTTAATCCTAATCCGTTGAGGACTTATCTATACCCACATAAATAAGTGGGTCGGAGACAAACATGACTTTTGTTTTTTTTACAATAGAAGCAAACATGACTTGCTGACTGACCAAAACATTTTTGTTGAAAAACAAAGGGAGTGGCTATTCGTTAAATACTTGAAAAAATGTTTCAACCAGTCAGTTTCGATCCTGACGATCAAATCAACATCCAACGACTCTGGAATCATTTTTCTTCTCAAGCCTGCCTAGCCCTGTTCATCTTCTTTCTCACACACCCGCCGACCTACCGAGCCTTAATCGCCTGCCTCCATTCTCACGACAAATGTCTATCGCCATCCTGCCCTCCCCCACCGCCATGATGGCCATTGCCCCCGACCATCCCTCTAAGCCTTGCCCTGATGAACAGCTCTAGTGCAGCCACATTACCCACGTCTTTCCTCCCGGTTAAGTTTCAGACTCGCTCCTGACGGCTCCCGCTCATACACAGCTTGGCCTCGCCGTGGCCGATGTTCCTCACACCGTCCTCACCTTCAGCCTCGCGCTTCACGGAAATTACCAGACACTCAAAAAATTTCAGGCACATGACGATTAGTAAACGCGAAAAACAAATTGTCACAAGGATTTCAAATTGCCAAAAGGATGGCAAAGAGTTACTTCCTTCGTTCCATAATGTAGCGCGTATTTTTTTTGAAAAGTCAAACTAAGCAAATTTTGACCAAATTTACATATAAAAGTACTTTTATATACAATTCGAAACATATAGGACATGAAAATATAATGGGATAATCGGTTTTATACCCTTAGTTGGGTACCATTCGTCAAGATTGCCCCTACTTTTGGAAAACACGCGGTCTTGCCCAACTCAGTTTGCTTGTCTTGTGCTTTTGCCCTTCCGGCACGGCTCCGTCCAGTCAGCGCCGTTTGACCGGAAGCGGCGCTAGATTTTGGACATTTTTGCCCCTGTCGGTGCTACACTTAGTACCCATTCGTCCTCAGTGAGCTCGCGTTGAACAAAACAGAGGAGCTAAGCCGGCGACGCGAGGCCTGACGAGGAAGAGGATGGAGCGGCACAGCACGGCGAGCTCGGGCTCGTCCAACTACTCGCAGGCGGCCGGTGAGGTAAGTGAACATCAGCTTGTGCGCCTCCTCCACCCCCAATTCGTTCTAGGGTTTCTAGGGTTTGTGAGATTTGGGGGAAATTTTGACCTTCCTTCCCTTCCATTTGGTTTAGGTTGATGGGGTCGGGATTGTAACACCCCATGTCATTAGCCACAGTAATCACTTTTGATAATGACAAGTCAGCATGTTTAACAGTGCATAATCATCATTAGCATCATATTGCATTTCAACTCCTAACGCAAATTCAAATTTAAATGAAAGTGGAAAATAAAAGTTATCCAACATAGAAACTAAAATGTTCGATAGATAACAAATATTGCAGAGGCTAATCTAAAATTGTAACCAACAATTTATAAATTTGATAGATGGCTCTAACTTTACCAACACAGTAAGGATTAATGCATTTTGTTTATTATAAAAATTGTGTGAACTCAAATTGACTCCAAACTAATTTTTGGTAGTAGTAGAGGATGCCTACTAATTTTTGGAACAATTCCTATGTTTTACTAAATTCAATTTGAGGCCTAACAATTTACTAAACAGAGATATGTGAATAAATAAAAGAAAAGACAAAAGAAAACAAAAGACGAAGAACCCCCCCCCCCCCCGACTGGGCCTCGGCCCAGCAGGCCGTCCAGGTCGCCAGGCCGGCCCACCCCTCCCTCTTATTCCCCCTCCCCCCCGCTAGCCCAAACCCTAACCCCCACCCCGCTCCATTCCCCCCCCAATCCAGATCAGTCGGCGCTCGCCCCCGACGACCGCGTCGCCCGTCGCCGCGCTCACCCCGCTGCTCACGCTCGCCTTCCCCCTCCCCCCCCCGCCCGCCGCCGACCCGCCGCTCGCCCGCTCGCCGCCGTCCCGACCTCCGCCTCCCTCTCCTCCTCGCCTCCTACCTCAGTGTGACGACCCCGCTTAATCGTGCACTAATCATACACGCAAATGCGCACGATCAAGCCTAAGGACTCACTTGAAGATATCACAACACAACTCTAAAACATAAATAAGTCATACAAGCTTAATATTACAAGCCAGGGCCTCGAGGGCTCGAATACAAGCTCGATGACATACAAGCGTCAGCGGAGCATTAGATATCTGAGTACAGATATATTACAGAGAGAGAGATAAGCCTTCACAGAGGCGGGGTAAAAATAAAACTACGATCGAAAGGCGTAGGCCTCCTGCCCTGGACCCTCCGATCCTACTCCTGGTCGTCGAACGGCTCCTCGTAGTAGTAGTACTCGCCAGGCGGATAGTAGTACTGGTCGTCGGCTGGGGCTTCTGGCTCAGGGCGTCCGTCGTCTGGTGGCATCAAATGGAAAAGGGGGAAAAAGAAAATAAAGCAAACGTGAGTACTCATCCGAAGTACTCAAGCAAGGATCTACACTACATATGCATCATTGTCAAAGGAATGGCTGTATATGTGGACTGGGCTGCAGAAATGCCAGAGTAGAGGGGGAAAGCCTAGTCCTATCGAAGACTAGCACTTCAACAATCTTCGACAGTCTTGCAGCATCAGGAGAGAGCAGATGAACATAATGTAAAAGTAGTAGTATAATATCACACCTCGACCTGAGATCCTTTCCGACTCCCTGCGAGAAAGCAATCCCAGAGCCGTACTATCCAGTTTCTATCACATGTTCTAGTTGACCGATCGGGATACAACTCCGAGTGTCCGTTACCGTAGGACAGGCTATCGATAGAAGTTTCTTCCCTGCAGGGGTGCACCAACTTACCCACCACGCTCACTTAACTCTGGCCGGACCACATTTTCTGGGTCAGCCCGGCCTCGGCTAAGCACACGCCGCAACCCGACCTGGCTTAAAGAGAGGTCAGCACGCCGGACTAACATATGCCCCCAGGGGTCTTGGGCCATCGCCCCGGGAACTCCTGCACGTTACGGGGCCACCGAGAGCAGACCTAGCAACCCCTTATACAAGCGCGGTTGCGTTACCAGTCCAACTCGGCGTGCGCCGCTCCTTACTGACGTCAAACAAGCTTCGGCTGATGTGTACGACGCAGAACGCCCATACATATGCCCACGTGATGGTTAGTGCTATCGGCCAGAGGCCCCTCGGATCAAATATCCAAACCGTAGTGGATTAGGAGCGCCGGGAAACGAGCAGAGACTCACGATCGATGTGACCCCGTCGCCCCGTCTCGAGGACTTTGGCAAGGGCTAAGAATGCCCGGCCACGCCTCGTAGTTATCTCGCGGCCACCATCCAGGTCAACCCGACTCCACATCACTTCGCGTTAAGCTCGCGCGGGTACCCCTCAGGGCCGACCCGTCTTTAGTATCATAGTTTAGTGCAAGTCATAATATCCAAGGTAACTGTGTGTCTGACACCGAAGGGAACCCTGAGGAATCACCCTCGATGGAATTCCCGCTCGATGTTATCATCAAGGTGAACGAAGGAGGAATCACCCTCGAGGTCCACCTTGAGGAGTTGCGCGACGACGTCGTTATCGTCGGGGTGGTGTAGAAGAATCACCCTCGCTTACCACGACCGAGTAACTAACACTACAAGGTTAACATCAGAAGTGCTGACGAGGTATCACCCTCGGCACTCGACGATAACCCAGTAGCGTCGGCAACTAAGGGGGAAGTGATGTGTCGTTCAGGGTCTGGTCTTCATTCCCGGTGATCGGGTCTTCTGATATCCAACAGGCAGTCGGGATCAAATGGGGGTCTCTGTCGTGACTCTACCCATCCTATGCTAAACATTTAGGATAACAGGCATTATCAAAAGTAGGTTACAAGTAAACAGGCTATGCAACAGAGTAGGATAGTAATAGCAGCAGTAACATCTAGTGCAAGCATAGAGGGGAGAGAGTAGGCGATATCGGAAGGCCAATGGGGGTGCGCCTTTTTGCTCTGGGGCAAGGGCAAGGTCTTCAGGGTGTCGCCGGGAACGTAGTCGTACTCCGAGCTGGTCTGCGTCTGGAGCTACGTCTGCGTCGGGGTCTATCGAGAGAGAAGAGGGGAGGAAACAGGTAAACAATATGCAATCATATGCCACACAGTGCGTGCTAGGCTATGATGCAGTGCAGGGTTGCCTGAATATGCATCTAAGTCATTTTAGTTATTTTTAGAATTATTCTGGATTTAATATCCGACGTGTGTGCACTATTCATCTGCCGGATTCGGGTCCGGAGTTACGAGTTCTTCTACGTAGAGTTCCATGGAGAAACAGACGGCACGATCAGACTCGTCTCGTCGTTCTGAGCAACTTTCATGTTTTAACTTTTCGATCCGAGCTACGGTTTAAAAGTTATTAATTTTTAAAGATTATTTGAATTTCTGGAATTATTTTTTTAACAGAAAATGAATTATGACGTCAGCAGACGCGCTGCTGACGTCGCAAGTCAACAGGACGGTTGACCATCAACCTGACATGTGGGTCCAGTGGGACCCACATCAGCCTCTATTTCTTTAATCAGATTCAGTTTAATTACCAGGATTAATTAGGGGTGGACCCCACATGTCAGTGAGACATTAGGTTATTAGTTTATTTTTATTTCTATTTGTTTAACTAATTAATCAGGGAGGGGGGCCCACGTGTCACGACTGGCCGGTCCAGTCAGCGGGCTGACCGGTGCACGTGTTATGCTAGTTGTCGTTCGAGCTGCCCCCGGATGGCTCGGTTACGGTGGCGGTCTCTCGCCCCCCGACGCCGGCCGGCGCCGGACTGCTCCACGCGGCGACCAAGGCACGGCGGCGCGTCGCCGGGCTCGCCGGAATCACGCTAGGAGACACCGTTTCGCGCGGTCTGATGCATTCGAAAGCTAGAAAAGCGCCGCGTCGACTGGTGGCCTTGGACCGACCGGAGGTGTGTTAGTTCGACGGCGGCGAGCGGCGAAACGGACGCCGGAGCTCGGGCTCGTCGGGTTCGACGCTATGCGGCACGAGGAGAGGTGCTAGAGGCTTTGCTGGACTCGCACGAGCTCCAGGAGCTCGAAGCTGGGCTCAGTTGCGCATGACGGCGGCGTTGGCCACGGCAGCGAGCTCGTCGGCGGCAGCGGGTTCGGGCTCCTCGGGGTGCGGCCACTACGGCACAGAGAGGTGCGGATCGAGAGGGGAAAGACGAGGGGGGAGCTTACCGGGTGGCTAAGAAAGCCGGTGACGGTTTAGGAGCAGCAGCCGTCGCCGGATTTGGAGAAGATCGCCGGCAGCCGGAGGAAAGGGGGCGGCGCGTAGTAGTCGTTGTGGTGCTCCCGGCTCATCTCTGGCTTCCAGTCGAAGGAGTCGACGAACCCGGAGCTCGTGTCACGAGGATGGAGCGGAGGAGCTCGGTGGCCACGGCGGTGCTAAGACGCGGCGACGGCGGCGTTCGGTGGCGGATCTGGAGGAAGGTGGAGGCGCGGAGCGGCGAGGGAGAGGAATGGGGAACGACTAGGGTTCGGTAGGCCGGGGCCTCTTATTCCCCTACGCGGCGGCAGCGGCCCGGAGGATGGTCGACACGCGCCCGCTCGTCGGCGTGTCGGCGCGCGCGTTTGACAGCGCGGCGAGGAGGACGATGGGGAGATGGGCTGGGCGTTGGACCTCAAATCGGGGCACTGTGCACTAAGGCCCAGTGCACAGTGTCCCTTTTAATTTATTTCTCTGATTCTGTTTTTCTTTTTCTTTTTCCTTTTCTGTTTCAAATGTTTTAGAGCACTTGTGCACTTTTGAAAAATGTGGGAGTTGGCCCAAATATTGCAATCAATATTATCTCTCACCAAAAAGTGGTTTGAACAAATTTGGATTCCATGTGAGTTTGATATTAATTTATAGATGTAAATAGTCTGTTTTGAGTGCTGTTTCAGGTTGTTTCACTCACTTAGCTAACTCCAAAAATAATGATTATGATTTTGCCATGACCACTGGATTATTTGCTAATTAAATAACATTTCTCCAGCAGAGTTTGATCAACTTCAATTTGCACTTTGGAATTTAATTTGATTTTCAGATTTTGAATTTGAATTGGATTATTAACCCAAATGTTTGGCACTGCAAATGATCATGACTTGGCAGTTTTAACAGAGTGTCATGAGCTTATTACTAGGGGGTGTTACAAGTTCTCTCCTCTAAAAGAAATTCTCGTCCCGAGAAATTAGGAGTAGAAGGAAAGAGTCGCGGATATTCTTCCCGAAGATGATCCTCGCGTTCCCAAGTGGCTTCATCTTCAGTATGATTCGACCATTGCACTTTTAGGAACTTGGTCGTCTTCTGACAGTACACGCTCAGCTCGTCGAGGATGCGGATCGATGCTCCTTATAGGAAAGATCATCTTGTAGCTCGAGCATCTCATGATCCACTGCACGGTGCGGGGATTCCTTGAAGCACTTACAAGTTGCGACACGTGGAAGACACATTAATATGAGAGAACTGTGGCGGCAACTCCAATTTATAGTCCACTGTCCACGTCTAGCCATGATACGGAAAGGACCAATATAGCGAGAGCTAGCTTGCCCTTGATTCCGAAACGACGGGTGCCCTTCATTGGAGTCACGAAGATAAGCTTGTTCATCAGGTTGATAGATCACCCCCATCGCTTGCGATCATAATTACTCTTCTGACGGTCTGAGCTGCTTTGAGATTCTCCCGGTAATTCGGACTTGTTCTTCGGCAATGCTGAATAATGTCCGGTCCAACAAGAGGTCGTTCCCCAGTTTCTGACCAATTCAGAGGGGTTCGACATTTACACACCATAAAGAACCTCAAAGGGGGCCATTTTCAAGTGCGGTTGATAGCTGTTGTTATACGAGAACTCGGCATACGGAAGAGATTCCTCCCACTTCTTACCGAAGGATATAACACAGGCTCGAAGCATATCTCAAGCACTTGATTAACGCGCTCAACTTGGCCTTGGGATTGGGGATGATAAGCTGAACTCCAGGTAATATGGTTCCCTTGCTTTCTGGAAACTTTCCCAGAAATGGCCAGTGAAAATGCTGCCACGGTCTGAACTGATTTCCTTGGAATACCATGGAGTGAAACAATTCGGGAGATATATAGCTCTGCTAACTGACTAGCAGTAATAGTCTCCTTAACTGGCAGAAAGTGTGCAACCTTGGAGAGTTGGTCGACGACGACAAGAATGGCATCGTGACCCTTCTGAGACTTGGGAAGACCAGTAATGAAGTCCATTTGCACTTTATCCCACTTCCATAAGGAATAGGGAGCGGTTGCAGAATTCCAGCAGGTTTCTGATGTTCGGCGCTTCACCGACGACAAACGTCACACTCGGCAACATAACGAGCAATATCCTGCTTCATCCTAGACCACCAGTACCTTTGACGAAGATCTCGATACATTTTGGTACTACCCGGATGGATAGACAGCTGTGTGTATCATGGGCCCCTTCATGACTTTGTCAGTCATCAGCTCGAAGCGAGGTACTACGATGCGGTCTCTGAAATATAATGTACCATCTTCAGCAACTGAGAAATCCCGATACTTAGCAAGGTGAAGCTCCTTCTTCATCAAGTCAATTTCAGCATCTTTGGCTTGCGCTTCTTTAACAGCCTTCAGAAGGTCTGGCTGTACCACAAGGTTATTAAGAGAACCCTGGGGAAGAATTCGCAGATTCAGCTGAGTCAGTTCTGCGTGAAGACGAGGTTGAGCTTGCCTAACCATGAGGTTGTTGCAATATGACTTGCGACTCAGGGCATCGGCCATTACATTAGCTTTGCCCGGGGTATAAGAAATACCGCAGTCATAATCCGCAATAGCTTCTAACCATCGTTGTTGTCGGAGATTAAGATCCGGTTGAGTGAATAAGTATTTCAGACTTTGGTGATCGGTATAAATTTCACACCGATTACCCAGAAGGTAGTGTCACCATAACTTCAAGGCATACATCACTGCTGCAAGTTCAAGATCATGCACTGGATAATTCTCTTCATGTGGACGCAATTGACGTGAAGCATATGCAATTACTCTCCGCTCTTGCATTAGGACGCAGCCTAATCCCTGACGAGAGGCGTCGCAATATATGACAAAGTCCTTGCGAGAATCAGAAGGAGCAAGCACTGGAGCAGAAGTGAGCTTGTCCTTGAGGGTTTGGAAACTTTCCTGACACTTGTCTGTCCACTCAAACTTAACGCCTTTGTGGAGCAGATTAGTCAGGGGCTTGGCGATCTTGGAGAAGTTCTCGACGAATCGGCGACAATAGCTGGCTAGACCGAGAAAGCTTCGGACCTGCTTGGCATTCTTCGGAGGAGTCCAGTCAAGGATAGCCTGAACACGCTCCGGGTTAACGGCAATACCGTCCTTGGAAATCACATGTCCAAGGTAGGTTACTTCAGGAAGCCAGAATTCGCATTTAGAGAACTTGGCATATAATTGGTGCTCTCGAAGTCTCTCCAGAACTAGTCGAAGGTGCTCAGCATGTTCTTCTTTGTTCTTCGAATAAACCAGAATATCATCCAGATATACCACGACGAATTTGTCGAGGTAGTCCATGAATATATAATTCATTAAGCGGGAGAATGTAGCTGGAGCGTTTGTTAAACCAAACGACATGACTGTGTACTCGTAAGAGCCATAACGAGTGACGAATGCAGTCTTCGGAATATCCTCTTCGCGAACACGGATCTGGTGATAACCCAACCTCAAGTCGAGTTTAGAAAACACCGAAGATCCAGCGAGTTGATCATATAAATCGTTGATCCGGGGAAGTGGATATTTATTCTGAATGGTTGCCTGGTTGATAGGACGATAATCTTGGACCAACCTATTCGTTCCATCTTTCTTCTTGACGAAAAGAGACGGTGCTCCCCATGCAGAGGAACTGGGGCGAATGAAACCCTTCCTTAAGGATTTATCAATTTCCTCCTTAAGCTCGATGAGGTGGTGCGGAGGCATCTTGTAGGGACGCTTCGCAATAGGAGTGGTGCCAGGCTTCAAGTCGATGACGAACTCGACAGCTCTAGCAGGGGGTATTCCTGGAAGTTCTTCTGGAAAAACATCCGGGAAGTCACAGACAACTGGGATAGTCTCAATCCCATCAAGCGGAGAAGCATTCAACGCATTCAAGGCATAAATTTGAGCCTCAGCGTTCTGAGTGATATGAGCATGGTAATTCACCATCTCATTCGAGGGGTGCAAGAGGTGAACAACTTTGGTGGCACAATTGATTGAGGCATAGTGGGCCTTCAACCAATCCATTCCCAGAATAAGGTCAATCTTGGACGATTTCAGAATAATGGGAGACGCACTGAACTCCAACTCTTCGATTTCAACGGGAACATTATAGCTAACTGCAAAGGTTCGGCAACCACCCGCGGGGGTGTGTACCAATAAGGGTGTGTTCATGTATTCGCATTTAATGTCATGCATGCGTGCAAAATGTTTTGACATGAAGGAATGCGATGCTCCTGAATCAAATAAAACAGATGCTGGTACTGAATTAACGAGAAGTGTACCCATCACAGTATCTGGTTGATCTGGAGCTTCAGACATGTTGACGTGGTAGTACTGCCCATGACCGTAAGAAGGTCTGGCATTATTGTTGCGCTGCTGAGGAATACCACGGCCAATTCCACGTCCAGCAGAAGGAAGAGCTAGTTGATTCTGATTTTGAGAACAGTCTCTAGCACGGTGACCTGGCTTGCCACACCTGAAGCATAGTCCGCTGTCAGGACGAGGTGTTGGAGCTCGAGGTGCTGGAGCTGGCAGGGGCTGTCTCGGTGGTGGAGGTGGTAGACGTGGTGCAGCATAAGAAGGTCTGTTCGCAGGAGCTGCTGAACGAAACATGCCTTGAGGGAACCAGATGCGTCGCTTCTGGGAAGACGAGCCCGAAGATGAGCCCGACTCACGAGTGCGTCTGGACGCTTCTTTATGCTTCTTCAGTCCAGTTTCAACCATGATAGCTTTATTCACCAAGGTGGCGAAATCAGGATAATCCTGGACAAGCAGTGCCAACTGTATGTCATGATGCAGTCCTTCACGGAACTTCTCCTGTCTTCGCTCATCAGTAGGAATGTCTTCTTCAGCATAGCGAGATAAGTCAAGAAACTCGCGCTGATATACTTCCACGGTCTTGTTGCCCTGAACAAGGCTACGGAACTCGGCCTTCTTCCGAGCTATGACAGCTTGAGGAATGTAGCGGGCACGGAATGCAATCTTGAATTCTGCCCAAGTGACGACAGTACCAGGCGGCAGAGTCTGTCGGTGAGTGGCCCACCATTGGGCTGCGGGACCCTTAAGAAGATATGTCGCAAAAGTGACATAGTTAATTTCGGCGACACTAGCAGACTCCATCTCATGAGAGATATCACGCAGCCAGTCATCTGCATCCAGTGGGTTGACTGTGTTGCGGAAAAACGATGGACTGAGCCTCATGAACTCTGGTAAGGTAATGGATGGTTGCTGCTGATTAGCATCAGGACGAGGGAATTGCTGCATAATCCCCGTCATAAACTGGCGGTTGAGTTCAAACTGTTGCATCATCGCTGCCATGTAATCAGGTGGTGGCGGCGGTGGCGGGTTGTTGTTAGCCATCCTGCTATTCCAACAGGGGTATTTCAGCGATAGCTTATGCAAGTGTTTAACAATAAACATGAGGTAACTCGACATTATTGAAAGAGTGCAATAGATGCTAGAAGTAGTCATTAAGACGTACAGATCCATACATAGTCGGTTACATTCGGGCAGCATAACGGCGCAAATTGAAAAGCTAGACATGCTAGGCGGCGCGCAGGCACGCGGTAAGGAAGTACACAACGGGACATAGCAAAGGCTACATCAACGTCGGAGAAAACCACTGAAACGGGGTAACTGCAAGTGCGGACGATGGACGTTCGTCGCAGAAGGATCCTGCGCTCCATGGGCACTCTGATGCAGAACCCGGTCTCGAGAAGAAAGAAGAGGTCCACGTGCAGGCGTGTGACCTCCCACAGCAGGCCAGACGATCCCTGATGGCATCTCAGTCCTGCTCGGGTAAAGAATGTACTCCGGATGCATCCCTGCACGAACAGCTGGTAGCAACTGTGTCATAGCCTCGTAGTAGCGTGCTCGAGTGGCAAACAACTCAACAGCAAGTGCACGAACAGTGCGATCCAAAGCCTGAGTGCACTGAATCAGAACCTGCGGGTCGTAGCGTCAAGACTCGTACGGGGCACAGATAGCTGTGTAAAATCCAGTAGCATCTCCAACAGGTGCATACGGAATGTACCGAAACACAGTATCATCCAAGTTAGCACTGTGCTCTCCTCGGAGACGTGCGACAGCAGAGTAGGCGGCATCATGTACTGCCATCTCAATCGTCACGCCTAATCCATGAAAAAGGTGTAGCTCGGTGTCTGAGTTGTTCTGCTGATCATAAATCCGAACTTCAGCATAGTACTGTTCCTGGTTGAACTCGCGGTAAACCTCATAGACCATGTACTCGGGGCACCAGCGGTATCCCAGCCTGATCAAGAGGGCGATTAGAACAGCTGGAAACCCAGGGACGTCTCGAGCACAGGTGCGAAGCACGAGCTGCGTCGTAGGACGAGGGGGAAACAGTCGATCCATCTGAAACAGAAAGGTTCAGGGTTGTCATAAGACAATGAGAAATATAACCGATCTCGGAAGGAAAGGTTAAACAAAACAATGAAAAGGAAAATGATTATCAGACTAATCAGATCAACGTCAGGGAAATCGCACTGAATCCAGCTCTCCGGGTGGATAGAATTAACGAGAACCTAAATGTCGGTGTTAGTAAATTTTATTAAACCCGAATAGATGAGAGATTAGAATCCCAGATTAAAGACGAGGAATAAAAGATCCTAATACCACCCATTTGGTGACGTGGGCCCGTAAGCCACACAGCCAAGTTAGTAAAACAGTTTTTGACCTGTAGACTCAACTTCGGCCAAGGAATTGGAAAGGGGGAACTCCTAGAGGCAGTCGGCTCTGATACCAACCTGTGACGACCCCGGCTTAATCGTGCACTAATCATACACGCAAATGCGCACGATCAAGCCTAAGGACTCACTTGAAGATATCACAACACAACTCTAAAACATAAAATAAAGTCATACAAGCTTAATATTACAAGCCAGGGCCTCGAGGGCTCGAATACAAGCTCGATGGCATACAAGCGTCAGCGGAAGCATTAGATATCTGAGTACAGATATATTACAGAGAGAGAGATAAGCCTTCACAGAGGCGGGGTAAAAATAAAAACTACGATCGAAAGGCGTAGGCCTCCTGCCCTGGACCCTCCGATCCTACTCCTGGTCGGCGAACGGCTCCTCGTAGTAGTAGTACTCGCCAGGCGGATAGTAGTACTGGTCGTCGGCTGGGGCTTCTGGCTCAGGGGCTCCGTCGTCTGGTGGCATCAAATGGAAAATGGGGGAAAAAGAAAATAAAGCAAACGTGAGTACTCATCCGAAGTACTCAGCAAGCAAGGATCTACACTACATATGCATCATTGTCAAAGGAATGGCTGTATATGTGGACTGGGCTGCAGAAATGCCAGAGTAGAGGGGGAAAGCCTAGTCCTATCGAAGACTAGCATCTTCAACAATCTTCGACAGTCTTGCAGCATCAGAAGAGAGAGCAGATGAACATAATGTAAAGTAGTAGTAGTAATATCATCAACCTCGACCTGAGATCCTTTCTCGACTCCCTGCGAGAAAGCAATCCCAGAGCCGTACTATCCAGTTCTCATCAGATGTTCTAGTTGTACCGATCGGGATACAACTCCGAGTGTCCGTTACCGTAGGACAGGCTATCGATAGAAGTTTCTTCCCTGCAGGGGTGCACCAACTTACCCACCACGCTCACTTAACTCTGGCCGGACACACTTTTCTGGGTCATGCCCGGCCTCGGCTAAGCAACACGCCGCAACCCGACCTAGGCTTATAAGAGAGGTCAGCACGCCGGACTAAACCTATGCCCCCAGGGGTCTTGGGCCATCGCCCCGGGAACTCCTGCACGTTACGGGGCCACCAAGAGCAGACCTAGCAACCCCTTATACAAGCGCGGTTGCATTACCAGTCCAACTCGGCGTGCGCCGCTCCTTACTGACGTCAAACAAGCTTCGGCTGATGTGTACGACGCAGAACGCCCATACTATGCCCACGTGATGGTTAGTGCTATCGGGCCAGAGGCCCCTCGGATCAAATATCCAAACCGTAGTGGATTAGGAGCGCGCGGAAACGAGCAGAGACTCACGATCGATGTGACCCCGTCGCCCCGTCTCGAGGACTTGCGGCAAGGGCTAAGAATGCCCGGCCACGCCTCGTAGTTATCTCGCGGGCACCATCCAGGTCAACCCGACTCCACATCACTTCGCAATAAGCTCGCGCGGGTACCCCTCAGGGCCGACCCGTCTTTAGTATCATAGTTTAGTGCAAGTCATAATATCCAAGGTAACTGTGTGTCTGACACCTAAGGGAACCCTGAGGGATCACCCTCGATGGAATTCCCGCTCGATGTTATCATCAAGGTGAACGAAGGAGGAATCACCCTCGAGGTCCACCTTGAGGAGTTGCGCGACGACGTCGTGATCGGGGGTGGTGTAGAAGGAATCACCCTCGCTTACCACGACCGAGTAACTAACCTACAAGGTTAACATCAGAAGTGCTGACGAGGTATCACCCTCGGCACTCGATGATAACCCAGCAGTGTCGGCAACTAAGGGGAAGTGATGTGCGGTGCCATGGTCTAGTCTTCAATCCCGATGATCGGGTCTTCTGATGTCCAGCAGGGCAGTCGGGATCAAGTGGGGGTCTCGGTCGTGTCTCTACCCACCTTATACTAAGCAGCCTAGGATAACCAGTAAGGTAGCAAGGCAGGTTACAATAAACAGGCTATGCAGCAGATATAGGAAAACAGTAGCAGTAGCAGTTCTAATGCAAGCATAAGAGAGAAGAGAGTAGGCGATATAGGCATGCTCAAAATGGGGGTGCTTGCCTGTTTGCTCTGGGGCAAGGGCAAGGTCTTCAGGGGTGTCGTCGGGAACGTAGTCGTACTCCGGAGCTGCGTCTGCGTCTGGAGCTACGTCTGCGTCGGGGTCTATCGAGAGAGAAGAGGGGGAGGAAACAGGTAAACAATATGCAATCATATGCCACACAGTGCGTGCTATGCTATGATGCAGTGCAGGGTTGCCTGAATATGCATCTAAGTCATTTTAGTTATTTTTAGAATTATTCTGGGATTTAATATCCGACGTGTGTGCACTATTCATCTGCCGGATTCGGGTCCGGAGTTACGAGTTCTTCTACGTAGGAGGTTCCGATGGAGAAACAGACGGCACGATTAGACTTGTCTCGTCGTTCTGAGCAACTTTCATGTTTTAACTTTTTCGATCCGAGCTACGGTTTAAAAGTTATTAATTTTTAAAGATTATTTGAATTTCTGGAATTATTTTATTTAACAGAAAATGAATTATGACGTCAGCATGACGCGCTGCTGACGTCAGCAAGTCAACAGGACGGTTGACCAGTCAAACCTGACATGTGGGTCCAGTGGGACCCACATGTCAGCCTCTATTTCTTTAATCAGTGATTCAGTTTAATTACCAGGATTAATTAGGGGGTGGACCCCACATGTCAGTGAGACATTAGGTTAATTAGTTTATTTTTATTTCTAATTTGTTTTAACTAATTAATCAGGGAGGTGGGGCCCACGTGTCAGCGACTGGGCCGGTCCAGTCAGCAGGGCTGACCGGTCAGCTGGCCGGTCGGGCCCCTGGGGCCCACGGGTCAGTGACCCAGGGCGACCCACGTGGCGGCCACGTCGGCGGCAGGCGCCGGAACTGCTCCGGCGACCAAGGCAGCGGCGGCGCGTCGCCGGAGCTCGCCGGAATCACGCTAGGAGACACCGTTTCGCGCGCGGTCTGATGCATTCGAAAGCTAGAAAAGCGCCGCGTCGACTGGTGGCCTTGGACCGACCGGAGGTGTGTTAGTTCGACGGCGGCGAGCGGCGAAACGGACGCCGGAGCTCGGGCTTCGTCGGGTTCGACGCTATGCGGCACGGGGAGAGGTGCTAGAGGCTTTGCTGGACTCGCACGAGCTCCAGGAGCTCGAAGCTGGGCTCAGTTGCGCATGACGGCGGCGTTGGCCACGGCAGCGAGCTCGTCGGCGGCAGCGGGTTCGGGCTCCTCGGGTGCGGCCACTACGGCGACAGAGAGGTGCGGATCGAAGAGGGGAAAGACGAGGGGGAGCTTACCGGGTGGCTAAGAAAAGCCGGTGACGGTTTAGGAGCAGCAGCCGTCGCCGGATTTGGAGAAGATCGCCGGCAGCCGAGAGGAAAGGGGGCGGCGCGTAGTAGTCGTTGTGGTGCTCCCCGGCTCGATCTCTGGCTTCCAGTCGAAGGAGTCGACGAACCCGGAGCTCGTGGTCACGAGGATGGAGCCGGAGGAGCTCGGTGGCCACGGCGGTGCCAAGACGCGGCGACGGCGGTGTTCGGTGGCGGATCTGGAGGAAGGGTGGAGGCGCGGAGCGGCGAGGGAGAGGAATGGGGATCGACTAGGGTTCGGGTGAGGCCGCGGGGCCTCTTATTCCCCTACGCGGCGGCAGCGGCGCCGGAGGATGGTCGACACGCGCCGCGCTCGTCGGCGTGTCGGTGCGCGCGTTTGACAGCGCGGCGAGGAGGACGATGGGGAGATGGGCTGGGCCGGTTGGACCTCAAATCGGGGCACTGTGCATTAAGGCCCAGTGCACAGTGTCCCTTTTAATTATTTCTCTGATTCTGTTTTCCTTTTCTTTTATTTCCTTTTCTGTTTCAAAATGTTTAGGGCACTTGTGCACTTTTGAAAAATGTGGGAGTTGGCCCAAATATTGCAATGCAATATTATCTCTCACCAAAAAGTGGTTTGGACAAATTTGGATTCCATGTGAGTTTGATATTAATTTAATAGATGTAAATAGTCTGTTTTGAGTGCTGTTTCAGGTTGTTTCACTCACTTAGCTAACTCCAAAAATAATGATTATGATTTTGCCATGACCACTGGATTATTTGCTAATTAAATAACATTTCTCCAGCAGAGTTTGATCAACTTCAATTTGCACTTTGGAATTTAATTTGATTTTCAGATTTTGAATTTGAATTGGATTATTAACCCAAATGTTTTGGCACTGCAAATGATCATGACTTGGCAGTTTTAACAGAGTGTCATAGAGCTTATTACTAGGGGGTGTTACATCGAGCCTCGCCGCTTGTTCCCCTGCAACGAACGTGAGCAGGACCCCCCCTTCTCTCCTCTGTCTTCGACACGCTCGCGCGCGCACGCACTCGCCTCGCTCTCTGCCCGCTCCGGCCACGCGCCCGCAAGCCTCGCCGCGCCCTGGCCATGACCTCGCCCTGCACCGGCCGCCCCTGCAGCTCGCCTTGCCCCCGCGTGCCGCTGCCACCACCGCCCGCCTGCGAACTGCGGCTGCTGCTGCCGCTGGTAGTGCCCGACGACGCCTCCAGCTCGCGTCCACACCCCGCCTCACCTGCTCCCGTCCGCGCGCCGTCGCCGCACCCCGCAGTCGCTCGCCGCGCTTCGCCTGACCCGCTCGCGCGCCGCCCGCTCCCAGCTGCCCGCGGCCCTCCCCGCATGCGTCGGCCATCGCTCGCCCCCTGCCTCGCCGTGACCGCGCCGTGCTTGCCCGCGCGCAGGCACTCGCGCATGCCCAGCCGCTGGGGCACGGCTGGGTCAATGACCGCTGGGGCCCACGCCCCAGTGAAAAAAAAAGAGTTTAGTTGAAAAAATAAAAATAAATAAAATAGATAATAAAAATAAATAATTAATTAAAGTTAATAATTAATTAATTAACTAACTAAATAATTAATTAACTTAATTAATCATGTTTAACTAAACTAATTAAGATTAATTAGCCTACTAATTAAGGTTATTAACTGTTAATTAGTTAGCAGTCTATGACGTATGGGGCCCACACGTCAGTTTGACTAGGTCAACGGCCCTGTTGACTGCTGATGTCATGCTGATGATGTCAGCATACACTGTTTTGGATAATGTTGATTTAAATAAATAATTAAATTCAGAAAATTAATAAAAACTTTAGAAAATCATATTAAATAATCCGTAACTCCGATGAAAATAATTTATATATGAAAGTTGCTCAGAACGACGAGACGAATCCGAATACGCGATCCGTTCGTCCGTCACACGCCCCTAGCTACCCGAACATGGAACCGCTCCCCTCCGGTCATCTGTCCGACATTTGTCCGGAACCGGGAATACTTTCCCGGATGAATCCCCCCTTCGCCAGTATCACCCGGCACTGCGTTAGATCACCTCTGTCACCGCGTATTGCCATGTTATGCTTTGTGCTGCACTTGTTCGCTGTGTATTTATACTGTTTCCTCTCCCTCTTCTCTCTCGTTAGACCCCGACGTCGTCCCCGAGACCGACGCAGCTCCGGAGACCGAAGACACCATTGACGACCTTGCCCTTGCCGCCGAGCAACCAGGCAAGCCCCCCCTTGAGCATACCGATATCGCCCATTCTATTTCTCATGCTTGCATTAGAACTGCTGCTGCTGCTGCTTTACCTATTCTGATGCATAGCCTGTTTATTGTAACCTGCTGTTGATAATTACCTGCATATCCTAAACTGCTTAGTATAGGCTGGGTAGAGACCTATCAGTGACCCCACTTATCCCGATTGCCCCGCTGGATTATCCGAAGACCCGATCAACGGGATTGAAGACCAGGCCCCGACACCGCACATCACCCCCCTTAGTTGTAACGACACTGCAGCGTTACTATCGAGTGCCGAGGGTGAAACCTCTTGTAGCACTTCCGATGTTAACTCTGTAGAGTAGCTATTTGGTCGTGGTCATTGAGGGTGATTCCTCCTTCACCGCTTCCGATAACGACACCGTCGTACAACACCTCTAGTGTGAACCCAGCGAGGGTGATTCCTCCGAGTTCACCTTGACGGATACATCGAGTAGGAATCCAACGAGGGTGATACCTCGGATTCCCCTGATGTTATGGACACACGGATACTTGGACTTTACACTGCTACTTGGAAAGGCGGGTCGACCCTGAGGGGTACCCGTGTGTGATGTGAAGACGGGTTGCCTGCATGGTGCTCGAGTGATGAATACGAGGCGTGGCCGGGCATTCTTAACCCTTGCAGCAAGTCCTCGAGACGGGGCGACGGGGTCACATCTTTCGTGAGTCCCTTCTCGTTACCGCAAGCCCTAGTCCACTAACGATTTGGATATTTGATCCGAGCAGGCCTCTAGCCTGATAGCACTAACCATCACGTGGGCATAGTATGGGCGTTCTGCATCGTAGCATTAGCCGAAAGCTCTGTCAGACGTCTAGTTCAGCCTTGCGGCCGGGACGGACTGGCGCCCCCCCTGGTGCCTGGCTTCCCCCTGCACGCAATGACTCGGAGTGCACAGGGCGATGGCCCAAGACCTCTGAGCGCTTAGGATGTAGACCGACGGGGACCTCTCTGCTGAGCTCTAGGTAGGGTTGCGATGTGTCGTTTGGCCGAGGCCAGGCATGACCTAGGAAAGTGTGTCCGGCCGGAGTTAATCGAGCGTGTTGGGTAAGTTGGTGCACCCCTGCAGGGAAGAACACTTCTATCGATAGCCTGTCCTATGGTAACGGACACTCGGAGTTGTATCCCGATCGATACAGCTAGAACTTGAGATGAGACCTGGATATGAGGCTCTGGGATTGCTTCTCGCAGGGAGTCGAGAAGGGATCTCCGGATGAGGTTGATGACTGTATGGCTCTGGGATTGCTTTCTCGTAGGGAGTCGAGAAAGGATCTCTGGGTGAGGATGAGACTTAATGATACTGCTACATTATATGGTACTGTCTACACTCTTCTAATGCTGCAAGACCTCTGAAGATGCTAGTCTTCGATAGGACTAGGCCTTCTCTATATTCTGGCATTTCTGCAGCCCAGTCCACATATACAGCCTTCCTTTGATAATGTTGCATATGTAGTGTAGATCCTTGCTTGCTGAGTACTTCTGAGTACTCACGGTTGCTTTGTTTTCCTTTTTCTCCCCATATCAGTTTGTCGTGACCAAGATGACGGAGCCCCTGAGACAGATGCCCCGTCGATCGACTACTACTACTACCCAGAGGATGGATACTTCTACGAGTTGACTGACGACCAGGAGTAGGATCGGAGGGTCCCAGGCAGGAGGCCTACGCCTTTCGATCGTAGTGTTTTATTTTGCCCCGCCTTTCTAAAGGCCTTTCTGTTTCTGTTTCATATCTGTACTCAGATATCTGATGCTTCCGCTGACGCTTGTACGCAAGCTTATGTATTCGAGCCCTCGAGGCCCCTAGCTTGTAATATAAGCTTGTATGACTTTATTTATGTTTTAGAGTTGTGTTGTGATATCTTCCCGTGAGTCCTTAGGCTTGATCGTGTGCATTTGCGTGTATGATTAGTGCACGATTGAGCCGGGGGCGTCACAGGGATTGTGCAGCTCGTCTCCGAGTTCTATCTTCCCGATGACACCTAATGTGGATTGGAGTATCGTTCAAAGCATCGTTGCCCTGGTCACGGCCTTGTTCCAGCCCGCCGTGTGTCCTGGGGAGGGGCAAGCACTGGCCGCCGGTTTTTAGGGTGTCCTTTAGACGTAAGAGATTGTGAATTTGAGCATGTTTTAGTTCTTGTTTATGAAAAATCTAAGTTTTGGTTAATGTGATGTGCAATCAGTTACCACAGGAGTGTGAGTGGGTGGTTTGGGTTGATCCTCCTCCTTCATTGCGTGTTGCCCTGGCTTTTGAAGACCTGCACGCAGAGGTAGAACAGAGCTGGATCAAAAGTCACAAGTTGAAGAAGGAAAACCTGGAGCTGTCAAGAAAGAATCTTGTTTTGAAGAAGAAGCTAAGAGGAAGAGATGAGATGATGCTTCTTTTAGCATTGTTGTTCGTAGGAATTTGTGTTCTAATGCTGTTTGCGTTGTAGTTGTATCAGTTTGTGCTTGTTGACCGAATGGTACAACCTAGTATGATGTATTTGAAGATGATGATGCACTGTTGTGGTCAAGATGAACATGCTATTTTGTTTCTGCAAACTAGATGATGGTGTGGATGGATGCAAAGTAGATGTTGGTTCAGATGTCCTAAGTAGACAAACTAGTGCATAAAGCATTAAGAAGTTGATCATCACAGTGCACACACAACAACATCAAGTGCATAAAGCACTAAGAACATAAAAGTACTGGCTATCACAGTGCACACACAACAACATCAAGTGCATAAAGCACTAAGAACGTAAAAGTACTGGCTATCACAGTGCACACACAACAACATCAAGTGCATAACAGTTTTATCTAGTAACAGTACTAAAACTGAAGTTTCTTGCTCCTGGTGTTCTTGGCTGGGTTTGGAGCCAGCTTTGCCTTGCTTCTAGTGTTCTTTGCTGGATTGGGGGCAGTGGGTGGAGCTTCAACTGCTGTTGCTGCTTTTTTGGCTGGAGAGACACCCTTGCTGTCAACACTGCTTCTAGTAACTGAGCAAAATGTAGTTGTTGGTACATTTTTCTTCTGCTTGCAACACCTTGGAGAAGCTCCCCTCTCTGCTCCTCTTTTATAATTCTTTCTAGGACTAAAACAAGTTCAAACATAACACAATTTTTAAGATATGAACTAATGAAAACTGAAACAAGTTCAATATAAAACTGTAACAAGTTGCTGGCACATACCTGACTACACTAGCTTGTGTAGATGCCTCATGTGAGGTTTCCTTTGGTGGTGGCATCTGCTGCTGAAGAACATCAACTTCTAGCTCTTCATCCTCCTCCTCATCTTCTACTTCTGCTTCTGCTGGCTCATTAGCTGTTGGATCTGTTGACACTAGGACAAGTATGCTGGTGTTGGTTCACTTTAATCTGAAACAAGACAGCACAACAAACAATAAGACAAACAGTAAGTACATATAACAGCAGTGAGTGCAGAAAATATAACAAACATTTAAGAGATCACAACATTTAATACCTGAAACAGTGTGCTCCTCCTCATTAAAGAGGCATGTAGCCTCCATTTACACCTGTCATAAGAACATTTGACAGTAAACCTAGTTGGGTCACTTTTCAGAATAGAGAACTCAGTTTCAGCTTTGATTGAGTAGGTTGCAACTGCATTTCTGCAATCAACTGCAGAAGGGAAGACCACACCTTCCTCAATAGATGGATTTTCCCTGTCATACATCATGACAGGTCTGTCCTCATCTGCATCTTCAAAAGCTCCCATTTCATGATCCTCTTGCATCTCATCAGCATCTGTATCTGAAAATTCTGCAGGGATATAGTCTTTGTCTGCTTTTTCTTCTTCATTGTTGTGTTGAACATATCCAGGATAAAGTATCTCATCCTCCAGACCTGGTGCATCAGGCAATGCCTCCTCCACAACTGGATCACCTATTTTGTTTGGTTGTTCCTGACTTTCATTAACACTTGGAGTTCCAGGAGCAGTAGAGGTGTCACTTGCTGCCCTACTTCTACTGCTAGCCCTAGTTCTAGCCCTTGTCCCTCCAGCAGTGGGATTAAAACAAGATGGCCTAGATGCAGAGGGCCTAGAAGTAGATGGGTTTTCAAACCTTTCTGCTCTAGTTCTCTGTATCACTGTGATTTCCAAGTTGCATGACATAGTTTGTGCATTACTTGCAAACATCACACCTAACTCTGAATCACACTGTACAGGTACCCAACAAAGGTTGCTACT
The DNA here is from genome assembly GCA_011799875.1 of Thinopyrum elongatum. Classification (NCBI taxonomy): domain Eukaryota; kingdom Viridiplantae; phylum Streptophyta; class Magnoliopsida; order Poales; family Poaceae; genus Thinopyrum; species Thinopyrum elongatum. The sequence goes on from CM022299.1 coordinate 544,001,176, forward strand.
ATCCCAATATCTCATCTCAACAGCATCAAACAATCCCCATTGATACTTAGCACAAATGGCAGCCCTAAAATCCTGGTACGAAGTAGTGTTGTCCACAAACAACGGAAAAGTGAAGCCACAATCTTTTCCTTTAGTACCCGCAGAAACAAGAACAGTGGTCTCCATTCTAATAGAAAGATAGAACGCGGTCGCTGGATTCATCCTACGATAAAAAACATGCCATCTCCCGTGAAAAAACGAACAAAACCGAGCCTAAAGCATCGTTGAATCAATCCTACGGCAGTAAACACGATCAGATCTAGGTCTGATACTTACCCCGCAGGAATTTCCCGTGCAGATCCGTTGCCCTTGTCGCCATTGGCTCCAGCAGCACCGCCGCCTCCGCGCTAAAGTGAAGATGTGGTGTCCCTACGGCGGCGGCCGCGTCTGCCGACGCTTTCTCCGGTCTCCCCCATCGCCTGGCAATGGATCTGGCGGTGCGGGTTTCGCCGCCGCCGAGCGAGCTAGGTTGGTGAGAGAGAAAGAGAGACAGTGGGGAACAAGAGAGTGTGAGCTGGTTAGGTCGACCGGGGGGGGGGGCAAAAATGTCCAAAATCTAGCGCCGCTTACGGTCAAACGGCGCTGACTGGACGGAGCCGTGCCGGAAGGGCAAAAGCACAAGGCAAGCTAACTGAGTTGGGCAAGACCACGTGTTTTACAAAACTAGGGGTATTCCTGTCGAGGGTGACACAACTAAGGGCACAAATACAATTATCCCAAATATAATTGATGATGTATGCAATGATACACATTTGGTATTTAAAATATACGTAATTTTGTCGATAAACATGGTCAAAGTTTCTAGTGATTGACTTTAATTTTTTTTATACGCATTACATTATCTATACAACTATATAATGTGCCAATAGCTTCAAATATTAGTCGTTGGATATGCCCATCCAATGGTCGAGAGATATCTAATCCGAGCATTATCATCCGTTGGATAGAGTTTTCAATTCATAGGATTCTGCCACGTGACCTTATAATTGAACCCCCAACTCTATCATCTCATGTGTTCTAAAAGCATCTATCCACACGCTTATTTGACACTTTAATAAAAAGAGACTAGAATAATCTGGATTCTAGTGAGGTGAGAACCAAGTTGGCTCTTGCCTAATACAATTCTAGGAAAGGAAATACATATTCAAATGTATTTTCCCATGCTTTTATACATTTATTACTAGCAAACATGCCCGTGCGTTGCAACGGGAGAAAATAAGTTGACGTGCTTCACTGCGAAGCAAATGCCAATTGTCCTAATTAGGTTTGTCAGATAGGAGATAAGTTTGATGATGACAAAAGTGATGGATCAATTAAACAATGGAATTCTTTGTGGGTCTAGTTCGAAACACATGAATCCTAGTCAATTAATCGGGTGAGCAACTCTGTCTTTAGAATACCGTACTGATAATAAAAATATAATACATACAATGCTTATTTTGATTTACTGACATAAGACAACAAAAATATGGTATACTTTGTCCGACGTCTAGGCATATATGCTTTTGTCTTGTGTGATAACCATAAAGTCCTTGCACTCTAAATGTTCTTATGTTCATGTTCTGTTACAATATATGCAGCAATTGAATCTTTGCTTAGTATATTGTGCCTCAATTCACGGTTAGATGTAATTTGCTCTATTTTAGCTTTCTTTTGTTCTAGCTGCATATTTGCATACTTTTGCTTTTCTAGTGCGCATTTTTTTTGCCTTTGTGCTGGCTTCATATTTGCCGATTGGTTTATTATGCACTCATATGAACCGGCATAGCAATGCCTAGAGACAATTTATTTTTGTAGGGCGTGTAGGCTATATGTTTTCGACGTATATGTTTTAAACTGTGTATATATATTAGTCTTCCAATTTTTCGTGTCCTAGTAGTCGGTCTAGTCGATCAGTATGAGTTCGTGAGAGACACATCCAATCTTGTAACAAAAATATCTTATCATCAAATCCGAATACATGTGCCTATAGGTTTGGAGAACAAACTCATGCATGCACGCTAACACGTCCGCGTGTGTGATGGACTCAGAGATATTTACCCGTGCATGAATGATCCAAACCCAATCAACTCTGCGAACCAACTTGTGGTTGGATGGTTAGAGGGACAGTGGTATCCCCAGCCCACCAGGGTTCAAGTCCTGGTGCTCGCATTATTCCTGAATTTATTTCAGGATTTCCGGCGATGCGCTTTCAGTGGGAGGAGAAGTTCCCGTCGACAACGAGTCGCCTACGGTGACTTCGTAAATTTCAAGATGACATGCCGGCCCAGTCTCTCGGAGGTGCTAGGGATAGGGTGTGCGTGTGTGCGTTCATAGGGATGAGTGTATGGCGTATGTATGAGCGCTTGCGTCTGTACTGATGTTCAAAAAAAAAACCCCAATCAACTCCAAATAAAAACTAAAAACATTTACCAGTGGACATGTGTGCAGGCTGACGCGTTATCTCCCAAAGTTTCACGTTGGCTGATTGCTTTTTTTGTTGTTGACATGGGCGTTGGCTGATCGCTGGAAGCAACCAGCCCAGCCCCCTCGCGGGGGACGAGTCTCCCCTAACGTAAGTTAGAGGGACTCGGTGGCTGACATACGGCCCCCCCAGGAAGCAGGCCCACATGTCAGCCACTCAAAGTCAGAGGGCAGTAAGTCAGAGGATCCGGTTCCCCTCGCGGGTGGTCCACTGATATGGACTGCCCAAACGACTTGATTCAGCCGGTTGTAGACAACGAACGCATCAGCCCCACTAAATAAAGAACGAACGCATCACCCGTCGTGCGCATATTACGGGTGTCCAGCGGTCCCACGCACCGCTGTCTTCAAATGATCTTATCTTCTCACCGAGTCGTCTTGATGCGGACGGCCCTAACTGGTGCACTTCTCCTTTTTCTATTTGTGAAGATGAAGATTTTTTATTGGCCCAAGTAACAGAAATTCTGGCCCATACGTGAGTTACGAAGGGCTACGAAATTTTTGCTAGACTGGCGTACAGAGGAACAAAAATTAGGGCGTAAGATTAATACCACCTCGGATATAGAAAATAATATAGACGGACGACGGACGGACGAAATTATGGTGGTAAGAAGCAATAACCCTTTTAATAGTAGGTATAGATATAGAAATGACATGCAAAGAACTTACAATTTACTAGTACTAGTGGTTGGGGCGCGCCCTAGGCGCGCCTCCTGAGGCGTCAGTTTGCGCACTAATCTAGCTGTTTTAGTTGTTAACATTTGTGTGCAGTCCGCAGAGCGCCAGTTGCTAAAAAATACTACCTTTAATAGAACTAAATGCAGTTCAGTCATAAAGCATAGCAAGCTAGCAGGACGTATACATGGAAGTGCTGGTCAACTTGTGTGATGATTGTTGAAAAAATAATACACTGAATATAATTGCAGCTGCAGAGTGTTCACTCATAAAGCAGAGCAAGCTAATAGGTCTTACAAAATGGATGATTGATCAGAGACACAACCAGCCTTTCCTCTAGTCAACACATGCATATCAAATTGCATGCAAAAAAACTAATAAGAGGCAAGAACTGGTTACTACAAATTGAACTCAACCATGAACATCACAACAACGCGGATGACTAAAAACTAATCAACCAATAAATACGATCTATTTTGTCTAAAATAGGAAGAGTGGATAATGAAAAGAGCAAAAGAATCGTCTTGGATCTTCCTGAAGGCCTTGCGCAGACGGTATGGCTAGATCACCAAAGCCTTTCTGTTCCCAACAACATCCATATGGATTATCTACTTACATTGCAGTGTTGATGTACATGTCCTCGAGGTCACCCTTGAGCTCCTGATTGCCTTTCTCCAAGTGAAATAAAGCCTACAGAGATATTAAGCAGCACAAGCATTTCAAACCTTGACAGACCTAAACGAAACAGTAGTTCTAGATACAGAAATGAAACACATGAATGGCACAAAGCCAGCGGCGAGAGGGATGCGAGATAGACGTTCACCTGCAGGAAGGTATCCTCGAATTTGGAGGGCTCGACGCCCTGTCCTTCTGGATCTTCTTCCTGGTGGTGGACATCTTGATCAGTGTCATTACACGAGGTGAAATCAAACCCTTCTCTGCATCTTTAATCATCTTGCAATAGAAGTGCACGCAATCTGGTAAACAAACTACATTCCTATTTGGTTGTCCTTGCAAAAATGTTTGTTCTTTGACATGCATAAAACCGACATTTTTTATGTCAAAATTTCTTTTGCAAACGGAAGGGTGATCCAATAGTACATCGAGGACTTAATGCCCAGACATCTACAATTTCCTCCAAATCAGACCAAAGAAGGTCACACATGGCACCATCATGAAGCACTTTCTGCTTGCGATCTATTATTCTGCTGGGGGCACATGATAATAAAATAGTAGAAATCGGATGCATAAACTACAAAATATAACACTGGAGAATAATTTATCTGATCTCGTAATAGCAGGGGAAAGGCCACCATGGACACTGAAGATTTTGTTCTCAATAAGTGCAGACAAACCTCCTAAGAAGAAGTTAGAGCAGTGCCAGGTAGAGACGCACCCCTTTCACTTTCTTGTTTGTGTCATGGGAAATATGCAAGCACAGTCAGAATACTTGACTACTTGTGGCAGGCGACGCTGCCTTGGGTTGTTTCCCGCAAAAAAAAGCAGCAGTCAGTAACACTACACGCTATTGTGAGAATAAGAAGCGCCTCATGTTGCTAGAGTTACAATACCTACCCCTAGGTATTCTTTGTTCATTTCCTTCCAAATTATCTTTTCGTACTGTGTCTCTTCCTCATTGTGAAGATACCCGTCAACCTACAAAATTAATGGAGAATTAGAGATAACAAATAACAAATAACCTATCACATACAGCATCTGCCCAGAAGTGATTATGCGTCCAAATACTTTCACCGCCGATGAGCGAATATTTTCTCCACTATGTAAGGTATAACTGCTATCAAGGAAATTAGGTTCAACACCTCCCCCCTTCAATTTCCTGGCAACAGTAATCCAAATGAATGGTAGAAAACGATCAAACCAATGATAACAATGATTTAGGTAAATAATCACCAGGAGACACAAAACATTCAGCTAGGTTCAGACTATGCTATCATCACTGGGACTATAGGGAACCTTAGTAAAAGTTAGGACAGTTTGACTAATATATGAAGGCTTTTTTTAAGAAATTCAGATTTGTTTTATAATAATACAAAATTATATAGCGATCCAGAAGAGTGATTTACACTACTGCCGGAGCTTTGTCCTCTTATTAATTATGTTCCTCAAGGCGAAAGTAATTAATGGTATAGCAAGCAGTACAACTTAATGGACATCTGCACATATGGCGGGCATACTTCTGCTGTTGCTTTCTCACCCAAAGTGAATTGGGTACAATGCTAGGTCTTCAGACTACATTTAAGGCAACTAATTGTCGTCCCTGAACATAGTGATGGCGACATAAGTAGCGAGTTAACTAAGTTTTTACCCAGGACATTCTTTTTTCTCCCAGTGACCTTTCTTATCTCTACCACAACTACACCATTGTACAGCAATCCGTAGCTAGTTACATCGAGAAAAATAATCGCCATGGACATCAAAGTGTGAAATATCTCATATCACCAGTAACTAATTTCCATATCATATTTAGCTTTGTGCAATTAGGATTTTACTACAACTATTCGAACTTCCAAAGCAAAATATGGAAGAATATGTTCCCTTTCTAATAAACATCTGTGAAGACGGTAACTGATACAGAGACGGAGTGAGCAGAAGTGGATATCTGTTTCTCAGGTGGGGATATGCCCCCCTAGTGCTTTCCAGAAAACTATCAATTCCCTATTTAAGTTGAATAGTATCTAGCGTATCACATGTAAGCACAGAGCAGGACCAAACCATAATAATGTAACCAATAGTAAGGTCCTCTTTTTTACCTTGTTCGTCAAGGGAGATGACACATGGCTCTTGCTTATAGTAGTAAAACGAGGCTGACAAAAGAATAAATAAATCCATCAGTCATAACATATGTGCTAATATACAACACTATACCTTGCCACCAATTGCCATGAGAACTCAAACACGTTCAAAGATGGACGTATAAAGGTACCTCCACATCATCAATATCAGAAAAAACTTTCTAGATTAGCATCAGCTTTACTGTTTTCACCTAAGGATGACAAATAGCATTCAGAAGTTGATCAGGAGCAATCAACTTGACAACATGAACCCAAAAGCGTCCAGGTAGACTGAACTGAAATTACCATTGCAGGCTACAGGTAGCTAATACACATTCCGTGTCAGGATCCTTTAAAGCTACATGAAAATGCAAGTAGAATTGGGTATATCAGTGTATTGTCTCTGCTTCTTTTGAGCAATCTGTAATGTGCAAATAAATGGAGTCAGAGTCCATAGGCTGGAGTTTTGCACGCCTGAAAAATGGATATGAAAATATGAGAGTGCTAACTTCTTCATACTATTACTACCAAATACTTTGTACACAGGCGTTCGAACAAACATATTGTGTGCACCAGCAAAACAAAATACTCCCACAAAATCTTGCAAACATGGCAAGAGGTCGAGTGAAATGAAGCAAACAGGAGTTCAGCGCCGGACCCAAACTGTTAGCATCACTCAGATAATAGTTACGTACTATTTTTGTTATGGTGAATACAAACAGAAGCACAAAGAGTTAGATATTGGCTGTGATAAAGATATGATTTTCAGATAACATCATACACTAAATAAATAGATCAATAGTTACCTATTTTTAACATTTGATTTCTCTATATCTTGAAAGTGCCATGAGCTCTTTTCTCCTGTCAGAATACACAAGAAGCAAATAGCAAGGCATGGTGTATTATCATCAGGTTAACAACAATAATCAAAGGACTAAAGCATTGTGCTGATCTGAGCAATAAATAGGAAAGAGGATGCATGATATCGTGATCTCACATGGGGCAAAAATCCTCCTCTGCACTGGACATCCTCGACACGGACAGAAAGCTTCAAAATCTTCAGCAGGAGATCCAAAGAAAATGACTCACATCTCCATCCCCACCTTGTTCCCATCCTGTGTGGGCTTCAGATCGACGCAGACGACATCGTGGGGTGGGGGTAGCGCGACCATGTGCTGGGGCCTGCCACGGCGGAGTAGGGGCCGACGACCGCAAGGACGTCGTCCGGGTTGTGCTCGTCCTCCTGCTGCATCCTCAGGATGAGAGCTCGCGGCGCCGCCCGCCTTCTAGCTCTTGCCGTCACGACCGTGGGAACGAGCAGCGCCACACCTTCCTACCACCGCCACTGCGCGCGAGCTCAGATCCGTAGGCGCAGCGGCGAGCGGAGGCGTCGGGCCCGAGCCAGTCAGAGAGGTGCAGCTTGGGGAGAGTCGCTGCGTTGCTTCACCATGGCGCAGAGATGAGGGGAGGGGCAGGGCGGGGAGGGGAGGCGGCGGAGAAGGGGAGGGAGTGGCTGCGGCGAGGGAAGGGAATGGGTGAGGTTTTCCTTCGTGAGGAAGGCAAATCCTCCTGGTTATCTTGCCACGACACACAAAGATTATTTTCTCCAATCAAAACGAGGCGCTCCTGCCCAACCCGAGTTTTCTTTTGTCCTACCTGTGCCGACGTGGCTAGCGCGAGAGATCGCTCTTTGCGCGACCCGTAATGGGTTTAACTACCTGTGCCGACGTGGCTAGCGCGAGAGATCGCTCTTTGCGCGAATGGGTTTAATTATGGAACAGACAGAGATTTTTTTATTTTGGCAAAGGGTTTTTCAGGGGAGGTGTGTTTCTTATTCTTTCGAGTTTTGTCTGTTTTTTTTTGAGGGATTTTGAGTTTTGTCTGCTAGCTCACTAAGCTTGAGTAGCTCATTAGGCCGGTTGGCCCATGGCCGATAGCCAGTGTTGCATCTCTTCTCAGCCACCACTGGCGACTGGCGAGGTACCATCCCCAAATCATTTCTCAAAAAAGAAAAGACCCAAATCTCCATTGACATTGTAGCGGCGGCGGCGGTTCCCCATGGCCTCCCAGGAGCAGCCACCAAGTCCGCCGGCGGCGGAACCCGCTGCTACGACCTTAACCGGCCTCGGCGGCGACCTCCTCCGCGAGATATTCCTCCTCCTCCCGTCCCTGCCGAGCCTAGTCCGCGCGGCCTTCGCCTGCCGCACCTTCCTCGACGCCGTGCGCTCGTCCCCCGCCTTCCGCCGCCGCTTCCGCGAGCTGCACCCGCAGCCGCTCCTGGGAATCTTCTTCGACCCCGACGGCCCCGCCATCCCCGCCTTCGCGCCCCTCCGCCGCCGGGACGACCCGGACCGGCGGGCCGCCGTCCGCCGCGGCGACTTCTTCCTCACCGGCCTCCCCGACGACGACGACGACGCGCGCCCCGGCTGGGTCATCAGCGACTGCCACGACGGCTACCTGGTCCTGGAGCACATCTACACGCGGGAGGCCCTCGTCTACAACCCGCTCACGCTGGCCCTGGATCTCCTCCCGCCGCTGCCGGACGAGTTCTACGAGGGTTTCCAGGGCCACTACAACGGCCTCGACTACCACATCCACGCCCCCGAGGAGTGCGACGGGGCGTTCCGCGTGATCTACGCCTGCCACGACGACTCGCGGGCGCGCGCGGCGGTCTTCTCGTCGGACTCGGACACCAGGGCGTGGCAGGTCCTCCCCTATTCCGAAGCTCTGAGGACGGCGCCTCTGTCCGACGACCACGAGCACTGGCTTACCGCTGGCAGGATCGTGGATGGGTTCGTCTACTGGGTGTACTCGGATGAAGCCGCCATGCTCGTGCTCGACACCACCACACTGCACTTCTCTCGGGTAGATCTCCCAGACTACTTGAAAGGACAGACTAGCATGTTTAGGGTTGGCAAGACCAGGGATGGGGTGCTCTGTGTCGTCGTCGCGATCGAATTCAACCTATATGTTTGGCTCCGGAACATTCGCGATGACGGCGGCGAGGCGTGGGTGAGAGGCCAGCTGTTTCAGTTGGATGACATTGTTGAGGACACCGGGGGAACACTAGAGGAACACGGCCAGCTCAAGGTCGTGAGTGTTGTGGATGGAGTTGTCTACTTCTCTACCCATGAGACCTTCGAAGATGCTAATCTTCCTTGCTGGTTCCTATCCATAGACCTGGAGGAAAACGCCCTGGACATGCTCTTTCAGAGGAACTATGACAGTCATGTCCATCCCTACATTATGCCTTGGCCTCGTTCTTTGGTACGCAACAAGGCGTGTCTTCAAGTTGAAGGTGCTTGATGAAATGTAGACAAGGTATCATGTTGTTTTCCTTTTCTGGCCATCAGATGAACTTTTCAGTTTCGATATTCTGAAGATGAGAAAGAATGGGCCATTTTTATTCTGCAATACGAGTAAACTGCACTTTCTACATTTTGTTAGCCTTTGTCAAATGTTTGGTTGTGTTTTATTTTTCCTTTCATTTTTTCTTTGTTTCTTGTTTGGCATATTCATGCCTAAAGGACACCATTGATACTAACTCTAGCAGTAGGGCCGTCTATTTATTCCCTTCAATCGCAATGATGTTACAATATCGAGCATTGTCTTCAGATCTATATCACTCACTGCATTTGAACATGTTCAGTTATTACATTTCACTTCCTTTTTTTTTATATAGACAATAGGTTCTGCATTTTTGTTAGTACAGTTGCCAACTTGCCATTTTGATTATATAGTAGTACCTTTCTCTCTGTTGTCAGTCATACTGAGTTTGGACTGTTAATAGCTAAATGCTTGTAAGAGCTTCTGCTGATTATTCATTTCTCCTAATCAATTATACACCAGTAGTGTGGTTATCAGCATGATTGAAGCCAGCAACTAAGTATAGATTCATTTGCATACTGCAAAGGAATTCACTGTTCGATGCAATCTGAGAACTGTACTACTTTAGAAAAATGTTTTACTGCCTCTACCATCCCTGAACTAATGTGCTTATTTTTTGCAAACTGGCATCTCATGCATGATCTTATTGGTCAACAGGCTGCCTCCTTTGGGATGCCGTAGCAACTACATTGAAATCAAACTCAAAGACACTATAAAAAAAAAGGGTAGCCCGGTGCACGTAGCTCCCGCTTGCGCAGGGTCCGACCACTTTGGGTCTATTGTACGCAGCCTTTCCCTGCATTTCTACAAGAGGCTGTTTCCAGACTCAAAGTCACTATCAAACCATACATTTTCCTAGTACCACCACAGTACGCAAATATCTAGTACTTAAGATAGAATCATCAATTAGTAAAACCAATTGGGAAACCTAGTGATGCCATCTACCTTTCCTTGCAGATCTATCATAGTATACATGCCAAAATATCTGATATATGAAAAAAAAATTGATCACCTGAGACACAGCAGTAGGGGATGATGTCAGGACCTAGGGGACTGTTGATGGAATCCCCAAAGACAGCTGACTTGCAAGCTGATATACAGACAGCGAGTTTACAGGGAAAGTAAAGAAACTGAACTGCAATAGAGGACCAAAGACAGCTAACTTGCAAACTGATATACAGATAGAGAACCTACAGGGAAAGTAAAGAAACTATAAAATTGGTTTTTTCAATAAATAGCCTCCTATCCACCCTCTACGCTGCCCTTTATACCAAAGAGGCAGCGCCCATGTTTTGTTTACAGTTCATGGTTTACATAGTTAAGCACTTTTTAGTTGCAAAATTTATAATAATCTGAACATTAAGTAAGCAAGATTGTAGACCTTCAAATTGAATGGTAGCACAAAGCTTGCATGCTCGTCATTCCTTCTCTCCTTCTCTGTTTTCTCTGTTCTGAACATTCTGAAGTTTGAACACTTGCAGGTAGCTTGTGAACTGAACTTCTGCTTTTGAACAGATTATTACACTTCACTAACAATTTTTTTAACTGATTCCGCTTTTTGTTTGGTACAGTTGCCAGCTTGCCATTTTGATCATGTAGTAATTTTATTTCTGTTGCCAGTCAGACTAAGTTTTTGGAGTATTAATAGCTAATAAATGCTTGTAAGAGTTTCTGCTGATTATTCATTTCTCCTAATCACTTATATACCAGTAATGAGTGTCTCGGCATGAATGAAACCAACGAAACTAAGTCTAGATTCGTTTGTGTATTGCGTAGGGATTTACTGTTTGATGTGATTTCAGAAAAAAAAAGTGTTACTGTCTCTACTACCACTAAATTAAGTAACTTACTTTTTTTTACAAACTGGGATCTCAGCTGAGTAGCATACACCAGTAATGTGGTTATCAGCAGGAATGAAGCCAAAGCATCTAATTCTAGATTCATTTGCATACTGCAAATGAATTCACTGTTCAATGTGATTTCAGATCTGTACTACTTTAGAAAAGTGTTTTGCTGTCTCTACCATCCCTGAACTAATGTGCTGATTCTTTGCACACTGGGATCTCATGCATGGCCTTATTAATCAACAGGATGCCTCCTTTGGGATGTCGTAGCAACTACAAGTCCTGAACACGATGGATGGATCATATTGGCAGGTCTGAAGTGCATCTGTATTTGCATCTCAGAGATGTCAAGGAGCATTGATATTAATTTTTTGGGTATCTGTATCTGGTTATGAACTCTTGGTGATGTCTAGGATGTATGAATGAAAATTAGCCAAGTCTGTGAAGTGTCTGTGTGCTTTGTTATCAACTCCTGGTGATGTTTGGAATGTTCGAGAAGGCTACAATCCTTCTTAACATCATGGGGTCGATATGTGTTTTTTTTATCATACTAGAACAATGCTCGTGTGTTGCAAAGGGATATAAATATTCTAGTATGTTAGCTTGTGATTTACCTGCCCATAATATGCGATTTGTGTAAATAAATGTTCATCAAATTTTGTTCGTGATTTACCTTATATTCTGATCATAAGCGATTTACCTGCCCATGGTATGCGATTGTGCAAATAAACATTCATCAAATTCTGCCTGTGATTTACCTTATCAGAAGTTTGGTAAGTAAATTAAAATGGAATTGATTCGGAAGGTAAGTAAACTACGGGATTGATTATTATATGGGGAAAGTTGTGTGAAGGGGCGATGAAAAAAAAGGTGAAACGGGAACCTTACGTTCTTTTTAAGTAGTAGAGATAGTTATTCAAATGATTTAACCTTTAAACCGTGTCCTTTTCAGATGCTTACACCATCTTTAGTCACAGCAGTCATTTTCTTTGCTGTCTACCAACAGCCTGCTTGGTTTGCAGCCAAAATTCGGCAACTCTGAAAAATTGGCAGCTGATTGGATGGGCTCTGATTTTTAGCAATTCTTCTGACCAAAGACTAGCCAAAGTTGCCAAATGTTGGCAAGATTGAGCTTTGCCAAATGGACGAGCAAGCAGCCGCTAAATCCCAGGCTTGGAATCTACATATGCTGTAGTCCCTCAGTTTTGGAATCTGTATTCTCTAGCCATTCCCCATGCCTGCTTGAATGCAGAGGTACTTTGCAACATTGCTGTCGAAGAGCATCATGTTTCATGTTGGACTTCAGGTTACGGTAGTGCTCTACAAATGTTCAGTTCCGATACAATACAAGAAGGAAGGAGTGCCATTGGATGTCGAATTCGTCTGGCTCCAGGGAGCATAGCATTTACTTTTGCGTGCCAAAAATGTTTTTGCATATGCAAAAAATAAAGTGTCATTTTTTGTGGCATTTCTAGACCGCCAAACTTTGTTTTTCTATCGATGAACACAATCGTTCCGTTGTCAAGCACGCTTTGGACAATTACATGAGCATGTACAACAAAACATAATTTTTAAATTTGTTTCAAATTTACCATTCATCCTAGAAGCATTTTCACCTTGGAGCCAAAACTCCGTGTCCTACGAACATTAAATACTCTTTAGTAATTTTCTGTGAGCACGAGGGAGAAGACACGTGTAATGTCTTCAGCCAAAAGCTCGGAGCAATTACCTTTTTCTGAAAAGAAACAAGAGACAAGTCCACAGTATCCCTCATACTTGTTTTAGGGGTTCACTTTACAACTAAAAGGTTCGAGTTGATTTAGATAACCCTTCTGAATTGTGAAAACTGTTTATTTTGCAATCCACCTTCTCATGTAACCGGATTTTGATGTGATTGACTCTGGTTTTGTCCTAGTCAGCACTGCATGCTCATGGGAGAGAAAAAGTTGTGCCCTACGAACAATGGCGAAGGTAGTGGGTGGACAGAGTAAGCGGGCCACCCTGGGAATTTTCCAATAACTTTATAACGTAGAAAAAAGTTAAATAAATAATTAAAAAAAACAATTTTAGTGGGCAGGCCATCCTGGGATTTTTCCAATAACTTTATATCATAGAAAAAAATTAAATAAATATTAAAAAACATTTTTGTAATGAACAGTTCACTATTGGCTACCCTGAGGACGGGGCGTCGACCCGTTGGCTGGGCAGCTGGGGTTGCTGCCAGCCCACCCAAGTTCGAGTCCCGACTCGGACGCGCGGTGCTCGCGGAGTTTCTCCTATAAAAAAATGCCAACGAGGGTTAGCCCTTGGGTTGGTCTCATTTTTTTTTACTATTGGCTACCCTGGCCAATTGGGTTGGATCCGCTACTGCCTACGAACATACTCACTCTTTAGTAACTTTCCTTGAGCACAAGGATGAAGACAGGTGCGAATGCCTTCAACTAAAAGCTTGGAGTACTTACCTTTTTTCTAAAAGAAACAAGAGAGAAGGCCACAGTGCCCCATGTACTTGTTTTAGGGTTTTCTTTACAACTAAGAACCTTTGATTTGATTTCGATTCAGATTACCCTTTTGAATTGTTCGAATGCCGCCGCCTCCTCTTCTCCAAGAAAAGAAGACTAGGGTTTCTCTGCCTCCCGCCGGCACCGCTGTCAGCCCGCCTCGTCTCTGGTGGGCGGTGGCCCTAGGGCCATGGAGGCGTGGTGGATCCCGGTCCTTGCCGGTGGGAGGGCTCCGTTTTTAGACATTTCTTTGAGTTTTATTAGGGTTTGTATCCTGCTCAGGAAGATAAGACGGCGACGACTCTATGAAGCTGGAATAAGGTTCTCCCCGCCTAGCCCCCGTCCCGGTGGTGTATCTAGGACGTGTTTGGTTGCCTGAATACACCTCAACCGGGCCCGTGCGGGAATGATTTGGCCCGTTTGATTGCCTGCATTCACTGTTAGGTTTACATATCACGAACTTTAAAGCACCTCTGGGCCTGCATCCCAGGGACGCTTGATTTGCCAGTTTTTCGCAAGCCAGGCCGGAGCGATGCAATTGAGCGCATGTGAGTGACTCTCGTGGATACCCTCAAAAAAGGGTGACTCTTGTGGCACAGTCCGAGAGAAGACTGGAAGAACAAAGTAAAGATAGTGTTCGGTTTCATCGATATACATATTACAGGTTTTTCTTGATATACCCAAGTACCCATGTTGTTTGTGGGTGTTGCTTGAAGAACATGTTGTATAGTTAGATTACACAAACACCCATAAACTAACTAGCCTGAAACTAAGATATTTGTCAAGAAGAAGAAATTAGTTTAAAATTAATCGATCAGAAAAGAAAGCAAGCAATCGTCGTCATCGATCAACGACGCGCGAAGTCCGAAACCAAAAGCAAAAGATTCTTCCCTCAAAAGGACTGGAAGTTCAAAACATCCTCCACGCAACAAGAACTTGATCAAAAAATCATCCAAAATAAATTACGATCAACCAGATACAAGGACTGCAAGATCATCTACAACCGAACCCTATAACCCGTCCCAAACGTCCGGAACGGCTGTCCTGTCAGTGTCCGGATGAAAAAACGCCACCCAACCGGACGCCCTATTTTCGGCAAACGACCGGACTAACTGACACTCCCCATATCCAGCCCAAATCTGGCTGGATATAGGGATGCCCAGACACGCCCGTCATGTCGAATTCGGCCCACGATGGCCCACCTGACCCCACATAAATTTGACCCTATCCACACTCCAGTCAAAATCCTAGCCGCATTCCACTTCACTCCCCTCTCCTCCCCTCCCACACTACCAAGCTCCTCTCTGGCCAGCTCCCGCGTTCTCCTCCATGGCGGCGCCTAGATCCGACTCCGACATGTCCGGATCCAAGGACTGGGAGCTCATCCCTTGCAGCCCTGAGGAGCAGATAATCATTTGTGTTGCTCTCCGACGCTCCCAGTGGGAGTGCGCCCTCCCGCTGTCTTTAGCGAACCGGCGGGAATCCGTTGCACAACTGGCGGCCAGATCCGGGGTCGGATGATGTTGTCACATGTCGCCGGCAGCGATAACCATGGCCGCATGGCGAAACCCCGCCATATCGTCAGAACCTTTTACGTGGCACCCCGTCCCCGCGGTAGCGGGCGCAGAAATGGAGGCCATCTGCGCCTCCATGACCAGACGCGAATCCGAACAGAAGGGCGGCGTGCCCGCCGCGCGAGGCTTCAGACGCGGTTTCAAGCGAAGACGGCTGCCGCAGCCCTTGCGGCGCAGGCGACCACGACAGCTCACGGCGCAGAGGAGGCTTCGACAACCCGCGAGGCGGCGTCGGAGGAATCCCTCTGTTCCCGCATAGCCGAGAAGCGGCGGAGGAGGACGGTCAAGGCGATGGGAAAAGACAAAAGCTGAGTGGTCCGAGCCATGGCCGCCCTCCCAAGGAGGAGAAAGACGAGGACGGCGACGGATCGGACAGCTCCGGTAGTGAGCAGAGCCACCTCGATCCATTCTGCGTCTTCGATCGCTACTGCCGCAAGGACGACGAGAAGGGCAAAGGCAAGGGCAAGATTGGCCGTGGATGAACTTAGTTGGTCATCGTTTCGTTCGCAGTTAGTAGAGCATGTCAATTTTTGGTAGTCCGATGACATGTGCTTAGCTACGTACGATGTTGCATGAGTTAATATGGATTTGAGTATTTAGTTTAGATGCATCTGATTGTGGAGGAGCAAATTTGTGTGTTGTCCGTACACGGGTACTTGTGATTGTAGGAGTAGGGCATTTTGGAGACCGAGTTTCATGGAGGTCTTTATTTTAAAAAACTCAAAATTCAAAGTTTTTAGTTTTAAAAAAATCTAAAAATAAATACACATGTGTAATGTCTATGTGTGAATTTTTTTAGGATGAAATACCTTGAATTGCGAGGACTGCGCTGTGGCGCAGTGGTGGTGTTAGCCAGTGGGCACTCCACCCACCCGGGTTCGATCCCTAGGGATGAATTCTGGGCTGTCTCACCTGTGCAGACACTGTTCATTTGAACAGTGTACACTGTAGCAAATTTGTGGAAGGGCTTTAGGGGATTATCCTATAGATAGTTGGCTGGACCCAGTAGCCAGCCTTTCCCTGTTAATAATAGAGCCAATCCCCACGCGGTTCTGTAAGAGGTAGTGTGGTGTGCCCACTACCACAGGGACTGTCCCTGGCGTATGCACTAGGCTCGCGGGCTCAGATGCTTAGATAGTCTGTTAGGTCTTAGCTTGCGCCCTGGTGGCGTGTGTGTGTGGCGTGAGTGTGTGTGGTGTGAGTAGGGCGTTAGTTCAGATACTACAGCTGTTCTAAGCCAAGGGGATCTCAAAAAAAAAAAGAGAAATACCTTGAATTGCAAGCCGCACAAAAAGAACAATATCATAGACTTTAAGGATGAACAGTAAAATATGCTAAAAAGCCTCAGATTTGTCTTTTTTTGTGTAGCTCTCATTTTAATGTAGTTCGACATGAAAATTTACACACATGTTCACTATGTACCTAGGTATATGCCTAATTTTTTTTCAGAATTTTCAAAAACGAAAAAGTTTGAATTTTAAACTTTTCAAATTAAGGCCTCTATGGAGCTCGGTCTCCGTTTGGCATCTATCTATTATATTATTAAAACGATAGAAAATGAACGACTCAGATCTGAGAATAGAAAAAGAACCCAAAAGAATGGCTGTGATTTGTTTGAAAAAGTAAATATCCATGTTTCCGTATATACGTTTCCAACCAGCCTACAAAAGCAAATAAGCCGTGAATCAGAGTCCAAGTCCTATACGGCTATCTACCTATCCCATACGTTGTCAGCCAGCCAAGAAAAAAAAGAAGAAATTGAGAGTCCAACTCCAATACAGCTATGCTAAACACTAAGACACGGTATTTTTAACCAGCCGGAAAGACGGCAATCCATGTCAAACAGCAAAAGAACTCTGCTCCAAAGAAGCAAGCCCAAACGCCACCCTACCCGGACAGGTCATGGATTGCTCAAGCACGTCATGTATTAAACAAGTTGACGTGCATCATATGGAAAAAAATCACGTGCACTCAAGCAAACATGTCCATCAATCACGCGCACTCAAGCAAACATGTCCATCAGTCACGTACAAACTCTAGCCTATCGGAGAAAGAAAAAAGAATCCAGGCTATTGTACATGCATTCCACACGGACATTAACCGTCTCAACATGCATTCCACACGGACATTACCGTCTCAGTGAGACCAACAGGTCAAAACATATGACACACATCAAAACATCGTCAATGCCACGAGCTGCACATATTTGTCCATTTAGCAAAAATCAAGTCTGCATTTCTTTTGGTTTGTATGTTTCATAAGAATCAACATTTTTAGCATAGAGGGAGTATGTGTCACTGCCAAGAACAATATTGAAATACAAATTTTAACCCGGAAAGCTGGACGTGAAATGAAAGTACAAATAAACAAGCAATATACTACCATTGGATTAAAATTTAAATTGATGCAAAACAACATGGAGATAAAATTGAGTGAGATAAAATGTTTAGGACCAAACTTTTTCTCAGTCGGCTCAGAAATAGTTATTTTAGATCGATATTCATAGTCATTTGTACTCACAAAAATATCAATGACATAATTGAATGGTTTTTAACATCGACATATAAATAGTTATTGCAATGTCACTAGAGAGATAAAGAAACATAAATATTCGTACATATTTTACATAAATAACATTCAGTCATGGAGTAAAATAGCCGCTGGTGGAGAGGAGTACTAAGAAGAAAGAAATGGACATTAATATGGACGGTTTTGGATTGTGGGACTTTGAGTTCAATGCAATCAGTTATCCACTGTCACACATTGATGCTTCATAGAAATTAAAACACTTAAACGTAGAATTGCCACGATTGTCAAAACGTGTTTCCTTGAGAAGCATATTTTAGCTATTATATTTGTATGTAATTTTAATGATATATCAATGCTAATGTGACAAAAATAAACCAAATAACATCATTTCGCTTTCAATAAAAAATCTTTATAACTATAACATGCGAGTGAGCGATAAAGATATTTTTAGTTAAATACTTAGAAGCAACAATTCCTTTCAAGTACGAAATTATCATTTTACAAAACTACAATTGAATGCAAAAAAAAATAAATTCAATGTTTCAATTTTCTTGGTAAAAGAACCCTTATAAATATGTGGGCAAAGACGAATGTGTAGGGATTAGAAAGAGGGAAATAGGAAAAGTTGGATACACCATCAGTATGTTTATCAATAAGGTTATACAAACAATGGGATATGTAACAAATTTTAATGAGTTCCGAAATCTAATCATGTTTTTATGAAAGTGCACATTTTGGATATATCTATTATGCTTAAATACACATGTACCTAGCGAATCAAGAAAAGTAGATGTGTAGATAAAATATATAGAAAGTCTAGCCACGCAAATGTGCGGGTCACGATTGCTAGTTTTTGAGGGCAACTAGTTAACGATCGCTCCTTCGGGAGCCTCACAACGATCAGCGCCACTTGGCACGCTCTCAGCCGTTCGCCACGTGTCGCGCTTTGGGCGCTCCCTTCGGATTTGTTTTTTTTTATTTTTCCGCACGCGTTTTCGGCTTTTTAAACAGTTTTTCCCGTATTTTCCGACGTTTCGGTTTTCCTTAACATTTGGATCAAAAAAATTCGAATTTTTTTTGCGCGAAAAAACGCGTTTTCTTTTTTTCCCTTCCGCGAGAGGCACGGTTTTCCTTTCGCGAGAGTCACGGCCGTGCCTCTCGGAAACGAAAAAAACGCGTTTTCTGTTTTTTTTTCTTCCGCGAGAGTCACGGTTTTGCTTTCGCGAGAGGCACGGTTGTGCTTTCGCGAGAGTCACGGCCGTGCCTCTCGGAAAGGAAAAAAAACGTGTTTTTTGTTCTTCCATGAGAGTCATGGTTTTGCTTCCGCGAGAGGCACGGTTGTGCTTTCGAGAGAGTCACGGCCGTGCCTCTCGGAAACGAAAAAAAACTGCGTTTTCTGTTTTTTTTTTCTTCCGCGAGAGTCACGGTTTTGCTTCCGCGAGAGGCACGGTTGTGTTTTCACGAGAGTCACGGCCGTGCCTCTTAGAAACGAAAAAAAATGCGTTTTCTCTTTTTTTTTCTTCCGCGAGAGGCACGGTTTTGCTTCCGCGAGAGGCACGGTTGTGATTTCGCGAGAGGCACGCGGAAAGAGAAAAAACCCGTGCTCCCGGTTCGTTTTTTCATCGGTTTTTTTGTCCGATTTTTTTCATGAAAAAAAAGTTCGTCAAAACCTATCAACATAGAATCTAGTTTTGAAGATCTCGACGCGAGGAATCCAACGGTGAAAACGGTTCGAGATTCAGACGCACGGTTTAAGAGATAAAACGTTTTGAATAAACGGATCTACGAAAAAAGGAAAAACTCACAGGTTGCGACAAGTGACGCACATGCAACGCGCCACTTGTCGCAACTTGGAAAGGTGGGAGTAATCTTTGCAACGAGTACTACTCAATTAGTAATTTCGATAGTTTTTGTGATTGTAAATGCTTTAATACGTATGTGCCGGGCTGGCTAGCAATAGAACAGCAGTACGCGTGTCTAAAGAGAAAGCTGTTGTGTATTCTAAAAAAATAACTGTAATGTGGCCGAACCGAAACCGGGGACAGAAATACGGAACAGACTCGAAATATTATAAGTTGATTGAAGGGCATGAGTCGAGAACAGAGCAGTAGCCCTATGGTTGGGGTCGCAGTGGTGCACCCCAGCAACCAGAGTTCAAACTCCTGTGTGGAGCTAATTTCAGGATGCCTAAACATGTCGGCTCTTATTATACGGTATACCTTTCTGTCCGCGACACTTTTTTGTGTCCCGTACTCCCTCGGAAAAGATCGATTTTTTCCGACGGTAGGAGTAATCAGGTCGTCACCCCCATCCTTCACTCCTTATTCTACTTCCTTCTTTTTGCTACTCCATCAGGTCACAAGTGCAGGGCTCTTTGGAGGGTGCTGAAGATTGACCGGTTGGAGTCTACTGATAGTTACACGGAGAATGAATGTCAAGAACTACTTTGGCAGATTCATGAGGGAAATAGGTTGACTGCCTGATAGGCTGAATTTTGTCACGAAATGCTATTGAGTAGTTGGTATTTCCACATGAACTGAGATTCATAGAGTATATCAATCAAATCGTTTTAGCTGTTCAAATTACAACATTTACCACGTGTTTCTTTGTTTCATACGGAAGGTAAAATAAGTTGCATGTGCAGTATGATCTTTCCTGGCAGAAAATACACATGTGGATCATGAAAATCTTGTGATGAGCCCAAAAATCAGTATATAGTTAGGCGTCGGGAAGATTATTGTTGGGAAGCAACAATAGCAGGCAACCTGAATGTTGACTATCTAGATCCACCAAGTGATGTGCTTGAGGTAAGAATAGTGAGCTCATAGGCCATACGTCTGTAAGGGAAAGAACAACACCTCATCATCACTGGTAGAGCTTGACATGGCTGGCTTGGGGGGCTAAAATATTAATATTATTTTTTAAAGAGGGGGGGTGGGGGTGGCAAAACACACCATTTTTTCCTAATCTAATCTCTCAGAAAAAATCTTCATGGATGTGCCAAACCTAGCTAGGGGGCCTTGCCCACCAAGCACCCACCTATGCTGGGGCCGCTTAGGCCTGGCCCACCACCTCCGCTGCCGGCACCACTGTGCCATGCGCGACCGTAGATAGCAGTAGCACCGGGGCCGTTGTGGTGAGTCACCCAGGGGCATAAAAACCGAAGACCGAAGACCGAACCCGAAAAGACCGAACTAAAAAGATCGAATAAAATACGGTCTACGCAAACAGAAGACCGAACTAATTACGGTCTGTTTGGTCCTTCTGTCTTAAAGACCGAATAGACCATATAGACCGAACTAAAAAAACCCATACACAAGACTGCAAGACCATATTTACCAAAGGCCCATCCGGCCAGCCCAAGGTCATGAGCGAGATACACACATCTCATGATTCACAGGCAACCAGCTGCTGCACTCTCGTAATTCTCAAAAAAAAAAAAAAGCTGCTGCACTCTCATTCCTCCTTTTCTTCACAACCATCCGAGCTGCAGTTCATCACAGCCTCGTCCTATTACACGTTGGTCACTGGCTCGCTGTCTACTGTCTTCTTCCCGTGCTCCATCTTGCATCTGAAGGTAAGAAAGCATACAATACAACTGCTACTTGTCTGAATTTTCTTATGTACAGATGCACATCTATACACACATTTGTTGTCTCAGCACATATGCACCTCTGTACACACATGCAGTTTGTTACTGGAAATAATATGAATATGAGTTATAGCAATTAATTTGGTCTGTTTGGTCGGGACCGAAAAACGAATAATAAAGACCGAATAGTGAAGAACCGAAAAGACCGAAATTATTATGGTCTTCAATTATGGAAGACCGAATTCTTGGAAGACCGAAAAGACCGGACCGAACAAACCGAAAAGACCGAACGTCCGGGCTGAGTGGTGAGTGCACCGTAGAGGGACTTCGAAGTGTCACCGAGGCCTGGGATATGCCAGGCAGCGGCCGTTATCTTCGAGTTGTTTGAGATTGGCGTGCAATTTCTTGATTTCTGCATCATAATGATCATTTGGGTAATGATGATCATATAGTGTTAAACACCATAAAGTAGCATCTAATTCAGGTGAAAGACCGTTCCTAGGCTTTTGTTGGCAAAAATGTTCAGATTGTGTTAATAAGATCTGGCCACCTGTAAAAAAGAATACAAACAACTGCACATGAATCAAATATGAAACCATGGAGATGTCAATGAAGTTCCAATATCATTTAGGAACATAAATTTTGAACCAGAGTTAAACTTAATGAGGCTTGAACAGTTAAATTACAAATTTCTGAAAGCAACCATTATCAAAGGTATAGTAGCTGCTAGCCTACCAGCAGCAGCGGAGGTAGACAAAATATGGTGTGGGGGCAAAGACAGAATATGAGTGTTTAGACGTGGAGGAGGAACACATAGCTCTGCGCCTCTGCCTATGAAGCGGAGGAACAACTTAACAATTTTTGTGTGTGAAAGTGTTGCCATTTGCTTAGACGTGGACTGTAGTATATATGGGGAGTAGAGATGTATGGGGTGTACTAGGCTTTGAGCTAACGTCTAAATTATATGATGTTGGGTTGAAACTAAATTTTGTATTTATCTGTGCTTCAATATTGAAGTATTTAGTGTTGGAAATATGAGCAATTTATCATATGATTTTATTAATAGAAATAGTAGATAAAACATGACTATTATAGCAGAGATGAAACAAATCATGCGATCTAACAGAGAGAAGGCAAATAGCATCGGAAGATGTGAACAGAACATATTTAGAACAGATACTAGAAGAAGAAACTTTAGCATGTGGGGAAACAACCTCCCTTATAAGGAGGTCCAACTCCTACTAAGTGAGCAGTACGGGACTAAACATTAGTCCCACCTCTTGCCTTGCATGAACGAGCTAAGTGGACCTTTAGGATTTATTAGGAATTCTGAAAATGACTATTGGGCTGACCCGAAATAGACCAAATTTTAGCATTTATGCTTAATGGCAAAAAGTTACAGCAATTTACACCTTCTCGAGGAATCCGGCAGGGGGACCCAATCTCCCCATATTTGTTCTTGTTAGTAGCAGAGGCCTTTTGTGCCTTTTGAAATCAAGAGACTAGTCATCTAACCTCTGTGGTCTGCTTGTGGCACCTTCAGCATCGCCTGTGAATCACTTACTTATTGCCGATGATAACCTGCTATTTTTCAGGGCAAATGGTGGGGGAGCTCCTGAGGTGAACCATGTTCTGGATATCTATTGTTAGGCATCATGGCAACGAATCAATTATGGCAAGTCTTCTATTTTCTTCAGCAAAGGGGTGCCTGAAAGTGTAAGAGCTGAAATAGAAGGGCTACTACAAGTACCGAATGGAACTCTGAATGACAAGTACTTGGGTATGCCTTCTGATGTTGGGAGTTCAAAGAATGGGGCCTTTAAATTCCTGAAGGATCGGTTATGGAGCAAAATACAGGGATGGATTGAGAAAATATTATCCACTGTAGGCAGAGAAGTCCTGGTTAAATTTGTTGCGTAGGCAGTATCGGTGTTCTCCATGTCGTGCATTAAGCTTCCTAGGGGTCTTTGTGAGCACCTGAATATGTTGATAAGGAAGTTCTGGTGGGGCAGTAAAGACGGGCATCGGAAACCAAGTTGGGTCTCATGGAAGGATATGACGCAACCAAAAGCTATGGGAGGTTTGGGTTTTAACGATTTTGAACTATTCAACTTGGCCATGTTGGCGAAGAAGGGATGGCGTATATTACAACAACCTGACTCTCTTAGCACCCATATATTGAAGAGCGTCTATTTTCCAACCACCTTGGTTTTGAATGCAAATGTGGGGTCCCAACCGAGCCAGATACAGAGAGCCATCATGGAAGGGATGGACGTGTTGAAGCAGGGTCTCATTAAATGCATAGGAAATGGTGTCTCCACGGATGTTTGGGTGGACAACAGGATCCCCAGGGATGAGATGCTCTGCCCCTATGGCAGCAAGGTTGTGAACCCACCTAGACTTGCTTCTGATTTTATTGATGCTACAACAACTAGATGGAACCGCCAGAAAAATGAGGAAAGTTTTCTTCCTATAGACATTCCAGCGATAATGGCCATCCCAATATGCACAAGAAATATTGATGATTTTTGGGCTTGGAACTTTGAAAAGAATGGCACCTTCTCGGTGCAATCGGCCTATAGGATGCTGTGGCGACATGGCAGAGAAGGGAGGCGTGGCTGGAACGTACCTCTGGGTCCTCTACTTCACCCAATGAGGAGAAGAATTGGAAATATCTATGGAACATTCAGGTCCCAACTAAAATACACATGTTCTTACGGCGATTATCCAAGCAATTACTGCCTACTGAGGATGTACGGGCACATCGGAATATATCTACCACTAGTTCTTGAGGACTATGTGGCTCACATGACTCTTGGAGACACTCACTTGTCGAATGCTCGATGTCCAGATGTGTGTGGGCACTGGACAAGGGCGACATAGTGGACAACTTGATAGCCACTACCGAGCCTAATGCTAAACATTGGATCTTCGCATTGATGGACAAGATGCCGCACCCTGAGTTTGTTCGCTTGGCAGTTACTTTATGGGCGATCTGGGCTGCACGTCGCAAGGTGATACACGAAGGAATTACTCAAAGCCCACAAGAAACTCATACGTTTATCAACAGATTTGTCCAAGACCTAGAATTGGTGCATGACAAGCCACATGCAAACTTGCGTTCTGCACCCCAGGTTGCGGCCCAGTCACATGCAAGGGAGTCCACCCCACCTCGGCCCAGTCACATGCAAAGGGAGTCCGCCACACCTCCTGGACATGTTAAAGTTCATGTTGATGGGGCTGTTCTGCGCAACTGTGGTGGATCTGCTGCTGTTGTTTGCCGTGATGGGAATGGGACATACTTGGGCAGCTCATGCCTGGTGGTTGAGGGCGCCACCGATCCTGCCACGCTGGAGGCAATGGCTTGTCGGAAAGCAATGGCGTCGTGGACAATTTGATGCTTCAAAATATCACACTTTCATCTGAATGCAAACAAGTGGTGAATGATATTCGGAAGGGCGCCCAGGGTAGCTATGGATCTATCATTACAGAGATTAAACTTCGAGCTTTAATTTTTAATTGTAATTTTATTTTTGAAGGCCGGACTGTTAACAGCGAGGCCCGTAGTTTAGCTAAGCACTTTCTTAGTCTTGGTCCGGGACGCCATGTCTGGCTGGCTATCCCGCATGATCCGTATGTAATCCCACCTCATGTGGATTTTGATTAATAAAGCTTAGCTTTTTCCTAAAAAAAAACAAATTAATATAATGGAATATATGCATGCACTAGTAAAACAATGTTTTGCAAAATGTCTGTGGGGGCAATGGCCCCCATGACCCCCACACTGGAAATTTTCACGGGGAGTTAAGATGAGAGATTTGCATTGCATTGATACGGCTGGGCATGCACTGATTGGCAAATCTTGCTTGCCAAACAGGCACATGCCAACGGGTCAGGCTCTCCTGCTGGCTTCCCAGCATGCACTATCATGCATGGCCAACCAGCGGCCAACACGTGTATTGCCGGACCCACCACTCAAACAACACATCATATATCTCTCTAATTGCAGTTCCGTTCTAGATAATCAGCAAAACGATCTCTTTTCTCCTGCGTAATAACAGATTGCCACCAAAATCTAACCGTGGCTACATCCTTTCTCCTACCCATCTACTCCATTAACAATTGTTGCCCTCCGGATCACAAGAGAATAGACCAGGATCGATAGAAATTGCCTTCTCCGCGGATCAACATCTACAATGTTCTTCAGCATGGAAGGAGCTCGTGGCACTTCATCGTCCATAGGTACCTTGTTGCTGTTAACATCCCCCATATCTCTTTCCTCCTTCACAAGAAAAGCTCTTCTCCTCCCGTCGGCTCCGTCGCCGTCCCATCTCCGATGGCCTCTAGGCCATGAAGGTGCGGAGGATCTCGTCCCCCCGCCAGCGGGAGGGACCCCATCCTCGTTCTTGTTAGAGTCAGCGTCTTGGTTGGGTCTGTGTGGCGGCGACTGATGTCTACTACACACTTGTTCTTGTAGACTCGTGTCGGGCCTCCAAGCGCAGAGTTTTGTAGGACAATAGCAATTTTCCCTCAAGTGGATGACCTAAGGTTTATCAATTAGTGGGAGGCGTAGGATGAAGATGGTCTCTCTCAAACAACCCTGCAACCAAATAACAAAGAGTCTCTTGTGTCCCCAACACACCCAATACAATGATAAATTGTATAGGTGCACTAGTTCGGCAAAGAGATGGTGATACAAGTGTAATATGGATAGTAGATATAGGTTTTTGTAATCTGAAAATATAAAAACAGCAAGGTAACAAGTAGTAAAAGTGAGCAAAAACGATATTGCAATGCTTGAAAACAAGGCCTAGGGTTCATACTTTCACTAGTGCAAAATCTCTCAACAATGATAACATAATTGGATCATATAACAATCCCTCAACGTGCAACAAAGAATCACTCCAAAGTTCCTATCGGAGAACGTAGGACGAAAAAATGCATCAACCCCTATGCATAGATTACCCCAATGTCACCACGGGAATCCACGAGTTGAGTGCCAAAACATACATCAAGTGAATCAATAGAACATCCCATTGTCACCACAGACATACCATTGCAAGACATACATCAAGTGTTCTCAAATCCAATACTCAATCCAACATAACGAAACCTCAAAGAGCAAGACTCAATTCATCACAAGAAGGTAGAGAGGGAAGAACACCATAAGATCTAAATATATTAACAAAGCTCGCGGTACATCAAGATCGTGCCAAATCAAGAACACGAGAGAGAGATCAAACACATAGCTACTGGTACATACGCTCAGCCCTGAGGGTGAACTACTCCCTCCTCTTCATGGAGACCGCCGGGATGATGAAGATGGCCTCCAACGATGATTTCCCCCTCGGGCAGGGTGCCGGAACGGGGTCACGATTTGTTTTTCGTGGCTACAAAGGCTTGCGGTGGCGGAACTTCTCATCTAGGGTTCTTTTTTGGGTTTTTGGTATTTATAGGAATTTTTGGCGTCAGTCTCACGTCAAGGGGGTGCAAGAGGGGCCCACAAGCCGGGGGCGCGCCCTAGGGGGGTGGGTGCCCCCTAGGTTTGTGGCCTCCGCGGTCACTTCCTGGCCCAGCTCCGGTGCTTTGGGGGTCTCTTTTGGTCGATAAAAAATCACCGTAAATTTTTAGCCCATTCTGAGAACTTTTATTTCTGCACAAAAAATGACACCACGGTAGTTCTGCTGAAAACAACATCATTCTGGGTTAGTTCTAATCAAATCGTACCAAAATCATATAAAATTGTTGTAAAGATGGCATGAATACTTCATAAATTATAGATACGTTGGAGACGTATCAACATCCCCAATCTTAATTGCTGCTCGTCCTCGAGTAGGTAAATGACCAAAGAAATAATTTATGAAGTGTGAATGCTAGCAAATGCACAAGTTTGATCAATGATAATTTCAGTCACTTTTTCTAGCATCAATATAAATCATAAAATAGTAGCTCATCTCATAAAACTTTTCATGATCAAGTAACAAGTTATTCACATGTTAAAGCATAGACCATAAACTTTCCTGAAAACTAACAAACTATGTTCTCAGTCATCAAACAATTGCAATTCATCTTATTTTCAGGAAGGGGCTATGTAAGAGCTTTGATTTAGCAAATTCCACATACTCTACTATCATATAGTCTTCCATGATTGCTGACACTCAAAGCATATTTTTAGAACAAATAACATCCATCGAACACAGAGAAAGATAAGGGCTTAATGTTTCGCCTCCCAACTTATTTATCATATAGATAATTGTCAACAATAATAATTCATGATCAAATATATTTGAATGGCCATACATGCTTAGATCTTTCCCCACCACATGGTACTTGCCAACTAGAGAATAATTGAGGTTGAAATGAGAAGGAATACTACTGACTCTTGCATGAAAGTAAAAGATAGGCTCTTCGCAGAGGGAAGCAGGGATTTGCAGAGGTGCCAGAGCTCGAAGCTTTTAAAACAGAGATGAATAAAATTTTGAGAGGTATGCTTTCATTATCAACGTAACGACCGACAGTTCCCAATATCTTCCATGCTAGACACATTATAGGTGGTTTCCAAACAGAAAGGTAAAGTTTTTACTCCCCCTCCACCAACAAACACAAGCCATGGCTAGCCGAATCCTCGGGTGCCCTCAATACCAACAACAATCCGGGGGAGTTTTGTTTCATTATTATATTTTGATTTTGATTTTGATCATAGGACTGGGCATCCCAATTACCAGCCACTTTCTTGTGAATGATAGGCGAATAAACACTCATCGTGAGAATAACTCAGCTAGCATGGAAGATACTGACCGCCCCCTGTCACTTCATGAGCGATTTGGGCATACAAAACATATTATTATTTGAAGATTTAGAGTTTGGCACATGCAAATTTACTTGGAACGGCAGGTAAATACCGCATATAGGTAGGTATGGTGGACTCATATGGAATAACTTTGGGTTTAAGGAAGTGGATGCACAAGCAGTATTCCTGCTTAGTACAGGTGAAGGCTAGCAAAAGATCCTAAGCAAGTACCACATGTTGAAGGATCCATAACAATATAACTTCTATACAAATATACCCAAACATAACTCATTACGTTGTCTTCCTTGTCCAACTTCAATTAATTTGCTCAAGTTTAAAAATAATTAATGGGGCTCACAATCATAGAAGATGTCCAAGATAGTATATTTATATGTGAAATCTCTCTTCCTTCAATATTCCTTCATGAATTGTTCAAGTGACCAATGTTGTGTTTGCTAACTTCCAATAAATTTTACCACCTATACTTATTATATGTGAAGTCATTACTCCCCATGGGATAAGCATATGAAACACATATAATTTTAGATTTATGATATTCAATTCATTCAACCATTTACTGATAGGATATAAGTGAAGCACGAGAGTAAATGACAAAGTACTCCAAAAAGATGCGAGTGAAGCACAAAGAGTAGTTGAATAGTTATGTAGCTATGTGAGGACTCTCTCTCATTTAAAAATTTCAGATCTTAAGTATTTTAATCAAACATCAATCAAAACAAAATAAAATGACATTCCAAGGATAGCACATATCATGTGAAGAAGCAAAAACTTAGGCTCAACGAAAACTGACCGATCATTGTTGAAGAAGAAAGGTGGGATACCAACCGGGGCATCCCCAAGCTTAGATGCTTGATACTTCTTGAAATATTAACTAGGGATGCCTTGGGCATCCCCAAGCTCGAGCTCTTGTGTCTCCTTAATTCCTCTTATATCACGGTTTCCCTAATTCTTAAAAACTTCATCCACACAAAACTCAACAAGAACTCATGAGAAAAGTTAGTATGAATCAATGCAACACCTTATCATTCTCTACTGTAGCAAATCACAAAAATTATTATTTAACATTTCATACTAAATGCCTCTGCATATTTAATACTCCTATCCTCAAATAGAATCATTAAACAAGCAAACATATGCAAACATAACAGCAATCTGTCTAAACAGGACAGTCTGTAAAGA
Source organism: Thinopyrum elongatum (assembly GCA_011799875.1). NCBI lineage: Eukaryota > Viridiplantae > Streptophyta > Magnoliopsida > Poales > Poaceae > Thinopyrum > Thinopyrum elongatum. The sequence continues at coordinate 544,030,562 of CM022299.1, forward strand.
GTGCAATTTTACTCACACTTCCCTAACTCCAAAAATTCTGAAAAATAACCACACTGTAGAAAATTTGTTGTAGCATATTGTGTAAAAATTTAAAGATTTTATCATGTTCTGACTATTCACAAATATTCAAAACATAACAACAAACTTTCTGTTTTCAAACAGCAACATATAGACTTGCAAAATAAGCATGGTAAAGACTATACTTGACACTTTTATTGAAATAAAAGATGCAAAACATTACTATAAAATAACAGCAATCAAATCCTAATAAAATAAAATGACGCTCCAAGCAAAACTCATATCATGTGACAAATAAAAATATAGCTCCAAGTGAGGTTACCGATAGTGTTGGAGACGAAAGAGGGGGTGCCTTCCGGGGCATCCCCAAGCTTAATTGCTTGGGTATTCCTTGAATATTACCTTGGGGTGCCTTGGGAATCCCCAAGCTTAGGTTCTTCCCACTCTTCATTCTTCTCATATTGATATCTCACCAAAAACTTGAAAACTTCAATCACACAAAACTTAACGGAACTTCGTGAGATGGGTTAGTATAGTAAAACAAATCATTCACTTGGGTACTGTAAAAGACAAGATTCATAATTGTTTCCACATAATGCCTACTATACTCTATAATTTCCACAATTTATATTAAGCAATATAAGCCATAGAAACTAGAAAACAAGCAAACTATGCATAAAAAATGGAATCTGTCAAAAACAGAACAGTCTGTAAAGATCTGAATTATGCTCATACTTATGTTACTCCAAAAATTATAAAACATTAGGACAACGTAGAAACTTTGTATATGAATCTTTTTTAAAAAATTCAGAGTTTTTCCGCGTTCCAGTGAAGTTTAACAATTCTGTTACTGGACGCAAAAGTTTCTGTTTTTGCACAGAATCAAATCAACTATCAACCACACTATCCCAAAGGCTTTACTTGGCACTTTATTCAAAAAAAAAGCTATAAAACATGATTAATACAGTAGCTTAATCATGTGAACACACAAAAATAGTAGGGGTAAATATTGGGTTGTCTCCCAACAAGCGCTTTTCTTTAATGCCTTTTTAGCTAGGCATGATGATTTTAATGATGCTCACATAAGAGATAAGAATTGAAACATAACGGGAGCATCATGAAGCATATGACTAGCACATTTAAGCATAACCAACTTCCTATGCATATGGATTTTGTGAGAAAATAATTTATGGAAGCAAGAATCAACTAGCATAGGAAGGCAAAGCAAGCAAAACTTCAAGATTTTTAACACATAGAGAGGAAACTTGATATTAGTGGGATATGTAGAAGCATATATTCCTCTCTCATAATAATTTTCAGTAGAATCATGAAGGAATTCAACAATATAACTATCACATAAAGCATTATTTTCATGATCTACAAGCATAGAAATTTTATTACTCTCCACATAAGCAAATTTATTCTCATGAATAGTAGTGGGAGCAAACTCAACAAAATAACTATCATGTGAGGCATAATCCAATTGAAAATTAAAATCATGATGACAAGTTTCATGGTTATCATTATTCATTATAGCATACATGTCATCACAATAATCATCATAGGTAGCAACTTTGTTCTCATAATCAATTGGAACCTCTTCCAAAATAGTGGATTCATCACTAAATAAAGTCATGACCTCTCCAAATCCACTTTTATGAATATTGTGAAAATATTCAACACCCTCCAAAATAGTGGGATCATTAACTAGAGTTGACACTCTTCCAAACCCACTTTCATCAACATAATCATCATAAATAGGAGGTATGCTATCATCATAATAAATTTTCTCATCAAAACTTGGGGGACTAAAAATATCATCTTCATCAAACATAGCAACCCCAAGCTTGTAGCTTTGCATATCATTAGCATCATGGATATTCAAGGAATTCATACCAACAACATTGCAATCATGCTCATCATTCAAAGATTTTGTGCCAAACATTTTATTGAATTCTTCTTATATCAATTGAGCACATTTTTCCCTTCCATCATTTTCACGAAAGACATTATAAATATGAATAATATGTGGCAACCTCAATTCCATTTTTTGTAGTTTTCTTTTATAAACCAAACTAGTGATAAACAAGAAACTAAAAGATTCAATTGCAAGATCTAAAGATATACCTTCAAGCAATCACCTCCCTGGCAACGGCGCCAGAAAAGAGCTTGATGTCTACTACACACTTGTTCTTGTAGACTCGTGTTGGGCCTCCAAGCGCATAGTTTTGTAGGACAATAGCAATTTTCCCTCAAGTGGATGACCTAAGGTTTATCAATTAGTGGGAGGCGTAGGATGAAGATGGTCTCTCTCAAACAACCCTGCAACCAAATAACAAAGAGTCTCTTGTGTCCCCAACACACCCAATACAATGATAAATTGTATAGGTGCACTAGTTCGGCGAAGAGATGGTGATACAAGTGTAATATGGATAGTAGATATAGGTTTTTGTAATCTGAAAATATAAAAACAGCAAGGTAACAAGTAGTAAAAGTGAGCAAAAAGGGTATTGCAATGCTTGAAAATAAGGCCTAGGGTTCATACTTTCACTAGCGCAAAATCTCTCAACAATGATAACATAATTGGATCATATAACAATCCCTCAACGTGCAACAAAGAATCACTCCAAAGTTCCTATCGGAGAACGTAGGACGAAAAAATGCATCAAACCCTATGCATAGATTACCCCAATGTCACCTCGGGAATCCGCGAGTTGAGTGCCAAAACATACTTCAAGTGAATCAATAGAACATCCCATTGTCACCACAGATATCCCATCGCAAGACATACATCAAGTGTTCTCAAATCCAATACTCAATCCAACATAACGAAACCTCAAAGAGCAAGACTCAATTGATCACAAGAAGGTAGAGAGGGAAGAACACCATAAGAACCAAATATATTAACAAAGGTCGCGGTACATCAAGATCATGCCAAATCAAGAACACGAGAGAGAGAGAGATCAAACACATAGCTACTGGTACATACGCTCAGCCCCGGGGGTGAACTACTCCCTCCTTGTCATGGAGACCGCCGGGATGATGAAGATGGCCTCCGGCAATGATTTCCCCCTCCGCAGGGTGCCGGAACGGGGTCCCAATTGGTTTTTCGTGGCTACAGAGGCTTGCGGCGGCGGAACGTCTCGTCTAGGGTTCTTTTTGAGTTTTTTTGTATTTATAGGAATTTTTGGCGTTGGTCTCACGTCAAGGGGGTGCCCGAGGGGCCCACAAACCGGGGGGGGGGGGGGGGGGCGCCCTAGGGGGTGAGCGCCCCCCTAGGCTTGTGGCCTCCTCGGTCACTTCTTGGCCCAGCTCCGGTGCTTCGGGGGTCTCTTTTGGTCCATAAAAAATCACCGTAAATTTTTAGTCCATTCCGAGAACTTTTATTTCTGCACAAAAAATGACACCACGGTAGTTCTACTGAAAACAGCGTCAGTCCGGGTTAGTTCTAATCAAATCTTACCAAAATCATATAAAATTGTTGTAAATATGGCATGAATACTTCATAAATTATAGATACGTTGGAGACGTATCAGCGACGATGTCCCTTGGTAGGAATAATGTCTCCCATGTTCTATCTCCGTCTTGATGGTGCGTCTAGCATCGTCGGAGGGCGTGTGGATGTTTGTCTCCATCGGATCTTGCGGGATTCGGTCGGTGCTGGTCTTTGGTGGATTTATTTGGATCTGGTTTTTGTTCGTCTTTGTTTAGGTGTTTACATGTTTGATCCTTCTGATCTACGACTTTCTTCATCGGCGATGGTTGCTACTCTGGTGCACTGGTCCTATGGGGCCTTAGCACGACGAATTCCCGACTGTCTACAACAACAAGGTGCTTGTAGTCGTCGCTAGGTGGTCCACCAACATGATTGTAATTTTTATTACCTCTGTTGTTCTTTGTACTGGCATGATTGAAGATGAATAGATTAGAAGTTTCTCGCAAAAAAGGTACCTTGTTGCGCCTGAAATATACAGATTGTCAGCACTACTATATATGGAGGAAATAAGATCAAAACAAATAAACAGAGAGTTCAATATCTATGACATGCAAACTAATCCTTGAGAAATAGCTCCCAGCACATCATCTTCCATGGCCCCGTTTCTTGTGCTCAAACACATGCAAATTAATCCTTTAGAATTGCATTATAATTCTATGAGTGATGAGCTCTCCTACGATGCTGCACACAGTATGCATCGGAGGGCAAATCCTGGCACTCAAGATGGAACTAGGACAAAAATTACTCATAGCCCTGTTAGGTTCAATACTAGCGATATCCTTACTCAACTTCTGTCTAGATAGACAAATATGCTTTGGCAACCCTGAATCATGTGCATCTATTTGCTTCTTATCCATCAATAAAAGAGGGAGCAATTATACATTAGCATCATGAGTTGATTTAGTAACAAGACATCAGCTCGATCTTACATAGAATCAAAGTTCACTACTAATAGAGTACCAACTAAGTTTATTTTAGATTTTAACATATCAGATTTCTCCTTTGACAAGTTCTCTTTTCTGCCAACTCTAATGATGGAGATTACTCTATATCAAAGAAACTGATCAATATTTTTCTAATGCTCCTATGAATAGCGTGTGATGTTTTGCAAAACGTTTTGCTCTATCTTCAAGTGCTTTTTAGGTTTCACTAAAACTAGGATTGTGAATATCATGTGATTTTTTACTTCGTGTGCCATCCATGAACTAATTAGTACAATATATGATAATTTTTATGTTGTGTAGACCATGAGACCACAAATGTGGGAGAGGCAAGTGGAAACACAGATGTGGGAGAGGCAGGTGAAAACACAAATGATTATTACATCAAAAGGTTAAAACCAAAGATAGGAATGGAATTTGAGAATGACGATATAGCATATGAGTTTTACAATACATATGCATGACATGTAGGTTTCAGGTCAGGAAAACTTGGCATGACAAATCCTCGACCAATGTTATTCGAACAAAGAAATTTGTATGCTCAAAGGAAGAAGTTCACAAGGACAAGAGCAAGGAACAATGTTAGCGAAAGCGAGCAGATACAAGAGTTGGTTGTCTGGCAGAGATAACCATCAAAATAAGTGCTAATGGGAAATATGTTGTAAGCAACTTTGAGGATGCTCATAATCATGAACTCGTAACTCCAAGCAAAGCCCATCTACTGCGATCCCAAATAAGAATTACAGTTTTTCAGAAGGCCCAAGTTGACATATTGAATGATTCGGGTATTAGACCAAAATCTGGTCATGAAGTGATGAGTAGACAAGTAGGGGGGTCGACAAAGTCTTAGCTTCGGTCCAAAAGATTATAAAAATTATCTCCGATCAAAGGGTATGCAATCGATCCAAGAAGGAGATACAGGTGCCATTCTTCAATATCTAGAGGACAAGCAGATCGAAAATCCTTCCTTTTTTATGCTATACAAGTAGACAAAAAGGCATATGCACTACTACAAAGTATGTCAATTGAACTAATGGAAAAGGTGGACCAGATTTTACATGGAAATTAGGCAAAAGATATATCACCAAATCATGAACAAGCAGAGAAGCAACCAATTGAATGCAATATTGAGAATGTAGTCCAAGCACAGGGAATAAAGAGAAAAGAACAAGGAAATATCAGCAAGAGCATTAAATCTGGATCGGAACTAAACAATAAGAATAAACGTAATAATAAAGATATCACTACTAGGAAATACCTTATAGGTAGATGCCTAACAGTAGAGATGGTTAAATGGCCCACACTGTTGTTAAACAGAAGTAGTGTGGGCAGGTACCACATGCTATAGGTAGAGGGTAGTAGTAGCATCTGTCGGCAAACCCCCCACTACTACTAAGTGGGCCCCTAGGTACCCCCGTGTGAAAGTGCAACTAATCCCCGAGTGGTTTTGGTAATTCATAACAACATATATCTCATTGAACTAATATCCATTCAAGTCAAAGATTTTAGGAAGTTCAATGATTGGCATGGCAAGGACTAGTGATTGTGGACCCCTCAAAATGCTAAGGACATGGATTGGCAAAATCTCAAGACTCTACATTTTTGGTTAAGTGATCCAGGACAGTGGAGATGACAGACCTACCAGCAACAGATTCCAGACAGTGCCCAGGGCAGCGAGGTCTGCTGCCGTGCCTGATGTAGATACGAGGACTATAGTTTCTGCCCCAGCTGCTGCTTCATCAGTGCCACCACCAGTCTCCACTCCACCAGCATAGAGACATCAGCCGAAGCTTTTGCAGACGCACTTCTCTCAATGCCATCTACGCACACCGGAGCTGTGATACGTCCATTTTGCATCATGTTTTTATGTTGATATTTATTGCATTATGGGTTGTTAATTATTTCACATTATGGTACAATACTTATGCCTTTTCTCTCTTATTTTACAAGATTTACATGAAGAGGGAGAATGTCGGCAGCTGGAATTCTGGACCGAAAAGGAGCAAATCTGAGATACCTATTCTGCGCAACTCCAAATGTCCTGAAACTTTACGGAGAATTATTTTGGAATATATAAAAAATATTGGGTGAAGAAACAACAGAAGGGGACCCACCAGGTGGCCACAAGCCTGGGGGGCGCGCCCTACCCTCCAGGGCGCGCCCCCTGAGCTTGTGGGCCCCCTGGCCAGCCCCCGTTGCCCATTGATACGTCCATTTTGCATCATGCTTTTATATTGATATTTATTGCATTATGGGCTGTTGTTACCTATTTTGGTACAATACTTATGCCTTTTCTCTCTTATTTTACAAGGTTTACATGAAGAGGGAGAATGCCGGCAGCTGGAATTCTGGACTGGAAAAGGAGCAAATTTAAGAGACCTATTCTACACAACTCCAAAAGTCCTGAAAATTTATGGAGAATTATTTTGGAATATATAAAAAATATTGGGCGAAGAAAATACCAGAGGGGACCCACCAGGAGGCCACAAGCCTGGGGGGCGCGCCCCTGTGGCTTGTGGGCCCCCTGGCAGGCCTCCGGTGCCCATCTTCTGCTATATGATGTGTTTTGACCTAGAAAAAATCATAAGAGAGCTTTCGGGATGAAGCACCGCTGTCTCGAGGCGGAACCTGGGCAGAAGCAATCTAGGGCTCTGGCGGAGCTGTTCTGCCAGGGAAACTTCCCTCCTGGAGGGGGAAATCGAAACCATCATCATCACCAACGATCCTCTCATCGAGAGGGGGTCAATCTCCATCAACATCTTCACCAGCACCATCTCTTCTCCAAACTCTAGTTCATCTCTTGTATCCGATCTTTGTCTCAAAACCTCAGATTGGTACCTGTGGGTTGCTAGTAGTGTTGATTACTCCTTGTAGTTGATGCTAGTTGGTTTATTTGGTGGAAGATCATATGTTCAGATCCTTAATGATAATTATTACTCCTATGATTATGAACATGAATATGCTTTGTGAGTAGTTACGTTTGCTCTTGAGGACATGAGAGAAGTCTTGTTTTAAGTAATCATGTGAATTTGGTATTCGTTCGATATTTTGATGAGATGTATGTTGTCTTTCCTCTAGTGGTGTTATGTGAACGTCGACTACATGACACTTCACCATTGTTTGGGCCTAGGGGAATGCATTGGGAAGTAATAAGTAGATGATGGGTTGCTAGAGTGACAGAAGCTTAAACCCTAGTTTATTCGTTGCTTCCTAAGGGGCTGATTTGGATCCATATGTTTCATGCTATGGTTAGATTTATCTTAATTCTTCTTTCGTAGTTGCGGATGCTTGCGAGAGGGGTTAATCATAAGTGGGAGGCTTGTCCAAGTAAGGGCAGCACCCAAGCACCGGTCCACCCACATATCAAATTATCGAAGTAATGAACGCGAATCATATGAGCATGATGAAAACTAACTTGACAATAATTCCCATGTGTCCTCGGGAGCGCTTTGCTTTATATAAGAGTTCGTCCAGGCTTGTCCTTTTCTACAAAAAGGATTGGGCCACCTTGCTGCACCTTTGTTACACTTGTTACCCGCTACGAATTATCTTATCACAAAACTATCTGTTACCGATAATTTCAGTGCTTGCAGAGAATACCTTGCTGAAAACCGCTTGTCATTTTCTTCTGCTCCTCATTGGGTTTGACACTCTTACTTATCAAAAGGACTATGATAGATCCCCTATACTTTTTGGTCATCAAGACTCTTTTCTGGCGCCGTAGTCGAGGAGTGAAGCGCCTTTGGTAAGTGAAATTTGGTAAGGAAACATTTATATAGTGTGCTGAAATTTACTGTCACTTGTTGCAATGGAAAATAATCCTTTGAGGGGTTTGTTTGGGGTATCTTCACCCCGAACGGAAGAGCAAAGAGTTGCCCCTCAACCTACTGAACCTACTGAAAATATTTATTATGAAATTCCTTCGGGTATGATAGAGAAACTGCTAGCTGATCCTTATGTAGGAGATGGAACATTACATCCTGATATGCATCTAATCTATGTGGATGAAGTTTGTGGATTATTTAAGCTTGCAGGTTTGCCCGAGGATGAAGTCAAGAAGAAGGTCTTCCCTTTATCTTTGAAGGAGAAGGCATTGACATGGTATAGGCTATGCGATGATATTGGTACTTGGAATTACAGCCGATTGAAATTGGAATTTCATCAGAAGTTTTATCCTATGCATCTAGTTCATCGTGATCAGAATTATATTTATAATTTTTGGCCTCATGAAGGAGAAAGTATCGCTCAAGTTTGGGGGAGGCTTAAGTCAATGTTATATTCATTCTCCAATCATGAGCTCTCAAGAGAAATTATTATTCAGAATTTTTATGCTCGACTTTCTCGTAATGATCAATCCATGCTCGATACTTCTTGTACTGGTTCTTTTAGGAAGAAGACTATTGAATTCAAATGGGATTTATTGGAAAGAATTAAATGCAACTCTGAGGATTGGGAACTCGACGAAGGTAAGGAGTCAGGTATAAACCTGAAGTTTGATTGTGTTAAATCTTTTATGGATACCGATGCTTTTCGTGAATTTAGCACTAAATATGGACTTGACTCTGTGATAGTAGCTTCCTTCTGTGAATCATTTGCTACTCATGTTGATCTCCCCAAGGAGAAGTGGTTTAAATATCATCCTCCCATTGAAGTGCAATTAGTAGAACCTATTAAAGTTGAAGAAGAAACCATTACTTATAATGTTGATCCTATTGTTCCTACTGCTTATATTGAGAAACCACCTTTCCCTGTTAGAATAAAGGAACATGCTAAAGCTTCAGCTGTGGTTCAAAAGAGTTATACTAGAACACCTACACCCCCTAAACAAATTAAAGTTGAACCTATTATTGTTATGGTTAAAGATCTCTTGGTCGATAATATTGATGGGCATGTTATTTACTTCTGTGGTGAAGCTACTAGAATTGCTAGACCCGATGAAAAAGATAAACATAGAACTATTGTTGGCATGCCTGTTGTCTCTGTTAAAATAGGAGATCATTGTTATCATGGCTTATGTGATGTGGGTGCTAGTGTGAGTGCAATTCCCTTTACTTTATATCAAGAAATTATGAATGATATTGCACCTGGTGAGATAGAAGAAATTGATGTTACTATTAAGCTTGCTAATAGTGATACTATATCACCAATTGGGATTGTTAGAGATGTTGAAGTCTTATGTAGGAAAATAAAATACCCTACTGATTTTCTTGTTCTTGGTTCCCCACAAGATGATTTTTGTCCCATTATATTTGGTAGACCTTTCTTGAACACTGTTAATGCTAAGATAAATTGTGAGAAAGAAACTGTTACTGTAAGTTTTGGGGATGTGTATCATGAGTTTAATTTCTCTAAATTTCGTAGACAACCCCATGACAAAGAATTGCCTAGTAAAGATGAAATTATTGGTCTTACTTCTATTCCTGTGCCTCCTACTGATCCTTTAGAACGATATATGCTAGACCATGAAAATGATATGTTTATGAATGAAAGGAAGGAATTAGATGAAATATTCTTTAATCAAATGCCTGTTTTGAAACACAACTTGCCTGTTGAATTTCTTGGGGATCCTCCTCCACCCAAGGGCGATCCCGTGTTTGAGCTTAAACAATTACCAGATACTCTGAAATATGTTTATCTTGATGAAAAGAAGATATATCCTGTTATTATTAGTGCTAACCTTTCAGAGCATGAAGAAAAGAAATTATTGAAAACTCCGAGGAAGCACCGTGCTGCTATTGGATATACTCTTGATGATCTTAAGGGCATTAGTCCCACTCTATGTCAGCACAAAATTAATATGGAGCAAGATGCTAAACCAGTTGTTGATCACCAACGACGGTTAAATCCCAAGATGAAGGAAGTGGTAAGAAATGAAATACTAAAGCTTCTGGAATCAGGTATAATTTATCCTATTGCTGATAGTAGATGGGTAAGTCCTGTCCATTGTGTCCCTAAGAAGGGAGGTATTACTGTTGTTCCCAATGATAGGAATGAATTGATCCCACAAAGAATTGTTACAGGTTATAGAATGGTAATTGATTTTAGAAAATTAAACAAAGCCACTAGAAAAGATCATTACCCTCTACCTTTTATTGATCAAATGCTAGAAAGACTATCCAAACGTACACACTTCTGCTTTCTAGATGGTTATTCTGGCTTCTCTCAAATACCTGTGTCAAAAGAGGATCAAGAAAATATTACTTTTACTTGCCCTTTCGGTACCTTTGCTTGTAGACGTATGCCTTTTGGTTTATGTAATGCACCTGCTACCTTTCAAAGATGTATGACTGCTATATTCTTTGACTTTTGTGAAAAGATTGTTGAGGTTTTCATGGATGATTTCTCTGTTTATGGAACTTCTTTTGATGATTGCTTAAGCAACCTTGATCGAGTTTTGCAGAGATGTGAAGAAACTAATCTTGTCTTGAATTGGGAGAAGTGCCACTTTATGGTTAATGAAGGTATTGTTTTGGGGCATAAAATCTCTGAAAGAGGTATTGAAGTTGATAAAGCTAAAGTTGATGCTATTGAAAAAATGCCGTGTCCTAAAGATATCAAAGGTATAAGAAGTTTCCTTGGTCATGCTGGTTTCTATAGGAGGTTTATTAAAGACTTCTCTAAAATTTCTAGGCCTCTCACTAATCTCTTGCAAAAAGATGTTCCATTTGTTTTTGATGATGATTGTGTAGAAGCATTTGAAATCCTTAAGAAAGCCTTGATTTCTGCACCTATTGTTCAACCACCTGATTGGAACCTACCCTTTGAAATTATGTGTGATGCTAGTGATTATGCTGTTGGTGCTGTTCTAGAACAAAGAGTTGATAAGATATTGAATGTTATTCATTATGCTAGCAAAACTCTAGACAGTGCTTAAAGAAATTATGCTACTACTGAAAAAGAATTTTTGGTAGTTGTCTTTGCTTGTGATAAGTTTAGACCCTATATTGTCGATTCTAAAGTAACTGTTCACACTGATCATGCTGCTATTAAATACCTTATGGAAAAGAAAGATGCTAAACCTAGACTTATTAGATGGGTTCTCTTGCTGCAAGAATTTGATTTGCGTTTTATTGAAAGAAAGGGAGCTGAGAACCCCGTAGCAGACAATTTGTCTAGGTTAGAAAATGTTCTTGATGACCCACTACCTATTGATGATAGCTTTCCTGATGAGCAATTAGCTGTCATAAATGCTTCTCGTAGTACTCCATGGTATGCTGATTATGCTAATTACTATGTTGCTAAAGTCAGACCACCTAGTTTCACATACCAGCAAAAAAAAAGTTTTTCTATGATTTAAGACATTACTTTTGGGATGACCCACACCTTTATAAAGAAGGAGTAGATGGTGTTATTAGACATTGTGTACCTAAGCATGTATAGGAACATATCCTACGCAAGTGTCACTTTGAAGGTTATGGAGGACACCATGCTGGAGATAGAACTGCACACAAGGTATTACAATCTGTTTTTTATTGGCCTACTCTCTTCAAGGATGCTCGTAAGTATGTCTTGTCTTGTGATGAATGTCAAAGAATTGGTAATATTAGTATACGTCAGGAAATCCCTATGAATTATTCACTTGTTATTGAACCATTTGATGTTTGGGGCTTTGATTATATGGGACCTTTTGCTTCCTCCAATGGGTATACACATATTTTGGTTGCTGTTGATTATGTTACTAAGTGGGTAGAAGCTATTCCAACTAGTGGTGCTGATCATAACACTTCCATTAAAATGCTTAAAGAAGTTATTTTTCCGAGGTTTGGAGTCCCTAGATATTTAATGGCTGATGGGGGTTCACACTTTATTCATGGTGCTTTCCATAAGTTGCTTGCTAAATATGATGTCAACCATAGAATTGCATCTCCTTATCATCCTCAGTCTAGTGGTCAAGTAGAATTAAGTAATAGAGAAATTAAATTGTTCTTACAAAAGACTGTTAACAGATCTAGAAAGAATTGGTCTAAGAAACTTGATGATGCATTATGGGCTTATGGAACTACTTATAAAAACCCTATGGGTATGTCTCCGTATAAAATGGTTTATGGAAAAGCATGTCACTTACCTCTTGAACTAGAACATAAAGCTTATTGGGCAATTAAAGAGCTCAACTATGATTTCAAACTTGCTGGTGAGAAGAGGTTACTTGACATTAGCTCACTTGATGAATGGAGAACCCAAGCCTATGAGAATGCCAAGCTATTTAAAGAAAAAGTTAAAAGATGGCATGACAAAAGGATACAAAAGCGTGAATTTAATGTAGGTGACCATGTCTTGCTATACAATTCTCGTTTAAGATTTTTTGCAGGAAAACTTCTCTCTAAATGGGAAGGGCCTTACATCATCGAGGAAGTTTATCGTTCCGGTGCCATCAAGATTAACAATGCCAAAGGCAATAATCCGAAGGTGGTAAACGGGCAGATAATCAAACATTATATCTCAGGTACTCCCATAAATGTTGAAACCAATATTATTAATACCATAACACCGGAGGAGTACATAAGGGAGACCTACCAGAATGTTTCAGACCCCGAAAAGGAATAGGTATGTGGTACGGTAAGTAAACCGACTCCAAAACTTTTCCAATGGCAATTTTTCTCCGTTTTGGAATATTTAAAAAATTAGGAAAATTAAAAGTAGTCCGAAGAGTGCATGAGGAGGCGACAAGCCTGGGGGGCGCGCCCCTGCGGCTTTTGGCCACATCGTGTGCCCTCTGGACTCCTATTTCTTTTGGAATACTCCTTTTTATCGGTAAAAATTCATTATATAATCTCCCAAAGGTTTTGACCATCGTACCATGGCAAAAGCCTCTGTTCTTGTTTTGTGCTGTTTTGTTTGGCAGATATGAAAATATGTCATTCCAAGATTCGGAGGGAGAGAGTTATGTAGCCGATTATATCACAAACCCGAAGGCCTATGGGGATGTGGAGCGTTATGGTTGGACCACAGAGGAAGAAGAAGACTATGATCAAGGGAAAGGAAGAGACAAGTTCCGATGAAGAGGAAGTCCCACTACCCCAATCTGGGGACATGCACGTGGAGTTCAAAAAGTCAAGTCTCCTTAATAAAGCAAAGAAACCTAAGATCGAGTTTATCCCTTTTCGTCTCTTGCAGGAAAACAAATAGGAACTATGTAAAAAGATATTAAGGCTGGAGCAGGAGATCGATGACTTAAGGGAGGAAAATTCTATCCTCAAGCGCAAGCTGAGGAAGAAGGACACTACATCAACAACTCCATCATCACCACCTCCGAAGAAGGAGACATGAATACATGGGTATGGGCACTCCCCTTGGCAACTGCCAAGCTTGGGGGAGGTGCCCCGGTATCGTATCACCATCACACCTTTACCTTTATCTTTTTTCTTAGTTCGATCCTTTTGGTTATATCTTGATTTAGTAGAATAAAGTTTTAGTATGATCTAGCCTTGAGTTTTGCTTTATGTTCCCTCTATGTAATCGAGTCTGAGAGATATATAATAATGATTAGTTTTGAGTTGAGGGCTTTTCTTTCTTGCTTTGATCATGAGAAAAAGAAATAAAGAATAAAAGAAATAAAAGATTATATAATGATCTTATGGGAAGTGACGGCTTCACATAGAAGAAGTATGTCGCATGAAACTTGTTGATAGTTGACAAACATAGTTTTGGTCATTGTTGCAATTAATAGGAAGTAATAAAGAAAGAGAGGTCTCACATATAAATATACTATCTTGGACATCTTTTGTGATTGTGAGCACTCATTAAAATATTATATGCTAAAAGGTTGATATTGGACAAGGAAGACAACGTAATGGGCTATGTTTCTTTATATCCGAATAGAAGTTATATTATTGTGGATCCTCCAACATGTTGAGCTTGCTTCTCACTCCTTGCTAGCCAAATCTTTTCGCACCATGTAGAGATACTACTTGTGCATCCAAACATTCCTTAACCCAGTTTTGCCATGAGAGTCCAGCATACCTACCTATGGATTGAGTAAAATCCTTCAAGTAAGTTGTCATCGGTGCAAAAGCGCATGACAATCTCTGCTTCCCTCTGCGAAGGGCCTATCTTTTATTTACCCTCTACCTTAATACAAGAGTCATGGTGATCTTCACCTATTCCTTTTTTATACTTTTTCTTTTTGGCAAGCACTTTATGTTGGGGGGAGATCCAAATATATATATCCACTCGGATGTAGATATTCATAAGCTATTATTGTTGACATTACCCTTGAGGTAAAAGGTTGGGAGGCGAAACCATAAGCCCCTATCTTTCCCTGTGTCCGATTGAAACTTTGATCTCATAAGTATCGTGTGAGTGTTAGCAATTGTGAAAGATTAAATGATAGTTGAGTATGTGAACTTGCTGAAAAGTTCTTATATTGACTCTTTCTTACATTATGATAAATTGCAATTGCTTCAATGACTGAGATCATAGTTTGTTAGTTTCCAATAAAGTTCTTGTTTCATACTTTACCTTGTGAACAAATTGATACTTTAGCATGAGAAGTTATATAACAATATGTTGCTGTTCTAAAGATGATCATGATGCCTTCATGTCCGTACTTTATTTTATCGACACCTCTATCTCTAAACATGTGGACATGATTATCGATTTCGGCTTTCGCTTGAGGACAAGCGAGGTCTAAGCTTGGGGGAGTTGATACGTCCA
Organism: Thinopyrum elongatum; assembly: GCA_011799875.1. Taxonomy (NCBI): domain Eukaryota; kingdom Viridiplantae; phylum Streptophyta; class Magnoliopsida; order Poales; family Poaceae; genus Thinopyrum; species Thinopyrum elongatum. Next base: position 544,045,670 of record CM022299.1, read on the forward strand.
TTTTGCATCATGCTTTTATATTGATATTTATGGCATTATGGGCTGTTGTTACCTATTTTGGCACAATACTTATGCCTTTTCTCTCTTATTTTACAAGGTTTACATGAAGAGGGAGAATGCCGACAGCTGGAATTCTGGACTGGAAAAGGAGCAAATCTGAGAGATCTATTCTGCACAACTCCAAAAGTCCTGAAAATTTACGGAGAATTATTTCTGAATATATAAAAAATACTGGGCGAAGAAAATACCAGAGGGGACCCACCAGGTGGCCACAAGCCTGGGGGCGCGCCCTACCTCCCTGGGTGTGCCCCTTGGCAGGTCTCCGGTGCCCATCTTCTGCTATATGGAGGGTTTTGACCTGGAAAAAAAATCAGAAGGAAGCTTTCGGGATGAAGCGCCGCCGTCTCGAGGCGGAACCTGGGCAGAAGCAATCTAGGGCTCCGGCGGAGCTGTTCTGCCGGGGAAACTTCCCTCCGGGAGGGGGAAATCGAAGCCATCGTCATCACCAATGATCCTTTCATCGAGAGGGGGTCAATCTCCATCAACATCTTCACCAGCACCATCTCCTCTCAAACCCTAGTTCATCTCTTGTATCCGATCTTTGTCTCAAAACCGCAGATTGGTACCTGTGGGTTGCTAGTAGTGTTGATTACTCCTTGTAGTTGATGCTAGTTGGTTTATTCGGTGGAAGATCATACGTTCAGATCCTTGATGATATTTATTACCCCTCTGATTATGAACATGAATATGCTTTGTGAGTAGTTACGTTTGTTCCTGAGGACATGGGAGAAGTCTTGTTATAAGTAATCATGTGAATTTGGTATTCGTTCGATATTTTGATGAGATGTATGTTGTCTTTCCTCTAGTGGTGTTATGTGAACGTCGACTACATGACACTTCACCATGATTTGGGCCTAGGGGAATGCATTGGGAAGTAATAAGTAGATGATGGGTTGCTAGAGTTACAGAAGCTTAAACCCTAGTTTATGCGTTGCTTCGTAAGGGGCTGATTTGGATCCATATGTTTCATGCTATGGTTAGATTTATCTTAATTCTTCTTTCGTAGTTGCGGATGCTTGCGAGAGGGGTTAATCATAAGTGGGAGGCTTGTCCAAGTAAGGGCAACACCCAAGCACCGGTCCACCCACACATCAAATTATCAAAGTAACAAATGCGGATCATATGAGCATGATGAAAACTAACTTGACAATAATTCTCATGTGTCCTCGGGAGCGCTTTGCTTTATATAAGAGTTCGTCCAGGCTTTTCCTTTGCTACAAAAAGGATTGGGCCACCTTGCCGCACCTTTGTTACACTTGTTACTTGTTACCCGTTACGAATTATCTTATCACAAAACTATCTGTTACCGATAATTTCAGTGCTTGCAGAGAATACCTTGCTAAAAACCGCTTGTCATTTTCTTCTGCTCCTCGTTGGGTTCGACACTCTTACTTATCGAAAGGACTACGATAGATCCCCTATACTTGTGGGTCATCACCCATCTTCTGCTATATGGAGGGTTTTGACCTAGAAAAGATCAGAAGGAAGCTTTCGGGGCGAAGCGCCGCCGTCTCGAGGCGGAACTTGGGCAGAAGCAATCTAGGGCTTCGGCAGAGCGATTCTGCCTAGGAAACTTCCCTCCAGGAGGGGGAAATCGAAGCCATCGTCATCACCAATGATTCTCTCATTGAGGGAGGGTCAATCTTCATCAACATCTTTACGAACACTATCTACTCTCAAACCCTAGTTCATATCTTGTATTCAATCTTTGCCTCAAAACCTCAGATTGGTACATGTGGGTTGCTAGTAGTGTTGATTACTCTTTGTAGTTGATGCTAGTTGGTTTATTTGGTGGAATATCATATGTTCAGATCCTTAATGATATTCAATACCCCTCTGATCTTGAACATGAGTATGCTTTGTGAGTAGTTACATTTGTTCCTGACGACATGGGAGAAGTCTTGTTATAAGTAATCATGTGAATTTGGTATTCGTTCAATATTTTGATGAGATGTATGTTGTCTTTCCTCTAGTGGTGTTATGTGAACGTCAACTACATGACACTTCATCATGATTTGGGCCTAGGGGAAGGCATTGGGAAGTAATAAGTAGATGATGGGTTGCTAGAGTGACAGAAGCTTAAACCCTAGTTTATGCGTTGCTTCGTAAGGGGCTGATTTGGATCCACATGTTTCATGCTATGGTTAGATTTATCTTAATTCTTCTTTCATAGTTGCGGATGCTTGCGAGAGGGGTTAATCATAAGTGGGAGGCTTGTACAAGTAAGGACATCACCCAAGCACCGGTTCACCCACATATCAAATTATCAAAGTAACGAACACGAATCATATGAGCATGATGAAAACTAGCTTGACAATAATTCCCATGTGTCCTCGGGAGTGATTTGCTTTATATAAGAGTTTGTCCAGGCTTATCCTTTTCTATAAAAGGGATTGGGCCACCTTGATGCACCTTTATTACACTTGTTACTTGTTACCCATTACGAATTATCTTATCACAGAACTATCTGTTACCGATAATTTCAGTGTTTGCAGAGAATACCTTGCTGAAAACCGCTTGTCATTTCCTTCTGCTCCTCGTTGGGTTCGACACTCTTACTTATTGAAAGGACTACGATTGATCCCCTATACTTGTGGCTCATCAAGACTCTTTTCTGGCATCATTGCCGGGGAGTGAAGCGCCTTTGGTGAGTGGAATTTGGTAAGGAAACATTTATGTTATGTGCTGAAATTTATTGTCACTTGTCACTATGGAAAATAATCCTTTGAGGGGCTTGTTTAGGGTATCTTCACCTTGACCAGAAGAACAAAGAGTTGCTCCTCAACCTACTGCACCTACTGAAAATATTTATTATGAAATTCCTTCAGGTATGATAGAGAAACTGCTAGCTAATCCTTATGCAGGAGATGGAACACTACATCCTGATATGCACCTAATCTATGTGGATGATGTTCGTGGATTATTCAAGCTTGCAGGTTTACCCGGAGATGAAGTCAAGAAGAAGGTCTTCCCTTTATCTTTGAAGGGAAAGGCATTGACATGGTATAGGCTATGTGATGATATTGGAGCTTGGAATTACAACCGATTGAAATTGGAATTTCATCAGAAGTTTTATCCTATGCATCTGGTTCATCGTGATTGGAATTATATATATAATTTTTGGCCTCGTGAAGGAGAAAGTATCGCTCAAGCTTGGGGGAGGCTTAAGTCAATTTTATATTCATGCCCCAATCATGAGCTCTCAAGGGAAATTATTATTCAGAATTTTTATGCTCGGCTTTCTCGTAATGATCAATCCATATGCTCGATACTTCTTGTACTGGTTCTTTTATGAAGAAGACTATTGAATTCAAATGGGATCTCTTGGAAAGAATTAAACGCAACTCTGAAGATTGGGAGCTCGACGAAGGTAAGGAGTCAGGATAATGCTTGAGTTTGATTGTGTTAGAACTTTTATGGATACCGATGCTTTTCATAACTTTAGCACTATATATGGACTTGACTCTGAGATAGTAGCTTCTTTCTGTGAATCATTTGCTACTCATGTTGATCTCCCTAAGGAGAAGTGGTTTAAATATCATCCTCCCATTGAAGTAACAGTAGTAGAACCCATTGAAGCAAGAGAAGAAACCACTACTTATAATGTTGATCCTGTTATTCCTACTGCTTATATTGAGAAACCACCTTTTCTTGTTAGGATAAAAGAACATGCTAAAGCTTCAGCTATGGTTCGTAAGATTTATACAAGAACACCTACACTCCCTGAACAAATTAAAGTTGAACCTAATGTTGCTATGGTTAAAGATCTCATCACTACAAAAAAATAGACACATCCGTGACATTTTGGGCCAAACGAATTTTTTTCTGTCATGCTTATGACACTTCTATGACGACAATTGTGAAAAAAGCACGTATCATCATAGATGTGGTGGGCTCCTACTTCTATGACAAAAAATCATGACAGAAAATGGGCTTTTCGTCCTAGGCGGGCCGGGGACGCACCTGCATGACATTCTTTGGGCCGTCCATGACGGAAAAAATCGTGGTAGAAGCGAGTTTCGGGGAGTTCCCGGTTACGGTGGGTGGTCGGGGCCGAGCGATGCACGGAGGTTTGCGCATTTCTCTCGTACACGTACGTGCGTGTGTGCAAGGCGTTGGGCTCTAACTGAACCCGAGCGATCGCACTACTAGCTACGTTACTGAACCCGAGTGATCGATCCCTTGGCTGTTAATTGAACCCGAGCGATTCATTCGCTGCTGACTGAACCTGAGCGATTCCTTCGCTGCTGCTGCTAACTGAACCGAGCGATCAATCACTGCTGCTGCTTACTGAAGCCGATCAAGCCCGCGTGCGAGACGTAGCCAGCCGGTGTTGGTTGCCTCTCGATGACCAGTGACCGTTGCTACCATGCGCGCGGTACGTAGAACGAGTCGAGACGTGGTGAGTCGAGCCAGTTGGTTGGCTGTGGATGAACAGTTCCCGGTGGGGGTTGGACGAACAGGACCCCGTGGTAGTAGGCCATTGCCGCTGGATGAACAGGACCTCGAGGAGGCCACCGCACCCCAGCCGATTGGGGGTGGATGAATAGGACCCCGTGGAGGCTCTATGAACAGTAGCCCGTGGTTGAACAGTAGCTGGTGGAGGCTGGAGGAGGTCGACGGTGGATGAACAGTAGCCCGTGGAGGCTGGAGCAAGGAAATAGACGGTGGACGAACAGGACCCCGTTTCACCGTAGGCGCTCCAACAGAAATCCGTTTCCTCCGTTTTGCGGTATGCCACACCCCTCCCAATCAACAGCACCCCATTTCGACCGTAGGCACTCGAATAGAAGGCCGTTTCCTCCGTTCTGCGGTACGCCAGACCCTTCTCAATGAACAGGACCTCGTTTCGACCGTACGCGGTCGAACAGAAGGCCGTTTTCCTCCGTTTTGCGGTACGCCAGACCCCGTTCCGGCTGTTCCGACCTAGTCTGTTGCCTCTCGATGAACAGGACGCTGTTTCTCCGTTTCGACCCAGCCGATTGGCTGCCGATGAATAGGACGCCGTTGCTGCCGTTCGTTGCCTTTCCATGTACACGAGCCCTGGCCGTACGTATGCGTGAGTAGGCGTTCGAGACCCCGCCCGTATGTACATACGTGGTCATATTTTTTGGCATCTGGCTGTACGTACGTGTACACGGTTTTGACTGGACTGCCTGAACTACTACATCGGGGGCTCTACTACTACACGTGCCACTGCTTGCTCGGCCACAGTTCATCGTTGTAGAGAGACCAATCAACTAGTATGTACGTACACGTTCGCGACCAGACAGACAACCCTACGTACGGTTCGACCGGGTGGGTCCCAGCTGTCAGGGAGGATAAGGAGGCACTTCCTTGCGTGCGAAGATATAACTGGTGGGTCCCAGCTGTTAGGGGGAAACATTTTTTTCGCAAAAGACAGAGGCCCTTCCGGTGGGTCCCCGCTGTCAGGTGGAGGAATAATTATTTTACGCGTAATAAGGAGGCACTTACTTGCTGCGGCCGTGGACCCAGCTGTTAGCCTCTCCACGTACAGTCCTCTTCCGATGGAAGTCGTTCCTTGACCATGTTGACCACGCCGCGCTGAGAGCACCAAGGCGGTGGACGACAGCGAGGCCTAGGAAGGGGACGACGCGGAGCCGGGGAAGACGCAGCAGTGCATGCCCACGCGGAGGGGAGTATGAGGGTTGATTGGTTCGGCTGCGGTGTGAGGCTGCCGTCGCCGCAGAATAACAGGGGTTGTGGGTGAGTAGAGGGATGGCCTGGCCAGCGGTTGGAGTAGGAGGTGGCGGTGAGGCCTGCGCGGCAGCACAGCCGGCCACGGGAGGCAGGAGCAGGCGGCACGGCCTGCGATGGTTTGGGTGGCTAGAGCAAGAAGACCAGAGGTTGAAGAAGCACGACAACCGTTGGATGGACATCGTACGGTCACCGCAGCTAGAATCGTTTATATTGACTAAGTTGACAAAACCCTGCGTCCGCGTCAACTTAGTAGGCCCACAAGTCAGCCTCCAAATATGGTGGGTCCCACCTAGCAGTGGGGCTATTCATTTTTTTTGTGCGTAATAAGGAGGCACTTCCTTGCATCCAAAGATATAGCTGGTGGGTCTGAGCTGTCAGCGGGAGGAACTTTTTTTCGTGAAATACAGAGGCGCTTCCGGTGGGTCCCTGCTGTCAGGTGGAGGAATCATTATTTTGCGTGTAATAAGGAGGCACTTCCTTGCGTGTGGCCGTGGACCCAACTGTCATCCTCTCCACGTTTGACCACACCGTGCCGAGAGCACCAGGGCGGTGGACGACGGCGAGGCCTAGGAAGGGAACGACCCGGAGCCGGAGAAGACTCGGCAGTTGTTTCCCACACGGAGGGGAGTACGAGGGTTTACTGGTTCGTCTGTCGTCACCGGAGAATAACAGGAGGTCTGGGTGAGTATAGGGATGGCCAGGCCAGCGATGGGAGTGGTGTGGGGCGGTTAGGCCTGCGCGGCAGCACAGCCGGCCACGGGAGGCATGAGCAGGCAGTATGGCCGACGCTGGTTTGGGCGGCTGGAGCAAGAAGACTAGAGGTTGAAGAAGCAGCATGACCGTTGGTTAACAATCCAATGGTCACTGCTGCTAGAATCGTTTGTTGGCTAAGTTGACAAAGGCTTTCGTACACGTCAACCTTGTAGACACACAAGTCAGTCTCCAAATCTGTCCCAAACAGCATACAGCCCGAAATTTCTAGCCAGATTCAAATTAATTTTAAAAATAAACATACCTTAATGTAAAATCCAATGAAATTTTACCCGCACAAAAACAATGAAATTTAAAATATCAAAATTGGAAAGAAAAAAGTAATTTGGAACTAATTGCCTGTTTGCTGTATTTTTCATTTTACAGCCCATTTCTTATTACTTATAGCCCATTTTCTGGGCAAGCCGAATGCATCCCTCCTCGCCTTGAAAGATTTCAGGCCCAGCAGGGCGTAGCAAAGCAAGTAGGCCTCCGTTGGTTATTCTGCAAAAAACAAAATAGCTGGGCTAGCCATTTTCAGAAAGAAAAAACAAAACTAGGCTGGTCATGTGGTAAACATATATGAAATAAAAGTCTGGGGTAGACGGGCCACAGTTGATACCCTGCTCCATCCCGAAAACAAAAAAATAATACTGCGCGAGCTGCTGAGTCCCGGGTGTCAGCCGCTCCTTGTGCAGTTATCTCGCTTATTGACTACGTTGACAGTGGCGTGCGACCCAGATGTCAGGAAACCATCAGGAGGAACCATTTTTTTCTTGTAATAAAGGAGGCACTTGCTTCCCTACTGCCATGATCCTGGTGGGTCCCTACTGTCATCCTCACCATGTACAGTTCTCTCCTTATTCCTCTCGGTTGTTGACCATGTTGACAACACCGGAGGGCGGCGCTGCGGCGAGCGAACCAAGGCGGAGGATGATGGTGAGGCCTCAGACGAGAATGAACAAGAGCCAGGGAAGATGCGCAGAGTTTTAGGGTGCGATGTGCCACGATGCGTGCGCGGCAGCACAGCCAGCCGTGGGAGACGGGAGCAGGCGGTCCCGCCGGCACTGATTTGGCTTTGGCGGCTGGAGGAAGAAGAGAATGAAGAAACACGATAGATGTTGAATGTCAATCCAACGGCCAAGGTTGGCACAATCATTTGTCGACTAAGTCGACACCACGTAGCATACTTTTTTATAGGAAGAAAAGAAAAACTGGGCTCGGTCGCCAGATAACATTCCCGAAACTGCCATCGTTTGATCTTGCGTCGCAACTAAAACTGCCAGGAAAATGCGTTCGTTTGCCGTCCTCCTCTCAGGGAACGTTTGCCACATAACATTTCCGAAAATCAAAGACTTGAGAAGGCATACAGAACAAGCTAGTGTACCAGTAAAGAGACATTGCAGAGTTTTAGAAAAAAGAGAGACGTGCTCCTGTAGCTGGTTCGAATCCAAACCTAGACTATGACTATATATAGTGCTATGCTACTCTGCAAGTAATGAAACTGACATATCCAACATTCGCTTCTCCTCTTCTCTAGTTACTCTGCCTAGCATCAGAAGCTCTGGCCGCAGCAACCATGTCCGCTGGTGGCTCGTCCACCTGCTCTTCAGCAGGCAACAACCAGGTATGCGCCAAGTCACCACCCGTACCATCCCCTGTAGGTCTCATCACACCCCCGCCGGCACACTCACCACAGCCGGTTGCTCATCGCAACCCGCTGCTGTTGGTGTGGTGCCACTGCTGCAAATCACGCAGAGTCATCCGTCGCGTCTCAACTACAATCCTCAACCCTAGCCGAGTCTTCTACAAATGCCCGAATCATGGGGTAATAATATGTTTAAATGTTTTTTGCCTGCTTTCAGTTGCTGGTTTTTTAAATAGTTTCGTTGATGATCTTCCAATTTGATTCGTGCAGAAAAGGGAAGATTCGTGTGATTTGTATTTCTGGGAAGTTGCTAATGTGGGGGAATAGAAATACGCTGATAATTTGGTTAGCCAAGGAATCCCAATACCAGCAGGTTGGGGTGTTGGACAAGTAACTAAAGGAACGGCAGAAGAGGAAGATGCAGAGCAGAAGGTTAAAGATGTAGTTCATCTAAGCATGGCCAAGCAACAGCTGCTGAACGTCCTTGACAACAATGAGGAGATGAAAGAGCTTGTGAATATAATGGGCAAGATCGTTGTGCTCTGTAGGATGATTGTCTCTTTATTTGCAGTGTATGTAGCACTCGTGATGTATTCAGTGGATATGACATGAGCACTTTGCTGAAACTAGTAATGAATGAAACCTGTTTAGCAGGCTGGGCGTAGTGTCATGAACATTTAATGATTTCTATTAACGAAAATCGGGGCGTATCCCCTTTTGCTCATAAATAAATAAATAAATAGCAGAGGCCCTTTTGCTAATAAATAAATAAATTAGCGGAGACCCTGTCGGGTTAGCTTTGTTCCCAATCGAGGACGTTGAGCAAAATGCAGTCCAACAGCAAACTATGTCATCAAATACAAGTTTCACAGCCAAATATGAGTACAACTAAACAACAATGTCATCATGTTTTAGTCGTCATACAATCACCAAACACAAATCAACATACATAATAAGTGATGTTCTCACAGCAAAATACTAAACAACAACTTCATCAGGTTTCAGTTGTCATAGCAAACACAATTTCACATAGTAGATAAAAAGTCGTCTTCTCACAGGCAAATACGACCAAAGCAATCTAATCATCATCCGCAGCAGCAGCGTCAACATCTTCGCCATGTGTATCGGTCTGAATCGTAATTCCCCCCAGTGTCATCTTCTTCTTCATCCTCAATGTCCTCGAACGTTGGCGTCTTATTGATCAACTCTCGTATGTCCACAGCCCGACAGGCAATCTTTTCGCCAGCGTCATTGACGTTATGGTTCTCAAAGATATTAGGAACATCTGTGGAATCTTCTACATCAGGAGTAGTGTAAGCATCATCTTGTTGTGCAACTTCATTAAACGAATTCCTCTGCTCAAACCTTTGCAATACTCTCCAGTCATCGCTACATGCATATGTGTCTTCCAAGAAAAATATCTGTGTTGCTTGATTTGCCAAAATAAAAGGCTCGTCGGTCTGGTACGCCGCCTTGACATTGATGGATTTGAAATAATCATCAGCTCTGGGTTTTGCGATCCTCGAAAACAGGTTATACCAACGACAGCACAACAGAACCACACACCGATGAACCTCGAAACTGGAGACATACTGCAACTGAACAATGTCTATTATGTTAGCATACATTTCAGTTGTCTCTTCGCCATACATATCCGTGCTCATGATGGCACTGTTTTGTGTCATCCTGCCTTCGTCGAGTGCAAGGGTGTTGTAGCGCACATCTCCAACAACGCAAGATTCATAATGTCTTACCCGAGTATCAGGACCCATTGGTAGTGCGTAAAGGGCATCATCAACTGCCTGCCCATCCTCCCGCATCTTCTTAACCTATGGTTAGAAAATAGACAAGATGATCATCTTATGTACTCAATATATTAAAAAAATTGACAGTGTAATTCAAAAGCTTACATGGCTCTTGAACCATTTCGCAAATCCTGCCATAACCAGTTTGTCAATGTTTCTTGGATTTTGCGGCAGTAACTCCTTTTTGTAGATTCTGCACAACATAGTGATCGCGTCAAACATCTAAATATATAAGAATGTGCTGCAAGTTTAGTAGATTACGATGTATAAGCTGCAGTACTTAGCACTTACTTGATATAAGGTAGAATCTCAGGACAGTTTGTGACACCCTGATTTTGGCAACTTTTTCTTGCCAAACTTTTCTCGATTTTATTTGAATCTGAATGGTTTTGAACGTTTTCATTTGGACTTGGACATTTTTGAATTCTTTCCAAGTGATCCAAAGTCTCATCACCTTGCCAAAACTCTGCCAAGTACCTCAAGAACCCAAATCCCAATTTAAACCATTTTCAATAACTCTTTTCTTTTATTTGGGAATTTAGGGCACTACTATGGGTTGTGAAGCAACCTATAACTATAGTGCTCAGAAAATTCTCTAATAATTCCTAAAAGTCATTTGAACTATATCTTGCTTCAATATCCAAAAATATTCCATAAAATATTTCATATACTTTGCAAAATAATTCCTTTTAGCTCCTGGTCAGTCTGGACCTTTGTGAAGGAAGTGCATGCTAAGAGTGTCCAATTGCTTTCAAATTTTTATAGCATGAGGACACCCCCAAACAACCTTCCTACACCAAGTTTCAACCCCAGGAGATCATTCTAGTGAGCAGCACTTCAACTTTCAGATTCTGGACCAAATTTGCAGGTTACACATGAACTACCCTCATTTCTTGTCCAAACCACTTCAAACTTGACCAGTTTGTAGTTCTTCCAACATAGATAACTCCAGACACCAGCTTTGGCTCAATCTTCACCTCATCTACTCTCCAGAACCTCCCCAAGTCTGCTGTCAGTAACTGTTGGTGACTCTACCTCTCAATTCTGCTTGAATCAAGCCAACCTAAGGGCACAGGTGAAGTGAGGGATCGATGGTCGACAGGCCAGACAAGAAATGGCAGGCTTGCGTGGCCTCTGGGTGGCCAGCACCGTGGTGAGCACGACTGCGGCATGCTTGTCGCCGCGCGCTGCGCCGCGCCCGTGTCTGTTGCGTCGCGTCCGTCTGCCCCTCGCCTCAGCTCCGTGTCCGAACGTGCCGACCTCGCCCCTGGTTGACACGCAGTCCCTCCAGAATCCTCGAGCCCGCCGGAGAAGCCCTCGCCGGTCGCCACGCCATCGCCGCACTGTGGCGCCTGTGCGGTCACAGTGAGCCACGCCGTCATTTTTCCTTCCTGTGCCATCTCCTCCGCATTCAATGAGCCTGCTAGCTCCCATCCTCTCACGCGCAAGCGGCCACGCCAGCGCAGTGTACGTCGCCGGCGCCATGGCCTACATCGAGCCGCTTTGGGAGAGATCGCCGCTCGCCCCTCCCGGCTATAAATAGCCATGCCCCGCCTTGCTCAGCTCTCCACCCCTCTCCTCCTTCCTCAAACTGATAGCCAGCAGGGAAGAACTGAGGCAGAGAGGCCTCTGGCCTTGAACTCCGCCGGAGTTCCGCCGTCGATCCCCTTCCGACAATAGCTCTCTCCACTCCTCCTCCGCCTCAACCAAGCCCTCAGTCGTGATCAGTAGAACCCAGTGGTGCTTCCCGAACCTCCAACTGGTCGAACTGCTGCCGGAATCGTCGACTCCGTCGACCACCGCAGCTGCTGCCCACCGGAGAAGAAGGGAACTCCGTCGTCCGTCCACCTCCGGCCAAGCTACGGGTACAGGGTGAACCACCGCTCTGCGCCCGATCCAACCCCGCCCTTTCCGAGCCCCTCCGCCGTCGGGATCGCCGGCAACCATCGCCGGTGAGCCGCCTCCCCTCTGCTCTCTCTATCCTGTTGGAAATATGCCCTAGAGGCAATTATAAAATGGTTATTATTATATTTCCTTGTTCATGATAATTGTCTATTGTTCATGCTATAATTGTATTAACCGGAAACCGTAATACATGTGTGAATACATAGATCACAGCATGTCCCTAGTAAGCCTCTAGTTGACTAGCTCGTTGATCAATAGATGGTTATGGTTTCCTGACCATGGACATTAGATGTCATTGATAACGGGATCACATCATTAGGAGAATGATGTGATGGACCAGACCCAATCCTAAGAATAGCACAAGATCGTATAGTTCGTTCGCTAGAGCTTTCTAATGTCAAGTATCATTTCCTTAGACCATGAGATTGTGCAACTCCCGGATACCGTAGGAATGCTTTGGGTGTATCAAACGTCACAACGTAACTGGGTGACTATAAAGGTGCACTACAGGTATCTCCGAAAGTGTCTGTTGGGTTGGCACGAATCGAGACTGGGATTTGTCACTCCGTATGACGGAGAGGTATCTCTGGGCCCACTCGGTAATGCATCATCGTAATGAGCTCAATGTGACTAAGGAGTTAGCCACAGGATCATGCATTACGGAACGAGTAAAGAGACTTGCCGGTAACGAGATTGAACAAGGTATAAGGATACCGACGATCGAATCTCGGGCAAGTAACATACCGATGGACAAAGGGAATTGCGTACGGGATTGATTGAATCCTCGACATCGTGGTTCATCCGATGAGATCATCGTGGAACATGTGGGAGCCAACATGGGTATCCAGATCCCGCTGTTGGTTATTGGCCGGAGAGATGTCTCGGTCATGTCTGCATGGTTCCCGAACCCGTAGGGTCTACACACTTAAGGTTCGGTGACGCTAGAGTTGTTATGGGAAATTGTATGTGGTTACCGAAGGTTGTTCGGAGTCCCAGATGAGATCCCGGACGTCACGAGGAGTTCCGGAATGGTCCGGATGTGAAGAATTATATATGGGAAGTCCAGTTTCAGTCACCGGAATGGTTTCGAGGGTTATCGGTATTTTACCGGGACCACCGGAAGGTGTCCGGGGGTCCATCGGGTGGGGCCACCTGCCCCGGTGGGCCAAGTGGGCTGAGCAAGGGAGGGAACCAGCCCCTGGTGGGCTGGTGCGCCCCCCCAAGGGGCCCAAGGCGCCTAGGGTTGGAAACCCTAGGGGGTGGGGGTGCCTCCCACCTTGCTTGGGGGGTAAGTTCCCCCCCTGGCCGCCGGCCCTCCCCTTAGATGGGATCTAAGGGGCCCAGCCCCCTCTCCCCTTCTCCCTATAAATAGAGGGGGGGGGGGTGGGAGGGCAGCAGCACCCCTTCCCTGGCGCAGCCCTCCCCCTCTCCAACACCTCCTCCTCCTCCGTAGTGCTTGGCGAAGCCCTGTCGGAGAACCACAAGCTCCACCACCACGCCGTCGTGCTGCCGGAGCCCTCCCTCAACTTCTCCTCTTCCCTTGCTGGATCAAGAAGGAGAAGACGTCCCCGGGCTGTACGTGTGTTGAACGCGGAGGCGCCGTCCGTTCGGCGCTAGATCGGATCTTCCGCGATTTGAATCGCCGCGAGTACGACTCCATCATCCACGTTCCTTGTAACGCTTCCGCTTAGCGATCTTCAAGGGTATGAAGATGCACTCCCTCTCTCTCATTGCAAGCTTCTCCTAGATTGATCTTGGTGATACGTAGGAAATTTTTTGATTTACTACTACGTTCCCCAACAGTGGCATCATGAGCTAGGTCTATGCGTAGATTCTTTGCACGAGTAGAACACAAGTAGTTGTGGGCGATGATTTGTTCAATTTGCTTACCATTACTAGTCCTATCTTGATTCGGCGGCATTGTGGGATGAAGCGACCCGGACCGACCTTACACGTACGCTTACATGAGACAGGTTCCACCGACTGACATGCACTTGATGCATAAGGTGGCTAGCGGGTGTCTGTCTCTCCCACTTTAGTCAGATCGGATTCGATGAAGAGGGTCCTTATGAAGGGTAAATAGCAATTGGCATATCACCGTTGTGGCTTTTGCGTAAGAAACGTTCTTGCTAGAAACCCATAGCAGCCACGTAAAACATGCAACAACAATTAGAGGACGTCTAACTTGTTTTTGCAGGGTATGCTATGTGATGTGATATGGCCAAAAAGGATGTGATGAATTATATATGTGATGTATGAGATTGATCATGTTCTTGTAATAGGAATCACGACTTGCATGTCGATGAGTATGACAACCGGCAGGAGCCATGGGAGTTGTCTTAATTTATTTTATGACCTGCGTGTCAATGAAAACGCCATGTAATTACTTTACTTTATTGCTAACCGGTAGCCATAGTAGTATAAGTAATAGTTGGCGAGACAACTTCATGAAGACACAATGATGGAGATCATGATGATGGAGATCATGGTGTCATGCCGGTGACGATGGTGATCATGCCGCGCCTCGAAGATGGAGATCAAAAGCGCAAGATGATATTGGCCATATCATGTCACTTTATGATTTGCATGTGATGTTTATCATGTTTACATCTTATTTGCTTAGAACGACGGTAGCATAAATAAGATGATCCCTCACTAAAATTTCAAGAAATGTGTTCCCCCTAACTGTGCACCGTTGCGAAGGTTCGTTGTTTCGAAGCACCATGTGATGATCGGGTGTGATAGATTCTAACGTTCGCATACAATGGGTGTAAGCCAGATTTACTCATGTGAAACACTTAGGTTGACTTGACGAGCCTAGCATGTACATACATGGCCTCGGAACACGAGAGACTGAAAGGTCGAACATGAGTCGTATAGTAGATGCGATCAACATGGAGATGTTCACCGTTGATGACTAGTCCGTCTCACGTGATGATCGGACACGGCCTAGTCGATTCGGATCATGTATCACTTGGATGACTAGAGGGATGTCTATCTGAGTGGGAGTTCATTAAATAATTTGATTAGATGAACTTGTTTATCATGAACTTAGTCTAAAAATTGTCTTTACAATCTATCCTGTAGATCAAATGGCCCACGCTAATGTTGCCCTCAACTTCAACGCGTTCCTAGAGAAAACCAAGCTGAAAGACGATGGTAGCAACTATACGGACTGGGTCCGTAACTTGAGGATCATCCTCATAGCTGCCAAGAAAGCATATGTCCTTGAAGCACCGCTAGGTGACGCACCCATTTTCCCAGCAACTCAAGACGTTATGAACGCCTGGCAGTCGCGTAGTGATGATTACTGCCTGGTTCAGTGCGGCATGCTTTATAGCTTAGAATCGGGGCTCCAAAAGCGTTTTGAGCAGCACGGAGCATATGAGATGTTCCAAGAGCTGAAAATGGTTTTCCAAGCTCATGCCCGAGTCGAGAGATATGAAGTCTCTGACAAGTTCTACAGTTGTAAGATGGAGGAAAACAGTTCTGTCAGCGAGCATATACTCAAAATGTCTGGGTTGCACAACCGCTTGTCTCAGCTGGGAGTTAATCTTCCAGATGATTCGATCATTGACAGGATCCTCCAGTCGCTTCCACCTAGCTACAAGAGCTTTGTGATGAACTACAATATGCAAGGGATGGAGAAGTCCATTCCCGAGTTATATTCAATGCTGAAATCAGCGGAGGTGGAAATCAAGAAGGAACATCAAGTGTTGATGGTGAATAAGACCACTAGTTTCAAGAAAGGCAAGGGTAAGAAGAACTTCAAGAAGGACGGCAAGGGAGTTGCCGCCCCCGGCAAGCCAGTTGCCGGGAAGAAGCCAAAGAATGGACCCAAGCCTGAGACTGAGTGCTTTTATTGCAAGGGAAATGGTCACTGGAAGCGGAACTGCCCCAAGTACTTAGTGGATAAGAAGGCCGGCAATACCAAAGGTATATATGATATACATGTTATTGATGTGTACCTTACCAGCGCTCGTAGTAGCTCCTGGGTATTTGATACCGGTGCGGTTGCTCACATTTGTAACTCAAAACAGGAGTTGTGGAATAAGCGGAGACTGGCGAAGGACGAGGTGACGATGCGCGTCGGGAATGGTTCCAAGGTCGATGTGATCGCCGTCGGCACGCTACCTCTACATCTACCTTCGGGATTAGTTTTAAACCTCAATAATTGTTATTTAGTACCAGCTTTGAGCATGAACATTGTATCAGGATCTCGTTTGATGCGAGATGGCTACTCATTTAAATCCAAGAATAATGGTTGTTCTATTTATATGAGAGATATGTTTTATGGTCATGCCCCGCTGGTCAATGGTTTATTTTTATTGAATCTCGAACGTGATGTCACACATATTCATAGTGTGAATGCCAAGAAATGTAAGGTTGATAATGATAGTCCCACATACTTGTGGCACTGCCGCCTTGGTCACATTGGTGTCAAGCGCATGAAGAAACTCCATGCAGATGGACTTTTGGAGTCTCTTGATTATGAATCATTTGACACGTGTGAACCATGCCTCATGGGCAAAATGACCAAGACTCCGTTCTCCAGAACAATGGAACGAGCAACCAACTTGTTGGAAATAATACATACTGATGTATGCGGTCCAATGAGTGTTGAGGCTCGCGGTGGCTATCGTTATGTTCTCACCCTCACTGATGACTTAAGTAGATATGGGTATGTCTACTTAATGAAACATAAGTCTGAGACCTTTGAAAAGTTCAAGGAATTTCAGAACAAGGTAGAGAATCAACGTGACAGGAAAATAAAATTCTTGCGATCAGATCGTGGGGGAGAATATTTGAGTCACGAGTTTGGCACGCACTTAAGGAAATCTGGAATTGTTTCACAACTCACGCCGCCTGGAACACCTCAGCGTAATGGTGTGTCCGAACGTCGTAATCGCACTCTATTGGATATGGTGCGATCTATGATGTCTCTTACCGATCTACCGCTATCTTTTTGGGGCTATGCTTTAGGGACTGCCGCATTCACTTTAAATAAGGCACCGTCTAAATCCGTTGAGACGACACCGTATGAATTATGGTTTGGGAAGAAACCTAAGCTGTTGTTTCTGAAAGTTTGGGGATGCGATGCTTATGTCAAGAAACTTCAACCTGAAAAGCTCGAACCCAAATCGGAAAAATGCGTCTTCATAGGATACCCTAAGGAAACTATTGGGTATACCTTCTACCTTAGATCCGAAGGCAAGATCTTTGTTGCCAAGAATGGATCCTTTCTGGAGAAAGAGTTTCTCTCGAAAGAAGTAAGTGGGAGGAAAGTAGAACTTGATGAGGTACCCCCTCTTGAACCGGAGAGTAGCGCAGCTCAGGAAGATGTTTCTGCGGTGCCTGCACCGACTAGAGAGGAAGTTAATGATGATGATCATGAAACTTCGGATCAAGTTGCTACTGAACTTCGTAGGTCCACGAGGACACGTTCCGCACCAGAGTGGTACGGCAACCCTGTCCTGGAAATCATGTTGTTAGACAACGGTGAACCTTCGAACTATGAAGAAGCGATGGTGGGCCCGGATTCCAACAAATGGCTTGAAGCCATGAAATACGAGATAGGATCCATGTATGAGAACAAAGTATGGACTTTGGTGGACTTTCCCGATGATCGGCGAGCCATAGAAAATAAATGGATCTTTAAGAAGAAGACTGACGCGGATGGTAATGTGACCGTCTATAAGGCTCGGCTTGTCGCTAAGGGTTATCGACAAGTTCAAGGGGTTGACTACGATGACACCTTCTCACCCATAGCGAAGCTGAAGTCCGTCCGAATCATGTTAGCAATTGCCGCATTCTATGATTATGAAATCTGGCAAATGGACGTCAAAACGACATTCCTTAATGGTTTCCTTAAGGAAGAATTGTATATGATGCAGCCGGAAGGTTTTGTCGATCCTAAGAATGCTGACAAGGTATGCAAGCTCCAGCGCTCCATCTATGGGCTGGTGCAGGCATCTCGGAGTTGGACCATTCGCTTTGATGAAATGATCAAAGCGTTTGGGTTTATACAGACTTATGGAGAAGCCTGTATTTACAAGAAATAGAGTGGGAGCTCTGTAGCATTTCTCATATTATATGTGGACGACATATTGTTGATGGGAAATGATATAGAACTTTTGGAAAGCATAAAGGCTTACTTGAATAAGTGTTTTTCAATGAAGGACCTTGGAGAAGCTGCTTACATATTAGGCATCAAGATCTATAGAGATAGATCGAGACGCCTCATTGGTCTTTCACAAAGCACATACCTTGACAAGATATTGAAGAAGTTCAATATGGATCAGTCTAAGAAGGGGTTCTTGCCTGTATTGCAAGGTGTGAGATTGAGCACAGCTCAACGCCCGACCTCGACAGCAGAAAGAGAAAAGATGAGTGTCATCCCCTATGCCTCGGCCATAGGCTCTATTATGTATGCCATGCTGTGTACCAGACCTGATGTGAACCTTGCCATAAGTTTGGTATGGAGGTACCAAAGTGATCCCGGTATGGAACACTGGACAACGGTCAAGAATATCCTAAAGTACCTGAAAAGGACTAAGGATATGTTTCTCGTTTATGGAGGTGCCGAAGAGCTCGTCGTAAAGGGTTACGTCGATGCTAGCTTTGACACAGATCTGGATGACTCCAAGTCACAAACCGGATATGTGTATATTTTGAATGGTGGGGCAATCAGCTGGTGCAGTTGCAAGCAAAGCGTCGTGGCGGGATCTACATGTGAAGCGGAGTACATAGCTGCTTCGGAAGCGGTGCAGGAAGGAGTCTGGATGAAGGAGTTTATCACCGACCTAGGAGTGGTTCCCAATGCGTTGGGCCCGATGACTCTCTTCTGTGACAACACTGGAGCTATTGCCATTGCCAAGGAGCCCAGGTTTCACAAGAAGATCAAGCACATCAAGCGCCGCTTCAACTCCATTCGTGAATATATTCAAGATGGAGATATAGATATTTGTAAAGTACATACGGATCTAAATGTCGCAGATCCATTGACTAAACCTCTTCCACGAGCAAAACATGATCAGCACCAAAACTCTATGGGTGTTCGATTCATCACAATGTAACTAGATTATTGACTCTAGTGCAAGTGGGAGACTGTTGGAAATATGCCCTAGAGGCAATAATAAAATGGTTATTATTATATTTCCTTGTTCATGATAATTGTCTATTGTTCATGCTATAATTGTATTAACCGGAAACCGTAATACATGTGTGAATACATAGATCACAGCATGTCCCTAGTAAGCCTCTAGTTGACTAGCTCGTTGATCAATAGATGGTTATGGTTTCCTGACCATGGACATTAGATGTCGTTGATAACGGGATCACATCATTAGGAGAATGATGTGATGGACAAGACCCAATCCTAAGCATAGCACAAGATCGTATAGTTCGTTCGCTAGAGCTTTCTAATGTCAAGTATCATTTCCTTAGACCATGAGATTGTGCAACTCCCAGATACCGTAGGAATGCTTTGGGTGTATCAAACGTCACAACGTAACTGGGTGACTATAAAGGTGCACTACAGGTATCTCCGAAAGCGTCTGTTGGGTTGGCACGAATCGAGACTGGGATTTGTCACTCCGTATGACGAAGAGGTATCTCTGGGCCCACTCGGTAATGCATCATCGTAATGAGCTCAATGTGACTAAGGAGTTAGCCACGGGATCATGCGTTACGGAACGAGTAAAGAGACTTACCGGTAACGAGATTGAACAAGGTATAAGGATACCGACGATCGAATCTCGGGCAAGTAACATACCAATGGACAAAGGGAATTGCGTACGGGATTGATTGAATCCTCGACATCGTGGTTCATCCGATGAGATCATCGTGGAACATGTGGGAGCCAACATGGGTATCCAGATCCCGCTGTTGGTTATTGGCCGGAGAGATGTCTCGGTCATGTCTGCATGGTTCCCGAACCCGTAGGGTCTACACACTTAAGATTCGATGACGCTAGAGTTGTTATGGGAAATTGTATGTGGTTACCGAAGGTTGTTCGGAGTCCCGGATGAGATCCCGGACGTCACGAGGACTTCCGGAATGGTCCGGAGGTGAAGAATTATATATGGGAAGTCCAGTTTCAGTCACCGGAATGGTTTCGGGGGTTATCGGTATTGTACCGGGACCACCGGAAGGTGTCCGGGGGTCCACCGGGTGGGGCCACCTGCCCCGGTGGGCCAAGTGGGCTGAGCAAGGGAGGGAACCAGCCCCTGGTGGGCTGGTGCGCCCCCCCAAGGGGCCCAAGGCGCCTAGGGTTGGAAACCCTAGGGGGTGGGGGCGCCTCCCACCTTGCTTGGGGGGTAAGTTTCCCCCCTGGCCGCCGCCCCTCCCCTTAGATGGGATCTAAGGGGGACGGCCCCCTCTCCCCTTCTCCCTATAAATAGAGGGGGGGGGGGGGGTGGGAGGGCAGCAGCACCCCTTCCCTGGCGCAGCCCTCCTCCTCTCCAACACCTCCTCCTCCTCCGTAGTGCTTGGCGAAGCCCTGTCGGAGAACCACAAGCTCCACCACCACGCCGTCGTGCTGCCGGAGCCCTCCCTCAACTTCTCCTCTTCCCTTGCTGGATCAAGAAGGAGGAGACGTCCCCGAGCTATACGTGTGTTAAACGCGGAGGCGCCGTCCGTTCGGCGCAAGATCGGATCTTCCGCGATTTGAATCGCCGCGAGTACTACTCCATCATCCGCGTTCCTTGTAACGCTTCCGCTTAGCGATCTTCAAGGGTATGAAGATGCACTCCCTCTCTCTCGTTGCAAGCTTCTCCTAGATTGATCTTGGTGATATGTAGGAATTTTTTTGATTTACTACTACGTTCCCCAACATATCCCTCTCTGTTTTAAATCGGGCCAGGCCCACTGTCAGCCACTGACCGAATCGGTAGGTGGTGGCGCGCGGGCAAAATACGTCTTCGACGTGGCCCGTTTCTATTTTTCTATTTTGATTTTATTTAAACAGTTTGACCAGCAGGTTTGACCTTGAATAACTTTTAACAGAAAGGTCCAATTGACCTGATTCTTTTTGCATTGTGTTTGTATTAAACTCCTTTATTTTTCCACCAAGTTTGGTATTTTTCCAACACTCACAGAATTGTTGGTGAATAAAAAGGCTTTATGTGACATTTTCTTTTGCTATTTGAAAATATTTTCAGAAGGAGATTCTTGTGGATTTGAAGACCAGGAGTTTCTGAACAACCCAACTGATCAAGGCAAGCCAAGACATCCATATTATGAAGCATTTCATAGCATTGCATAATTCATATTCATTTCCTGCATATGTTTAACATAGATAATTCATAGTAAATTATTTAAATGCTTTAAATTGATAACTCAGATTGATACGATCAATAACTATGCTTGCTAAGTGAAACATAGTTGGTTGATCAAGAGTCACATGTCTGGGCTTACCCGTGCAGCCACATTCGCCGGTATGGGACGACCTTGACTTAGTCTGGCTCGGTGCTCTTTCACCGGTACCTCCAAAGAGGGAGAGTTATGCGTGCGTGCTGCCCTGATCAGGTAGACGGCGATAACCCTGTGAGCCCAGTTGAGTTGTTTGCCGGCGTCCCCGTTTGGGACAGTTTAGTTAGGCCACGACGGTGGCAAGTGTCACGGGGTGACACGGGGCCACCCAAGGCTTGACTCCGGGGGAGTGTGATTGCCGGTGGTACGATGAAAGAGTCACGAGTCAGGCGGGTTTCGTTGGAGCAACGCTGGTCCACCCGAATGGGATCATGAGGTCAGTGCTCCATAGTGTGGGTAAAGTGCGCAACCTCTGCAGAGTGTAAAATCTATTCGAATAGCCGCGTCCACGGTATTGGACAGCCCGACCAGACCTCTCTAGGTGATCAACCATAATAACTGTAGTAATGATGGAAGAACTTGTCTTTCGAGCGGAAGTACTCGTTGGTATCGAGTATTCCGAGGGTTGTGAGACAACCCAGAGATAAGTAAGTTGGTGACAGTAAGTGAATCACTTAAGACTTAACATGTTGATTGCCATGCTATTATTTGCTGCATATTTGGTTGTCATGTGCTTGCGAGTACATTCAAAGTACTCACCTGGCGTATCATGCCAGATGCAGGAGAAGACTAAGATGGAGGTCCCGAGATCCATGTTGCGGTGCCTAGGATGTGTCTACAGCAGTGTCCCTGTGGATGGAGTTTCTATCATGTTCCGCTACGCTGTAGTCTTCCGTTGTAGTAATCCGTAGTAATGCCGAGGCCTAGATATGTTAGATAAATAATGTAGATATTTTCGTGGCACTAGATGTGCTTTTGGCCTCGAAGATCTTGTAAAATATGAGCTTGTACTCGACTGTTATCAATAAAAGTTCAGCTATGTTCTGTTCCAAGTTGTTGTGTGTTTCCAGAAGACTTGATCTCTGGGTTGGAAACACTGGTAAACCGGTTCTCTGAGCCGGGGTGCCACAACGCTTGGTATCAGAGCCATTCTGACTGTAGGACACCCTAGGTAACCGCGTTAGGACTGCGATTAGCATAGGACCTTGAGTGTGCATCTTGCTTGTTGCATTTGATGGTTGCATGCCATGCATCGTGCATCATAATTCATTATGTTATTAACCTTTGGCATTGTGAGTGTAGATGACACCTGTTCCATATCACTACCATCATGAGCCAGAAGCCCACACCTTTCCAGTCTTGCTTCCTAGCGTCTGGCTTCGACTGTATCCCTACGGTGATGACCCGGTGTATCAGATGTTTCGGGAGCAGTTGGGCGAGTCGGTATATGAGTACCATGCAGTAGCTTACCTGACTGCGACTTCAGATATTGGAAGGTCTTCTCGCTCTTCCAAGGGCGAAGTGGCTTCTACTCCGGAGCTGGCGATCCAGTTTGCTGCCATGGAGGCTATTACTGACTTGCGCTTTCACGAGGTTGAGATGCAGACCCATCCAGGTTTCTTCCACTATCCCACCCTGTCGCCTACGACAGGGCGAGTCCTTTTCTCACCTGTAGACCCGGCGTGTGATCATGCAGCTGGTGTTTTGTCTCGCTACCTGAACGCCAGTTACTGTATGATCATCTCCTTGGCTGAGGAGCTGTGTCGTGTCCAGGGGGCACTTGCAGTAGTGACTCCAGCACCACCTCCTGTAGTTCCACCTAGGTATTCACCACCAGTTCCACCTCCGCGTATGCTTGATATCCCTTCTGGTTCTTTTGGACTATCAGGCTTATCGTCTGATAATCGATTTGAGACCCCAGCTGAGTGGGCCTCACTTCTAGCCACTCCTGCTCCGCCGATGCTGAGGCGACGTGCTCTTTCTCCCGCGGAAGGAGAGCCGTCCCAGCAGTGACGTCGCGTCTCCTTTGACCCGGTGACTCATATCATCAGTTGTGATTCCGACTCAGGATCTGATGACGAGGGCTCTTCAGATGGGCAGTGTTCGTGTCACCGACGCCACTAGATTGGAGCTTGAGTAGTAATGCATGCGTCTTTGCATATGTCAACTGCCGTATGAGCAGTTTAGCCATGATATCCCCCTACTAGCTTGCCATGTATGATGTTGGGTTATCTTGTATAATTATGTTGTTCTCGTTATTTGCCTTTTCATGAATTTTCTTTGGTTTCGTATTTCTCCTTATGGATGTTGCTCATCGATTCGGTGTTTGCTATGGGAACAAAAATTAGGATGAAGAAAGGAAGTAGCAGTCAAGGCGGCGATGGAAACCCCGTCCGTCGATCTGCCAGGCAGGCAGGACAACCGCCCGAAGACTTACCACCACCGCCACCTCAAGCACCAACCACAGACCAGATAATAAGAATGTTTAAGGAAAAGAGAAACAAAGACCTCATGGAAATCCTCAAGAGTATGCAGACAATAGTAGGTCAGAATAATGGCAATGGGTTGCGTTCTAAACTGACTGACTTCCAGCGCACCAAACCACCCAGCTTTGGTCAGGCTATGGATCCTATTGAGGCTGATGACTAGTTGAGAACCATGGAAAAGAAATTGGACATCGCTCATTGTGAAGAAGCAGATAAAGTTCCATTTGTCACTCATTATCTCGAAGGCCCAACAGCCATATGGTGGGATAACACCAAGATAATATGGCCGGCTGAAGATATTTCTTGGGACAAATTCAAGGAGCTGTTCCGCAAGTATCATATTCCCACAGGTATCATGAAAGTGAAGCAGAGAGAATTCCTGGCTCTCACACAAGGCAACATGACTGTGGGAGAATACCTAAACAAATTCAACAACTTGGTCCGGTACTCTCCTTTTGATGTGGCCACTGAAGAAAGGAAAATAGATAGGTTCCTCGGAGGACTTAATCACGCCCTCCGATGTCAGCTATGCATGTTGGACTTCCCCGATTTCCAGACATTGGTGGATAAGGCCTTCATCGCCGAACGAGAGCACAAGTCTGGAAATGATGATCGTAAGAGGAAGTTCGAGCCCAAGAAAGACAACAAGGAACCATATGCACAAAAGCTGCGCAGTTGGCAGCCAGGGCCATCTGAGAACAAACCTGTATGGAACAATGGTGGCAACTACAATAACAAGCCAGCCAACCAGAGTAAGACCTTCGGCAAGCAGCCAGTTATAGAAGACTGTCGCCGCAACAACACTTGTTTCACTTGTGGCCAGAGTGGACACTACGCCAAACAGTGTCCTACAAATAACGGAAGGCAAATCAGCTGACCACAAGCCACAAGTCAATCACCTTGGACGCCGCCCCAACCACAACTTCAACCATGGATGCGTTCATCACATCTCTGCCGAAGAAGTCTGCGAAGCTCCAGACGTTGTCCTTGGTATGTTTTCTATCCATAACATACCTGCAGTAATTTTATTTGATTCTGGGGCTTCCCACTCGTTTATTTCGCGGAGTTTCGCCACCTTGCATAAGTTTCCCCCCTCCCTTTTGGACAAAATCATGGTGGTACAATCCCCTGGCTCGATGCTCAGAACAAATATAGTATACAAGGATCTGGAAATCTCAATCCATGGAGTCAAATTTCCAGCTACTCTTGTTGCTATTGAATCCCCAAGACTGGATATAATACTGGGAATGGACTGGTTGGCACCGCACCAAGTATGCATCAACTGTGCCACCAGAACAGTGATAATGGTGAACCCCGCCGGACAGACCGTTCAATTTCCGGCCAGCAGAATGATAACAAGAAAGGGCACGGCATATCAGACTACTGTTACAGATATGAACCTGATTCCGGTGGTGGGTGAATTTCCGGATGTGTTTCCTGAGGAATTACCAGGAATGCCGCCCGACCGAGAATTGGAGTTTGCCATTGAAGTGATTCCTGGTACAGCTCCAATATACAAGAAATATTATCATATGCCAGGCCCAGAGTTGGCAGAACTAAAGAAACAGTTGGACGAGTTGCTGCAGAAAGGATACATTCGTCCAAGCATCTCACCATGGGGATCACCAGTATTATTTGTCAAGAAGAAGGATGGATGTCTGCGAATGTGCGTAGACTATCGCCAGCTTAATGAGGTCACTATCAAGAACAAGTACCCGCTCCCTCGAATTGATGACTTATTCGACCAGTTGAGTGGAGCACGGGTATTCTCCAAGATCGACCTCAGAACGGGATATCATCAATTGAAAATCCGAAAGGAGGATATCCCCAAGACAGTGTTCACCACTCGATATGGACTATATGAATTCACAGTTATGGCGTTTGGCTTGACTAACGCTCCAGCCTATTTCATGAGCATGATGAACAAAGTTTTCATGGACTTTCTGGATAAGTTCATAGTGGTATTCATTGATGACATACTGATATACTCCAAGGATGAAGAGGAACATAAGCAACATCTCAGAGCTGTCCTGGAAAGGTTGAGAACCCATCGCTTATATGCCAAGTTCAGTAAGTGCGAATTTTGGCTAAAAGAGGTGGGATTCCTTGGACATATTTTGTCAGAGAAGGGAATAGCTATTGATCCAAGTAAGGTTACTGCGGTCTTGAACTGGAAGACACCAGCCACGGTGACTGAAGTCCGTAGTTTCCTGGGCTTGGCAGGCTACTGCCGTCGCTTCATTGAGGGCTTTTCTAAGATAGCCAAGCCACTGACGGAATTGTTGAAAAAGAACCAAAGGTTTATCTGGACAGCCGAGTGCGACAACAGTTTCCAGGAATTAAAGATGAGGCTAACCACAACCCCTGTCTTAGTCCTTCCGGACATTCACAAGAGTTTCGACATATATTGCGATGCATCCAGACGTGGAATTGGATGCGTGCTGATGCAAGAAGGGAAGGTTGTAGCTTATGCATCACGACAGCTACGACCCCATGAGGAGAACTATCCCACACATGATTTGGAGATAGCTGCTGTGGTTCATGCCCTGCAGATCTGGAGGCATTACCTTATCGGACAATGATGTGAGATATACACAGACCACAAGAGTCTCAAGTATATTTTCACTCAACCCGACCTGAACCTCAGGCAGCGAAGATGGCTTGAACTAGTCAAGGACTATGATGTTGGGATAAACTATCATCCAGGGAAAGTGAATGTGGTCGCTGACGCCCTGAGCAGGAAACAAGCTACTGTGAATACATTAGTTGAGAGTATGCATCCGAGCTTACAAGAAGAGTTTGTCAGGCTCAATATGGTGCTATGCGGCCCAATGACTCCGGACACGTTGGAAATCACTCCAAACCTCATGAAGGAAATTAAGGAAGCACATAAGTCAGATGAAGAAATTCGGGAGATCAAGGAGTTAATTCAGCAAGGGAAGGCCAAGTCCTTCCGCAT
Source organism: Thinopyrum elongatum (assembly GCA_011799875.1). Taxonomy (NCBI): domain Eukaryota; kingdom Viridiplantae; phylum Streptophyta; class Magnoliopsida; order Poales; family Poaceae; genus Thinopyrum; species Thinopyrum elongatum. Next base: position 544,072,316 of record CM022299.1, read on the forward strand.
GGATGAACAGGGTACCGTGTGGTTCGAGAAACGAATTTGTGTGCCGAGTCATAACAACTTGAGGCAACAAATACTCAAGGAAGCACATGAGTCCGCATATTCGATCCACCCGGGAGGTACTAAGATGTATCAAGACTTGAGAGAACTTTTTGGTGGTCAGGAATGCGGAAAGATATAGCATACTATGTCGCCTGCTGTGACATATGCAACAAGGTCAAAGCAGAACATCAGAAACCCGCTGGGCTACTGCAACCTTTACCAGTACTCCAGTGGTAGTGGGATGACATATGTATGGATTTTATTGTGGGATTACCCAAGTCCACGAGAGGCAATGATGCTATTTGGGTCATTGTAGACATCCTTACAAAAGTGGCTCACTTCATTCCAGTAAAGACCACTTACAATGCAAATCAGCTGGCACAACTTTACATGTCCCGGATAGTCAGTCTGCACGGAGTACCCAAGTCTATCACTTTAGATAGGGGTTCCCTATTTACCTCAGCATTTTGGCTACGGCTACATCAAGCTTTGGGAACCATACTGAAACATAGCACAACATATCATCCGCAGACAGATGGACAGACCGAGCGAGTGAATCAAATATTAGAGGATATGCTTTGGTCATGTGCTCTCTCCCATGGACCAAAATGGGAAGATACTCTGCCGTATGCTGAATTCTCATATAATAACAGCTATCAGGCAAGTCTCAAGATGTCGCCTTTTGAGGCATTATATGGACGGAAGTGCCGCACACCGCTGAACTGGTCTCAAACAGGAGACAGTCGTATCTTTGGTACGGACTTGATGCTCGAGGCTGAGAGGCAAGTTAAAGATATTCAAGAACGACTTCGAGCAGCCAAGTCCCGATAGAAAAGCTATTACGACCCAAAGCACCGGGAAGTAACTTTTGAACCCAGAGACTATACTTATCTAAGAGTAACTCCTCTGAAGGGAGTAAAGAGGTTTGGTACTCGAGGAAAGCTAGCCCCAAGATACATCGGTCCTTTTCCAGTGATTGCCAGGAAGGGCAGAGTTGCATATCAGTTGGAATTGCCACCAGAATTGTCAGACGTTCATGATGTCTTTCACATCTCACAGCTAAGGAGATGCATTGCACCACCAGCCAAGCAAGCAGATATGAGTGAGCTAGAGCTAGCTAAGGATTTGACTTATGAGGAAAAACCTGTCAGGATCTTGGATGAGATGGAAAGAACCACAAGGAGTAAGGTGATAAGATTTTATAAGGTGCTGTGGGAGCACCACACCGAGGAAGAGGCCACTTGGGAAAGAGAAGACTTTCTGAGATCCGCATACCCATATTTGTTCCCTGAGCAACCGAATCTCGAGGATGAGATTCATCCTAAGGGGGGTAGGTTTGTGACACCCTGATTTTGGCAACTTTTTCTTGCCAAACTTTTCTCGGTTTTATTTGAATCTGAATGGTTTTGAACCTTTTCATTTGGACTTGGACATTTTTGAATTCTTTCCAAGTGATCCAAAGTCTCATCACCTTGCCAAAACTCTGCCAAGTACCTCAAGAACCCAAATCCCAATTTAAATCATTTTCAATAACTCTTTTCTTTTATTTGGGAATTTAGGGCACTACTATGGGTTGTGAAGCAACCTATAGCTATAGTGCTCAGAAAATTCTCTAATAATTCCTAAAAGTCATTTGAACTATATCTTGCTCCAATATCCAAAAATATTCCATAAAATATTTCATATACTTTGCAAAATAATTCCTTTTAGCTCCTGGTCAGTCTGGACCTTTGTGAAGGAAGTGCATGCTAGGAGTGTCCAATTGCTTTCAAATTTTTATAGCATGAGGACACCCCCAAACAACCTTCCTACACCAAGTTTCAACCCCAGGAGATCATTCTAGTGAGCAGCACTTCAACTTTTAGATTCTGGACCAAATTTGCAGGTTACACATGAACTACCCTCATTTCTTGTCCAAACCACTTCAAACTTGACCAGTTTGTAGTTCTTCCAACATAGATAACTCCAGACACCAGCTTTGGCTCAATCTTCACCTCATCTACTCTCCAGAACCTCCCCAAGTCTGCTGTCAGTAACTGTTGGTGACTCTACCTCTCAATTCTGCTTGAACCAAGCCAACCTAAGGGCACAGGTGAAGTGAGGGATCGATGGTCGACATGCCAGACAAGAAATGGCAGGCTTGCGTGGCCTCTGGGTGGCCAGCACCGTGGTGAGCACGGCTGCGGCATGCTTGTCGCCGCCCGCTGCGCCGCGCCCGTGTCTGTTGCGTCGCGTCCATCTGCCCCTCGCCTCAGCTCCGTGCCCGAACGTGCCGACCTCGCCCCTGGTTGACACGCAGTCCCTCCAGAATCCTCGAGCCCGCCGGAGAAGCCCTCGCCGGCCGCCACGCCACCGCCGCACTGTGGCGCCCGTGCGGTCACAGTGAGCCGTGCCGTCATTTTTCCTCCCTGTGCCGTCTCCTCCGCATTCAATGCGCCTGCTAGCTCCCGTCCTCTCACCCGCAAGCGGCCACGCCAGTGCGGCGTACGTTGCCGGCGCCATGTCCTGCATCGAGCCGCTTCGGGAGAGATCGCCGCTCGCCCCTCCCGGCTATAAATAGCCACGCCCCGCCTCGCTCAGCTCTCCACCCCTCTCCTCCTTCCTCAAACTGATAGCCAGCAGGGAAGAACCGAGGCAGAGAGGCCTCTGGCCTCGAACTCCGCCGGAGTTCCGCCATCGATCCCCTTCCGTCAATAGCTCTCTCCACTCCTCCTCCACGTCAACCAAGCCCTCAGTCGTGATCAGTAGAACCTAGTGGTGCTTCCCGAACCTCCAACTGGTCGAACTGCTGCTGGAATCATCGACTCCGTCGACCACCACAGCTGCTGCCCGCCAGAGAAGAAGGGAACTCCGCCGTCCGTCCACCTCTGGCCAAGCTACGGGTACAGGGTGAACCACCGCTCTGCGCCCGATCCAACCCCGCCCTTTCCGAGCCCCTCCGCTGTCGGGATCGCCGGCAACCGTCGCCGGTGAGCCGCCTCCCCTGTGCTCTCTCTATCCCTCTCTGTTTTAAATCGGGCCAGGCCCACTGTCAGCCACTGACCGAATCGGTAAGTGGTGGCGCACGGGCAAAATACGTCTTCGACGTGGCCCGTTTCTATTTTTCTATTTTGATTTTATTTAAATAGTTTGACCAGCAGGTTTGACCTTGAATAACTTTTAACAGAAAGGTCCAATTGACCTGATTCTTTTTGCATTGTGTTTGTATTAAACTCCTTTATTTTTCCACCAAGTTTGGTATTTTTCCAACACTCACAGAATTGTTGGTGAATAAAAAGGCTTTATGTGACATTTTCTTTTGCTATTTGAAAATATTTTCAGAAGGAGATTCTTGTGGATTTGAAGACCAGGAGTTTCTGAACAACCCAACTGATCAAGGCAAGCCAGGACATCCATATTATGAAGCATTTCATAGCATTGCATAATTCATATTCATTTCCTGCATATGTTTAACATAGATAATTCATAGTAAATTATTTAAATGCTTTAAATTGATAACTCAGATTGATACGATCAATAGCTATGCTTGCTAAGTGAAACATAGTTGGTTGATCAAGAGTCACCTGTCCGGGCTTACCCGTGCAGCCACATTCACCGGTATGGGACGACCTTGACTTGGTCTGGCTCGGTGCTCTTTCACCGGTACCTCCAAAGAGGGAGGGTTATGCGTGCGTGCTTCCCTGGTCAGGTAGACGGCGATAACCCTGTGAGCCCATTTGAGTTGTTTGCCGGCGTCCCCGTTTGGGACAGTTTAGTTAGGCCACGACGGTGGCAGGTGTCACGGGGTGACACGGGGCCACCCAAGGCTTGGCTCCGGGGGAGTGTGATTGCCGGTGGTACGATGAAAGAGTCACGAGTCAGGCGGGTTTCGTTGGAGCAACGCTGGTCCACCCGAATGGGATCACGAGGTCAGTGCTCCATAGCGTGGGTAAAGTGCGCAACCTCTGCAGAGTGTAAAATATATTCGAATAGCCGCATCCACGGTATTGGACAGCCCGACTAGACCTCTCTAGGTGATCTACCGTAATAACTGTAGTAATGATGGAAGAACTTGTCTTTCGAGTGGAAGTACTCGTTGGTATCGAGTATTCCGAGGGTTGTGAGACAACCCAGAGATAAGTAAGTTGGTGACAGTAAGTGAATCACTTAAGACTTAACATGTTGATTGCCATGCTATTATTTGCTGCATATTTGGTTGTCATGTGCTTGCGAGTACATTCAAAGTACTCACCTGGCGTATCATGCCAGATGCAGGAGAAGACTAAGATGGAGGTCCCGAGATCCATGTTGCGATGCCTAGGATGTGTCCACAGCAGTGTCCCTGTGGATGGAGTTTCTATCATGTTCCGCTACGCTGTAGTCTTCCGTTGTAGTAATCCGTAGTAATGTCGAGGCCCAGATATGTTAGATAAATAATGTAGATATTGTCGTGGCACTAGATGTTCTTTTGGCCTCGAAGATCTTGTAAAATATGAGCTTGTACTCGACTGTTATCAATAAAAGTTCAGCTATGTTCTGTTCCAAGTTGTTGTGTGTTTCCAGAAGACTTGATCTTTGGGTTGGAAACACTGGTAAACCGGTTCTCTGAGCCGGGGTGCCACACAATTATTCAACACATACCAAACCATTTTGTCCAAATCTTTAGGTTTGTCGTCTTGTCGACTCTTCCCTGTAACTCGAACAGAACAATCAAAAACATTGAGCTCGGGATTGTCTTCACCCACCTCTTTGCTAAGCTGATCAGCTGTTTCAATGTATTTTGAGCAGAATGTCAACGCTTCTGTAGCAATGTAGGCCTCTGCAATGGAACCCTCAGGTCTAGCTCTGTTCCTAACATTGCCCTTGAAAGTGCCTAGCCGCCTTTCAATAGGGTACATCCAGCCATACTGTACTGGACCTCTAAGTAGTGCCTCATCAGGTAGATGAAGCCAAATGCACCATCACATCAAAGAAGGCTGGAGGATATATCTTCTCAAGGTCGCATAGGATAGTTGGTATCTTGTCTCTAAGACGCTTCAAAGCATCTATCCTGATATTTCTACTACAGAGTTCCCTGAAGAATTGTCCCAACTCTGGAACTGCTCTGTATAAGTCAGGGCAGCCCAATCCTCTAAGGATAACAGGTAAAACCCTTTGAAGTAGGACGTGGCAGTCATGAGTTTTCAACCCTTGCACCTTGTTTCCATCTGCACTGACTCTCCTTTCAGGGTTGGAAGCAAATCCATGTGGGAATCTCACACGTGACAGGACCTTGCAGAATTCTTTTCTTTTTACCTTGTCCAAGACGTACATAGCTGGTGCCATATCCCGTGATGCACCATCATCTTCCACCTGCAAATCCCTTCTGATACCCATGTGTGTCAAATCAATCCTAGATTTTAAGGTATCTTTCGTCTTGCCTTCAATATTCAGAAGTGTGCCGATAATGCTGTCACATATATTATTCTCGATGTGCATCACATCAAGATTATGCCGCAGATCCAAATCTGTCCAATACTCCAAGTCCCACAAAGTGGACCTGCGGGTAAACAATAATCTCTCTTCTACCCTGCCATGCTTTCTTTTCCTGCTACCATTATCAGGATGGTTTCCTGGTGTAATATGACTGACCTTCTCTAATTCCACTTGCAACTCATCACCGGTGAGCCTCTTTGGCGCATCACGGTTTTCATGCTTTGCATTGAACACATGTCTTCGGTATTTTGTAGGACATGGCTTGTCCTTGGCAAGGAAACGACGGTGTCCAATGTAACAAATCTTGCTAAATATTGCGTATGACAGCGGATTCCTGTCACAGCGAACACATGCATTGTAACCATGTGTCGTTTGCCCTGACATAGTGCCCAAAGCCGGATAATTATGGATGCACCAAATTATAACAGCACGCAGAAAGAAATCAGCTGGTGGGCTGCTATATAGGTCTCGAGTGAGAGCACCCCTCCATAGCTGTTGAAGTTCCTCCACAAGAGGCTCCATGAATAAATCAAAATCCTTTCCAGGAATTTTTGGACCTGGGATGAGCAAGGCCATCATGTAGTTTGATTCTTTGGTGCAGACATTTGGTGGCATGTTGTAAGGGATAACAAGCACTGGACACATGCTATATGTGGCGCTCTGGTGGCCAAATGGGTTAAATCCATCTGTAGCTAAGCCAAGTCTAATGTTTCTCGGGTTAGCAGCAAACTTTTTGTGTTTCTGCTTGAAGCTTTTCCAGTCACTACCATGAGATGGATGGCTCATTACATTCTGATCTCTGTACTCCTGGTGCCTAGAATGCCACAGTGCATCCTCTCTTGTTTCAGCATCATGAAACAACCTCTGCAATCTTGGTATAATTGGAAAATGTCTCAGAACATTATGAGGAATCCTCTTCACAACATCGCCATATTTCCATCTTGATGATTTGCATTTTGGGCATTCACTTAAGTTGGCATAATCCTTCCGGAACAGAACACAATTATTCTTACAAACATGGATCATATCATATCCAATTCCAACTGCACGAAGGAAATTCTTCATTTTACTGTAGATGTGTGGTAGCTCAGAAGCATCTGGGAAAGATTTGCGGAAAGCAGCCAACATCACATCGAATGATTTGTTGGTCATCCGCTCAGATGTCTTCACCTGAAGAAAGGTGACCATAGCTGAGAATACTGACAGCTTATTTCCTGGGGTGACTGCCACGTTGCATTATTCCAACATGCGGGCCAACTATTTTTCTTCTGCAGGTGAAAGTTCATGAAATGCGTGAGCATTTCGTAGCATTGTTTCAATGTTGGTCAAACTCGCTGGCTCCACCGCCACCACCTCCTCCTCCTCCTCTTCCACTTGAGCATCAGGCAGATCAAGATGGTGATATGCTACTTCCACATAGTCAGTAACATTGACGTTCACAACTTCACCATGATGAACCCACCTAGTATATGTGACCGACATCCCATACAAGTGTAGATGATTTTTCACAGTTGACTGGGGTCTTGTAACTGAATTCATACAACTGCTACACGGGCAGAGCACATCTGATTTCGGACCACCGTACTCAGCTCTGATAAAGTTCATGAAGTTTTCAACCCCCTCGACATATGCAGCAGAGAATCTTCGAGCAGAAGTTATCCAAGTCTTGTCCATCTGTTAGACATACAAATTAGTTCTTCTACTAGATATTACAGGAAAAACATATATGCTTTTTTATAAAGTCTAGAAAAAAATACCTAGGTCGATGTCTAAAGCTATGGCAAGATATTTGGACAAGCAGATCTAAGTAACGAAATAAATGTAAAGCTAATTCAACAAATATATTTGAGTGCTAAATTATGGCAGGCTATTTCAGCAGTCAATGAGGCCGAGCACACAGCCATCGAAGGCCATCTGAGAAACAAAGATCGAGTATAAAATGGTGTAGAGCTATTTCACCTAACAGATTGGCTACTAGACCATGGCAATCTATGTCACAATAAATATATGGCAGGATATTTTAGCAACTAATCGGGCGTGGCATGCCATCTCAGCAAAGCAGATTGAGTGCAGAACAGGGCAAGGAAGCTTCTTAAGTAGAGCATATTGACTGTAAACTATTTCGGCAAACAGTGAGATTAACAGCGTCTATGAGCTAGTAACATTCAGCGCTTCTCCGACATGCCCGGGACCTTAGTCTAGAATGCACGTACCGTGGGAGAAGCTGACCGCCGTGCATCTCCACAAGAACGTCGCCAGCAGTGGCGGCGCGGCTGGAGGACAGTGTGATGACCCCGGCTTAATCGTGCACTAATCATACACGCAAATGCACATGATCAAGCCTAAGGACTCACTTGAAGATATCACAACACAACTCTAAAACATAAATAAAGTCATACAAGCTTTATATTACAAGCCAGGGCCTCGAGGGCTCGAATACATAGCTCGATGGCATACAAGTGTCAGCGGAAGCATCAGATATCTGGGTACAGATATTACAGAGAAACAGATAGGCCTTTAGAAAGGCGGGGCAAAAGAAAATACTACGATCGAAAGGCGTAGCCCTCCTGCCTAGGACCCTCCGAACCCTACTCCTGGTCGTCTGTCGGCTCCTCGTAGTAGTACTCGCCTGGAGGGTAGTAGTAGTAGCCGTAGTCGTCGACGGGGGCAGCTATCTCAGGGGCTCCGTCATCTGGCGGCGACAATTGGATATGGGGAGAAAAAGAAAGTAAACAAACGTGAGTACTCATCCGAAGTACTCAGCAAGCAAGGATCTACACTACATATGCAACATTTTCAAGGGAGGGCTGTATGTGTGGACTGGGCTGCAGAAATGCCAGAATAGAGAGGAAGGCCTAATCCTATCGAAGACTAGCATCTTCACCGGTCTTGCAGCATTAGAAGAGTGCAGATTACTTAATGTAAAGTAGTAGTAGTATCATCAACCTCGCCCAGAAATTCTTCCTCGACTCCCTACGAGAAAGCAATCCCAGAGCCATACTATCCATTTCATCTCAAGTCACCAGTTCTAGTTGTACCGATCGGGATACAACTCCGAGTGTCCGTTACCATAGGACAGGCTATCGATAGATTATTTCTTCCCTGCAGGGGTGCACCAACTTACCCACCACGCTCGCTTAACTCCGGCCGGACACACTTGTCTGGGTCATGCCCGGCCTCGGCCAAACGATACGCCGCAACCCGACCGAAAACTTAACAGAGAGGTCAGCACGCCGGACTAACCTATGCCCCCAGGGGTACTGGGCCATCGCCCCGGGAACTCTTGCACGTTGCGTCAGGCGGCCGAAAGCAGACCTAGCCCCCTTAATACAAGCGCGGGCTTAACCAGTCCAATTCGGCGCGCGCCGCTCAGTCGCTGACGTCTATTAAGCTTCGGCTGAAGTATACGACGCAGAACGCCCATATTATGCCCACGTGATGGTTAGTGCTATCAGGCCAGAGGCCCCTCGGATCAAATATCCAAACCGTTAGCGTGTTGGTAGTGCGGTAACGAGCAGAGACTCACGAAAGATGTGACCCCGTCGCCCCGTCTCGAGGACTTGAGGCAAGGGCTAAGAATGCCCGGCCACGCCTCGTATTCATTACTCGGGCACCGTCCAGGTCCACCCGACTCCATATCACTCTCATCTTAATCTCATGCGGGTACCCCTCAGGGCCGACCCGTCTTTATCCAGAATAAACAGTGTCAACAATAATGTAAATGCATCCTTGTGGCTACCATATCAAGAAGGAATCCGAGGCATCACCCTCGTTGGATTCCCACCTGACGTAAACATCAAGGTGAACTAAAGAGGCATCACCCTCGAGGTCCACACTTGAGCAGTTGCACGACGATGTCGTTATCGGGGGTGATGTAGGAGGAATCACCCTCGCTGACCATGACCGATTAACTAACCTACAAGGTAATCATCAGAAGTGCTGACGAGGTATCACCCTCGGCACTCGATAGTAACCCAGTAGTGTCGAGCAACTAAGGGGAAGTGACGTGCGGTGCCGGGGCCTGGTCTTCGATCCCGTTGATCGGGTCTTCTTATGATCCAGCGGGGCAGTCGAGGTAAAGTGTGGTCTCTGCTGGGTCTCTATCCAACCTATTCTAAATAGTTTAGGATAAGCAGGTAGGTAACAATAACAGATTACAATAAACAGGCTATGCAGCAGAAAATCGGATAACAGCAGCAGCAGTAACTTCTAATGCAAGCATAAGAGGGAAGAGAGTGGGCGATATCGAAATGCTCAAAATGGGGGTGCTTGCCTGGAAGCTCGGCGGCAAGGGTCTGATCGTCAGGAGCGTAGTCGACCTCCGGAGCTGCGTCGGTCTCGGGAGCTACGTCGACGTCGGGGTCTACCGAGAGAGAAGAGGGGGAAGAAACATATAAATGCACAGCCAACAATGCAATACAGGGCATGCTATGCTAAGATGCAGTGCAGGGTTGCCTAAAGATGCACCTCAGTCATTTTAGTTATTTTAGGATTAACGCAGGATTTATTATCCGGTGGTTATGCACTATTCATATACCGGATACGGACGGAAGGTTATGGGTTCTCCTACGTAGGGGGTTCCGACAAGGAATCAGACGGCACAATCAGATTCATCTCATCGTTCTGATCAACTTTCATGTATTAAGTTTTTCGATCTGAGCTACGGTTTATTTTCTACGAATTTTCAAAGATTTAAACATTTTCTGGAATTATTTCTATTTAACAGAAAATGAATTATGATGTCATCATGAGGTCACCACTGCATCAGCAGTCAACAGGGCGCTGACCAGTGTCAAACCTGACATGTGGGTCCAGTGGGACCCACATGTCAGCCTCTGTTGATTTAACAGTGGATTAAATCATATAGCAGGGTTAATTAGGGATGTGGGCCCAGTCTGTCTCTGAGACATTAGACTAAACTAATTATTTTATTTTTAAAAATGTTTATTAGGCTAATTAACCACGTGGGCCCACTGGTCAGTGGCTGTGGCTGCCACGTCACCACAGTTGACTAGGTCAACTGGTCAACCGGGGCCTCTGGGCCCACCTGCCAACGACCCAGGGGGTGGCCCTAGGCCAGCCAACTGGCAGCCGGCGCCGGAGCTGCTCCGGTGAGCTCCCGACGCGGCGGAGCGGCTTGGGAGGTGATCGGAATCCTCGTACAGGGCACCATTCGTCGAGTTTTCGGGCGCGTTTGAAAGCTACGGCTGCGCCGCGTCCAACGGTGGCGGTTGTGGCGGCGGAGGTGACTGGAATCGAGCGCGGCGAGCTCATCGGCGGACGGCTGGAGTCGGGCGCGAGGGAGAACGGTGATGCAGTGCGTTTGCGAGCGAACTGAGAGGCCGGACGAGTCGTGCGCGAAGTGGCAAGTGCAACGGTGGCTGACCCGTGACCATTTGGTCACCGGAGGCACGCCGGCGACGTGCGCAGGCGGCGGCGCGTTCGGGCATTGTCGGGGATATACCCCGCGGTATGAACCGGCTGGATATATGACCCGGCCGGACTTGGCGACTCACTGGTGACCCGCCCTGACTGGGCGACTCACTAAGTGACCCGCCCGGATCTCTCTACTCACTGATGACTCGGCAAAAGCCAGGTGACTCATTGGTGACCCGACAGGCGGGTCAGAGGAGCGACAAGACCCGGAGGCCCAGAAGGCGGTTCATGGAAGACCGGCTTGTGTTATGGTGGGCCGGCTTAAGGAGAAAGGCATAAGGAATATTTTATCTTACAAGGGAAGCAAGAAGCAAGATTAGGATTCCACTTGTAATAGAATAGTCCTAGTCCTACTAGGACTCCACGTGTAACCCGCCCCTCCAACTTATATAAGGAGGGACAGGGCACCCCAAGAGGGAGAAGTTTTTGACAAGTTAGACAAACAAGTCAATAGCTCTCGAGATAGAGGTAGCGAAACCTCGCCCTTGTAACCGAGATCGTCATCATGATCAATATCAATGAAGCAGGATGTAGACTTTTACCTCCACCGTGAGGGGCCGAACCTGGGTAAAACCTCGCGTCTCTCGTCCCGCTCAACCCCTCTCAAGCTACCACTTAGACGCGTTGGCCTCACGACTAAGTCCTGACACTAAGGACATCTGCCGTGACAAATCCACGACAGTTGGCGTCCACCGTGGGGCCTACGCACGGTGGTGTTGAGTTCTTGGAGGGATCTTTCCCAGGGTTTCGAGAAGCTCGCAAAATCCCGGATGAAGAAAAAGACGGTTTTGGAAGAATTTACATCAACGTCGAGTTCACTAGTTAGCAAGATCAAGAGAGAAGATCCTGACGACTTGGCCTGGTGGAAGTCTCCCTTTGTGTTCAACGTGGATTCGCTGGGTCCGATGGGTACAGATCGCCAACACGCATAAGGCCAAGCCCCAAGGCGATTCGTGGACTTGCCTGCACGATCGGAGGAAAAAACAACAACAAAAAACAAGGTCTTCGTGCTTGTAGGAATTTTTTTGCTGATGGTCCAACAAAGGAATAAGTCCAATCAATCCAAGGCAAGAGTATTACACGGTGGCTGTGGATGGCAGGGAAAGATACTGGGATCAAGAGGAAAAGGAAGTGGATTCGCTTGCGTGACCACGATCCGGAAACAGGGCCGGCCACGACCCGGACTCGTCCATCGTCGCGCCCACGTCCTCACCGCGAGATGCCCACCTCCGCCTCCGCTTCGGAAAGCCGGCCCTGCTCCATGCCGGCCGCTCTGCTTCTCCTCCACATTGCGCCGTCTCTGTCGCGCCGCACCTCGCGTGAGTCGCCCCCGCCGCTGCCATGGCCAAGTTACCTGTTAGCAGGTCATTACCGCAGCTTTGCTCTGCATCCGCGGAGTCGCTGCTGTCTCCGGGCCGCCACCGAGGCCTACGTCGCCTCCGCCAGCAGCGCCGCCAGAAGAAAACTAAGCGCTATCAAGAGGTGATGCATTTACACTACAACAGTGGCAGTTAAACCAAGGAAAGAAAAAAGTGGGAGGTCCCAATTAGCACTCAACGTCAATTGGTATTCAACGCTGGATTTCCCTAGCAAAACTGTAGTACTGGATCAATACTGCTACGTGCCAAGCTTCATGGATCAATACCCCGATCTGGAAGACACGGATGTGGATAGCCAAACCGACCACGACCTGTACGAGGATGTGGACTGGGGTTGGACTCGGACTCCGCCATGGCAGGCCTTGAGTCGCCATCTTCGTGCCGCCGCGGCCGCCTCGCCGCCCTCCAGCCGCACCTCGAGCCGCCCCCGCGGGCCCGTCTGCCTCTGCCTCTGCATCTGCCTCTGCTGTGGCCACAGCCTCGCCTCGCTTCCTCGGCGCCCCTCTGCCGCGGCCCGCCTCCGCTATTGAGGCCCGCCCCAGCCGCTCCGGCCACAACTACCGCCGCCGTGGCTCGCCTCTACCGCGCCGGCACGCCGCCGCCCCGGTGTCTCTACCACGATCGCAGCTCCGCTTCGAGCCGCCCGGCCGCTTATACGCCCGTCGCCGGTGCATCTCTGAGCCGCCGCGCCACTACGACCTTGAGCCGCCCGCGAGTCATCGTCTCCATCCGCCTTCGAGCTGGTGCAGCCGTGTTTCGCTTAAACCACGGGCCTCCTCGGCCTACACTACTTTTGAGCCGCCATGGCTGTCCACTGGCCTTGACCCGCCCCGTGCGGGTCCGTCGCCGAATCCACTCGCTGTCGCTGCGGATTCGAGCCGCCTACGGCTCAGACCCGTCTTCGCTGCTGCGTTACAAGCCGCTTTCTGCTGCGTGTTGTCGCGGCCCTGAGCCGGCAGCGTTTCAGTTATGTCAAAGACTGCCGCCGTGGCTCTGAACACGTTGGAGTTTAAAAAAGAGAGAGAAATCGCTGCTCCTGCTACTAACAAGCCGGGGGCATTCTGCTATATGAGTAAAGACCAAGTACTACTACTCTCCGTCCCATGTGAAGGACAAAACACCAGCAGAGTGTGTGCGAGAATCAAGAAATAGTACTACTTTTTTTGGATGGAAAGGACCAAGGTGAAATCGGATCGGATTCGGACGGATAATTCTTATACCATATCCTATTCCATATTTATTTTTGGATTCGGAAGCGGAACGGATGCGGATTCGAATAGCGGATTATGCGGATTCGAATAGCGGATTATGCGGATTCGGACACGGTACGGTAACGGAACGACGTCGGATCGGAAACGGTCATTTACCATATTCATATATGAGGAAGATATAAATGCTTCAAACTAAAAGTAAACATAAACAATGAGCAAATTTTAATACTTATACATGTTAAGAACACATAAAGCACTAGATGGTATTAAAATAAGCCAAATAAATCACTAATAAACATATGTCTCGTCTCATAAGTAAAGATAACATTCATGTATTGCTATTTAATACTTACAAATTCACCCATAAAATGGATTCGGAAATTAAAAGGTCGGATTATCCGGCAAGAAAAAACAGATTATCCTAATGCATCGTATATTAGCAATACCATATCCTATACCGTATCCTATCAATCGGACTCGGATTTGGATCGAATTATTGTCGGATGTGAAAAATCTCTTACCGTATCCTATAAAAACGGATTCGGAAACGGTTTCGAACGAAAATTATCCTTACCACTTTCACCCTGAGAAAGGACCAAGGCGAGATGCATGCACAAAAATCAGTCAAGTTCCTCACATTTGATTTGGTGGATAAGTACTAGCACCTACATCATCAGATGAACCGACCATCTGATATTTTTTCAGACTATGCCCAACATTATCCAGCATCAGTGTCCGCCTATTCCGACAAAAAATCAGGTGCTATTTTTCTAATGTTTTTTATCACATATATTAATTCATCCGAAAACAATTGTTTGGTCTTGCGATATTTTATGCAGGATAATTATTCATGACAAAGGGGTTGTTATACCGCGGATATGGAGCGCGCGCCATCATCATCTTGCACTGATGTTCGTCCGTGCCATGCTGCTCCACGGGCGTGCGCAAGTTGCCACCCCTGCAGCCCGGTCTACATCGACTCACCGGGACCGCGCCTGCTCGCACGAGCCGATTCAATGGATGTGTTTAAGCCGCCGCCCCTGCGGTTTGGTCTGTATTGGCTCGCCGGGACCGCATCTGCAATTGACTCACCTATCCGCACCGGCTTAAAACGCCACGACCGACTCATCTGTCTGTGCCCACGGCTGACTCGCCCGCGTCCGTGCTGCTTATGATGCCGCGGTCGTCTTTACCGTCCGCCCCCGCGGTCTGGTCTACATCAACACACTGGAGCTGCACCTGTCTGCATGAGCTGCTTATTGAATGCAAGCAAGTCACTGCTCCGGTAGCCCGGTTTTTTATTCCAACATCTCTGGAGCAAATTATCATATATCATCAGTCTACGTTTGCGCCGGATGGCTCAATGGGCAGGCGCACAAGTCGCCGCCACTGAAGTTTGTTTAACATCAACAATCAGCTGGGATGAACCACTGGCCGGATTACTGGTTTATATCACGGTCAAGTATGGAGAATCTCAAGACAACTCCTCGAGTCGTCTTAAGACTCGGGGGCTACAATGACATGACTCGGCAGAATTGGCCGGTTTCAGTGAATTCAAGAACTCCGGGTCATTGGAGGGAAAAATAACCCGGCCCCGGAGGCTACTGCCCTATTGGTAAAAATTTAAAGACCGTTAGAAAGTTTCCGGCTTAAAAAGAAGGATTCCGGTTCAAGGGAAATCTGTCTCCCACAAAGCTCTGAAGCTCTCAATATCCGGTTTAAAATCCCGGCTCAAAAAGAATTTATCTCTCGCAAAGTTCGAGTTCTCAGAAAAAATTAAAGGTTGCCAAAGAAAACTTGCTGCCATGATGCGCGGTTCAAACATGGGTATCCTGCCTTATTGGCTTGTCATATTGCAGGTCACTTGGGGGCTTCCTGCTCACTGAGCATAGCTGTGATTACCCTCTTGATCCGGCTTGCACGCCTTGTTAAAAATTACTTGGGGGCTTCCTGCTCATTGAGCATAGCTATGACTACCCTACTGATCCGGCTTGTACGCCTTGATTGCAAATAACTTGGGGGTTTTCTACCCAAGTTGAATTGTTACCAAAGAGAACTTGCTATAATATGCAGTTCAAACATAGGTAACCTGCCTTGATGGCTTGTTAAAGGTCACTTGGGGGCTTCCTGTTCAATGAACATAGCTATATTCACCCTTTTGATCGGCTTGGACGCCAGGTGTATTTACCAAAAATCCGGGTTATCCTGCCTTTGTATGTCTGCCACTCCGCCCAGGTAATCCTGGAATGACTCGCCGTACTCTTGACAGTCAATCTTATAAAGACCCTGAACTTGTCAAAGTTAAAACGGCGATTGGTCATGTGAGGTCCTGCTTACAGGTTTGAATAAAGGATTAACTCAGTGGCTGTGCGGCCCTTGAATAGCACTTGATATTGAGATTTAGCAGCCTATGAAAGCCTTATTTTTTCTGATTTGTTATTTTCTATGAACATTGTTTTGGTTCATATTCTTATACCATATTGACATATGGTTCAAAACAATTCAGGCCATGTAGCCTTAATTCTTATGACTCATATTTGAGCATATTTGGGGTTTCGATAACCCGTCCTGGCGTTGGACGTTAAGTCGCAAGTATACTTTGATTGCGCAATTGGAATTATGCGCTTATGAGTACTTGGGTTGTCACCCTCACTGGATGTGGCGCTGTAAGCCGGCAATTTGAGCCAATTTTCCAGGTATGTTTTTAAATTGTTGGATGAATATGTGAGGTTTGATAACCCGCCCTGACTTTGGACGTTAAGTCACCAGTATATTTTGGATTGCGCCATTGAAATCATGCGCTTATAAATCATTGGATTGTTACCCTCATTGGGTATGGCGATGTAAGCCGGCAATATGAGCCAATTCTACAGATATGTTTTCCTGGTTATATAACCCGCCCTGGCTTTTGACGTTAAGTCGCTAGTATATTTTGGCTTTGATGGCCTTAATTCTAGTCTTTTCCATAATTACATAAGACTATATTATGTTTGGGTTGTTACCCGCCCTGGTTTTGATGTTAAGTCGCCAGGGCATATGTCGTTTAAACTTTGTGTAGGACATGCAGAGCTTTACATATAAGTAAAAATACTGCTATGGCTCATATGAATCATTGCGTTTAAATCCATTATCTGGCCATCTGAAGATGTTGCCGGGTTATCCAGCTCCGGGTTATATTGCTCAATATGGAGTTTATTGAGGCTATGAGCCGCCAAAGTGATCTTTTCAAAAACTGGACATGACTATGAGCCACCATGGATGGGGTTATCAATTCCTGATTTTTTACAAGGGCTATAAGCCGTCGGGTTACAAAAACCCCGGAGTATAATGAATGCGTATTAAGTCGCCATTGGCCAAGAGCCGCCGGATATTTAATTCTGGATTTACTTGTCAATAGATAAGTATTCAAATCTTTAATAGCCAAACTTGGCTGGATTTTCATTATGATATTGAATGATTGAGGTTTTCATACCGGATTATATTATTCAAATCTTTAATAGCCAACATGGCTGGATTTTTATTATAGTTATCAATAACCAGTATTATGATTAAGGTTTTCAAAAGCCATTTCAAAGCACTGGCTATTATTTCTTCATCCAAGAATACCGGCTCACAGCAGAGGGCATGGTTTAATATTGAATATGCAAAGGCTTTCAGCACACATCATCTGGGCAATGGATATGATTTTATTTTACAATGGAAGGAATAGTCCCGAGTCGTTGCAGGCACACGACCCGGCACTTGGGGGCTACATTATTCAAATCATGATTATATCAAGTATGCAAGTCCCATGTCACTGCAGGCATGCACCATGACACTTGGGGGCTAATGCAAGATCATTTTCAACTTGCCTCATTGAAGACCCGACCCATCACATAGTGATGAGCCGGCCCTTGGGGGCCACTAATTGCTCCTGTCAAAGGTAACCCGAAACTTGGGGGCTACATCATATGGTATTATTTTTAATATAGTATATGTAAAGTCCTAGCTCAATATTATCTTACTGAGACGGCCCTTGGGGGCTACACGTTGCTGCTCAAATCTACATGATCACATCTACAAAGTCCCTGCTCATTATTGCATAATGACCCGGCACTTGGGGGCTACACATGTGAAGTACAAAATATTCAGTTTATGACTGGTGGCTTAGATGAACAACCTGGATTTCTCCAAAGTTGCAGTATTAACATTGAAGCAAGTCTTAAGCTGTTACTACGCTCCCTTCTTAAGACTTGGGGGCTACAGGTGATATGCATATAAGGGAGGTACACTTTCAAGCTTGGTGTTAGCAACAATTATGACCCGGTGCCATCAATATTTACAAACCGGCAATTTTGGCAATCATAACTCGGCAAGCTCTACATCTTTAAGCCGGCTGAAATTCAGATGAGTATTTCAAGATCAATATTTTTATCAAGCTAGAGCATTGGAAGCTGAGTCAAATGGATTATTCTTTATAATATTTTTCTGCAAGAAGCCAATGTCAGCAAATTGACTATGAAGCTGGTTTATTGACCCGGAATTTCCAGAAGGAGGAAATGACAAGGACTTAAGGATGATCAGGTGCCGGCTCAGAATTTTTTTAATCCAGAGCACAACCGGTCAAATTTGTTCTTGTGTTTATTTTGCAGGATCAATTTAACATGGATAAATCCAAATTAAACTGGGGGCTAATGTCGGGGATATACCCCGCGGTATGAACCGGCCGGATATATGACCCGGCCGGACTTGGTGACTCACTGGTGACCCGCCTTGACTGGGCGACTCACTAAGTGACCCGCCCGGATCTCTCCACTCACTGATGACCCGGCCAAGCCAGGTGACTCATTGGTGACCCGACAGGCGGGTCAGAGGAGCGACAAGACCCGGAGGCCCAGAAGGCGGTTCATGGAAGACCGGCTTGTGTTATGGTGGGCCGGCTTAAGGAGAAAGGCATAAGGAATATTTTCTCTTACAAGGGAAGCAAGAAGCAAGACTAGGATTCCACTTGTAATAGAATAGTCCTAGTCCTACTAGCACTCCACGTGTAACCCGCCCCTCCAACTTATATAAGGAGGGACATGGCACCCCAAGAGGGAGAAGTTTTTGACAAGTTAGACAAACAAGTCAATAGCTCTCGAGATAGAGGTAGCGAAACCTCGCCCTTGTAACCGAGATCGTCATCATGATCAATATCAATGACGCAAGATGTAGGCTTTTACCTTCACCGTGAGGGGCCGAACCTGGGTAAAACCTCGCGTCTCTCGTCCCGCTCAACCCCTCTCAAGCTACCAATTAGATGCGTTGGCCTCATGACTAAGTCCTGACACTAAGGACATCTGCCGTGACAAATCCACGACAGGCACCGTAGAAGAAGCAGCTAGCGAGCGCGTGCGGGGCGAACAGAGAGATGGGGAAGGAGGAGGAGCTCACAGCGGAGGCACACGGTGGCCCGGCGACGGTTTAGGAGCAGCAGAGGAGTTGGGGGCGCTGGAGATCGCCGGAGTCCAGGAAGAAGAGGGGCGGCTCGATCCACTGCTTGCGGTGCTCCCCGGCTCCCGTTCGAGGAAGAGGACGACGTGGTCGACGATGACGAAGGCGTAGGACACGGTAGCGAGGCACGAGGGCGACGGTGGACGCGTGAACGACGGCGAGTGGCTGCGGTGGCGCTCGGCGCTGGATCTGAGGAGGAAGGGGAAGGGGGAGGAGCGAGTCGGGCGAGGGGAGAGTGAGCGAGGAGGTCCAGGGGGGATGAACGGCTTCGGCCTTATCTTCCCCTGCATCGGTGGGGCGTCGAGGCCGTCGCTGTGTCGCCGCCCGGCTGGCGCGCGCGCCCGGCCATGGAGAAGATGACAGCGCGAGGGAGAGAGAAGAAGATGGGCCAGCTGGGTCGGTTTCGGGTCACTGTGCACTTAGGCCGAGTGCACAGTGCCTCATTTTATTTTCTTGTTTCTGTTTTGCTTTTTCTTTATTTCTTTTCTGTTAGGTAATTGTTTAGGCCACTTTTGCACTTTTGTAAAATATGATACTTGGCCCAAATATTACAGTGCATTATTACCTTTCACCAAAAACTTGTTTGGGCAAAGTAGGATTTTATTTGAATTTGATATTATTATAAATGGATTAAATGATTCTTGTTTGGGTGCTGTTTCATGTAGTTTGAGTCACTTAGCTAACTCAATTATCTTTGTTTATATTTTTATCATTGCTTCTGGATTATTTGTTACTTAATGAACATTTTTCCAACAGTGTTTGAGCAACTTCATATTTCACTTTTGAATTTTGAGTTGATTTTCAGAATAGAATTTGAATTAAATACTTAACCAAAGTGATTAGGCACTGCAAATGAAAGTGACTTGGCATTATTAGCAGTTGATCACCGTGGCTATTACACAGGGGTGTTACAAATTCTCCTCCTCTAAAAGAAATTCTCGTCCCGAGAATTTAGGAGGTAGAAGGAAAGAGGTCGGGATATTCTTCCCGAAGATGATCCTCGCGTTCCCAAGTGGCTTCATCTTCAGTATGATTCGACCACTGCACTTTAAGGAACTTGGTCGTCTTCTGACGAGTTCGACGTTCAGCTTCATCGAGGATGCGGATCGGATGCTCCTTATAAGAAAGATCATCTTGCAATTCGAGCATCTCATGATCCACTGCTCGGTGAGGGGATTCCTTGAAGCATTTACGAAGCTGTGACACATGGAAGACGTCGTCGATATGAGAGAATTACGGCGACAACTCCAATTTATATGCCACCTGTCCATGTCTGGCAACGATGCGAAAGGGGCCGATGTAGCGTGGTGCTAGCTTGCCCTTGATTCCGAAACGACGGGTGCCCTTCATGGGAGTGACACGAAGATAAGCTTGATCACCGGGTTGATAGGTCAAGCCCCATCGCTTGCGATCATAATTGCTCTTCTGGCGATCCAGAGCCGCCTTGAGATTTTCTCGGACAATTCTGACTTGTTCTTCGGCGTGTTGAATAATGTCCGGTCCCACAAGTGGTCGTTCCCCAGTTTCTGACCAATTCAGAGGGGTTCGACATTTACGTCCGTATAGCACTTCGAAGGGGGCCATTTTCAAGCTGGATTGATAACTGTTATTATAAGATAATTCGGCAAACGGGAGAGATTCTACCCACTTCTTACCGAACGATATAACACAAGCCCGAAGCATATCTTCAAGCACTTGATTAACTCGCTCAACTTGGCCTTGGGATTGTGGATGATATGCTGAACTCCAGGTAATGTGAGTTCCCATAGCTTCTTGGAAACTTTCCCAGAATTTGGAAGTGAAAAGACCGCCACGGTCCGAATTGATCTCCTTCGGGATACCGTGGAGTGAAACAATTCTGGAGATATATAATTCTGCTAGCTTGCTAGCGGTGATAGTCTCCTTGACAGGCAGAAAATGTGCAACTTTGGAAAGTTGATCGACGACGACAAGAATAGCATCGTGACCCTTCTGAGACTTGGGAAGGCCAGAAACGAAATCCATCTACACTTTATCCCATTTCCACAAAGTAATAGGGAGTGGTTGAAGAATTCCTGCAGGCTTCTGATGCTCTGCTTTCACGCGACGGCAAATATCACATTCAGCAACATATCGAGCAATGTCCTGCTTCATTCTAGACCACCAGTACCTCTGTCGAAGATCGCGATACATCTTGGTGCTACCCGGATGGATAGACAGTGGTGTATCATGACCCTCCTTAATGACCTTGTCAGTCATAAGTTCGAAGCGAGGTACCACAATTCGATCTCTGAAATACAAGGTTCCTTCTTCAGCAATTGAGAAATCCCTGTACTTCTCGAGGTGAAGTTCTTTCTTCATCAGATCTACTTCAGCATCTTTGGCTTGCGCAATCTTTACAGCTTTCTCAAGATCTGGCTGTACCACAAGATTATTAAGAGAACCCTGCGGAACAATACGAAGGTTCAGCTTGCGCAGTTCTTCATAAAGCTGGGGTTGAGCTTGCTTAACCATGAGGTTGTTGCAATAGGACTTGCGGCTCAAGGCATCATCCATCACATTAGCCTTGCCAGGGGTATAATAAATACCACAGTCATAGTCCATAATTGTTTCCAACCATATTTGTTGACGGAGATTAAGATCCGGTTGGGTGAACAAATACTTCAGACTCTGGTGATCGGTATAGATCTCACACTGGTTACCAAGAAGGTAATGTCGCCACTGCTTTAAAGCATAAATCACAGCAGCGAGTTCAAGATCATGCATTGGATAGTTTTCTTCATGTGGACACAATTGTCGCGAGGCATATGCAATTACCTTTTGTTCTTGCACTAGGACACAACCTAATCCTTGACGAGAAGCATCACAATAAATTACAAAGTCTTTGCGAGAATCGGGAGGAGCAAGCACTGGAGCAGAAGTAAGCTTGTCCTTGAGGGTCTGGAAACTCTCCTGACATTTGTCTGTCCACTCAAACTTAACGCCCTTGTGGAGCAGATTAGTCAGGGGCTTGGCTATCTTGGAAAAATTCTCGACGAATCGGCGGCAATAACTTGCAAGGCCGAGAAAACTTCTCACTTGCTTGGCATTTTTCGGACGAGTCCAGTCAAGAATAGCCTGAACATGCTCTGGGTTAACGGCGATACCGTCCTTGGTAATCACATGTCTAAGGTAGGTCACTTCAGAAAGCCAGAATTCGCATTTGGAGTACTTGGCATACAACTTGTGCTCTCGAAATCTCTCCAGAACAAGGCGAAGATGTTCGGCATGTTCTTCCTTATTCTTTGAATATACTAGAATATCATCTGGATAAACCACGACGAACTTGTCGAGGTAATCCATGAATATATAATTCATCAGGCAGGAGAACATAGCTGGAGCATTTGTTAGGCCAAATGACATAACAGTGTACTCATAGGAGCCATAACGAGTAACAAATGCAGACTTCGGAATGTCCTCTTCGCGGACTCGGATCTGGTGATAACCCAACCTCAAGTCGAGTTTAGAGAACACCGAAGATCCAGCAAGTTGATCGTATAAATCATTGATCCGGGGAAGCGGATTTTTATTCTGAATAGTTGCCTGGTTGATAGGACGGTAATCTTGGACCAACCTATTCGTACCATCTTTCTTCTTGACAAAGAGAGATGGTGCTCCCCATGCATAGGAACTGGGACGGATGAAGCCCTTCTTAAGTGATTTATCGATTTCTTCCTTAAGCTCGAGAAGGTGGTTCGGAGGCATCTTGTAAGGACGCTTCGCAATAGGAGTGGTGCCAGGCTTCAGGTCGATGACAAACTCGACAGCTCTAGCAGGGGGTATTCCTGGAAGTTCTTCTGGAAAAACATCCTGGAATTCGCAGATGACTGGAATGTTTTCGATCCCCTCAAGCAGAGATGCGTTTAACGCATTCAAGGCATAAATCTGAGCCTCGACGTTCTGAGTGATATGAGCATGGTAATACACTATCTCATCTGATGGGTGCAGGAGGTGTACCACCTTAGTGGCGCAATTGATTGAGGCGTAATGAGCCTTCAACCAATCCATTCCCAGAATAAGATCAATCGAGGAAGACTTGAGTATAATGGGAGAAGTGCGGAACTTTAACCCTCCAATATCAATGATGACATCGGGGCTGAACACGAAGGCTCAGCACTGGCCCGCGGGAGTATTCACAACTAATGAATGGTGTAGCGCTTCACTTCTAACGTCATGCATGAGTGCAAAATGTTCTGACATGAATGAATGCGATGCTCCTGAATCAAATAAAACAGATGCAGGTACTGAATTAACAAGAAGTGTACCCATCACGGTTTCAGGTTGATCTTGAGCTTCAGCCATGTTGACGTGATAGTTCTGTCCACGACCATAAGAAGGCCTGACATTGCTGTAGCGAGGCTGAGAATTCCCACGGCCATTACCACGGCCGGCAGAAGGAAGTGCTAACTGATTCGACCCTGAGAACAGTCTCTGGCACAGTGACCTGGCTGGCCACACTTGAAGCAGAGTCCACTGTCTGGACGTGGTGCAGCTCAAAGAGGCTGCCTCGGTGGTGGAGGAGGCAGACGAGGTGCAACATAAGCAGGCATGTACACTGGAGCTGTTGGACGGTACATGCTTTGTGGAATCCAAATGCGGCGCTTCTGGGAAGATGAGCCCGAAGATGAGCCCACTTCATGAGTGCGTCTGGTCACTTCCTTATGCTTCTTCAGACCAGTCTCGACCATAATAGCCTTGTTTACCAAAGTGGCGAAGTCAGGAAAGTCTTGAATGAGCAGGGCTAGCTGAATATCATGGTGTAGCCCATCACGAAACTTCTCCTGCCTACGAGCGTCAGTAGGGAGGTCTTCTTCAGCATAGCGAGACAAGTCATGGAACTCTCGCTGATAGACTTCTACAGTCTTGTTGCCTTGAACGAGGCTACGGAACTCGGCCTTCTTCCGATCTATAACTCCTTGCGGAATATACCGGGCACGAAAAGCAGCCTTGAATTCCACCCAAGTGACAACAATTCCAGGAGGTAGGGTCTGTCTATGGGTGGCCCACCACTGTGCTGCGGGACCCTTCAGGAAGTAGGTCACAAAAGTGACATAGTTGAGGGGAGCAACATCAGCTGATTCCATCTCATAGAAGATGTCACGCAGCCAGTCATCGGCATCCAGCAGATTAACTGTGTTGTGGAATACTGATGGGTTGAGACGCACAAACTCTGGCAGTGTGATTGAAGCTGGCTGATGGTTGGCATTGGGACGGGGGAACTGATCCATAATCCCCGTCATGAACTGACGGTTGAGTTCAAATTGTTGCATCATAGCAGCCATATAGTCACGCGGTGGCGGCGGTGGTGGATTGTTATCACCCATCCTGCTAAATTCAACAGGGGTAGTTTAGCAGAAGCCAATGCGAGTGTTTAGCAACAAGCATGATGTAACGCGATGGAATTTAAGTAGTGCAATAGATACTTAACATTAGTCATTAAGACATACGGAACCATACAGGGTCGGTTACATTCGGGCAGCATAACGGCGCAAATTCAAAAGCTAGACATGCTAGGCGGCACGCAGGCACGCGGTAAGGAAGTACACAACGAGACATAGCAAAGGCTACATCAATGTCGGAGAATACCGCTGAAACGGGGTAGCTGCAAGTGCGGACGACGGATGTTCATCGCAGAAGGATCCTGTGCTCCATGTGCACTCTGGTGCAGAACCCGGTCTCGAGCTGAAAGAAGAGGTCCACGTGCAGGCGTGTGACCTCCCACAGCAGGCCAATTGATCCCTGGTGGCATCTCGGTCCAGCGCGGGTAAAGGATGTGCTTTGGATGTATCCCTGCATGAATAGCTGGTAGCAACTGCATCATAGCATCGTAGAGTCGTGCTCGAGTGGCAAACAACTTGACCGCAAGAGCCCGAACAGTGCGATCCAGAGCCTGAGTACACTGAATCAGAACTCGCGGATCGTAGCGACGAGGCTCGTACGGGGCATAGATAGCTGTGTAGTACCCAGTAGCATCTCCAGCAGGGGCATACAGAATGTATCGAAACTCAGAAGCATCCAAGCTAGCGCTGAGCTCTCCTCGGAGACGTGCGACAGCAGAGTAGGCGGCATCATGGACTGCCATCTCAATCATCACGCCGATACCGTGGAAAAGGTGCAGCTCAGTGTCTGAGTTATCCTGCTGATCATAGATACGAACATCAGCATAGTACTGCTCCTGGTTGAACTCGCGGTAAACCTCATAGACCATGTACTCGGGGTACCAGCGGTAACCCAGTCTAGTCAAGAGGGCGATCAGGACAGCTGGAAACCGAGGGGCTTCACGAGCCCAAGTGCGAAGCACAAGCTGCGTCATAGGGCGCGGTGGAAATAGATGATCCATCTAAAATAAAGGAAATTCAGGATTGTCATTTGACGATGAGAAGTATAACAAATTTTGAAGAGACAGGTTGAACAAAACAATGGAAAGGAAAATGATTATCAGACTAATAAGATCAATGACAGGGAAATCGCACAGATATCCACCTCTCTGGGTGGACGGAATTTACGAGATCCTAAGTGTCGGTGTTAGTAAATTTATTAAACCCGAATAGAAGAGTGATCAGAGTCCCAGAGTAAAGACGAGGAATAAAAGATCCTAATACCACCTAGTTGGCGACGTGGGCCCGTAAGCCACACAGCCAAGTTAGTAAAACAGTTTTTCGGATACTAGACTCAACTTCGGCCAACGAGTTGGAAAGGGGATTCCTAGAGGCAGTCGGCTCTGATACCAACCTGTGATGACCCCGGCTTAATCGTGCACTTATCATACACGCAAATGCACACGATCAAGCCTAAGGACTCACTTGAAGATATCACAACACAACTCTAAAACATAAATAAAGTCATACAAGCTTTATATTACAAGCCAGGGCCTCGAGGGCTCGAATACATAGCTCGATGGCATACAAGTGTCAGCGGAAGCATCAGATATCTAGGTACAGATATTACAGAGAAATAGATAGGCCTTTAGAAAGGCGGGGCAAAAGAAAATACTACGATCAAAAGGCGTAGGCCTCCTACCTAGGACCCTCCGAATCCTACTCCTGGTCATCTGTCGGCTCCTCGTAATAGTACTCGCCTGGAGGGTAGTATTAGTAGCCGTAGTCCTCGACAGGGGCAGCTATCTCAGGGGCTCTGTCATCTGGCGGCGACAATTGGATATGGGGAGAAAAAGAAAGTAAAGCAAACATGAGTACTCATCCGAAGTACTCAGCAAGCAAGGATCTACACTACATATGCAACATATTCAAGGGAGGGCTGTATGTGTGGACTGGGCTACAGAAATGCCAGAATAGAGAGGAAGGCCTAATCCTATCGAAGACTAGCATCTTCAAGCATCTTCATCGGCCTTGCAGCATTAGAAGAGTGCAGATTACTTAATGTAAAGGAGTAGTAGTATCATCAACCTCGCCCAGAGATTCTTCCTCGACTCCCTGCGAGAAAGCAATCCCAGAGCCATACTATCCATTTCATCTCAAGTCACCAGTTCTAGTTGTACCTTTCGGGATACAACTCCGAGTGTCCGTTACCGTAGGACAGGCTATCGATAGATTATTTCTTCCCTGTAGGGGTGCACCAACTTACCCACCACGCTCGCTTAACTCCGGCCGGACACACTTGTCTGGGTCATGCCTGGCCTCGGCCAAACGATACGCCGCAACCCGACCGAAAACTTAACAGAGTGGTCAGCAGGCCGGACTAACCTATGCCCCCAGGGGTCTTGGGACATCGCCCCGGGAACTCCTGCACGTTACGTCAGGCGGCCGAAAGCAGACCTAGCCCCCTTAATACAAGCGTGGGCTTAACCAGTCCAATTCGGCGCGCGCCGCTCAGTCGCTGACGTATATTAAGCTTCGGCTGAAGTATATGACGCAAAATGCCCATACTATACCCACGTGATGGTTAGTGCTATCAGGCCAGAGGCCCCTCAGATCAAATATCCAAACCGTTAGTGTGTTGGTAGTGCGGTAACGAGCAGAGACTCACGAAAGATGTGACCCTATCGTCCCGTCTCGAGGACTTGCGGCAAGGGCTAAGAATGCCCGGCCATGCCTCATATTCATTACTCGGGCACCGTCCAGGTCCACCCAACTCCATATCACTCTCATCATAATCTTGTGCGGGTACCCCTCAGGGCCGACTAGTCTTTATCCAGAATAAATAGTGTCAACAATAATGTAAAGGCATTCGTGTGGCTACCATATCAAGAAGGAATCTGAGGCATCACCCTCGTTGGATTCCCACCTGACGTAAACATCAAGGTGAACTAAAGAGGCATTACCCTCGAGGTCCACACTTGAGTAGTTGCACGACGATGTCGTTATCGGGGGTGATGTAGGAGGAATCACCCTCGCTGACCACGACCGATTAACTAACCAACAAGGTAATCATCAGAAGTGTTGACGAGGTATCACCCTCGGCACTCGATAGTAACCCAGTAGTGTCGAACAACTAAGGGGAAGTGACGTGCGGTGCCTGGGCCTGGTCTTCGATCCCGTTGATCGGGTCTTCTGATGATCCAGCAGGGTAGTCGAGGTAAAGTGGGGTCTCTGCTGGGTCTCTATCCAACCTATTCTAAATAGTTTAGGATAAGAAGGTAGGTAACAATAACAGGTTACAATAAACAGGCTATGCAGCACAAATAGGATAACAGCAGCAGCAGTAACTTCTAATGCAAGCATAAGAGGGAAGAGAGTGGGCGATATCGGAATGCTCAAAATGGGGGTGCTTGCCTGGAAGCTCGGCGGCAAGGGTCTGATCGTCAGGAGCGTAGTCGACCTCCGGAGCTGCGTCGGTCTTGGGAGCTACATTGACGTCGGGGTCTATCGAGAGAGAAGATGGGGAAGAAACATATAAATGCACAGCCAACAATGCAATACAGGGCATGCTATGCTAAGATGTAGTGCAGGGTTGCTTAAAGATGCACCTAAGCCATTTTAGTTATTTTAGGATTAACACGGGATTTATTATTCGATGGTTATGCACTATTCATATACCAGATACAGACGGAAGGTTATGGGTTCTCCTACGTAGTGGGTTCCGACAAGGAATCAGACGACACGATCAGATTCGTCTCGTCGTTCTGATCTACTTTCATGTAATAAGTTTTTTGATCTGAGCTACGGTTTATTTTCTACGAATTTTCAAAGATTTAAACATTTTCTGGAATTATTTTTATTTAACAAAAAAGGAATTATGTTGTCATCATGAGGTCACCACTGCATCAGCAGTCAACAGGGCGCTGACCAGGGTCAAACCCGACATGTGGGTCTAGTGGGACCCACATGTCAGCCTCTATTGATTTAACAGTGGATTAAATCATATAGCAGGGTTAATTAGGGATGTGGGCCCAGTCTGTCAGTGAGACATTAGACAAAACTAATTATTTTATTTTTAAAAACGTTTATTAGGCTAATTAACCACGCGGGCCCACTGGTCAGTGGCTGTGGCTGCCACGTCACCACAGTTGACCAGGTCAACTGGTCAACCGGGGCCTCTGGGCCCACCTGCCAGTGACCCAGGGGGTGGCCCCAAGCCAGCCAGCTGGCAGCTGGCGCTGGAGCTGCTCCGGCGAGCTCCCGACGCGGCGGAGCGGCTCGGGAGGTGATCGGAATCCTCGTACAGGGCACCATTCGTCGAGTTTTCGGGCGCGTTCGAAAGCTACGGCTGCGCCGCGTCCAACAGTGGCGGTTGTGGCGGCGGAGGTGACTGGAATCGAGCGCGGCGAGCTCATCGGCGGATGGCCGGAGTCGGGCGCGAGGGAGAACGGCGATGCAGCGCGTTTGCGAGTGGACTAAGAGGTCGGACGAGTCGTGCGCGAAGTGGCAAGAGCAACGGTGGCTGACCCGTGACCATTTGGTCACCGGAGGCACGCCGGCGACGTGCGCGGGCGGCAGCGCATTCGGGCACCGTAGAAGAAGCAGCTAGCGAGCGCGTGCGGGGCGAACAGAGAGATGGGGAAGGAGGAGGAGCTCACAGTGGAGGCACATGGTGGCCCGGCGACGGTTTAGGAGCAACAGAAGAGTTGGGGGCGCCGGAGATCGCCGGAGTCCAGGAAGAAGAGGGGCAGCTCGATCCACTGCTTGCGGTGCTCCCCGGCTCCCGTTCCAGGAAGAGGACGACGTGGCCGATGATGACGAAGGCGTAGGATATGGTAGCGAGGCACGAGGGCGACGGTGGACGCGTGAACGACGGCGAGTGGCTGCGATGGCGCTCGGCGCTGGATCTGAGGAGGAAGGGGAAGGGGGAGGAGCGAGTCGGGCGAGGGGAGAGTGAGCGAGGAGGTCTAGGGGGATGGACGGCTTTGGCCTTATCCTCCCCTGCGTCAGTGGGGCATCGAGGCCGTCGCCGTGTCGCCTCCCGGCTGGCGCGTGCGCGCGCGCGGCCATGGAGAAGATGACAGCGCGAGGGAGAGAGAAGAAGATGGGCCAGCTGGGCCGGTTTCGGGGCACTATGCACTTAGGCCGAGTGCACAGTGCCTCGTTTTATTTTCTTGTTTCTGTTTTGCTTTTTCTTTATTTCTTTTCTGTTAGGTAATTGTTTAGGCCACTTTTGCACTTTTGTAAAATATGATACTTGGCCCAAATATTACAGTGCATTATTACCTTTCACCAAAAACTTGTTTGGGCAAAGTAGGATTTTATTTGAATTTGATATTATTATAAATGGATTAAATGATTCTATTTTGGGTGCTGTTTCATGTAGTTTGAGTCACTTAGCTAACTCAATTATCTTTGTTTATATTTTTATCATTGCTTCTGGATTATTTGTTACTTAATGAACATTTTTCCAACGTGTTTGAGCAACTTCATATTTCACTTTTGAATTTTGAGTTGATTTTCAGAATAGAATTTGAATTAAATACTTAACCAAAGTGATTAGGCACTGCAAATGAAAGTGACTTGGCATTATTAGCAGTTGATCACCGTGGCTATTACACAGGGGTGTTACAGACGGCAGTCTATGAGAGCGTACTGTGGGAGCGAGAGGATCGCCGTGCGTCCCCTCGACGAACCGCGGCGCCGACGTATCGGCGCGGCGGGGAGGGTGGCTTTGGAGGAGCAAATGGAGTGGAGGGGGCCAAGGGGGAGGGGGGTTTGGGGAATATTATTGGCTAGTTGGCCGAAGGGCAGTTGAATTTGGGATTTGGGGGGAATTTTTTGGGGGAATTTTCACGCGGTGGGCGGGGGAGTTTGGCGCATGGTCGGTTTCTCTGAACGCGGTCGCACGTGTCAGTGAAGAGGCAAGCCGAAGCGCGTTCTGTTTGCGTGAGCCATGTGCAGGACCGACCGTGTGAGGGGTGCAATGCGACCACGACAAGCGTGCTGTGAGTGTACTGCCTTTTTCCTTTTAAACTTGGTGCTTCGCGCGATCAATCGATACTACTACTAGTAATCTGGTAATCCCGACTAAAACGACGTGGCCGGGTCTTTTCCCACGCGATCTGCTGGGAGGTTGGCTTAGTTTGTTTTTTAGGACTTTATTTTTTATTAGGACAAGGCTTAGTTGGTTTGACAAACAGAGCGAGAGAAAGATGTGAGATGCGTGAATGTGTAGTGGACGTACTATTGGAGTGCCTAAGATAAATTGTGTATGTATACTACCTATGTGTTTATTTACTTTGCATGTTAGCTTTGACTCAGTTCAAACCTTCTAAACTTAGACCATGTTTATACACACATAAACGAATCATCATTCAATATATTTTCATACAATATATCTTACTATTATTGTGAAAGTTCATATACACCGAACGAGACTCATGCAAACACGGCAGATTTTCATTACATTTTCAACTTATATAGGACAGAAAAAGAAAAGAAACCTGACCCTAAACCTATTCTATGGTGGCAACCGACGCCCACTTTCCTTTGTACTTCCGCATCGACGATGATGTCCTCCATCTGCCGTCTCCATGAACAGCGGCGGGGTTCAAGACCCGTGAAGTGAAGGTGCGGTCTCCGGCGAGGAAGAGTAGAACACGAGAGACGGACCGGCTAGTTGGCACACCATGCCCTGCCGCCTACCATGCCCTACTCATCCTCGGAGGAGTCCCCGACCTCGGCGATGCCGGTGGATGTGAGATCGATGATGATGGACGTGGACGGTCCGTCGCTTCACCTGCCACTTCCGCCACCGAATGTTGGACGACGGCAAGTAGGACACGTGGCTGGCGGTGCTCCCGTCATCAGCCGCCAGCGTGGACACCGCTTGTGCGGTCGCGTCCGCGTCTGGCTACGCCGGTATTGCATTGCGAGCGGCGAGTTGAGCGAGGGCGGCGACCTCGAGCTTCATCCCCGAAGACAAGCTCTCCCGCAGAGCGTTCCCGCTCGCGGTCATGGTGGATGTGTGTGATGACCCCGGCTTAATCGTGCACTAATCATACACGCAAATGCGCACGATCAAGCCTAAGGACTCACTTGAAGATATCACAACACAACTCTAAAACATAAATAAAGTCATACAAGCTTAATATTACAAGCCAGGGCCTCGAGGGCTCGAATACATAGCTCGATGGCATACAAGCGTCAGCGGAAGCATTAGATATCTGGGTACAGATATATTACAGAGAGAGAAATAGGCCTTCACAGAGGCGGGGTAAAATAAAATACTATGATCGAAAGGCGTAGGCCTCCTGCCCTGGACCCTCCAATCCTACTCCTGGTCGTCAAACGGCTCCTCGTAGTAGTAGTACTCGCCAGGCGGGTAGTAGTACTGGTCGTCGGCTGGGGCGTCTGACTCAGGGGCTCCGTCGTCTGGTGGCATCAAATGGAATATGGGGAAAAACAAAATAAAGCAAACGTGAGTACTCATCTGAAGTACTCAACAAGCAAGGATCTACACTACATATGCATCATTTTCAAAGGGGGCTGTATATGTGGACTGGGCTGCAGAAATGCCAGAATAGAGGGGGAAGCCTAGTCCTATCGAAGACTAGCATCTTCAACAATCTTCGACAGTCTTGCAGCAATAGAAGAGATCAGATGAACATAATGTAAAGTAGTAGTAGTAGTAGTATCATCAACCTCGACCTGAGATCCTTTCTCGACTCCCTACGAGAAAGCAATCCCAGGGCCGTACTATCCAGTTCTCATCACATGTTCTAGTTGTACCGATCGGGATACAACTCCGAGTGTCCGTTACCGTAGGACAGGCTATCGATAGAAGTTTCTTCCCTGCAGGGGTGCACCAACTTACCCACCACGCTCGCTTAACTCCGGCCGGACACACTTTTCTGGGTCATGCCCGGCCTCGGCCAAACAACACGCCGCAACCCGACCAAATACTTAACAGAGAGGTCAGCACGCCGGACTAACCTATGCCCCCAGGGGTCTTGGGCCATCGCCCCGGACGCTCCTGCACGTTGCGTACACCGCCGGTGAGCAGACCTAGCAACCCCTTAATACAAGCGCGGTTGCGTTCCCAGTCCAACCCAGCGTGTGCCGCTCAGTTGCTGACGTCTATTAAGCTTCGGCTGAAGTATACGACGCAGAACGCCCATACTATGCCCACGTGATGGTTAGTGCTATCGGGCCAGAGGCCCCTCGGATCAAATATCCAAACCGTAGTGGATTAGGAGAGCGCGGAAACGAGCAGAGACTCACGATCGATGTGACCCCGTCGCCCCGTCTCGAGGACTTGCGGCAAGGGCTAAGAATTCCCGGCCACGCCTCGTAGTTATCTCGCGGGCACCATCCAGGTCAACCCGACTCCACATCACTTCGCAATAAGCTCGCGCGGGTACCCCTCACGGCCGACCCGTCTTTAGTAACATGGTTTAGTGCAAGTCCACTTATCAATAGTAACTGTGTGTCTGACACCAGGGGAGCCCTGAGGAATCACCCTCGATGGAACCCCACCTGATGTTATCATCAAGGTGAACGAAGGAGGAATCACCCTCGAGGTCCACACTTGAGGAGTTGCGCGACGACGTCGTTATCGGGGGTGGTGTAGGAGGAATCACCCTCGCTTACCATGACCGAGTAACTAACCTACAAGGTTAACATCAGAAGTGCTGACGAGGTATCACCCTCGGCACTCGACGGTAACCCAGCAGTGTCGGCAACTAAGGGGGAAGTGATGTGCGGTGCCAGGGTCTAGTCTTCAATCCCGATGATCGGGTCTTCTGATATCCAGCAGGGCAGTCGGGATCAAGTGGGGGTCTCTGTCGTGTCTCTACCCAGCCTATACTAAGCAGTCTAGGATAACCAGAAAGGTAACAAGGCAGGGTACAATAATCAGGCTATGCAGCAGATATAGGAAAACAGTAGCAGTAGCAGTTCTAATGCAAGCATAAGAGAGAAGAGAGTAGGCGATATAGGCATGCTCAAAATGGGGGTGCTTGCCTGTTTGCTTGGCAGATGAAAAAGAAACCCCGACGGTGTAGTAGTCGATATCCAGGTCATCCTCAGCGGCCTCGGGGTCTATCGGGAAGAAAGGGGGAGAAGAAACAATATAAATACATGGCAACATATGCATGGCAATACGATACGCGATGCTAGAGGTGGCCTAACGTAGTGCTATACGACAACGGTGAAGGAGGAGAACATCCGGGAATGTTTTCCCGAAGTCTGGCCTTTCCGGACAGATGAAACGGAGGAGGACGGTTGCAGGTTCACTATGCTAGGGACGTGTGACAGACAAACGGTCTGCGCATTCGGATGCGTCTCGCCGTTCTGAGCAACTTTCATGTTTTAACTTTTTCGATCTGAGCTACGGTTTAAAAGATATTAATTTTCAAAGTTTATTTGAATTTCTGGAATTTATTTTATTTACAGAAAATGGATTATGACATCAGCATGAGGTAATGCTGACATCAGCAGGTCAACAGGGAGGCTTGACCGGTCAATGGGGGCCCACTGGACCCACCAGTCAGTGACTGGACTTGTCCAGTCAGCTGGTTGACCAGTCAACTGGGTCCAGTGGGACCCAGTGGTCAGTCTCTGATTTAATTAAACAATATTTAGTTTAGTCTAATTAGTCTATTTAGCCGGTGGGACCAGTTTGTCAGTGCCTGAGTTAACAGTGGACTAATTAGCAGTTAACTAGTGCCTTAACCTAAATACTACAGTAAACTGGGCCCACTGTCAGCGAGTATTAGCACAGGTGATTAGTGCCAGAGGCTGACACGTGTCCCCACCGGAGGTTTAAACTCCGGCGCGCGCCGGCGCTGCTCCGGCGTGCACAAGACGCGGTGGCGCCGCGTGGAAACGGCGTACGGGCAGCGGATCGAGCCGCAGACGGGAGCTACGGAAAGCTGGGGCTCGGCCGCATCCAAAGGTGGGCTCAGGGAGACCGGGGAGGGACGGCAGCGATGGCGCCGAGCACGCGAGCGGCGGCCGGAGTACGGGTTTGGGCGAACACATGGTTAGAGGCGTCGGGGGCTGTGTGCACGCGCGCGTTCAGCTACTGGGAGCTCCAGGAGCTCGGTAGCGAGCTCAGATGCGAGCTGCGGTGACAGAGGCCACGACGGTGAGGTAAACGGCGGCGGCGAGCTACAGCCTTAGTGAAAAACATGCGCGCGAGCTCGAAATCGAGCTCGGAAGAGAGGGGGAAGGAAGCGTGCGCTCACAGCGAACTTGTAGAGGGGTCGGCGAGGCACGGGGAGGGCGGCGTCGACCGAATCGTCCGGAAGGGGGCCGCCGGAGCCGTAGACGAAGAAGAGCTCGGGGACGAGGCTGTGGCGGCGCAGAGCTCGGGCTGACCGTTGCAGGGGAAGGAGTCGTGGGCGGCGAGGAGGCTGGACACGTCGGAGCGGTGAGGGAGGCACGGTGGTCGCGCTAGACCACGGCCATTGCGACGGCGCCGTTCGGGTGTGATCGCCGTGGCGGATCTGGGGCAAGAGGGGAGGCGAGGAAGGAATGGGGAGGCGCTAGGGTTGCGGGAGGCCGCTGGGGTTCTTATCCAGCCCGGGGAGGCGGCGGATGGCCGGCGCGTGGCTATCCGCGGCGTCGGGTGCGTGCGGCGTCGACACGGCGACGGAGGAGGGAGACGGCGTAGGTGGGCCGACTGCGGTGGCTAGGTGGGCTGGGTACTGTAGATAGGTGGGTCGTGTGTGCGCAGTAACTCTTTAAGCCTTTTTCCAATTTCCCTTTCTCTGTTTTCATTTCCACTCTGATTTGCTAATTGTTTGGGCACTAAATGAATTTTGTAAAAAGTGTGACTTAGCTCGTAAATCACTATGCATTATATCCTAACTCCAAAAACTAGTTTGGGGTAAATTCTATTTCTTATTTACCTTGAATTAATTGAAAGGTTATTAAATGTTATTTTCAGCCACTGTTTGAGGTTGTTAGAGTCACTTGGCTAATCCCTTTATTGTGGGTTATAATTTTAGCATAGCCTCTGAATTATTTGCAACCATATGTACATTTTATTTTCTGGTTTGGACAACTTTTATTTTCCACTTGAATTTAGTTGAAGTTTAAAATGGGAGTTTGAAATGCAACATGATGCAATTGATGACTAGGCACTGTTAAACGTGCTGACATGGCATGATTAGGAGGCGATCACTGTAGTGGGATGCTGGGGATGTTACAAGTCTCCTCCACTACAAGAAATCTCGTCCCGAGACTTAAGTGTAGAAATAAGGAGTAACTTCGAAAGAACTGATCCTTATAGGATCGATTAACTGGTGGACAATTCAGGGAATGCGGCAAAAGTTTCTCTCGAGTTGAAACTTGGGAAACATCGAGAGCAAAGTATGACGGTACGATAAGAAGTATCAAACGAATGGACATTCGATCGATACCTGAACAAAGTGTGAACAGGGGTCTAGGGTATCGAGGGTAGATCGTCTCTCGAGGGGTGACTCGGTTAAATACACATAGTCAAGAGTAAGAGGTTACTTCGGAATCAAGGATGTACAGGAGAGTCAGGTTCCGATCCTGTGGAACGGTGGGTTATGGGCCCACCAAGTGGGCTAAATTAGGAAGGGCGGTTAGATTTTACCGGTCACATCAACAAGGTATGTCAGGAGGTAGCTTGTCAGCTATGCCGTTAACGTTGTCGGTACCAAGGGCGAGGGACGAAGAGAACCATTCTCCTGCTCGTTAAAACGAGGCCGACCAAAAGGCAAGGTTCTCGTCCATCGGTGGTCACCGAAATGACTTCGACGATAGTAACAGGGTCTCGCTGACAGGGTTGTAGACCGATATGTTTTCATAAGCAGAAAATTTATCTCTGCCCAGACAATTTAGACTACAGAAAAGGTTAAACAAAACAATGGAAAAGAAAATGTGTTTGCACACATGAACTAGGGGTATCTCATTTCCCATGGATAAATGGAGCATGATACACTTGATAGATCAGCAAGTCCAAAAGCATTTAGACAAAAGGGGCGAGGAAAGAATCATGATGTTTACCCGAACAACGGTGTTTAGATAATTGGTCGAGACACATTTGGCAATGTGCTTCCAATGTTCATGCTGGAGTTCGGAATAACACAGTCATGCTTCGAGGCAGCAATGATATGGTGTCAAGTAAAGATTGGGTTCGAAGATCTCAAGAGATACAAAGGGACATTTCCAAGGTTATCTCGGAATGCAAGGATTAACCAAACACAACCAGGTCTGTGTTGGTCGAAAGTCAAGGATGACATCGATGATAACACAAATCATCGAAGAGCAAGGATGATAATTCTCACCATGAATTCGATCGATATCCTGAAAGAGCTCGATATGTTGATGATGATCATGACACATTAGTCGAGAGGTTATAAGAAGATGTAATCGGTCCGCGATGACATCAAGAGAAAGGAATGCCGAGGCGAAAGATTATTGGATCCACGGATACGACACAAGCTCGAAATCAAGCTTGTTGTTTGAGGTGATATGACAAGATGAGGAAGGTCGACGTGAGCTTAACTCAT
Source organism: Thinopyrum elongatum (assembly GCA_011799875.1). Classification (NCBI taxonomy): domain Eukaryota; kingdom Viridiplantae; phylum Streptophyta; class Magnoliopsida; order Poales; family Poaceae; genus Thinopyrum; species Thinopyrum elongatum. The sequence goes on from CM022299.1 coordinate 544,109,194, forward strand.
CGTCGAAAATTGTGCTCCGGGATGAAGGGCCAGGTAGCACAGTTAAAAGTTAGCACGATAGGGATATAGCTGATCCGGCTAGGAATGTTGTGATGGGGTGTTAGACTTCCCAGTAACAAGTACTAGGGGTAACACCGGAAGGTAAGTCGGAGCAGAGGTTGGACGGGGAAAATGATCTGCAGAGGACAAGTATTTTAACTTATCCGGGAAATGAACCCAAAGAGGAAATATGGTCGGAACCATGTTTGCAAAGGATCATTTCTTAGATACAAGATGAACTTGTACCAGGGGAATAATTATTCTTACAAGCAGCTTCCATGATAAGTTCTACATCGTTTCCATGGGCATGAACACAAAGGTTCAAGGTCGACCCCCACTTCTTCAATGCACAACCTTTCATTCACTTCTCGTTTTCAAAGAAATTGTAGTGCTGAGAATTTATCTGGTGAAGCACCAGAAGAGTATGACTCGCATAACCTTCGAGTTCACACGAATTAGGGAAAGCATAGGTTCAACCCATCGGGACATTTTTACGAAGCTATACAACCATCAACCAATGCAAGGGGTGCAAGTTCGAAAGCAGAGCAACGAAGTCAAAGCAGGTGATACAATTTACCGGAGGTATCAAGTACCAAGAAAAGAGCTCACAGAATGTTTGAGTATGAAAGATACTGTCGGATATTAATCTAACAGAAGATCAGGTAGATGACATAGGATCTGGCGTGAGTAGCGGCACTCAACCATAAGAGGAAGGATGTGACGGCATAGGATTATAGAAACATCGGAATAATCCGACGTTTAAGTACAAAGGATTCATGGGTCAGAAACGAAGGATCGGAAGCAAAAGCTCAGATCAAAAGATGAGTAGGTTGGACAGAACTAGATGGACAGCTTTGGTATTCCGTCTTGGAGAGATCTCCAACCATGTTTACGGGACATGTCCTGGTCAGAAGTCAGTCCCAAGTCAATAAGGAGAAGGAATACACTACCTCTCCGTGCCATGCAATCTGGGCGGATGTACAGTCGGCAAGAAGTAGAGAATGATTCAGTGCCAAAGGCAATGTCAACGGGGAAGTAACCGATAAGGTTCTTAAATTAGAAAAGAATCGGTCGGATAATTGTCCACAGAAGGAATCAAGTGATCCGTGAGAACTAACAGATAAAGTTTAAATAACTGGTTCCACCTGAGAGTTCTCCGAGAAAGGACGGAAGGTAAGCTCAATGGGTTTAAGGAAAACACTAGAACAACCTAAGTATGAAATTCAGAGGGTTCACGATTTCCAAAGCCAGAAGTGACAATTAGTTCACCTAGGCAGAGGGAAGAGTGATTTGTACATGCTTAGTTGGACAATCAATCAATGCTTGATTGGCCGAGATCCAACTCATGTCCGAAATGATGACTGGGCCGGAAGGATGATTTAGTAGGGAAGAGCTGATGATTGCGAGTATTCGCACACATGTTGAATCAATAGGATCGAAATGATAATGACAAGGGATATCAACAACAATTACTTGACATATGGAGCTAACCATAATATAAGCTAGGAAGAATTTCAGTAGTAGTAGGATGCATGGAATTCTCGGAAGATAAGATGATATTTCAAGTGCTTTAGGAATCATATGAACATCTGGTGATGAACGGTTCCCCGGTAAAGGTGTGGAATTATCCGCAGTGCGAAGGAAGCCGCATGGCAGTAGGCTCAAAGGATTCCCGGTTTAACGAGGAGTATTACGGGGTACCTCGTACATACGTGAGTGACTGGTCATGATGATATAACGGCAAGGATGTGTAATTAACCACGGAGATTATAGGTGTTAGTAAACTGCAAAAGCAGCGGTTAAAGAGTCTCGGAAAACTTTGGGAAGTAACTTCGAAGTCTTCTGATGATGACACGCCATCTTCTGGAATGAGGGTGCTCTCCGGGAGGAAGTGGTTACGAGATCCTAAGTGTCGGTGTTAGTAAAATCATTTAATCCGAATAGAAGAGAGATCAGAGTCCGAGAGGATAGACGAGGAATAAAAGATCCTAATACCACCCAGTTGGCGACGTGGGCCCGTAAGCCACACAGCCAAGTTAGTAAAACAGTTTTTGACCACTAGACTCAACTTCGGCCAAAGAGTTGGAAAGGGGGACTCCTAGAGGCAGTCGGCTCTGATACCAACCTGTGATGACCCCGGCTTAATCGTGCACTAATCATACACGCAAATGCGCACGATCAAGCCTAAGGACTCACTTGAAGATATCACAACACAACTCTAAAACATAAATAAAGTTATACAAGCTTAATATTACAAGCCAGGGCCTTGAGGGCTCGAATACATAGCTCGATGGCATACAAGCGTCAGCGGAAGCATTAGATATCTGGGTACAGATATATTACAGAGAGAGAAATAGGCCTTCACAGAGGCGGGGTAAAATAAAATACTACGATCGAAAGGCGTAGGCCTCCTGCCCTGGCCCCTCCAATCCTACTCCTGGTCGTCAAACGGCTCCTCGTAGTAGTAGTACTCGCCAGGCGGGTAGTAGTACTGGTCGTCGGCTGGGGCGTCTGACTCAGGGGCTCCGTCGTCTGGTGGCATCAAATGGAATATGGGGAAAAAGAAAATAAAGCAAACGTGAGTACTCATCCGAAGTACTCAACAAGCAAGGATCTACACTACATATGCATCATTTTCAAAGGGGGCTGTATATGTGGACTGGGCTGCAGAAATGCCAGAATAGAGGGGGAAGCCTAGTCCTATCGAAGACTAGCATCTTCAACAATCTTCGACAGTCTTGCAGCAATAGAAGAGATCAGATGAACATAATGTAAGGTAGTAGTAGTAGTATCATCAACCTCGACCTGAGATCCTTTCTCGACTCCCTGCGAGAAAGCAATCCCAGAGCCGTACTATCCAGTTCTCATCACATGTTCTAGTTGTACCGATCGGGATACAACTCCGAGTGTCCGTTACCGTAGGACAGGCTATCGATAGAAGTTTCTTCCCTGCAGGGGTGCACCAACTTACCCACCACGCTCGCTTAACTCCGGCCGGACACACTTTTCTGGGTCATGCCCGGCCTCGGCCAAACAACACGTCGCAACCCGACCAAATACTTAACAGAGAGGTCAGCACGCTGGACTAACCTATGCCCCCAGGGGTCTTGGGCCATCGCACCGGACGCTCCTGCACGTTGCGTACACCGCCGGTGAGCAGACCTAGCAACCCCTTAATACAAGCGCGGTTGCGTTCCCAGTCCAACCCAGCGTGTGCCGCTCAGTTGCTGACGTCTATTAAGCTTCGGCTGAAGTATACGACACAGAACGCCCATACTATGCCCACGTGATGGTTAGTGCTATCGGGCCAGAGGCCCCTCGGATCAAATATCCAAACCGTAGTGGATTAGGAGCGCGCGGAAACGAGCAGAGACTCACGATCGATGTGACCCCGTCGCCCCATCTCGAGGACTTGCGGCAAGGGCTAAGAATGCCCGGCCACGCCTCGTAGTTATCTCGCGGGCACCATCCAGGTCAACCCGACTCCACATCACTTCGCAATAAGCTCGCGCGGGTACCCCTCAGGGCCGACCCGTCTTTAGTAACATGGTTTAGTGCAAGTCCACTTATCAACAGTAACTGTGTGTCTGACACCAGGGGAGCCCTGAGGAATCACCCTCGATGGAACCCTACCTGATGTTATCATCAAGGTGAACGAAGGAGGAATCACCCTCGAGGTCCACACTTGAGGAGTTGCGCGACGACGTCGTTATCGGGGGTGGTGTAGGAGGAATCACCCTCGCTTACCACGACCGAGTAACTAACCTACAAGGTTAACATCAGAAGTGCTGACGAGGTATCACCCTCGGCACTCGACGGTAACCCAGCAGTGTCGGCAACTAAGGGGGAAGTGATGTGCGGTGCCAGGGTCTAGTCTTCAATCCCGATGATCGGGTCTTCTGATATCCAGCAGGGCAGTCGGGATCAAGTGGGGGTCTCTGTCGTGTCTCTACCCAGCCTATACTAAGCAGTCTAGGATAACCAGAAAGGTAACAAGGCAGGGTACAATAATCAGGCTATGCAGCAGATATAGGAAAACAGTAGCAGTAGCAGTTCTAATGCAAGCATAAGAGAGAAGAGAGTAGGCGATATAGGCATGCTCAAAATGGGGGTGCTTGCCTGTTTGCTTGGCAGATGAAAAAGAAACCCCGACGGTGTAGTAGTCGATATCCAGGTCATCCTCAGCGGCCTCGGGGTCTACCGGGAAGAAAGGGGGAGAAGAAACAATATAAATACATGGCAACATATGCATGGCAATACGATACGCGATGCTAGAGGTGGCCTAACGTAGTGCTATATGACAACGGTGAAGGAGGAGAACATCCGGGAATGTTTTCCCGAAGTCTGGCCTTTCCGAATAGATGAAACGGAGGAGGACAGTTGCAGGTTCACTGTGCTAGGGACGCGTGACAGACGAACGGTCTGCGCATTCGGATGCGTCTCGCCGTTCTGAGCAACTTTCATGTTTTAACTTTTTCAATCTGAGCTACGGTTTAAAAGATATTAATTTTCAAAGTTTATTTGAATATCTGGAATTTATTTTATTTACAGAAAATGGATTATGACATCAGCATGAGGTAATGCTGACATCAGCAGGTCAACAGGGAGGCTTGACCGGTCAATGGGGGCCCATTGGACCCACCAGTCAGTGATTGGACTTGTCCAGTCAGCTGGTTGACCAGTCAACTGGGTCCAGTGGGACCCAGTGGTCAGTCTCTGATTTAGTTAAACAATATTTAGTTTAGTCTAATTAGTCTATTTAGCCGGTGGGCCCAGTTTGTCAGTGCCTGAGTTAACAGTGGACTAATTAGCAGTTAACTAGTGCCTTAACCTAAATACTACAGTAAACTGGGCCCACTGTCAGCGAGTATTAGCACAGGTGATTAGTGCCAGAGGCTGACACGTGTCCCCACCGGAGGTTTAAACTCTGGCGCGCGCCGGCGCTGCTCCGGCGTGCACCAGACGCGGTGGCGCCGCGCGAAACGGCGTACGGGCAGCGGATCGAGCCGCAGACGGGAGCTACGGAAAGCTGGGGCTCGGCCGCGTCCAAAGGTGGGATCAGGGAGACCGGGGAGGGACGGCAACGATGGCGCCGAGCTCAGGAGCGGCGGCCGGAGTACGGGTTCGGGCGAAAACATGGTTAGAGGCATCGGGGGCTGTGTGCACGCGCGCGTTCAGCTACTGGGAGCTCCAGGAGCTCGGTAGCGAGCTCAGATGCGAGCTACGGTGACAGAGGGCACGGCAGTGAGGTAAACGGCGGCGGCGAGCTACGGCCTTATTGAAAAACATACGCGCGAGCTCGAAATCGAGCTCAGAAGAGAGGGGGAAGGAAGCGTGCGCTCACAGCGAACTTGTAGAGGGGTCGGCGAGGCACGGGGAGGGCGGCGTCGACCGAATCGTCCGGAAGGGGGCCGCTGGAGCCGTAGACGAAGAAGAGCTCGGGGACGAGGCTGTGGCGGTGCAGAGCTTGGGCTGACCGTTGCAGGGGAAGGAGTCGTGGGCGGCGAGGAGGCTGGACACGTTGGAGCGGTGAGGGAGGCACGGTGGTCGCGCTAGACCACGGCCATTGCGACGGCGCCGTTCGGGTGTGCTCGCCGTGGCGGATCTGGGGCAAGAGGGGAGGCGAGGAAGGAATGGGGAGGCGCTAGGGTTGCGGGAGGCTGCTGCGGTTCTTATCCATCCCGAGGAGGCGGCGGATGGCCGGCGCGTGGCTATCCGCGGCGTCGGGTGCGTGCGGCGTCGACACGGCGACGGAGGAGGGAGACGGCGTAGGTGGGCCGACCGCGGTGGCTAGGTGGGCTGGGTACTGTAGATAGGTGGGCCGTGCGTGCGCAGTAACGCTTTAAGCCTTTTTCCAATTTCCCTTTCTCTGTTTTCATTTCCACTCTGATTTGCTAATTGTTTGGGCACTAAATGAATTTTGTAAAAAGTGTGACTTAGCTCATAAATCACTATGCATTATATCCTAACTCCAAAAACTAGTTTGGGGTAAATTCTATTTCTTATTTACCTTGAATTAATTGAAAGGTTATTAAATGTTATTTTCAGCCACTGTTTGAGGTTGTTAAAGTCACTTGGCTAATCCCTTTATTGTGGGTTATAATTTTAGCATAGCCTCTGAATTATTTGCAACCATATGTACATTTTATTTTCTGGTTTGGACAACTTTTATTTTCCACTTGAATTTAGTTGAAGTTTAAAATGGGAGTTTGAAATGCAACATGATGCAATTGATGACTAGGCACTGTTAAACGTGCTGACATGGCATGATTAGGAGGCGATCACTGTAGTGGGATGCTGGGGATGTTACAATGTGGTTCCAGGTAGGAGGATGCGCTATGGTGTGGAGTTTAGCTGGGCGTTGCCGCTTTAAGTAGCGCATTCCGGTGAGGCCAAGCATCCGGGTGCGTCAATAAGTCGCCGGAGTTGGTTCCTCGGGCAGCGAGCCTACTTAATGACGACATACGGACGAACGGCATGAATGCGGGCAGCTGGCGCCGACAAGGAATGCACGCGCGTGACGGCGCGAGGGACGAGGGTTTTTTGTGTGCCAGGGTAGTAGCTGCGGGCGTGGCAACGTTGGACATGCCCTTTGCTCACATGCAATCCCACATGTCATTGAAAGATGACCCGGCATGGTCTCAGGTCCTGGGAATGCAGGTGGCCGCGCTAGAACACTCCACGGACGCGTCGCGGCGCGCGCGCACTTCGGTGCCCCGTGCATCCTCGACGAGCCGGGTGTTGATCTGCTGGTCATGCCACAACGGCAGTGCCACCCTCGGCACTCGGCACCCTAAAGCCGAGCGTGTCCAGCGGCGATGAGCGTGTCGCTCACCGCGGTCGCCATGCCCAGAGGCGGTGCGGGAGCTGCGCCACGTTGCTGGCCCCCACGACCCACATGAACGGTTGCCGATGGTGAGGAGGTCATGGGCCAGCTCCTCCATTGGACTAGTCTGTGCCACGTCATCCCGACAGATGTGCCCCACATGTCGGTTTCCCTGTTTTTTGGGCCAAATTCGAGCATCAGTATGGCCTCATTAACACTCGGCCGACCTCTCTCTCTTCTAGTCTAGTAGTATCCGTAAATGACGCGGGCGGGGGAGGGGGACGAACGTCGGTTTGCTCTCAACTGCGGTCCCACAAGCGAGCGAAAACGCAAGACGAAGCGCGTTCCATTTGGTGAGCGACGTGCAAGGTCCACCGTGCTGGGGTGCAACGCAAACGCGACAAGCCGACAATGTACATCGTCCATTCGTTATGAACTTGCATACTTCGAGTACTCCTTTTTTTGAACATAGTACAGACGCAAGCGCTCATACACGCACGCATACACTCACCTCTATGAACGCACACACACACCCCCTACCCCTATGAGCACCTTTGAGAGACTGAGCCGTCATATCTATAATACTATATCTCTACTCTCGGTGATGATGTTGTGCCTGCCATCTTGCAATATAGACCGTCCGATCTACATCTGACGGATAGAAAGCAAACTATGGCAATTTTGCAAAAGGATACCCGCACCTCTCTCGTTCATCCTTATCTCCCACAACTTCATTGTTGAGTAATTAAAAAAGTAAGCCTCTGGAACAATCTGGCATGGTGGCCGCTGCCGGCGTCGTCCATCCCCATGCCTCCGCTAAGTCCGACCACCAATCACCACCGCGCCCCACTCCTCCTCACCTTATCTCTCATCTTTCTCGAGATATCATTCTTTGATGAAATTCTCGAGACACCATTTTTTTCGATGAAATTCTCGAGATATCATTAGTTTTTACACATGGGATTACTCCTTCATGGGTCAATCACAATAGGTGTTTTGTAAAAAAATGCATCCTGATGTTCCGTGCAATGCACGGGCATCTTGCTAGTCATCTTGAGATTTATGAAGTCACCGCCTCGTCGTCGACAGGAACGGTGGGGAGGTTCGGACGTCTGCCACATGAAACTCCGAAACTTTGGTCCCATCCCACCCCACGACTCTCCAGGCTCCAGCCATCCAGCTTTGCAAACTCTGCACAGTCAAAACCGATTGACCGGTCGTCACCGGAACCATTATTCACACCAGAACCTTCGCTGCTCAGCCTACGCCAGCTACTTGCCAGCCGGTCACCACTGCCCCAAAACCACACCTCCTCTCCAGCCCATTCCCCCACCTTTCGATCCCCTAGCCTGCATCAGCCGTCCCCTAGTTCGCCGGAAAGCCATGGTGCACTGCAAGATCACGTACTATAAGATGCTGACACCGGAGCGCCGCGCAGAAATCGCGGTGGCGGTCGGCGCCACAGACCTCCGTTCCCAAGATCGCTTTGCGGCGGGCCAATCCCCGAGTTCAATGGAGCCAAGCTCCGAGGAGGAGGAAGCCGATCCAATGTTCATGGCGGAGGTCGCGGCGTAGAAGGCCCCCGATGCGTATGAGATGATGGACGTCGACTTCGTGACGGCGTCCGGGTCCCCCATGGTGCAGGCAGACCAGCAGTTCAACCTGGTGATCCTAAGGAGGATTGGGAGGCGGAGGCTCAACTCGACGCGGAGCGCGCGGATGCCGCTGCCATCGAGGCCCTCCTGCAGGTGTAACCGGATGCCGTGGATGTGAACTGGGCAGCGGAGGCTCAACTTGACGCGGAGCACGCGGATGCCGCTGCCATCAAGGCCCTCCTGCAGGCGGAACCGGACATCCTAGACTTGAACCGGGCTGCGGAGGCTCAACTCGACGTGGAGCGCGCGGATGCCGCTGCCATCGAGGCCCTCCTGCAGGCGGAACCGAACGTCCTAGACTTGAACCGGGCGGCAGAGGCTCAACTCGACGCGGAGCGCGCGGATGCCGCTGCCATCGAGGCCCTCCTGTAGGCGGAACCGAACATCATGGACGTGAACCGAGCGGTGCTCATGTCCGTGCAGAGCGCCTGCACGCTCCGCGTGAACGAGTAGTTGGAGTCCGAGGACAAGCACGGTGCGGAGACACATGTCGGCAGCTACGGCTGGTTCGCGCCAGCAGCCAAAGACGACGAGGTTGTCTCGTTCCGCGAGCAGTGATAATTTTTCTTTATGTTGTTGTTTTTAGGGATCTTTTGATGTGTAAAAACATATATTTATGCAAGTCGCCTGACTTTCATCATTTGGGTCAGTCGACCATTTCAGGCAGTTGGATGAATATCCTACGTCTCCTAACCCTTTTTCTTCCTAACCTCTTCTTCTTCCCCAACAGACCACCGCACGGGCCACACGGATCTTCCCCAACATGCAGTTGGATAAACATACCGTATGAACCAAAATTATGTGTCAGCGGTAGGATGGCTGAGTTTGGTTTGATCACATGCGGTAGCACGTGTCAGTGAGGGTGCGTTCCCTTGGTTAGGTTTGCAGCGTGCAGGAGCGACTGTGAGAGGGTGCGGTGCGACCGCGACACCCGTTCGCAAGTGTACCTCCTTTTCATTTTGAAAAACTTTATGCAAGCTTGGCAAAAATGTGTGGCGAAGTATGGCAATGCAAGGCCTAGACCCAAACAGGATACAAGTACGTACGTACTACTTGTGTTAAAAAAGAAAGGCAAGGTTTTCCTTCGCGGGATTGATCGATACAAATCCTCGTTTGACGTGTCAATTAATGCGTATTTTTTTCTCCAATGCCCAAAGAGCTAACCATCTCACTCCTCATTGCTTGATTAATGCAGCGCCATGCAAACCAACCCTAACACTTCCGCATGCATGCAAGGGTATAATAATGTCCTTGGTTGCTAGTACGAGGCAAACCCCATCAATTTTGCCTCGATTAGTGTTAGTGGCCTTCTGCAAATTGTAATTTTGGTACTGGCCTTGTATACAAAAAATGGAGGTAGTAACTATTTGACTTCCTTCCCCATTGCGGTGACGTCGACGATATCTCGAACGTTGTGGCTTTGGCAAAGTGCCTTCGACGGAGCACACCATTGAGGGAGACCACGGTAAGTCATTCGCAAGTGCCGCCTGCAAGCCGAGACAACTGCCTTCTTTGCATCCAGGAAGTCCGTTGAACCAAAGGAGGCGTAAATGTACTAGTACTACACAATAGCGTTGTCCGTCCAGCTTAGTGCGGTAAGGTGGTTTCTCGAAGAAGACGATGGAGAAGCGGAGTCAACGAAGAGTGAAATGATGGTTGCTTCGTCCGTGCTTTGTGATTTGATGCATCACTGCTTTGTGATTTTTGATAGAAGGGACAGGGGAATAGACTCTGTGCTCTATACTGTACATGCGTCCAAGCACGGGAGAAAGAGGAGAGAGGTTGCATTTTTCTATTCCTTCAACCAATCAATTAGGGAGCTTCGGTTCCATCTTTTTGGCTTTGGCAGCACCCTCCACAATGGTTCCCATCGATGCCAAAAGATATTTTCACATTTGTCTACACATTGTGGATGCCCTTAACCATACCACTTGGTTTTGCTCCTGTGTGCTATCTATACAAATCTAGATTATATTGATCTAAAAAATTATAGTATCAAGATTAGTAAAAAGGAGGTGATTTTGCCGCGTGGAAGGCGGGGGAGGTTTCTTATTTTTAGAGGACGTTGGCCTGGAGGTTTGCTAACATGCGGTCCCACGTGTTAGTGCTTTACCAAGCCGATCCGCGTCCCACATGAGGCAGAACAACGGCAGAAGCAACACGTGGTTAACTTGAAGAAGATGAGGGAGAAGCGGATTCAGCAACAAGTGAAATGATGGTTGCTTCGTCCCTCCAACTTCTTTTTTTAGCATTACTTCGTCCCTCTAACTTAACTGCGGCAAAGGTGCAGCTTTGTGATTTGACGCCTCATTGCTCATTACTACGCCGGCGCCATGACTAGGGTCCTTCACCCCTGTTGCTCTGCACTATTATTTCGGTATGGCACGTGGACCCGGTTGCTTGATGTCCCACATGTCGGCGAAAGGGACTAGAACATTTATGAAAGCGAGCGCTCCACTCTTACGACGGAGGAGTACACGACACGGCGGCCCAGTGAACTGTTACTTGTACTGTAGTACTACTATAGTTTTGCTGTTTCACATGATCCATCGATACAAACCCGATTAAACAGGCAAGGGCAGGATTTTTCCCGCTGTATGCAAACTGAATAATTAAGTAACAATATGAGATCTAGTAAAACTAAAAACACATATGATTTATTGTGTTAGAGTGTAGTAGTAGTGCTGTATTGCATAGTTGTTAGATATAACATGTGAGAACGTGTAGAGATGTACTTTTGGAGGGCCTACAGAGAGAAATTGGGCATAAAGTGGATTCAAATATTTGTATTCGTCTTCATAGCATTTGTAACTCAAATCTACAGTTTGTACAGTAGACGTGAATGCTTGTTCGCTCTTACGAAACCAGTACAGCAATAATGGGGTGGCGTGCGCCAATTTAGGCACTGGCACATTGGCCTACTCGGCTCCACAGAGAGAGCGAGAGAAGAGATAAATACACTGGCGGTCAGTGTATTTCAAGCGAAAAGCGTAATACGGTCACCGGACTTCAGAATACGCTCATTACGGTCACTATATACGTTTTACAGTGATTATACGGTCACTTGCTCACCGTTTAGCATCGGATTGCACTCTGTTGACCGGCCAAATAGTCTACGTGGCACTATGTTGACTGGTTAAATTAACCACGCTCCTTGTGGGTCCCACCTGTCAGTTCGCATAGGAAAAAGATAAGATAAACACAAATTTACGCAGGCGCGACAAGACTCCAACCCGTGCGCGGGAACCACCTGGTTGTGTATGTGTCTGTCAGGGCCTGATATGTGCGCATGCACGTGTAGGTTGAGCACTTGAGCGTGAGCGTGTGTGTTGGTCGTGTGGTGTGTGCATGCATGCATGCGTGTGTGCGTGTGAGTGTTGCGTGCGTGCGTGGCTGCGTGTGTACATGTGAGTGTTGCGTGCATGCGTGGCTGCGTGTGTACATGTGAGTGTTGCGTGCATGCAGTTCGTGTGCATGCGTGCGTGTGTGTATAATCATCACACCAGCTCCTGTGTGTTAAAACAGACGGCTCAGCATACCAATACAAGGCCACCTTGTCCGCTGTGCCCGCGGTCATGACTTCGAACCACCGTCAAATATTTTTTTATTGTTTGTTTTCATTCTTATACACGCCGACAGGTGGGCCCAATGATAGTGAGATAATGTGATGCAACACTAGAGGTGCCACGTGGAGCGTTTAACTGGTCAACTAGTCGTGTCTCGAGCAAATATAGAGCTATACGGTAAGCCCGTGACTGTATAATAACCACAAAATGTAAATGGTGACCGTAATGAGTGGATTCTGAAGTCCAATCTACGTATCGTGCTTTCGCTTCAAATACAATGACCGTCACTGTATATATCGCGAGAGAAAGATGAAACATGCGTAAATGTGCTGGGGGCGTACTTTTAGAGGTCCTGGAGATAGTTTGTGTGCGCACGTGAAAGGGGCGTAGAGGGGGTGTATGCGATGGAGAGAGAGATGCTCTTCGTTTCTCTTTATTATGACTAACTTTATATATAGTATAAAAATATAAAAATTCACAGTGCGGAATAAATATCATTGGGTGCACCATGCAATGCAAATTAACGTTCATACTCCTCCATATAACTTTGCAATGTTGTATATATGTAGAAATTCTAAAATAATTTTTTGGCCACACTTTGTGTGGTTTTATTCAAAAGGAATGTTGTATGCGAAACAAACGTGAAGAGTGGGCTTTTTAGATCAATGGGGTACGTGATGTAACATGTGTGAATGTGTAGTTGACGTATTTGGCAGGGCCTAGAGAGGGTATGTGTATGTATTACGTATTCGAGAGAGGCATGGATAGAAGGGCCGGCGGGGGGGGGGGGCACATGGGAAAGATAGCACGAGAAATGAGAGAGGTCTAGAGAGAGAGACAAATAGGATGTCACGGCGAGAGATGCCCTTGAGTGTGTATATGCAAGGGGGGAGGGGATAGAGGCACGAGGAGAAAATATTTTGTGTGGTGTCTAGTTGGTATGTGTGGGTGTGAGAAGATAACGAGACCTAGGGGCAGAGGGTGTGTCACCGCGTGAGGTCCGGTGGGCCGAGGTGAGGCCCTTGGTTCGGTTCCGTCCTGCGCCACATTGGTCGGCCCGTGACGCATTCAGGGAGACCCACGGAGGACTAGTCGTACAAGACAAAGATACCAGAGTCATGAAGGACTCTGTGTCCACTGACAAAGCCGGCTAGGATTTGTAACCCTAGGTCCTTGGACTAAGGTAACCCCTTATCTCTGATATTACCATTCATTGAACCTAACTTTAAGGGGCATCCTACAGAATGCTCTGCTAGAATCATACTCGTCAATTAGGAAGAGAGGTGGAGACAATGCGTGCGAGACAGGCCTAAAGATAATGTTCGTGCGGGAGACACGTAGGCAGGTCTATGTATATAGAAAGGGTCGATGGGGATTGTGCGTGTGTATGCGTGTGAGAGGAAGAGTGCTTGTGATAAAGGTTAGTGAAAACAGTCATAAATGGTTGCGAGAGGGAGGGAGGGTGATACCGAGAGCATGTCTGCGAGAAAGACACCTCGGGAAAGAGTGTGTGAGCATGTGTGAGAGACCACTGATGGATATACACCGTGTGCGCGTATGTGTGAGAGAGAAAGTCAGCGCGTGTGTGAGGAGGGGCCTATGGAGAGTGAAACTACACGTAAAAGACTGATGTACACATTGACTAAAAATATAAATTGTATCCAAATATTAGGATGGGATCATGATATTTGCAATTCGCGTAAGGAACGGTCCTTGATCCATCAGACATCTATATTCTATCGAATTTGAGCATGTCTATATTATTATTCGACATAATTGATCCACAGAGTTAATATTTTGAACTCCAGACAATGCATCGGTTTAGCAATTCGAATATAAACGTGAGTATAGTTCATGTTGTGTGTGTAAAGCACATTATACATACAAAAGTTACACAATGAACATTATAAATAGCTAGCTATGAACTAGCATACATTTGAATTCAACTTAAGGTGGTTTAAAAAATTCGAATTCAACATGAAGTTCATTCAATTATTTGAATTCGAGATCATGGCATTTGTAAATCATACCTAAATTATGGGGGCACCAATCTTTGCTCTGCTTTTGTACATAATAGAATATATAGTCGTGTACAAAATAGATTCAAATTTACCTCCTCCATTCCAAAATAATCGTAGTTATAGGATTTTCAAGTGTCAAAATTTCAAAAATAAGCGCATACTTTAATGAGGTTTTCAAACATACAAGGTCAAATTTAACGTTGTCTATTTAGGTCAATCCTCAAAGTTCAAGAGTACTCTAAACGTGAATGCTTCTGTTTCAAAATTTCGAACGAAGCGCCAAAAGAGCCTCTACTCGCCCGAAACCGCGTGAGACCAATGTTTGGTAGAAGGAAATTACTTTTCTAACTCCGACCCATGAAGCCTACCGACCCGACATCTATAGGTCTAAACCGGGGTAGGTTTGTAACTTCATCTAGAAGCCACACAACCGCCTCCGAAAAACATTCATACACCATGGCCACCTAAACACACATTCGCTCGGCCGAAATCGCTCCCGCCCACTATTTGGGACACCTGGTATTACCGTCCTACCCCCGACCCACAGTAGGTCCGAAATTTAAGAGGGGGGCAAAGTTTGTACTTTCCCCAAATTTCAAACAAGCGCGCCCCATCTGTTCAAAAAAACAAAAACAAGCGCGTCCCAGACCGAAACATGGTTCCCCCTTAGCTCCCCCGCCCCCCCGCCCCTGTCCGATTCCCCATTCGTACTCCATGGGCGCCAAAACTACCTCTCCACCAGCCGCGAAACGCCGGCGTCCTCCGTTCGCCACCCCATCCCACCCATCAACCGCCGCCCTCCTCCATCACGCCGGAGCTGATACCTCGACGTCGTCATCCACCGCAATCGCAACCGCAACGCCCTCTAAGGCTAGTAGTTGAAGCCGAGGCCGAGCTGCCTCCAGGACGCCGACGTGCGTCGTACCCAAGCCAGTTCAACCATGCCATCATGCGCCTCACCGCTGCCGCTCCAACGTCACCACTGTCCACCGCACCGGAGCTGTTCCCGCCACACTGTCCTTCGCCGTCTCGAATTTGCTTCCCCTCCGCCGACAGACGGCCACCGCAACACAATTAACAATTTGGCCATGGGTTCGTCCAAGGCTCCACCCTCCTCCAAAACATTGGTTCCCCCGGTAAAAAGAAGAACATCGCCGCGATATCAGGAGGACACAGCACTGGCAACCCGATCCGGTACTCCTCTTCCCTTATTCGTGCAAATCTTACATGTCTGCTTGCACGGTATTCATCCCACAGAAGACACTAGTTGACCGCTTCTTACTACACCTTCTTCCTGATACTAGATGTTCCTAGTAACTCGCGATGCACAAGGTTTCTCCTCATATACTATTTCACCTTAGCTAGAGGTCCGTCAGCCCCCTAGATTTCAATTCCTGGTCAGTTAATTCCCAATTAAAGTAAGCATTCCCCGGCATAGCCAGCGCTAGTCCGCCTGTTACGCTAGGGAAGCAGCGCCTCGGTATTTATCTTAGGGGTGTGTGGGGCCTAGGAGTTGCTGGCGCCCTATCTGGAGGTCGGCCGGGCTTAAAGGGATGGCCGGGGGGCGCTGCCAAGCACAGCAGTGGTGTGAGGTCGAGGGGAGGGCGGGGCGGCGGAGGCAGGGGTCTGGGCCGGTGGTCGCTGGCGGTTCGAGAAAGATCGTCAACAGTGACTGGCGGGAGGTAGACAAAGGCCATCTGCCCGTTCCTTGTAGATCGGACGTTTCATAAAACAATCGACTGACCTATTTATTTTCAGTCGACTGTTATTTTGATAGGACCACATGTGGTGGTGTGCTGGAGGAGTACCTGCATTTTCCAGCCATCCCTGTGCTCATATATTACAAAATCATACGGAGTAGAATCTAATTTTGTTTGCCATGCAATGTTGTAGAGCTATCATATGTCTCCTGTCATTTATTTTTCAGCCACCTGCTATCTGCTACTTTTACAGTGCACTAGTTCTGCACACACTTCACCCATACTCTCACTATTGTTTTTTTATGCATGGGTATTTCAGACTCTACCAAAATGTTGACAGAAGCACGAAATAAAAGAGAGAAGTCGCTCCTACTTTATTCGTTGGCAGGCAAGACACGTCTCGGCACTTTAAAGGTTGCGTGTTCAACAGATGGAGACGGTAAACGTAGCTCTGGAGTTGATGATCTCGCTCGCCATGAACCACCATCCCAGGTGCTTGCTTTAAATTCGCGGTGTCATATGTGGTTGCATGTTGCATATGGTGTCTAGCTTGTATTCGAAAGGCCAAAGTCAGTCTTTATTAAGATAAGGAAAGATATTTTTTACATGAATCACCATCCCGGGAGCACCAGAAGCCAAATAGCTAGTCAGGGCACTGGCCGAGCCAGTGACAAGCCCATCACAGACAGGCATCACCTGCAAGCCAACTAAAAAGCCACGGTGTTGGCGAAGCAGCCCGCCTCCCACCAGGCTCTCAGGTCCTTGATGATCATGCTGACCACTCCAGCCGGGTCTCTAGCTTGTATTACTTCCAATTTGGTTAAATTGCATCTGCTTAGCTTACACATTATACCTTTGAATATGACATGCCTTCCTGTTTTTGGTACATACTACTACATCTGTCTATTAACCATGTTCTTACATCAAACTAATGTTCTTGTGTATCCCTCATCAATCACTTATGATGAGACAGTCAGGCCAATGGACTGCTGTAAGAAAAGATCCTCTTTTAAAGAATGCAGTGTCAGCCTCCCCACATGATTCGCAAGAAACAACAATGCTAGATGAAGATAGTCAACGTAGCTCTGTAGTTGATGACCGCATTTCCCCTACACCACCATCGCAGGTGCTTGCTCTAACTTGGTAGCGTGATATGTGGTTGCATGTTGCATATAGTGTCTAGATTGTAATTCTTCCAATCTGGTTAAATTGCATGTGCTATTCTTCTTAGTTTATACATTATACCTATTAATGTGACATGCCTTCCTGTTTTTGGTACATAGAACATCTGTCTATTAAGCATGTCCTTACATAAAACTACTATTTTTTTGTATCCCGCATCAATCAATTATGACGAGACACCTTTAGTATATGCAGAGTGATACTGGTTGCATCTTTCATATGATTTATAGCATGCATTGCTTCTAATTTGTTGAAACACCATTTATGATGGGACGCTTTTAACTTGGCAGTCATATTGGTTACATCTTTCATGTGGTGTCTAGCTTGCATTGCTTCTAATTTGTTGAAATGGCTCTTGCTTAGTTTACACAAATAGTTGTGAATATGCCATGCCGTCTTGTTTTTCGTACATATTCCATCCTCGTATCATGTGTTTGCCTTACATCAAAGTAGTGATTGTCAGTATCATGCATGAATGAGTTCTGAAGAGTGAATTTTATTGCTTTTTCTTGTCGGTTTTACTTGACAATGCAAAATCAATAAAGCGGAAGGAGATTAGCAAGGCAGTGGATAAAGGTGCTCCTTCCGAACAACTGAAACGGAGGGCCTCTACAGATTCTGCTCCGCCACCCCCAAGAAGATTTGCAAGACAACACATGCATAGACACTCAACGTAGCTGTGTTGATGATGAGCATGTCTCCCCTAGTCCACCATCACAGGTGCTCCCTCTAACTTGGCACTGTTATATGTGGTTGCATGTTATGTATGATGTCTAGCTTGTATTGCTTCTAATTTTGTTGAATTCCATCTGCTTACTTTACACATTATACTTGTGAATAAGACACGAGTTCCTGTTTCTAGAACATACAATATCTGTCTATCACACCATGTTCTTACATCAAAGTACTACTGTTGTGTAACCTGCAACAATCACTTATCATAAGACACGTTTAACTTGGAAGTGTGATATAGGTTACATCTCGCATTCTTTTCTAGCTTGTACTACTTCTAATTTGTTGAAATGGCACTTATGAAGAGACAATTTTAACTTGGTAGAGTGATATTCGTTGCATCTTTCATATGGTGTCTAGCTTTCATTGCTTCTAATTTGTTGAAATGCCTTCTGCTTAGCTTACACATCATAGCTGTGAATATGCAATGCTGTCCTTTTTTCTTACACATTCAATCATCCTATCATGCGGTCGCCTTACATTAAAGTAGTGCTCGTCAGCTTCCTGCATTAATGAGTTCTAAAAAGCAAATTTTTATTCATTTTTCTTGTGGGTTTGACTTGACAAGGCAATAAAATTAAGAAAGAGGAAGGAAAAAATTAAGGCAGGGACTGATGGCGGTCTTCCGGCGAAACCGGCATCCCAGGTGCTTTCTCTAGCTTGGCAGTGTGATATTGTCTTGCATGTTGCATATGGTGTCTAGCTAGTATTGTTTGTAATTTGATTAAATTACTTCTGCTTAGTTTACGCATCATAGCTGTGAATATGCAGTGCTGTGAATATGCAATGGCACTAATGATGAGAGACCTTTAACTTGGTAGTGTGATGTTGTTTGCATCTTGCATATGATTTATTTCTTGTACTGCTTCACATTTGTTTAAATGCCAGTTATGACGAGACACTGTTAAGTTGGCAGAGCGATATTTGTAGGATCTTTCATATGGTGTCTACCTTCCATTGCATTGCTTCTAATTTATTGAAATGCCTTTTGCTTAGTTTACACATCATAGTTCTGATTATCTCATGCCGTCCTGTTTTTCGTACATATTACATCCTCCTATCATGCGGTTGTCTAACATCAAAGTTCAGTTCGTCTGTATCATGCATCAATTTGTTCTGAAGAACTAAATTTTTATTCCTTTTTCTTGTCGGCTTGACTTGACGTGGCATAGAGAACGAGGAAGGAACACAGAATGGCAGGGGATGGTGTTAGTACTCCGGACGCACGGAAATGGAAGTGGAAGAATTATGCTGATTCTGCTGGTACTGATGGTGCAATAGAAGGTCAAAGTCCACTGGAAAATTGTACAAACACGGTATCCCGTGCTACACCAGCTACAAAACAATCCAAACAGAAAGTAATAGCTGCCACCAAACAAGCAGTGACAACCCTAGTTGTTGCAACACCTTCCACAGTACCACCAGCTGCACGAGTTACTCGTTTGTCAACTCAGCTAACAGCACGTTCCCAAGCTCCCTTGCCACCTGACACTACTTCCGAAGCACTCTTGACACAAGACGAGTTGGCAAGATCAGATGAACCTTGTGAGCTTCAACAGCAAGAAGGTAGTTGCTGGAGTCAAGTTATAGTTGCATGCTTCTTTATATGTAGTCTCATAGTTTAATGTACACTAACACTTCCTATGTTCGTTGTTGGACTAGCACCTAGGCGCAAGAGGAAACAGACATCAGGGATAATGCTCGATAGGTTAACTAAATCTAGAGGAGGAAGAAGGGAGATCCATTTTGAGGCAGGTTTAAAAAGGCCACGTGATGCTACAGAGTCAGCCAAGTTAGTATCAGAGGCAGCGGTTGCCGTTAGGTGTCATGCACGTATCCTCCCAACATGGATTCAGTACAGGAATGACGAAGACAAAACCCAGTCCAACACCTTCTTCGACCATTTATCTGTAAGTATGGTTATGTATGGAAATTAGTAATATCGTCTTGGTCTGTCCCATACTTTCTAGGTTCCTGGTAATGAGACTCTCATAATTTTCAACAGATGAGGTTCAAGTTGGATAGCCAAGATGATGCAACCAGACAAGCATGCACCCATGTTTTCAAGTCAGCTCTGCGACAGTATCGGTATAACTTGAGGAAAACTCACTTTGAAGGCAAGGCTAACAATGAACTTGCCAAAACATCTCCAGTGGAAAATATATCGGATGAAGACTGGAGAGGCCTCGTTAAACACTGGTCTGATCCAAAGTATCAAGTACGTTATATATATGTGATCAGATCACATGTTGAACTCCTATTTACGCATGTGCCTCACAAATCTATCTTCTTGTAGGTGAACTGTTCAAAGAACAAGGCCAACCGTACGAAAGTGAAATTCCAACAGACGACGGGATCTCGTAGCTATATTGCACACTGCGAGGCTCTTGTAATTAGCTGTTGTTTCACTCTTTTTGCTATGCCATATTATCAGATCTATATTGACTTGTTCCAAATGCAGAGGAAAGCCCGCAAGGACCAAAAAGTACCTGAACCAAATGCTGTGGAAATCTTCAAGGACTGTCACACCAGCAAGATGAAGGGCATGACTACACCAGTCAAAGTCGTTATTGTAAGTCCTTAATCCTCATGCCTTTTAACTACTACTTACTCTGACTTGTGCATTGAACTGCACGGTTTGCAGCCAATGTCTATTACTCTTTTCAATTTTATACACAATTTTCTTAGCGTATCATTGCACCTTACAAAGTTTAAAAGAGAGGAGTGATGTTCCTTTGATCTTGATCCGTAATCTAGTTCCGTGCTAGACTTGTCTACACAACGTTACAATTGCCTGTTTGTCTGTTCTTAGTTGTTTTGTGATATGAATGATGTCATACTATGCTTACCGTATTATAAACTTTGTCAACTTATCCTTAGCTGTCAATACAATGTGAAGAAATAGACAATACATTAGCCATGGTACATGGTCTTATGTTTGGAACCTGGTTTTACTATGTACTTTGCATTAAAATACAACTAATATTTTACACGGGTTCACCAGAATAAGTTCTGTATATAGACCAAAGCTATTTTGTTTGGTTTTGCTGCCTCCTTAATATCTTCTGTTCTGGTACTACTAATGTAAAAACTCAACTTTTTAGCAAGCTATGGAACAAATGGTGGAACCGCCACCTTCTGAAGGTGACGAGGCAACTATAACCGCAATGTCACCTCTTGCTGCAGTGGGTCAGTATCTGTCCACTAATAGTGCCAAAAGCATGTTCCTGCGTAATACTGGGTTGGTTGTTAAGGCAATCTCGTCCAAACTGGCTCATGATCAAGATATCCAAGCTCAAAACAATGTTATATCTGCGCTCCAGACACAAGTCCATTCCCTAACAGGGACCCTTTGTGAAACAAGGACAACCATTGTTCGATGTCGTCAAGATGTGGCGCCCCGCCTGATTACCACTGTAGCCAGACGATTGCCACGCATGACAGCCCAGGAAATCACTCTGGCATGCGCGTTTACAACAAGTATCATGAACACATGCATTTCTATTAAAGGATATATAAGTCTTACATGAGATATTACAATGGTGATGGCAGTGGAAAGGCTCTATCTGGTCCTGGTGCGGCTCCAATCCACAGGGATCTGACTGGGTTACTCTCCTAGCCCGCGAACGCTCTGGCTCCTCGATGATGAACAACGGATCCTTATGTGAACCTGGCCACATTAAAGGCCGCTGAGTACTTTTGAATGTACTCACAAGCAAACCAAACTAACATATACACCAAGCAATGCAATCCATGGCATTCAAGCATGTATTTGATATTAGAGTAACATTAATTATCATGGCATAGCATACCTATCTAGCAATATTAATCATCATGTTGTAACAGGATTATTTAGCAAGATAACTACTAGGATAAATACAGTAAAGCGAAGCATATTGAGTAGAACATGGCAAGTAAATAATTCATACTCCGACATTCTCACGATCCAATCCGATGTTGAACCAAATCCAATCCAAGTCTTTCGGTCATCTGACCATCTCTTCCATAGCCATCCCATGGCTAACATACCATATTCCTGACAACATTTGATGTCTATGCAGGACAAGTTCTTCCACCATTATTATCATCATTACGGTTGACCACCTAGTGAGGTCTGGACAGGCTGTCCAATACCGTGAGCGCGGCTATTCGAATAGATTTTTCACTCTGCAGAGGTTGTGCACTTTACCCACACCATGGAGCACCTGACCCCGTGATCCCATTCGGGTGGACCAGGGTTGCTCCAACGAAACCAGCCTAACCCGTGACTCCTCTACCGTACCACCGACAATCATACCCTCCCAGGGTCATGTCCTGGGTGGCCCCTGTGTCACCTCATGACACCTGCCACCGTCGTGGCCAAACAAACTGTCCCAAATGGGGACCGCGCGCAAACAAACAACTGGGCTCACAAGGTTATCGCCGCCTACCGGGCCAGGGTAGCACGCATGCATAACCTTCCCTAGTTGGTGGTACCGATAAAAGAGCACGTGATCAGACCAAGTCAAGGCCGTCCCATACCGGCAAATGTGGTTGCACGGATAAGCCCGGATAGGTGACTCTGATCAACCGACTAGGTTTAGCTTTAGCAAGTACTTAACCAGCAGGTATATCCATCATGAAT
Organism: Thinopyrum elongatum; assembly: GCA_011799875.1. NCBI lineage: Eukaryota > Viridiplantae > Streptophyta > Magnoliopsida > Poales > Poaceae > Thinopyrum > Thinopyrum elongatum. Next base: position 544,131,539 of record CM022299.1, read on the forward strand.
TACTTGACCTGGTGTTAACTATGTATGAGGTAACAACTGCATAAACACAACAATCTATCTCCGTATAGCATCATAACAAGTCATTAACGCAGGAATGATAAACATGATCAAGTAATGTAAACGATGAATGCAAACTAACAGGAATTTAAATAGTTCTAGCACAGACATCATTATTAGGTTAAACATACAAGAATAACATAGAGCAATGCTTTAGGGCATATATCAGATGGTCGGCTTGCCTGGGGTCGAAGAATACTCCGGGAAGAAGTGCGGAGAGTCCGCGGAGAAGATCGCCGGAAACCGTTCTCTCTTGGAGGGGGCTGATAGAGGGAAAGGGAAAAATTGTCATTTGCACTGTGTGACCACCTTGTGAAAATGATACCAAAAGAACGGGCTCGACGAGATGAAGATGTGAGCGTTGGTTTCACCTGATTTGGAGTTGCGAGGAAAAAGTTATAAGGGTTTGAAGTCTAGAGACCAATCTGTAAAACTTAAATTCACAGACAGGCCCCTGGGGGCTGAACCGAAAGCGCCTTTGGGTAGAGTACATTTTCTGGAAAAGAAAACGCAAACATACCCGCAGTATAAGGAAATACGCTTTCAATGTTTTGAAAGCGCATTCAGAGGAGTGCGTCTCCACTTACGCTGACGTGGCGGGCTGTGATCGCCGGCTTGTGGGGCCGAGGGGTGGCGGGGCCTGCCTGGCTGGATCATTGTCTTCATCCCCTCGCTGTCCCCGCGTGGAATAAAGGAGGGGCAGGGGAGGGGTGCGGCCAGCGACGGGCTCGGCGGCTCCGGCCACCTCCGACCAAACGGAAGCCTCCGGCGAGCTCGCTGTGGAGGATCGCGCCGAGGGAGGGCAGCAGAGATGGCGGGGAGTGGCCGGAGGGAGGAGTTGCAGCGAAGGCAGTACCGCGGCGGCTCCGGCGAAGGGAGGGGCTCTGGTGGGGAAAAGGGTTCGGCGAGGGCACGGGAGGGCTCTCCGGCATGCGGCGCTCCTCGTGGGAAGCTCCACTAGCACCGGGGCAAGCTGGGGAAGCGGCGGCGAGCCATGGCAGAGGGCGGTGGCCTTGGGCAACGGCGAGAGATTCGGTCGGGCGCGGGTGCAGGGGTGATCCAGAGGGAGATGGGAGGAGGCTGAGGAGGTTGGGGATGCTCGGGGAGGGCTCCGGACGGGGCTATTTATAGCCGGCCAAGGCGAGGAGATAGGGATGGCCGCCGTGGCGAGCTTATCACCGCACTGGCGCTCCGGCGAGGTGGCGCGAGGGGAGCGGTGCCGACCTGACAAAGATCAGAGGGAGGGGACGGCTCGGGGAGCTCGAGAGGATTCGGGGAAGAAGACGACAACGGTCACGGGGGTGACAGTGCCGTGGCGGCGACTGCCGTGGCGTGAGGAGGAGGAAAGAGGAGGGGAGAAGGTGCTGGAGAGGGGCGCGTGGACGCCGCGGAGCCGTTCGGCATGCACGGACAAGCCAAGGCCTGCTGCATACGGCGATTCTAGCCGTTTCCGGCGTCTATTGCCGCAGTGCGCGGCGGCTGCCGACTAAACCGGCGGTCACCACCGGCACCACGTGGCCTACCTGCCCAGGAGTTGTCAAAGCATGTCTAGTCGACGTGGTGAGGCACAGGGAATGCATTTATGCACTCTTGGATGGAAACGGAGGCAAGAGATGACTGATGAGAGCTCACAAGTGTTCTGACCAGCAAGTGTTTGACATGTGGTGTGGCGACCACAGTGCTCACCTTGGCCTGATCATGGGCAAGGGTTAATCATCCACTAAGGTGGACTTGAGGCCAAAGTTTCAACACAAATGGACCAGTATAGATGGTATTTCCTTTGTAACCATGCACTCTGGCCAGAAATGGAGATGAATTTACTGGGACAAAATGGCTAAATGGATTTGGCTCAAACTTGGTGGAGGGTGATGATTTGGACATATGAAGCCACTGTAAAAGTTTCATACCATTTGGGTACACCAAAATGGTACTTGCTTCACACAGGTTCCAAATGGACAGAAACTTAGGAAAATTGCTATGGAAGAATGGCTAGATGGATTGAGCTGGTTTTTGGTTTCCATGAGTGATTTATCAATGTTAACCACCATGAAAAATTTCAGCTCAAATAGATCAAGGGTTCAAGCACTTCCTTTGCAATTTGCCCAACTGGACAAAATTTGCAAATGGACATTGTGCTCAAAATTTGAACTATGGAACTTGGCTTTTGATGGAAATGGAGAATATATGGATACGATGAGGTTCACAAATTATTTGGGATTTTTCCTGGCTACCAAAATTGTAGTTCCTTTAGAAACTGCCCAAAATGCAATATTGGCATTAAATAGGAAAATGCAATTTCCCTTATTTAATTATGGCCAATATTTTTATGGGACCTCAATATGATCACAAAGAATATCTCCACAAGTTTTCATGAACTTTGGAGATGGATAGGTATTTTCCTGGATTTAATTCCTTTAACTGGCACAAAAAGGAATTAACTCTAAATGAAAAATATTGCAAATGACTTGGCAATATTTTTGCATATCCAGGGTTAATAGAGATAGGATGATCACTGGGAAAAGTTTGGGAGGCAACAGATCAAAGGAAATTGGGGTTCCTTTGTAACAGAAGAGATTAGGGTTTCCCTTCCGGCAACTCGGATGGTAGGGTTTCGATAGCAAAACCCTGAGCAAAGATCTTGGGTGGCAAAGTTGAACTGGAGAGAATCTCTGGTTGGTCAGGGAAGGCAAGGCTCAATGACCATCTTCGTATACCCAAGAGCTTGAGGAAATCCGATAACACCGAGAAAAAAGACGGGAGTCAAATCCCGCAAAGGAAAAAAAACAGGAGCGAAAACCAGGGTGTTACACAAGATATGCATGGTTTTGACACCAGACTATCAGACATTTGCTATGTTGTTCAGGAGCCTAGGAGAAATGAAGGCGAAGGTTATGGTGCTCCATCGGACAGTACAACATGAAAACGTAACAGTCAGGTCAAATGAACTGAGCTTCTGAACTTCTGGTGGTGCATTTATCTACCGGACTGTTAACTTTTATGCCAACCTTCCTTTTGTTTTATGGTTGTAATTTGTTTTGTTGCGATACAAAATTTGTTCTTAACATGCAGCGACCGGCTAAAGAAAACAGCAAGCCATTTTTGCATAGTGTAGGGTGTTCCCTATATTTGCACTGGTGGCAAACTTTGATGCCCAGTGGATGTAATCCGTGCAATCGCCTTAATAGCCTAGCGTTAGTTTCTAGCTTATTTATTTCCCTAGTCTTCTGTTTCCTTGGTTTGCTAGTGGCCGCAACAACCATGGGCCATATACAGACCGTGGTAACCTTGAGCCTGCTACGGGCCGTAGGACCCATGGGCCTCCTACGGGCCGTCGGATAAATGGGCCTCCAACGGCCCATAGATTCAGTGGGCCTCGGGCCGTCGGATAAATGGGCCCACATGGGCCATAAACAGACGTAATTGGTATCGGACCAGCATGGTAACGGGCCGTTAACAGGTCGGAAGACAGCAAAGACTTAATTCTGTCACAGGCATAACGGGTCGTTAATGGGCCAGAATATAGGACGGGCTGGAAATGGCGCAACGGGTTAACAGGCCACAAACGGGCCGATTCTAACCACGGGCCAAATTTGGCCCATTAGGGGAACACGCCAGTAACGTGCCAGAAGTAATCGAGGGCCGGAAAGGAGTCCAAGAATGTATGTGCCGTCAGTAGGCCGAAAGCTAACACGGGCTGGAAACGGCCCATGTGAATCATGGGCCGTTACAGGTCATAAAGAAATTTACTGTTTATTATGGGCCAGAGTCACCATGGCCCATTAAAGGGCCCAAAGATACGAAAGGCCTCGTATGGGCTGAAAGACGTCGTGGGCCATACATGGGCCAAAAATGAAATGGGCTGGTATTATACTGGACGGCCCACATGACGCTGTTGGGCCGATTTCGGGAACGCCATAATGGGCCGTGAGTTACCGGGCCGTAAAATGGGCTATATGCGAACAGACCGTTAACAGGCTTTTCATGGGCCGGCCCGCTATCTTTTGACCAAGTCAAACGGGCTGGCCTTTGTAAGCTAAATGGGTCAGTATTGGGCCGTCGCACGTGTTGACATATCATAGGCGCGTATCTGAGCCAATGACGAGCTGACACGTGTTTCCTTCGGCCAATGAGAATTTTACACGTGGAAAATCGCCATTGGTCGTTGCTGTTAACGGGTTATCGGATCCAAAACCGGACCCGATAACCCATTACGGTGGATGCCATGTGTCGGTTACCCTTGACGAAAGCACGTCCATGATGCGTCATTTATCGTCACGGAAGTGAACACTTCCGTGATGATAATTTTGGTATTGCCATGGAACACTTCTACGACAGCACAGGTATGACTATCTTGATTCTGTCATAAAGTCGTCATGGATGTACATGCATGACAGAAAACCTGACCTACTATGACAAACACGTATCATCACGGAAGTGTATTTTTTTTTGTAGTGCATGGTTGAAAATATTGATGGGCATGTTATTTACTTATGTGATGAAGCTACTGGAATTGCTAAACCCAATGAAAAAGATAAACATAGACTTGTTGTTGGCATGCATGTTGTCTCTGTTAAGATAGGAGATCATTGTTATCATGGATTATGTGATTTGGGTGCTAGTGTAAGTGCAATCCCGTTTACTTTATATCAAGAAATTATGAATGGTATTGCACCTGCTGAAATAGAAGATATTGATGTTACTATTAAGGTTGCTAATAGAGACACTATTACACCACTTGGGATTGTTACAGATGTTGAAGTCTTGTGTGGGAAAATAAAATACCCTACTGATTTTCTAGTTCTTGGTTCCTCACAAGATGATTTCTGTCCCATTATATTTGGTAGACCTTTCTTAAACACTGTTAATGCTAAGATAGATTGTGAGAAAGAAACTGTTAGTGTAAGTTTTGGTGATGTGTCTCATGAGTTTAATTTCTTCAAATTCCGTAGACAACCCCGTGATAAAGAATTACCTAGTAAGGATGAAATTATTGGTCTTGCTTCTATTGTCGTGCCTCCTACCGATCCTTTAGAACAATATTTGCTAGACCATGAAAATGATATGCATATGAATGAAAGAAATGAAATAGATGAGATGTTATTTAAACAAATGCCTATTTTGAAACACAACCTGCCTGTTGAAACTCTTGGAGATCCTCTTCCACCCAAGAGTGATCCTGTGTTTGAGCTTAAACAATTACCTGATACTTTGAAATATGCTTATCTTGATGAAAGAAGATATATCCTATTATTATTAGTGCTAACCTTTCAGAGCATGAAGAAAAGAGATTATTGAAAACTCTAAGGAAGCACCATGCCGCTGTTGGATATACTCTTGATGATCTTAAGGGCATTAGTCCCACTCTATGTTAACATAAAATTAATATGGAACCTGATGCTAAACCAGTTGTTGATCACCAGCGACGGTTAAATCCAAAAATGGAAGAAGTGGTAAGAAATGAAATATTAAAGCTTCTAGAAGCAGGTATAATCTATCCTATTGCTGATAGTAGATGGGTAGGTAAGTCCGGTTCATTGTGTCCCTAAGAAGGGAGGTATTACTGTTGTTCCTAATGATAAAAATTAACTTATTCCACAAAGAATTATCATAGGTTATAGAATGGTAATTGATTTTAGAAAATTAAACAAAGCTACTAGGAAAGATCATTATCCTCTACCTTTCATTGATCAAATGCTAGAAAGACTATCAAAACATACACACTTCTGCTTTCTAGATGGATACTCTGGTTTTTCCCAAATACCTGTGTCACAAGAGGATCAAGAAAAAAACTACTTTTACATGCCTTTTTGGTACTTTTGCTTATAGACGTATGCCTTTTGGTTTATGCAATGCACCGCAACCTTTCAAAGATGTATGACTGCTATATTCTCTGACTTTTGTGAAAAGATTATTGAGGTTTTCATGGATGATTTTTCCATATACGGAACTTCTTTTGATGATTGCTTAAGCAACCTTGATCGAGTTTTGCAGAGATGTGAAGAAACTAATCTTGTCTTGAATTGGGAGAAGTGCCACTTTATGGTTAATGAAGGTATTATCTTGGGCATAAAATTTCCGAACGAGGTATTGAAGTTGACAAGGCTAAAGTTGATGCTATTGAAAAAATACCGTGTCCAGGATATCAAAGGTATAAGAAGTTTCCTTGTTCATGCTGGTTTCTATAGAAGATTTATTAAAGACTTCTCTAAGATTTCTAGGCCTCTCACTAACCTCTTGCAAAAAGATGTTCCATTTGTTTTTTATGATGATTGTGTAGAAGCATTTGAAATACTTAAGAAAGCCTTAATTTCTGCACCTATTATTCAACCACCTGATTGGAACCTACCCTTTGAAATTATGTGTGATGCTACTGATTATGTTGTTGGTGCTATTCTAGGACAAAGAGTTGATAAGAAATTAAATGTCATCCATTATGCTAGTAAAACTCTAGATAGTGCTCAAAGAAATTATGCTACTACTAAAAAAGAATTTTTAGCAGTTGTGTTCGCTTGTGATAAATTTAGATCTTACATTGTTGATTCCAAAGTAATTGTTCACACTGATCATGCTGCTATTAAGTACCTTATGGAAAAGAAAGATGCTAAACCTAGACTCATTGGGTGGGTTCTCTTGCTACAAGAGTTTGATTTACATATTACTGATAGGAAAGGAGATGAGAACACCGTAGCAGACAACTTGTCTAGGTTAGAAAATATTCTTGATGACCCACTACCTATTGATGATAGCTTTCCTGATGAACAATTAGCTGTCATAAATGCTTCTCGTAGTACCCCATGGTATGCATACTATGCTAATTATATTGTTGCTAAATTTATACCACCCAGTTTTACATACCAACAAAAGAAAAAGTTTTTCTATGATTTAAGACATTACTTCTGGGATGACCCACACCTTTATAAAGGAGTGGATGGTGTTATTAGACGTTGTGTACCTGAGCATGAACAAGAACAAATCCTATGCAAGTGTCACTCCGAGGCTTACGGAGGACACCATGCTGGAGACAGAACTGCACACAAGGTATTACAGTATGGTTTTTATTGGTCTACTCTTTTCAAGGATTCTCATAAGTTTGTCTTGTCTTGTGATGAATGTCAAAGAATTGGTAACATTAGTAGACATCGGGAAATGCATATGAATTACTCACTTGTTATTGAACCATTTGATGTTTGGGGATTTGATTATATGGGACCTTTTCCTTCCTCCAATGGGTATATACATATTTTTGTTGTTGTTGATTATGTTACTAAGTGGGTAGAAGCTATTCCAACTAGTAGTGCTGATAATAATACCTCCATTAAAATGCTTAAAGAAGTTATTTTCCCGAGGTTTGGAGTCCCTAGATATTTAATGACTGATGGTGGTTCACACTTTATTCATGGTGCTTTCCGTAAATTGCTTGCTAAATATGATGTTAACCATAGATTTGCATCTCCATATCATCCTCAGTCTAGTGGTCAAGTAGAATTAAGCAATAGAGAAATAAAATTGATTTTGCAAAAGACTGTTAATAGATCTAAGAAGAATTGGTCTAAGAAACTTGATGATGCATTATGGGCTTATAGAACTTCTTATAAAAACCCTATGGGCATGTCTCCATATAAAATGGTTTATGGGAAAGCATGTCACTTGCCTCTCGAACTAGAACATAAAGCTTATTGGGCAATCAAAGAACTCAACTATGATTTCGAACTTGCCGGTGAGAAGAGGTTATTTGACATTAGCTCACTTGATGAATGCAGAACCCAAGCCTATGAAAATGCCAAATTGTTTAAAGAAAGGGTTAAAAATGGCATGACAAAAGGATACAAAAGCGTGAATTTAATGTAGGTGACCATGCATGTCTTGCTATATAATTCTCGTTTAAGATTTTTTGCAGGAAAACTTCTCTCCAAATGGGAAGGTCCTTACATTATCGAAGAAGTTTATCGTTCCAGTGCCATCAAGATCAACAATGCCGAAGGCAATAACCCGAAGGTGGTGAATGGGCAAAGAATCAAACATTATATCTCAGGTACGCCCATAAATGTTGAAACTAATTTATTCATACAATAACACCGGAGGAGTACATAAAGGCACGCTCCAAAACCATGAAAAGGAATAGGTATGTGATACGGTAAGTAAACCGACTCCAAAAGTTTTTCAAAAGCAATTTTACTCCGTTTAGGAATATTTAAAAAATTAGAAAAATAAGAAGTAGTCCGAATAGCGCACGAGGAGGCGACAAGCCTTGTGGGCGCGCCCTACCCCCCTGGGCGCGCCTCCCAAGCTTGTGGCCACCTCGTGTGCCCTCCGGACTCTGTTTTCTCCCAGAATACTTGTTTTGCACGGTAAAAATTCATTATATAATCTCCAGAAGGTTTTGACCACCGTATCATGACAATATCCCCTGTTTTCATTTCGAGCTGCTTTCTGCCAGAGTTTTCAAGGCCAGGCATCATGTCTTCCTCCTCCTCAAACAATGTGGACGACAATGCTTGGTTGATGCAGATGGAACTCAAGAGGGAGGATGCCGAGGAAGTCATGATGGAGGAAGATGAAGGGGATTTGCTTGAGGTCCACCCTCCGGCGTCGCAGAGAGGCACTCTGGCTGGCATCTCCACTATTCCAAATCCCCATCGAGCAACAAAGACTACAAGCAACCATGAAGGCCAAGAGATACAATAAGGACTTCCTCCTAGGAGGCCCTTACACAGGTTACATTGGAACAACTTTCATAATTTGGTTCATAACTATGGAGTGGAGAATACCCCTCGTACACATATACCCTCCAATTGGGATATATCCCATCCAAGTGAAAGTAATGCAGGGAAAGGTTCTTGGTGGCCTGAAAATAAGCATCTTTTGGAGGAAATTCAGAAGAATGCAAATACACTCCAACGTGTGCTCCAAGAACTGCAGGATCTGAAGGGTATCTAATTGAAACTGACAGACACATCATCAACTTCATCACCACCACCTCTGAAGAAGGAGACTTGAGTACATGGGTATGGGCACTCCCCTTGGCATATGCCAAGCTTGGGGGAGGTGCCCCGGTATCGTATCACCATCACATCTTTATCTTTATCTTTTATCTTAGTTTGATCCTTTTGGTTAAATCTTGATCTAGTAGAATAAAAGCTTTAGTACGACCTAGTCTTTGAGTTTTGCTTTGTGTTCTATCTATGTAATCGAGTGCGAGAGTTATATAATAAAGAGTAGTTTTGAATTAAGGGAGTTGATTTCTTGTTTTGATCTTGGAGAAGAAAAGAATAAAAGAAATAAAAAGATTATATAATAATCTTATGGAGAGTGATGACTTCACATATAGGAAGTATGATGCATGAAATTTGTTGAGGGTTGACAAACATGGTATTGGTTATTGTTGCAATCAATTGGAAGTAATAAAGAAAGAGAGGTTTCACATATAAATACACTATCTTGGACATCCTTTGTGATTGTGAGCACTCATTAAAGTATTATATGCTAATAAGTTGATGTTGGACAAGGAAGACAACATAATGGGTTATGTTTTCTTATATCCGAATAGAAGTTATATTGTCATGGATCCTCCAACATGTTGAGCTTGCTTCTCATCTTATGCTAGCCAAAAATTCCGCACTAAGTAGAGATACTACGTGTGCATCCAAAACCTTTAACCCAGTTTTGCCATGAAAGTCCACTATATCTACCTATGGATTGAGTAGGATCCTTCAAGTAAGTTGTCATCGGTGCAAGCAATAAAAATTGCTCTCTAAATATGTATGATCTTTTAGTATGAGGAAAATAAGCTTTATACGAACTTGTGATGGGGAAGAAATAAAAGCGACGGACTGCATAATAAAGTTCTCTATCACAAGCAGCAATATAAAGTGACTTTCTTTTGCATTAAGATTTCGTGCATCCAACCATAAAAGCGCATGACAACCTCTGCTTCCCTCTACGAAGGGCCTATCCTTTACTTTTATCTTCTACCTTTATGCAAGACTCATGGTGATCTTCACCCTTCCTTTTATATTTTCTATTTTTGGCAAGCACTTTGTGTTGTGGAAGATCCAGACATATATATATATATATACACTCGGATGTAGGTGATCATAAATTATTATTGTTGACATTACCCTTGAGGTAAATGGTTGGGAGGCGAAACTATTAGCACCTATCTTCCTATGTGTCTGATTAAAGCTTTGATCTCATAGGTATTGCGTGAGTGTTAGCAATTATGAAAGATTAAATGATGGTTGAGTATGTGAACTTGCTAAATAAGAGCTCTTACATTGACTCTTTCTCATGTTATGATAAATTGCAATTGCTTCAATGATCGAGATCATAGTTTGTTAGTTTTCAATAAAGTTTTTTGGTTCATACTTTACCTTGTGAACGAATTATCACTTTAGCATAAGAAGTTATATGACAATATATTGCTGTTCTAAAAGATGATCATGATGCCCTCATGTCCCTATTTTATTTTATCGACACCTCTATCTCTAAACATGTGGATATGATTATCGATTTTGGCTTTCGCTTGAGGACAAGCAAGGTCTAAGCTTGGGGGAGTTGATACGTCCATTTTGCATCATGTTTTTATGTTGATATTTATTGCATTATGGGCAGTTATTTCACATTATGGTACAATACTTATGCATTTTCTCTCTTATTTTACAAGATTTACATGAAGAGGGAGAATGTCGGCAGCTGGAATTTTGGACCGAAAAGGAGCAAATCTGAGATACCTATTCTGCACAACTCCAAATGTCCTGAAACTTTATGGAGAATTATTTTGGAATATATAAAGAAATATTGGGCGAAGAAACAACAGAAGGGGACCCACCAGGTGGCCACAAGCATGGGGGGCGCGCCCTACCCCCTAGGGTGTGCCCCCTGAGCTTGTGGGCCCCCTGGCCAACCCCCGGTGCCCATCTTCTGCTATATGGAGGGTTTTGACCTAGAAAAAGAATCATAAGGAAGCTTTCGGGATGAAGCGCTGCCGTCTCGAGGCAGAACCTGGGCAGAAGCAATCTAGGGCTCCAGCAGAGTGATTCTGCCGGGGAAACTTCCCTCCGGGAGGGGGAAATCGAAGCCATCATCGTCACCAACGATCCTCTCATCGAGGGAGGGTCAATATTCATCAACATCTTCACCAGCACCATCTCCTCTTAAACCCTAGTTCATCTCTTGTGTTCAATCTTTGCCTCAAAACCTCAGATTGGTACATGTGGGTTGCCAGTAGTGTTGATTACTCTTTGTAGTTGATGTTAGTTGGTTTTTTTGGTGGAAGATCATATGTTCAGATCCTTAATGATATTCAATACTCCTCTGATTTTGAACATGAACATGCTTTGTGAGTAGTTACGTTTGTTCCTGAGGACATGGGAGAAGTGTTGTTATAAGTAATCATGTGAATTTGGTATTCGTTCAATATTTTGATGAGATGTATGTTGTCTTTCCTCTAGTGGTGTTATGTAAACGTCGACTACATGCCACTTCACCATGATTTGTGCCTAGGGTAAGGCATTGGGAAGTAATAAGTAGATGATGGGTTGCTAGAGTGACAGAAGCTTGAACCCTAGTTTATGCGTTGCTTCATAAGGGGCTGATTTGGATCCACATGTTTCATGCTATGGTTAGATTTATCTTAACTCTTCTTTCGTAGTTGCAGATGCTTGTGAGAGGGGCTAATCATAAGTGGGAGGCTTGTCCAAGTAAGGACAGCACCCAAGCACCGGTTCACCCACATATCAAATTATCAAAGTAACGAACGCGAATCATATGAGCATGATGAAAACTAGCTTGACTATAATTCCCATCTGTCCTCGGGAGTGCTTAGCTTTATATAAGAGTTCGTCCAGGCTTTTCCTTTGCTATAAAAGGGATTGGGCCACCTTGCTACACCTTTGCTACACTTATTACTTGTTACCTGTTACGAAATATCTTACTACCAAACTATCTGTTACCAACAATTTCAGTGCCTGCAGAAAATACCTTGCTGAAAACCGCTTGTCATTTCCTTCTGGTCCTCGTTGGGTTCGACACTCTTACTTATCGAAAGGACTATGATTGATCCCCTATACTTGTGGGTCATCAAGCTGCCAGTCAGAGATCTTCACCACTAGGAGCTGCCGGAGATCGTGCCTAGAGAGACGCATAGCTCTATACCTATTCGAGATTTTTGATACTTGTTGCCAAAGGGGGAGAATTTGTATAGATCATTAGGCTTTGAGAGAGAGAGAGTGTGTGTGTGTCTTGCTTTTGCTCGTTTGATTTCTTGAGTTTTTGCTACTACTTGGTTTATGCTACATTGTTCGTTATGTCTGTGAGATACTATGTTGGTTGTTTGTGCTTGATCATACTATGCTTCATGTTATACTCAATGCCTATCATTATCATTATCCTTGTATGATCATTCACTTGTGCTTTTGGTGATGCATGCTTACTATTCCAATCATATCATTTTGTGTGCTCCACCAAGTTGTATGTGACATGGAAGAGTGACCCATGATCCTAATCGATTGTGCATTTGCATTCAAACGCAAATTTTTAATAATGCAAAATTTTAGGGGGAGCTCTTGCTTATCACATACTTCTCAAAGCGATGATGTATTTCATTCATTTAATCATTTGTCGAAGTTTTGATCTATATGTTGTCATCAATTACCAAAAAGGGGGAGATTGAAAGTGCCACTAATCCCCGGGTGGTTTTGGTAATTCATAACAACATATATCTCATTGAACTAATATCCATTTAAGTCAAAGATTTTAGGAAGTCCAATGATTGGCATCGCAAGGACTAGTGATTGTGGACCCCTCAAAATGCTAAGGACATGGATTGGCAAAAGCTCAAGACTCTACATTTTTGGTTAAGTGATCCACGATCACATTGAGTCCATAGGAAAGCCAATACTATTAAAAGGGGATGAGGTTTTGATAATGACCTGTTTGCTCAAGTGCTTACTGATATTGCTACAAAACTCCCAGCTACTTTCCCTATCCAAATATGTCCAAAAACCTACATTCCAACTCGGCCCCACCGAAACATACATATCCGGACCCACCGAGTTCATCTGGACACTGCCACAGCCAAACCCTAACAAATCAGAGTCACCGATATGGTTCTCGGTCACACCGGGATGGCTTGCCCAACTCTCTGTAACTTGTTGCAATTATTTTGGTCTCATCGAGTTTTGCAATCAGTCACATGGAGATGACTTGCCAAACCTGCTCTAACTTGTTGCAATTATTTTGGTCTCACCGAGTTTTGCAATCGGTCCCACCGAGACGGCTTGCCAACCTTTCTATTGTCGTATTGCTTCACTTCGTTTCTACCGAGTTGATGCAATCGGTGCCACCGAAACGAGTATTGCCTTTGCCATTGCACATTGGTCCCTCTGAGTTGTTTACAATCGGTCCCACCGAGACCTCCAACGTTCATATCTTTTACATAGGTCGGTGCCACCGAGATTCCTGATCGGTTCCACTGAGTTGGGTCAAAAGTACGTAACAGTTGGATTTCTTATGGAGGCTACATATACCCCTCCACCCCCTCTTACTCAGTAAGAGAGCCATTAGAACGTGCCTACACTTCCACTACTCATTTTCTGAGAGAGAACCACCTACTCATGTGTTGAGATCAAGAGATTCCATTCCTACCACTTGAATCTTGATTTCTAGCCTTCCCCAAGTTGCTTTCCACTCAAATCCTTCTTCCACCATAGCCAAATCTGTGAGAGAGAGTTGAGTGTTGGGGAGACTATCATTTGAAGCACAATAGCAAGGAGTTCATCATCAACACACCGTCTAATACCTTTTGGAGACTGGTGTCTCCTAGATTGGTTAGGTGTCGCTTGGGAGCCTCCGACATGATGTGGAGTTGAACCAAGAAGTTTGTAAGGGCAAGAAGATTGCCTACTTCGTGAAGATCTATCCGAGTGAGGGAAGTCCTTCGTGGGCGATGTCCATGATGGGATAGACAAGGTTGCTTCTTCGTGGACCCTTCATGGGTGGAGCCCTCCGTGGACTCGCGCAGCCATTACCCTTCGTGGGTTCAAGTCTCCATCAACGTGGATGTACGATAGCACCATCTATCGGAACCACGCCAAAGATCTTCGTGTCCCCATTGCGTTTGCCTTCTCCAAACCCTTCCTTTACTTACATGTGCAATGTCTTACTTTCCGCTGCTATACTCTTAGAATTGCATGTGTAGGGTGTTGATGGACTTGTCATAATTACTAAAATCTGCCTACAACTAAAATTGGGAAAATGTTAGGTCTTATTTGGTTAAGTAGTCTAATCACCCCCCTCTAGACATACTTTTGACCCTACACCAGGTCAAGCCGTAGTAGCAGCATTGGCTTACAGACCCGCGCTACAACTAATCTGGTAGCTGTAGCGCTGGGCCTAAAGCCCGTGCTGCCACTACCTTTACACGGGCCCTGTGCGTGGCTAGCTGGTGGGCCCTATTTAGCAGCAGTGGTGTTTTAGAACCCGTGCTCCAGGTACTAGGTGTGTCAGTAGCGCGGGCCGGCCCGTGCTAGTACTAATGCGACCCTTATCCTCTGCCGCACGCATCGGCCCTCACTCTCGCTCCCTCTCCACTCCCTCTCACCGCAGGCCCTCCCCCTGTCTCTGTCATTGCTGCATTGTCGCCGTCCCCGCCGTCCCAGGTCTCGGTAAGCCTCCCCCTCCTCCAGCCGCCCCTCCTCCTCCTTCCTCCATCCGCTGCCCCTTCTCTTTCCTTCCACCTCCAGATGGCCCTCCTCCTCACTCCTTCATCTACCGCCCCTCCTCCCTCCTCCAGCTGGCCCTCCTTCTCCCTCCTCCCTCCTCCATCCAGTACAACCCCTCCTCCCTACACATTTGATTTAGTAGGGTTAGTTGAAGTTTCTAGTTCATATGTAACACTTTGATCTAGTTAATAGTTTCTATATATAACTCTTTGATTTAGTATGGTTAATTGAATTAGGAAAAATTTAGACAAAGTTAATTGTTTCTAGTTGATATATAACACTTTAATTAAGGGTAGCTTCTAGGGTTTAGTTGATAGTTTCTAGTTAAGTAAATTAGTAAAAATTTAGATAGAGTTAAACTTTATTACAGGTTCACTTAAAATTTTAGTTGCTAGAAAAAGTTATTGGACAATTTGATGATGTTGTAGGCAGAAACATGCACAGAGGAAAGTGCCCCCATGTCGAGGACTTTCTGTATTTTGTTGTTTTTATTAAAATGCAAGTGCTAGTCACCATGTCCATGATGAACATGTAGAGCTTGTTTCTTGGTGTTCTTGTTTGCAGGCGACCTCCAAGTGGCCTATGTTTTGCCGGAATGTTGATTCATTTCCGTTCCAGCAAATTTCAGGCGGTCGATATGTCCTATTTTAGCAAAGGTCAAGCTGAATTTTTTTCGTAGATTTCAGCATGACTTGTGCTATAAAGTAGGCAATATCGAGTGACCGTGATTTGCCGGAACATGAATTAAACGACATTCCGGCAAAACATAGGCTCTTTTTTTATGTTACTTGATATGTGTAACGGGTTGACTGTCAGTCTGTCGGGGCTCCTTTTGTGACTTGCAGTCTATTCTTAAAGGAAGGTGATGTCTACCACACAGCCTTCTTCTTGTAGAGTTTTGTAGGACAGTAGCAATTTTCCCTCAAGTGGATGTCCTAAGGTTTATCAATCCGTGGGAGGCGTAGGATGAAGATGGTCTCTCTCAAACAACCCTGCAACCAAATACAAAGAGTCTCTTGTGTCCTCAACACACCCAATACAATGGTAAATTGTATAGGTGCACTAGTTCAGCGAAGAGATGGTGATACAAGTGTAATACGGATAGTAGATATAGGTTTTTGTAATCTGAAAATATAAAACAACAAGGAAACTAGTAGTAAAGGTGAGCAAAAACGGTATTGCAATGCTTGAAAACAAGGCCTAGGGTTCATACTTTCACTAGTGCAAATTCTCTCAACAATGATAACATAATTGGATCATATAACAATCCCTCAACGTGCAACAAAGAATCACTCCAAAGTTTCTATCAAAGAACGTAGGATGAAAACATTCATCAACCCCTATGCATAGATTACCCCAATGTCACCTCAGGAATCCGTGAGTTGAGTGCCAAAACATACATCAAGTGAATCAATAGAACATCCCATGGTCACCACAGATATCCGATCGCAAGACATACATCAAGTGTTCTCAAATCCAATATTCAATCCAACATAATGAAACCTCAAAGAGCAAGACTCAATTCATGACAAGAAGGTAGAGGGGGAAGAACACCATAAGATCCAAATATATTAACAAAGCTCGTGGTACATCAAGATTGTGCCAAATCAAGAACATGAGAGAGAGAGAGAGAGATCAAACACATAGCTACTCATACATACCCTCAGCCCCGAGGGTGAACTACTCCCTCCTCATCATCGTGGCCGCTGGGATGATGAAGATGGCCTCCGGTGATGATTTCCCCCTCCGGCAGGGTGCCGGAACGGGGTCCTGATTGGTTTTTCGTGGCTACAGAGGCTTGCGGCGGCGGAACTTCTCATCTAGGGTTCTTTTCGGGGGTTTTGATATTTATAGGAATTTTTTGCGTCGGTCTTACGTCAAAGGGGTGCCCGAGGGGCCCACAAGCCGGGGGCCTGCCCCTAGGCTTGTGGCCTCCTAGGTCACTTCCTGGCCCAGCTCCGGTGCTTCAGGGGTCTTTTTTGGTCCATAAAAAATCACCGTAAATTTTTAGCCCATTCCGAGAACTTTTATTTCTGCACAAAAAACGACACCACGGTAGTTCTACTGAAAACAGCGTCAGTCCGGGTTAGTTCTAATCAAATCATACCAAAATCATATAAAATTGTTGTAAATATGGCATGAATACTTCATAAATTATAGATACGTTGGAGACGTATCAGCGACGATGTCCCTTGGTAGGAATAATGTCTCCCACGTTCTATCTCCGTCCCGATGGTGCGTCTAGCATCGTCGGAGGGCGTGTGGATGTTTGTCTCCATCGGATCTTGCGGGATTCGGTCGGTGCTGGTCTTCGGTGGATTTATTTGGATCCGGTTTTCGTTCGTCTTTGTTTAGGTGTTTACATGTTTGATCCTTCTGATCTACGACTTTCTTCATCGGCGATGGTTGCTACTCTGGTGCGCTGGTCCTATGGGGCCTTAGCACGACAAATTCCCGACTGTCCACAACAACAAGGTGCTTGTAGTCGTCGCTAGGTGGTCCGTTGTAAACATGGCATGAATACTTCATAAAATTGTTGTAAACATGGCATGAATACTTCATAAATTATAGATACGTTGGAGATGTATCCGAAGGATGCCGATGATACGTCTCCAACGTATCTATACTTTTTTGTTGTTCCATGCTTTTATATTATGTGTTGTGTATGTTTTATATGCATTAATATGCTATTTTATATTATTTTTAGGACTAACCTATTAACCTAGAGCCCGGTGCCAGTTTTTGTTTTTTCCTTCTTTTTTACTTTTACAGAAAAGGAATATCAAACGGAGTCCAAATGGAATAAAACTTTACGATGATTTTTCTTGGACGAGAAAACACCCAAGAGACTTGGGGAGAGGGCCAGAGGAGTTCCGAGGTGGCCACAAGCCTCTAGGGCGCCCCCTGGCTTGTGGGCCCCTCGAGGGTCCCCTAACCCTAATTCCAGCTCTATATATTCTCAAATATTCCCCGAACATCAGAAGCGTCCACAAAAATACTTTTTCGCCGCTGCAATCCTATGTTCCCATGAGATCCCACCTTGGGGCCTTTTCTGGCACTCGGCCGGAGGCGGATTCGATCACGGAGGGCCGCTACATCAACCTTGCTGCCCTTCCGATGAAGCGTGAGTAGTTTACCACAGACCTAAGGGTCCATAGCTAGTAGCTAAATGGCTTTTTCTCTCTCTTTGATCTTCAATACAATTGTCTCCTCGATGTTCTTGGAGTTCTATTCGATGTAATCTTCTTTTGCGGTGCGTTTGTTGAGATCCGATGAATTTTCGATTTATGATCAGATTATCTATGAATATTATTTGAGTCTTCTCTGAACTCTTTTATGCATGATTAAGATATCTTTGTATTTCTCTTAGAACTATCGGTTTGGTTTGGCCAACTAGATTGGGTTTTCTTGCAATGGGAGAGGTGCTTAGTTTTGGGTTCAATCTTGCGGTGTCCTTACCCACTGACACAAGGGGTAGCAAGGCACATATTGTATTATTGCCATCAAGAATAAAAAGATGGGGTTTATGTCATATTGCTTGAGTTTATCCCTCTACATCATGTCATCTTACTTAAAGCGTTGCTCTGTTCTTATGAACTTAATACTCTAGATGCAGGCAGGAGTCGGTCGATGTGTGGAGTAATAGTAGTAGATGCAGAATCATTTTGGTCTACTTGTCACGGACGTGATTCCTATATTCATGATCATTGCCGTAGATGTCTTCATAATTATGCGCTTTTCTATCAATTGCTCAACGGTAATTTGTTTACCCACCGTATGTTTTCTTCAAGAGAGAAGCCTGTAGTGAAACCTATGGCCCCCGGGTCTATTTTCCATTATATATTTTCAGATCTATAAACCAAAAAACCCAAAAATACCTTGCTGCAATTTATTTATATTTACTTTAGTTTGCTCTTTTATTTATTTTTTATACCTATCTCTATTAGATCTCACTCTTGTTCGTGACCGTGAAGGGATTGACAGCCCCTTTTTCGCGTTGTGTGCAAGTGTTTGTTAGTTTGTGCAAGTGCATATATTGGAGACTTGCTTGTGCCTCCTACTGGATTGATACCTTGGTTCTTAACCGAGGGAAATACTTATCTCTACTTTGCTGTATCACCCTTTCCTCTTCAAGGGAAAAATCAACGCAAGCTCAAGAAGTACCAGGAAGAATTTCTGGCGCCGTTGGCGGGGAGGTTCTACATCAAGCCTACCAAGTACCTATCATAAACTCTCATCTCTTGCACTTACATTATTTTCCATTTGCCTCTCGTTTTCCTCTCCCCCACTTCTAAAACGTTTTCAGAAAAATACAAAAACATTTGCCTTTTTATTTGCCCTTCTTTCTTTTGTCTTTTCATTTGCTTGTGTGCTAGATTGCTTACTTTGTCATGATGTCTCAAGAAAATACCAAGTTGTGTGAATTTTCCAACACTAATAATAATGATTTTATTAGTACTCCAATTGCTCCTGCCACTAGTGGGAATCTTATGAAATTAATGCCGCTTTGTTGAATCTTGTTATGAAAGAACAATTTTCCGGTAGTCCTAATGAAGATGCCGCATCCCATCTAAATGCTTTCGTTGAGTTGTGTGATATGCAAAAGAAAAAATATGTGTATAATGATATTGTTAAATTGAAGCTATTTTCGTTCTCACTACGAGATCGTGCTAAAACTTGGTTTTCATCTTTGCCTAAAAATAGTATTGATTCATGGAATAAGTGTAAAGATGCTTTTATTTCCATGTATTTTCCTCCCGCTAAGATCATCTCCCTTAGGAACGATATAATGAATTTTAAGAAACTGGATCATGAACATGTTGCACAATCTTGGGAGAGGATGAAATTGATGATAAGAAATTGCCCTACTCATGGTTTAAGTTTATGGATGATCATACAATTTTTTATGCCGGATTGAATTTTGCATCTAGAAATCTTTTAGATTCCGCCGCGGGAGGTACTTTTATGGAAATTACATTAGGAGAAGCTACTAAACTCCTAGATAATATTATGGCAAATTGCTCTCAATGGCATACCGAAAGATCTTCCACTAGCAAAAAAGTGCATGCAATTGAAGAAATTAATACTTTGAGTGGAAAGATGAATGAACTAATGAAATTGTTTGCTAGTAAGAGTGCTCCTATTGATCCTAATGATATGCCTTTATCTACTTTGATTGAGAATAATAATGAATCTATGGATGTGAATTTTGTTGGTAGGAACACTTTTGGTAGAACGCATATAGCGGTAATTTCAACCCTAGGCCGTTTCCTAGTAATTCCTCTAATAATTATGGTAATTCCTACAACAATTCTTATGGAAATTATAATAAAATACCCTATGATCTTGAGAATAATATTAAAGATTTCATTAATTCTCAAAAGAATTTTAATGCTATGGTAGAAGAAAAGTTGCTTAAGATTGATGATTTGGCTAGGAACGTTGATAGAATTTCTCATGAGATTGATTCTTTTAAGATTAGATCTATGCCACCTAAGATTGATATTAATGAGTCTCTTAAAGCTATTAAAATTTCTATGGATGAATGTAAAGAGAGAACCGCTAGGATGCGTGCTAAGAGAGATTGGTTTGTAAAAGCATGTTCTTCTAGTTATTGTGATAATAATGATGAAGATCTTAAAGTGATTGGTGTGACTCCTATTGAATCTTTGTTTGCTAATATAAATCTTGATAAATATGGGACTGGAGATGAGTCAACTTTAGCTAGAAGGCGTCCCAATAATTTGGAGGGTGAAGATCTTAATGAAAAAATTGATAAAAGTGGGATTGGAGAGGTCAAAACTTTAAGTAGCGATGAACCCACTCTTTTAAATTTCAAGGACTTTAATTATGATAATTGTTCTTTGATTGATTGTATTTCCTTGTTTCAATCCATGCTTAATTCACCTCATGCTTATAATCAAAATATAGCTTTTACTAAACATATCGTTGTTGCTATGATGAAATCATCTGAAGAAAAACTTGAATTGGAAGTTTCTATCCCTAGAAAGCTTTATGATGAGTGGGAACCTACTATTAAGATTAAAATTGAAGATTATGAGTGTAATGCTTTGTGTAATTTGGGTGCTAGCATTTCCACTATTTCTGAAAACTTTATGTGATGTGCTAGGTTTCCATAAATTTGATGATTGTTCTTTGAATTTGCATCTAGCGGATTCCACTATTAAGAAACCTATGGGAAGGATTAATGCTGTTCTTATTGTTGCAAATAGGAATTATGTGCCATGGATTTTATTGTGCTTGATATAGATTGCAATCCAACATGTCCTATTATTCTTGGTAGACCTTTACTTAGAACGATTGGTGTAATTATTGATATGAAAGAAGGAAACATTAGATTTCAATTTCCGTTAAGGAAGGGCATGGAACACTTTCCAAGAAAGAGAATTAAATTGCCATATGAATCTATTATGAGGGCTACTTATGAATTGCATACCAAAGATGACAATACCTAGATCTATGTTTTATGCCTAGCTAGGGGCGTTAAACAATAGCGCTTGTTGGGAGGCAACCCAATTTTATTTTTGTGTTTTTTGTTTTTGGTTCTGTTTTTAAATACATACACATTATTACTTCTGTAGTAGTTGTGTTTTGGTGTTTTAATTAGTGTTTGAGCCAAGCAAGACCTTTGGGATGCTTTGGTATATCGTTGATTTGGTTTTGTTGAAAAACAGAAACTTTTGCATCCAGTAACAGAATTGTTTAAATTCACTGGAGCGTTGAAAATTTCTGAATGTTTTACACAAGATTGATATATGAATTGCATCTGTTGTCCTATTTTTTCAGAATCTTTGGAGTTACTAAAGTATGACTAATATTCTGGTTACTACAGATTGTTCTGTTTTGGACAGATTCTGCTTTCTATGTGTTGTTTGCTTATTTTGATGAATCTATGGGTAGTATCGGGGGGGGGGGGGGGTATGAACCATGGAGAAGTTGTAATACAGTAGATATAACACCAATATAAATTTATAATGATTTCACAACAGTACCTAAAGTGGTGCATTATTTTATTATACTAACGGATCTTACGAGTTTTCTGTTGAGTTTTGTGTTGTGAAGTCTTCATGTTTTGGGTAAATATTTGATTGACTATGGAATAAGGAGTGGCAAGAGCCTAAGCTTGGGGGTTCCCAAGGCACCCCAAGGTAATATTCAAGGACAACCAAGCATCTAAGCTTGGGGATGCCCCGGATGGCATCCCCTTTTTCGTCTTCAATCCATTGGTAAATTTACTTGAGGCTATATTTTTATTTACCACATGATATGTGTTTTGCTTGGAGCGTCTTGTATGATATAAGTCTTTGATTTTTAGTTTGCCACAATCATCCATGCTGTACACACCTTTTGAGAGGAACACACTTTAATCGTGAATTTATTAGAATACTCTATGTGCTTCACTTATATCTTTTGAGCTAGCCAGTTTGCTCTAGTGCTTCACTTATATCTTTTTAGAGCACGACAGTGGCTTTATTTTATAGAAATTGTTGAACTCTCATGCTTCACTTATATTATTTTGAGAGTCTTAAACAGCATGGTAATTTTCTTAGGTTATGAATTTAGTCCTAATATGATGGGCATCCAAGAGGGATATAATAAAAACTTTCATATAAAGAGCATTGAATATATGAGAAGTTTGATTCCTTGCATTTGTTTTGAGATATAAAGATGGTGATATTAGAGTCATGATAGTGAGTAATTGTGGATTGGTATAAATACTTGTGTTAAAGTTTGTGATTCCCGTAGCACGTATGGTGAACCATTATGTGATGAAGTCAGAGCATGATTTATTCTTTGATTGTCTTCCTTATGAGTGGCGGTCGGGGACGAGCGATGGTCTTTTCCTACCAATCTACCCCCCTAGGAGCATGCGTATTAGTACTTTGTTTTGATGGCTAATAAACTTTTGCAATAAGTATGTGAGTTCTTTATGACTAATGTTGAGTCCATGGATTATACGCACTCTCACCCTTCCACTATTGTTAGCCTCTCTAGTATCACGCAACTTCCGCCGGTGCATTAAACCCACCATATACCCTTCCTCAAAACAGCCACCATACCTACCTATTATGGCATTTCCATAGCCATTCCGAGATATATTGCCATGCAACTTCCACCGTTCCGTTTATTATGACACATACCATCATTGTCATATTGCTTTCCATGATCATGTAGTTGGCATAGTATTTGTGGCTTGGCCATTGTTCATATTTTTTATACATGTCACTCTTGATCATTGCACATCCCAGTACACCGCCGGATGCATTCATATAGAGTCATATTTTGTTCTAGTATCGAGTTGTAATTCTTGAGTTGTAAGTAAATAAAAGTGTGATGATCATTATTATTAGAGCATTGTCCCATGTGAGGAAAGGATGATGGAAGCTATGATTCCCTCACAAGTTGGGATGAGTCTCCGGACTTTATAAAAAAAATAAAAGAGGCAAAAGAAGCCCAAATAAAAAAAAGAGGCAAAAGAAGCCCAAACAAAAAAATTGAGAGAAAAAGAGAGAATTGACAATGTTACTATCCTTTTCCACACTTGTGCTTTGAAATAGCACCATGTTCTTCATGATAGAGAGTCTCCTATTTTGTCAGTTTCATATACTAGTGGGAATTTTTCATTATAGAACTTGGCTTGTATATTCCAATGATGGGCTTCCTCAAATTGCCCTAGGTCTTCATGAGCAAGCAAGTTGGATGCACACCCACTTAGTTTCTTTTTGAGCTTTCATACACTTATAGCTCTAGTGCATCCATTGCATGGCAATCCCTACTCACTTGCATCGATATCAATTGATGGGCATCTCCATAGTCCATTAATTTGCCTAGTTGATATGAGACTTTCTCCTTCCTTTTTGTCTTCTCCACAACCACCATATTCTATTCCACCTATAGTGTTATATCCATGGCTCACGCTCATGTATTGTGTGAAAGTTAAAAAAGTTTGAGAACACCAAAAGTATGAAACAATTTCTTGGCTTGTCATCGGGGTTGTGCATGATGAAATACTTTGTGTGATGAAGATGGAGCATAGCCAGACTATATGATTTTGTAGGGATAACTTTCTTTGGCCATGATATTTTGAGAAGACATGATTGCTTATTTAGTATGCTGGAAGTATTATTATTTTTATGTCAATATTAAACTTTTGTTTTGAATCTTATGGATCTGAATATTCTTGCCACAATAAATAAAATTACATTGATAAATATGTTAGGTAGCATTTCACATCAAAAATTCTGTTTTTATCATTTACCTACTCGAGGACGAGCAAGAATTAAGCTTGGGGATGCTTGATACGTCTCCAACGTATCTATAAGTTTTGATTGTTCCATGATATTATATTATCTATTTTGGATGTTTTATATGCGTTAATATGCTATTTTATATTATTTTTAGGACTAACTTATTAACCTAGAGCCCAGTGCCAGTTTTTGTTTTTGTTTTTCCTTGGTTTTGAATTTTATAGAAAAGGAATATCAAATGGAGTCCAAACGGAATAAAACTTTACGATGATTTTTATTGGACCAGAAGACACACAGGAGACTTGGGGAGAGGGCCAGAGGAGTCCCGAGGAGGCCACAAGCCTCTAGGGCGCATCCCAGGGGGGCGCGCCCTCTTGCTTGTGGGCCCCTTGAGGGTCCCCTAACCCTAATTCCAGCTCTATATATTCTCAAATATTCCCCGAATATCAGAAGCGTCCACAAAAATACTTTTCCACCGCCGCAAGCCTCTGTTCCCGTGAGATCCCATCTTGGGGCCTTTTCTGGCACTCCGCCGGAGGGGGATTCGATCACGGAGGGCCTCTACATCAACCTTGCTGCCCTTCCGATGAAGCGTGAGTAGTTTATCACAGACCTAAGGGTCCATAGCTAGTAGCTAGATGGCTTCTTCTCTCTCTTTGATCTTCAATACAATGTTCTCCTCGATGTTCTTGGAGTTCTATTCGATGTAATCTTCTTTTGCGGTGCGTTTGTTGAGATCCGGTGAATTGTGGATTTATGATCAGATTATCTATGAATATTATTTGAGTCTTCTCTAAACTCTTTTATGCATGATTAAGATATCTTTGTATTTCTCTTCGAACTATCAGTTTGGTTTGGCCAACTAGATTGGTTTTTCTTGCAATGGGAGAGGTGCTTAGTTTTGCATTCAATTTTGCGGTGTCCACACCCAGTGACAGAAGGGGTAGTGAGGCACGTATTGTATTGTTGCCATCAACGATAAAAAGATGGGGTTTATGTCATATTGCTTGAGTTTATCCCTCTACATCATGTCATCTTACTTAAAGTGTTGCTATGTTCTTACGAACTTAATACTCTAGATGCAGGCAGGAGTCGGTCGATGTGTGGAGTAATAGTAGTAGATGCAGAATCGTTTCGGTCTACTTGTCACGGACGTGATGCCTATATTCATGATCATTGCCTTAGATGTCTTCATAATTATGCGCTTTTCTATCAATTGCTCAAAAGTAATTTGTTTACCCACCGTATGTTTTCTTCAAGAGAGAAGCCTCTAGTGAAACCTATGGACCCCGGGTCTATTTTCCATCATATATTTTCAGATCTATAAACCAAAAATACCTTGCTGTAATTTATTTATATTTACTTTAGTTTGCTCTTTTATTTATCTTTTATACCTATCTCTATTAGATCTCACTCTTGTTCGTGATCGTGAAGGGATTGACAACCCCTTTTTCTCGTTGTGTGCAAGTGTTTGTTAGTTTGTGCAGGTGCATATATTGGAGACTTGCTTGTGCCTACTACTGGATTGATACCTTGGTTCTTAACTGAGGGAAATACTTATCTCTACTTTGCTGCATCACCCTTTCCTCTTCAAGGGAAAAATCAACGCAAGCTCAAGAAGTAACAGCCGACTGTTGTCGTGGGGGTCGTTTCCTCTCCTTCTTCTCGTGATATACCTTGGTATTGCATGAGAGAAGGAGGGGAAGCGACCATCACCGACGGTCGACATATCAGTGAGAGAGGAAGAATCTTGATTGTTGTCATGGGGGTTGCTTCTCCATCGTTCCCGTGTGCTAGACATTTTGGTGTAATGCACTCGGGAATGAAGGGAGGAGCGATCATTATCGATGGTCGAATATATCAGAGAGGGAGTGCCCACCATATGTAACACGTGAGATGAGAGTTTTGAAGGAAGACTCGACAGACCAAAAGTCAACCCGTGCTAAATAGTGATCCATGTGTTGAGTTCCTACTAATTGCCGTCGATTTTTAATCTTTGAATTATGAACATAGGTAATGTCTGGAGACGATAGGATCCCTGTGTGTGACAACTACAGCGATGACTGGGGTATGTGCAATAGGCCTCACCTAGAAAACCATAGGTGCTTCACCATCAAGCTAAACGAGTCCTTTGAAGTTTTTACGGTATGTAACGATGAAAGGTATTTTTTCATAATTAAGCATGACTTGTGCTTCTTTGCTTCAACGTGTAATTTCCATTTTTTTTAATAATTCAACTAGTGCATCCCCTGCCATGCAAGATTGTATGTCTTGCATAAGCTCGATTTCAAAGATCATGGGAGTATGGAGATGAAGATAGCTCACCTGAGAACGAAACATGGTTTCGCTTTTGGGGTTAAGCTATACAATGAAGTAAACCACTCCTGTTTTGGTTCCTCTAATTGGAGAGGACTATGGAAGGCATATGGATTTAAGGAGGATATGAAAATAACCTTCGATATTCGTCCTAATGATGATATTGAAGATAATATCGACATTTGGGTCGATGTGGATATACTTCCAATTCTACCTCTATGTGAGTTTGTCAAACAAAATTGTTAATTAATTTATATTGTTTATTCAAAAATAGTTGACAACTTATTTTCATTCTCCGAGAAATATAAGGAAGGTAGTAGACAATACCTATTACAGTTATGGCTCCGAACTAAATTGGGAGGAGAAAAATTATCTTGTCTCATTTATTAATTATGTTGAGACTTTCAAGATCAATTATGAAATTCGCCCACATTATGGTCAATACGTGCCACTAGTCCACGTGTTGAACTATGGTAACATCCATGGAAATAGCATGGTAAGATTTTTTTACTATTGTGTCACTAGTCCATCTTTTGCATGCATTCTTCTTAAGCTAAATTACATTGCTAAGTATGTTATTATGATGTTCTTCAACAGAACTCCCGAAGGATTGCGTGCCTCGTCTGATGGATATGAAAGGTGACATGGATATTATTAGCTTACAACCAAGTCTGTCGGTGGCTTTCCACAGTCCATACTCTATTTCTCGAAGAGATGAGGACCTCACAATCAAAGGATGGAGAAAAGTAATGAATGTGCGCATGGAACTACTTGGAGGTAACATGGTGTGTAGCCCACAAATTGGAGATGGGTGGATCTCTATTCTCCATTATGGAGATGGAGGGGCTCGCCTGTTTTATGCTGTTTAACCTAGCAGAGAGGAGTAGGTCCTAGCTAGTACTCATCATGTTCTAAGAACAATTAACTAGTGTTGGTTATGACTATGATGATGATGATGAGTTGTTATTATTATTATGATGAGTTATGTGCTAGAATGTGCTAGAATGATGAGTTGTTATATGACTATGATGATGAGGAGGACTTGTTATGATGATGATGATGATGATGAGTTCTTATATGACTATGATGATGATGATGCGTTGTTATTATGATGACGATGATGAGTTGTTATTATCATCATGATGAGTTATTATATCAGTGGGTGAAAGAAATGCGGATTAGATTCAAGTGGATGGATCTAAAGTGACCAAGTTTGGATTAGTAGGACGTCATCCTACTAATTGCTACTATATCAAAATTTGTATAACGGTGTATAAATATAGTATAAAACAAAAGATATAAAATACAGACGAATAATAGTAGCGCGGGGTAACAGCCCACGCTGCTAGTACTTAGCAGTAGCGCTGGTCTAACCCAACACTACTAATAACTTAGCAATAGCGGGGGGTCAGACCGGCGCTACTGCTAAAAGTTAGCTGTATTGCCCCCGCGCTACTGCTAGGCAAAAACCCCGGGCTACTACTAGGATTTTTCCTAGTAGTTTGTCACACAAGAAATAACTACATAAATATCTGGTCATGTTATTGAAATAGATCTAACAAATTCTTTTCCAAATAGGTCAAGGAACAACATGTAAGAATAAGAGTGGTGATTGTGCTTTCGCATCATGTGGAGCAAATCCTAGCTTCAACATGTCAAATGAGAAGTATAATTTGCAATTATTGCAGCATGATATGCCTCCACTACCGAATGATGTGAATTACAATTTGGAAGTATTGCCGCGCGCTATGACCCCGCTACCACAGGTTGTTTCCCCATTACCAAATGTTGTGAATTACAAGTTGCAAGTATTGCCGGGCGCTATGCCTCCGCTACCAAATGCTGTGAATTACAATTTGCAAGTATTGCCACGAGCTATGCCTCCGCTACCACAGGTTGTTTCCCCATTACCACATGCACAGAACTACAATTTGCATGCACTGCCGAGTACTATGACATCGACACCGCATCCTGAGAACTATAATTTGCAAGTATTGCAGCATGCCTTGCCTCCACTATCGCAAACAGACACTACTAGTTTTCAACAGTTACTTGGCTTGAAACTACAACAACCATATTTCTATTATAGCACTCAACCAAGTCAGGTATATTTATTTAGTTAATCGTTAAAATTAAGAGGAGCATGCATGGGTCATTTACTTTTGGATTAACATTGTATGCAGAATTCTGTGGTGTTATCGGACTCGGGATGGCCAACATATCAAAATCACCAGCTGCCAACTAGCACTCAACCAAGTCAGGTATAATTTTATTAGTTAATCGCTAAATTAAAATGAGCATGCACATGTCATTCACTTACATTGACTTTTGGATCTACATTGTATGTAGAGTTCCGGAATGTTATCGGACTCGGGATGGCCAACATCTCAAAAATGACCTGTCAATTAAGGTTTTGTTCAATTATAGGTCATACTCCCGATTCAAGTTTATGTCTCACAAGAA
Source organism: Thinopyrum elongatum (assembly GCA_011799875.1). Lineage (NCBI taxonomy): Eukaryota > Viridiplantae > Streptophyta > Magnoliopsida > Poales > Poaceae > Thinopyrum > Thinopyrum elongatum. The sequence goes on from CM022299.1 coordinate 544,160,364, forward strand.
ATCATTCATTTGTTTTTCCAGGTCTTGTGTAGCCAATCAAGTCGTGTACAAGATAAACACTTTTAAGTAGCTCTATATAAACTTTTGTTTCTCAGGATTGCTCTACAAAAAAGTTACCTTGCAATGCAATACTTTATCTTACCATTCATTTTGCTGTTAGATGCACAATGGTTTTATGCTCAAATAAAGATACATACTGTATATGAATATTGATTAGTTGCTGGCTATTCCTTTTGATATGATAGATGTATAACTCGGGTTTACTTTTCCAGTTAAATTTGGTGTTGGGCACTAAATTTACTCTAAAGCGCTTTCGCCAATTTGTGATTTCTCCTGTACTGTGATTGAAAAGCAGAGAAGAGTGGATAGCTCACATGCTTCAAACGTCAGTACAGAGCTAGTAGATAGCCACTAGTAATAGCTTGCATACGTATATAGCCGAGACCAGTTAGCTACTCCCTCCGTCTTAAAATAAGTGTCTTAACCTTAGTACAATTTTGTACATGTGCGCTACAAAAGGCAGCTAGCCAATGAAAGTAAGTGGAAAGAATATAGTACTTTTGTACTGACCCCTCCGGGGCCCCCGATTGTTTTGGCGCGCCCTACACCAACGTTAGACAAGACATATTCACTTTGACCACAACTAACCGCACTTGCCTACCCGACTGGCTATTTTAGCTATTCTCTCTTCAACCTTCCTCTAACCTATAATAGTCGTACCGCTCCCTCTTTAGAGATAGATTTCTTTATTCTCTAAGCTAGCTAAACGCCCGAAACATAATAAGCTAAGCCTCCGTCGATTTAGCCAAAGCAGGCCTGAAGAAAATAATGGGAGTCAGTGCCCCTTAAACATCTTGTTTCCTCTTCTTTACGGTGGCTTCTTAAATGAAAGAAGATCTCTGCTGCGCTTATGCCTTCAAACCCAAAAACTGTGGTTATTATGACACCGGGTAAAATAGCTGAAAGTTAGTATAAAGTTGAGACATGGAACGGAGGAAGTACTACTCACCTTTGCTTGTTGAGTTTGCATCGACCTCGCATCTTAGGACTCTGCGACCTCCCACGACATCTCGGCCACCGGCTGCACACGCGTTGCAGTTCCATCATCTCCAACGGAGCAGGTCGGCCACAACCTTGGCCTGGCCTTGGGTGCACCGGAGGCGGCGGCATACGCCGCGATGGCTCCCATCTTGCTGCCGGCCAAGGCCACAACCCGAGCGGCACAGCGCGCCTGAGGCGAGCTGAGCTAGTCGCGTTGTATCCAATCTTCCCTCCAGCCAAGACCACGGCCCCAGGCGGCGCAACGTGCCGGAGGCGAGCGGTACTAGCTAGCGGCGACGACTCCCATCTTACCGCCTTCCATCCTGCTTCCAACCCCATGGCTCCGGGCGGCGAAAAGTACCGGAGACGGGCAACACTAGCCGCGACAGCTCCCGTGTCCGGTCTTGCCGCCGGCCACGGCCCTGAGCGCGAGATCTTATCTCGTTGGAATCTACTCTTATGGTGGAACTAGATCGTTGATGGCGTGCGTTGCCGCGTCCGTCCATTTTGAATGTTGTTTGATAGTGTTAGAAATTTAGTAAAACTTGGGAGTACTTGTTTATTTTGAAATGAGAAAGTGCATAATGAAAGTTCCATCGAGTCTCCATGGGCCTGGTTGTGGGCGTTATTTGTTTGCATTGCACATGGACCCGAGCACAAACCTTAACGGCTGGCTATGTCACATCCATTTATCCAATATAATGTATGGATTTATCTTTAGGAATATAAATTGACCAAGAAGCAAAATTAAATGGTATGAATTTTATATTCATGATTAAATTGACCAAGAAGCAAAATTAAATAGTCATTACAGCAAGACACTTTCTTGGCATTGCGCTAGGCAGATTTGTGATGAAAATATGTAATTTTGCATGCAAATGAAACTAATGTACCAAATATATATAGTTAGAATTTTGTCTAAGTGAGAATATAAGCATCATGCCAAATTAATCTTCCTCCAAAAGCACATAAATTTGGCTGTACAATGATATTGTACAGAGTAATTACAACAGGAGAGGCATTAGAAATGTATCAGAATAATAGCATGTCGACCAACAGAAATGCTAGCTTGGTCTCAAAAGATTATTCTATTTCAACGGTTCCTTCAAAACTGGTTTGGTAAATAATGCTTGTAGACTGTCAGTTGTGCATGGTCTTGTCCAGATTGGTTTGGCCCGACTGCACCATCTCATGGTTATATTCGTTGATCTGCAGGTATGAAAAAGTATGCCTGTTACAGAATCAGCAGGTGTGGATGAAGATATTTCTAGTAATAGGCTTAAGTTACCTACTCCTTAACTTGAACGAGCTCTGTCTGTGAAAGACTGCCTAGAAAAGAAGCCACTCTTCAAAAACATTCTCCTGTTCTTGGTTCTAATGGGGACTTCCATGGTGATTGGAGATGTCACGCTCACTCCATCAATGTCAGGTGCTTCATATACACGCTCTTTTGTCCTTGTTTCTTCTACCAACAGAGATTCTTAAATTGTTATTCACCTCCAGGGTCAAGTTGCTGGATTTGATACAGGTTTGGTATTTTCTATGCCCTTCATGAATATCACAACAGTCTGCTTATGTCCTGTCATTAGATCACTGCCGACATATTAAACCATATTTTCATATAATCCTACTTTCCAAAGCCACAAGAACATAATTATCTCCTTTCTTCATCTTTTTTGGCATATTTCTGTTGTAATTGTTTCAATCCTAGTTCTTCTGCTATTGTTCAGGGTCCAGAGGTTTGGAACTGGTACAGTTGGAATCATGTTCGCTCTTGTTTTTTACTTTGTGGTTTCTTTAAAAAAAATACTCTGCTTCTATCTCTAGAAAGTTCAGAACATGGCCAAGATACATAAACCACAACTGAAACATGAATTATACTTAGGCAATTCTAGCTACAGATTTTACTTAATGATAGTAGTTAGAAACGACATAGACATAGGAAGAGAGAGTAACTAGGGATGCTTGTGGAGGGACTCGTTTTTAGAAAAATGGGCAGTGCTTTGGACACAGCGCAGTCACATATCTACTATTGTTCATGTTCTTCCCACATATTCTGTATGGAACGCATATTATCATTGCTGTAGGGATATGTGAAGTCATATGTAGCATGTGGTACTTACGACGACGAGGAAGAGACTGTAATATGATCGTAGGTCTTGTAACGTCCCCAATAGGAGCCTCTGATTCACTTTCTAGCGTTGTTGGCCGTGCGGCTATTACCTGCTTCACCATCCGTACCCAGAACACCAGGTTCACGTTCACGTTCACGCTGAAGAACGCCATCATCACCTGACCCTGCAAAATCAAATAAACAGATTGCCAAGCTCCAACATCTGCCTAAATCAGTTGACCACAGCCAACATGAACATGACCTGTATGTAATTGTTTAAGAATAAGAGGGCATCAAGACAAGGCAATTCTTGGTGGAAGAATGAATTACACATGAACTGAAAAGAAATACAGGGAAACCTATCCAAGCATCATGGAGGCTTTGCTGCCGGAGTGGAAATGCCGAGTCATTGAGTGAACAGTGGTAGGGGAGGCAGCATATATACACGTGCCATCATCTGCCATGAATGTATGAACAGAAACTGAAGAATAATTGTGTCTTGAAATCTTGGTGGAGCAGTTTTGATCAGACGAGGTGTCGGCCTGAATCGCGTCCGCTATCGACCGATCCCCTTGTTGCTCGCATCGCCCGCGGCGGCTGGATGAACCCTGGTCTCGGTCTCTCTCGTATCTCTGTCTCTTAGCAAGTCGGCTGGATCGACCGCTCCCCTCGTCCGATCTGGTTGGTCAGCGATCCCCGGTCGATGGAAGTTAGCCGCAGCGACCGCAACGACCTGGTCGACGGGATCCTTTTTTTCCGAGTCGGAGCGACGGGATCGATCTGGTTGTGTTTTTTTTTTCTTTTTGTGAGAAGAGGACCGAAGTGCAGCTGGGCTCGAATGGGCTGCCCGGCGGCCCAGTTTACCAAAGGATTCCGTTTTGGCCTCTCGAGCAGCAGCCCATAAGACAGCTGGACCCGTTTCGAGAGAAATGGCTGTACACAGGAGACCAGATGGCCAGAAACATCCATACCATGTCATCTGCTGGAATACAAGTTTTGGTAAAGTCTGTTGCACAAGTTGTACCTGTTTTCTCCACGTCATGTTTTAAATTGCCAAGGGGGTTGTGTGAGCATTTGAACATATTGATCCGTAAATTCTGATGGGGAAGCAAGGACGGCCATCGCAAGCCTAACTGGGTCTCATGACACAACCAAAGTATATGGGAGGTCTAGGCTTCTTTGACTTTTAAGTTATTTAATCTGGCTCTACTAGCAAACAATCATGGCGCATTCTCCAAACACCGGAATCATTAAGTGCAAGGATATTGAAGGCTGTTTATTTTCCTACTGGAACAATCTTGAATGCTGAATTAGGCAGTCACCCAAGTCAGATCTGGAGAGCAATTGTGGAGGGGCGTGACATACTAAAACAGGGACTAATTAGGTGGATCGGTAATGGAACCACAACTCACATATGGTCTGATAATTGGATACCACGTGATGTGAAGATGAGGCCGTTTGGTTGTCGGTCTGCTAATTCTCCTATTTTTGTATCCGACCTAATTGATCATACTGCTACGAGATGGGACAGGGAGAAGATCGCTGAGGTATGCCTTCCGATTGATGCCCCAACCAATCTTAGCATACCTTTGTGTACTAGTGACATGGATGATAGATGGGCTTGGAATTTTGAAAAGAATGGCACCATCAGCGTCAGATCAACCTATAAAATGATGATTGCTATGAAGATGAGGTGAGAAGCATGGATAGATGGCACATGTGGCTCTCGAGTATTGACCGAGATGCCACATCATGGAAAATGTTATGGAAAACACCGGTCCGAGGCAAGATACGAATGTTTCTCTGGAGGTTAGCAAAAAATTCCCTTCCAATGGAGGAAAAATTCCCTTCCAACTGAGGATGTGAGGGCACACAGAAAAATGGCTACTTCGAGTCAGTGTGCATTATGTGGAGGTGCAGATTCCTGGAGACATTCTCTACTTGAATGCGCTATGGCAAGATGCATCTGGGCGCTTGTTGATGGTGATCTAGCATAACACTTGTGCGGAACTACGGAACCGAGTGCGAAACAATGGTTGTTCTCGATGATTGACACACTTTCGCATGAGTCTTTTGCCAGGCTATCAGTCACACTATGGGCAATCTGGTAGGCCAGGAGGAAAGTTGTAACATCCCTATGTAATGGCTACAGTGTTTACCTTTTGATAATGCCAAATCATCTTGCTCAACGGTGCTTGATCATCATTTGCATCATATCTCATTTCAACTCCAAATTCAATTCGAAATTCAAATGCAAGTGAAAATCCAAGTTGCACAAAAACTACTGAAAAAATGTTCATTAAGTAGAAAATAATACAGAGGCATTTATAAAATTGTAGCCAACATTAATGGGATTAGTTAAGTGACCCTAATAACCTCAAATAGTGGCTAACAGCAACATTTAATAACCTTTTATTTAATCTAAATTAAATATGAAATTATATTTTAGCCAAACCAATTTTTGGTGATAGAGGATAATGCACTGTGTTATATGGGCTAAGTCACATATTTTATAAAAGTCCATTAATGGCCTAACAATTAGCAAAACAGAAAGAATAAAAGAAATCAGAAAAAACTACAAAGGGAAAATAAATAAAAGAAAGAAAACCCCCCTGGCCTACTGGGCCGACTGGCCCAAC